>JABSTQ010011414.1:0-1210251 GCA_013358835.2 Ixodes persulcatus
TTGGTCTAGGCGGCGTCTTTGCCTCTTTTTTATGTCTTTTCTGCGCTTAATTTTTCGTCTTCGTGTCTCAGTTTCGGATTAATTACTTTATGAAACACATTCTCCTGTTCGCCTGCAGTTTTGTTTTTATTATCACATGTTCTCTTTTGGTAAAAAATACATTTAAACACATTACATTTTTTCGTGCTCCAAAAGTCCACATTTTTTAAAGTAATCTTCTTTTCATTAGCATCACATACAAATTCAGTAACCGCACATGTCATCACCAACTTGATTGCTGCTGTTATGCATTTTCGCGGGTTCCATCACCTACAATAACGTTTCGGGGCGTTTACGTTTTGTTTGTTTGTGTCTTCAAACTCCTAGATATAGTTAAAGCACCCAAGGTTTGGATGCCTAAAACGAAAACCCATCTCTCTCAAAACGTCGTTAACCTTGTTCTTTCATATCATAACAATAATTTTTACGTCCTAATATGCTGCCCGTGTAACAAAATATATTTCCCAGTCATACAGATATTTATAAATCCGTTTTACCGATTAACAAACGTTTGGGTCAATAAAAAATGCCATTCTTCGTCGATAAATCTATGCGCGACGCCTTCAGTGCAGCGCTTTTCCGCGGCGCTCGCCAGCCGACTCGTGTGACGTCACCGGAGGAGCGCTGCGGCCTTCAGCTCTAGGTGGTGTTGACACTCCTCACACCTAAAGCCCCTCTATCCTGGGAAAAGTGGCGCCATTCTTTGAACTAGCCGCCGCGAACACTATTGGCCGGTCGTCACGTGACATCTGGCTTTCGGTTTTGGACTTCCGCTCGCCATGAATTTCCCAAGATGCTACGCCGCAGCTGACGAGCTGCTGCGCCTGTAGAGAAGTCGGCCGGAAAGCTTTTCAGTGTTCCCTCTGGAACGGAAAATGAACCTCGGAGGAAGATCTTGCTTCACCGAATCGATCGTAAAGATTTCAACCCGACGGGAGCCGCAAAGATATGCGAGGTGAGTGCTCCGTATAAAGCTCACCAGCATGCAAGAAGACAGCTTTTTAGAGCGAGCTACGCGCTCCATTCCACCGTAAACGCGAGCGATGTAATAGCGAGCACAACATTGCCAGCTTGGCATGCACGGACGCCCGTGCCGTGGAAGTACAGGCCCCTACGCACAGTTGCGTTTGAGAGCGTTCAACTGCGTCGAGTCGAGAAACGAAAGTGAGTGACCGGCACATATGTGCTTCGTATGAAGTGTGGAATCCAATTCAAGGGATGGCTTGGCATGCGATAAAAGAAGTACGGATGTCCTGCGTTCTCGCAGTCGCAACGCAGTGAGACGGTTTCAAACGCAACTGTGCGTAGGGGCCTTAAGTAGTTCAAAACGGCCTGCTCCTGTTCGTGCTTGTGGTGGCATCGGCGCCGCTCCCAATTACGGGTGCGTGCGGAGTACGCGCTCTCGTCAAGCTTTGCGTACGTGCTCGCGTACCATACTTTGTTTCGCACACAAAGCTTGCAACGCTGCCGCGGCTGCGGACCCGAGCATGTGGATGTATCTGTACTCCGTTTCAATATAAGTGCGAGCGCAGCCAGTGCGACAAGCACGAGTATGTCTCTGACGACGCTCTTACTGGACGAGCGTGTGTGCTTAGCCCGCTCAAAGTGCGTTCGCTCTCGCAGTGTCAATAGGGTCTCCTTCGCTCGCAGTCTTATTGAAACAAAAACGCAAGCAAATAAAACATTTGAAATCAACCTCACACTCGCGCGAGCAGCTTTGACAGCGCAAACTTTACGTGCAGGTCTTTGGCAGGCTAACCTGGGATCTGCAGAAACGGGCGTTTGAGGTGGCGTTACATGATCTGCTCTCGACTAAAATCCGATCTTTTCAATCTATTACAGGACCACTTCAGTATCGACCAAATCAAAACACTAATCATGCAAAACAAAGGAGAGCAAAAAATTGAGGAAAGATGCTCTCCCAAACATTTCTTTTTTCGTTACCTTCAACCAAGAGAGTAAACCACCACTGCAAGGAAACTGGAAATGTAAGTGGTATGTACATCTCACAAACCATTTTTTTTATTCAGTAAGACACATATCTGTTTTACAATACAAATTCAATACACAAACTGATGATTTTGGATGCCTCCTTTACAAAATGCAGTTCTATTTATTTGTTTTTTTGTGTTGGCTCCCTAAAGTTACCGAGGCACCCCCAGCAAAACCTGAATAGAACACCACAAGGCAATGCCCGCAGTACTGAAACATCCCCAGAACAGACTGCTGCAGCAACCGCAGCTGCTCTTTAGTTTGGCTGTCTGATACTATTACTTGGTCGACCGAGGCACACCTACCACTAGTGCCATCTCTGTCCATTCTAGGAGTGTGTGTCCATTGGAGGGCCCCCAGCATGGTCCAAGCGGAGCTTTTCCCTCGAGGCAATCTGCCGCAGTGACCACAGCTGTTGGTGAGTTTGGCAGTCCGATACTCTTCCCAGGTCAACTGAGGCTCACCTATCACTAGTGCCATCTTTGTCAATTCTAGGCGAGTGTGTCCTCCTGAGGCCCCCCAGGAAGTTCCGAGCGGTGCTGTACAGAACCTAACTTTCCCAGCTTCCCTAGAGCAGCCTAATTTGGCAACCCCCCCCCCCCCCCTCCCAAGTTGCTGGTGAGTTTAGCATAATGATACTGTTTCCAGGTCGACCGAGGCACACCTCCAACGACTGTCGTCTCTGCTCATTTATTCGTTCTAGAAGTGTGTTAGTGAGTTTAGCACAGTGATACTGTTTCCAGGTCGACCGAGGCACACCTCCAACGACTGTCGTCTCTGCTCATTTATTCGTTCTAGAAGTGTGTTAGTGTGTTGGTGAGTTTCGCGCAATGATACTGTTTCCAGGTCGACCGAGGCACACCTCCAACGACTGTCGTCTCTGCTCATTTATTCGTTTTAGAAGTGTGTTAGTGTGTTGGTGAGTTTAGCACAATGATACCGTTTCTAGGTCGACCGAGGCACACCTCCAACGACTGTCGTCTCTGCTCATTTATTCGTTCTAGAAGTGTGTTAGTGTGTCGGTGAGTTTAGCACAATGATAATGTTTCCAGGTCGACCGAGGCACACCTCCAACGACTGTCGTCTCTGCTCATTTATTCGTTCTATAGTCCGTTGCAACCTAAGAACGAAGGGCGAGGGTAAGACGGGCCGGGGAGGAGGAAGCGGACGGAACGCTGGAGAAGATAGGGGGAAACCTCCTTCTCTCTTTAGCGTTCTGTCTGCTTCCTCCTCCCCGGCCCGCTTTACCCTCGCCCTTCGTTCTTAGGTTGCAACGGACTATAGAGGTGTGTTGTGTGTTGGTGAGTTTAGCATAATGATACTGTTTCCAGGTTGACCGAGGCACACCTACAAAGACTGTCGTCTATGCTCATGTATTCGTTCAAGTGTGTATCGTCCCATGGCTGCCTGAACAAGGTCTGAGCAGCGATCTACAGGCCCTTGCTTCTCCAGCTTGTCCTGGACAGATTGCCGCAGCAACAGCTGATGAGTTTTCATTTTCGACTGCTGCTTATTTCCTGGCAGAGTGCAGACAGTTACACACTGTTACTTACATCCGATCTTATTGTCTCACTCTTAGCCACTTGACGAGACTAAAGTAATAATCTTTTATTCTTTTTCAGGCACACTGTTTACACTTGGCATCAGGCCGTATCATCAGAATGCAGGTCTTTCTGGTGTACTGATGAATAACAAAGAGCTACAAAGACAACTATATTCTATGCAGATAAAACTGATAATGGCGCAACGACAGGAGTACGAGGTGCAACGTGAAGAGAACAATTTAAAATTTGGACTTAAGCGCTTTCTCGTTGCAGAAAGTCCACTATGAAGAGGACTGTATAAAGTAAAGGCATCCTCGAGAAAGTTTTTAGGATTCATCTTTCTTGTTTCCCATGGTTTCAATGTGGCACTAGGGAATTGGGGTAGCCTTTGCCTGTAGAACGCACACTTCATTGGCATCTCCAGGACTTCAGGTTTGTGTCGGACATAATTCACGAGCTGATGGACTCTTTAGCATACAAGGTGAGTCAAACTTGCAGCATATAACACACTCGTGCATCCTTATCTCGAGTATGCATCTGAAGTCTGATACCTGCATACCCGTCTCATCAAGCAGCTCGATGTTTAACCCCATGTGGTTTGTACAATTTATTGTCTTTGGCTATACCATACCAGTAACAGCATTAGAAGGTGTAAGGGCTTTAGAACTACTTTATGACATGTAACAGTGACTGCACCTGTCAGTAAAGCAACCTGCACATTCGTGAACTAATAAAGTATTTTGACTGGTGTATGGTGCATCTCCGTGTCATCTATCTCCTTTTTTTCATACTGTGATTTGTTATGTACTCGGCATGTGTTCTACTTGTAGTGAATACTTCTGCCATGGCCTTTTACTTGGCTGGCAGTTTTGTGAAATGAATAAAATTGTAACTTTGATTTTGTTCTCTTTAATGTCATCTGTGCTTGTGTATTTTCACGGAGATTTTGATCTCGCATTCGCTTGTTTTGCATTGCTCTCTGGATGAGATTTGAATTATTTTTGGCTCGCTCATTCCCAATCCCTTTTACTGAAATAACCTGCAATTGCTTGACTCGATTAGGTGCCGAAACCGAGCGCTGCTTTCCAAGTCCGTACCAGGTTTCTAGAATTAGGACGCTGGCCCAGGAGTCTAAAAGCAGCGTAAATCATAATTAAACCTTGATATTTTTTTAGTATGAACGATAAACAGAAAAGAAACAGACACTGATAAAATTACGGAGTAACAAAACTAAACGAAAACGGAGTTTACATGTCTAAAAACGGTTTCATCAATTAAAATAACGAAAATGGTATGTATTACGCTCGGAAGAAAAGCGACACCGCGTAGCCTCGTAGCGAAAGGCCCGCGGTGCCGCAAATGTTTACAGCATGCACAGAATACACGCACAGGAATCGTCAACCACATCACCGCTGCCCCCAAATAGAAAGAAAATAGCATCTTGCTTTCTAGGCCGCCAAATTGTTTTTAGCGCCCGTAGGCCAAACCCTCCCGAAAGCTCGCCAAGGTCACGTATTATAAAGTAGTCAATCATTTGAAATCTTTGAGAATAAAAGTGCAATTTGGCGGTTTGATATGATGATTAAAAGCGACTTGCAATTCCTGTGAAGCCGAACTCTCACGAGACACTGACCTAATGCAACTCGGTAGGGACGATTATCCAAAGCACTTTCGGGATCCACGGTAGGACGAACAGATCTCGAGCGGCTTCAGGACGGTCGGATACGAATGCGGGCTCTAAATGAGGTCACTGCCACACTTATATGACTAGAAAAGTCCACACGATCGGCAACTCGCCCGCTCCAGCTGCGAAGCCGAACACTCGCGAGACACTGACCTAATGCAGCTCGGAAGGGACGATTATCCAAAAGCACTTTCGGGATCCACGGTTGGACGAACAGATCTAGAGCGGCTTCAGGACGGTCGGATACGAATCCGGGCTCTAAATGAGGTCACTGCCACACTTGTCTGACGAGAAACGTCCACACGATCGGCATCTCGACCGCTTCAGCTGACCGAGACGTCGAGACCTTGTCGAGACGCTTGGGAAATTCCAGAGGGCGCCTCCGTCGCAAACCGGAACTCAGAGGTGGGGTAAGGAGGGTTTTTAGAGGAGAAGGAAAGAGAATGCGCCACTTTTCCCAGATACAGGGACTTTACTCACACCCTCCCCCACAACCAAGCGGTTGCCATGACGACGGCGCGCGTATTGTTTTCTTGATTTCTTATTGTTCTCGGAGAAACCCAACGCCCGTTAGGGGAGATTTGGCGCTGCCGTCTGCAATTGGAGTCCCTATGGGAGGTATAGACCAGTGTCCGCGCCAATTCCAGGGCGCCGCCATGTTTATCTACGCTCGCGCCACCACGCGGAAAGAACTGGCAGGCAGGAGGGGGGAAGGCTGCATTGGCGGCGTTGCTTTGCGGAGCTGCATGCGGCAGGCTGTCCGAACGCACCGACACATCGTGAAAGATGCCTTCACCAGAAGCCTCCGCGGTCCGTTCTTCAGCAGGGAAAATGTCGTGAACATTCGAGAACCCATCTCGATCAAGAAAACAAGGGAAAACCTTTCTTGTCTTAGATGTTCTCGGTGTCTGCTGACCCTTGACATCCGCGTTTCATTGATACCGAAACCGAAACGAAGGTACCATTCGTAGCTAGCGTACGTACGCGACGTAAAACGACCTGCCGACTGATCACGGAGAAGTGACCACCTCTCTTGTATCCATCACGCACGCCAAACGTACGCATAGGAAAAAAAAATTGTTGCTACACTGGCACTCAATAGTACTGGGAAAAGTCGCAGTCCATCGCCCCCCCCCCCTCACACACACACACACACACACACACACACACGCTGCGAGCTTCTGGGTTCGAAACTATTGATTGCCAGTTCTAACGGATGGTACTTACTTGAAGTGGGAGCTGGAATTGTACGAGGAGACACTTACTATCGGGCAACGAAGCAGGGTGCCTGTGGGGGCGGAGTTTAGGAACGCTAATATTGTGACAGGCGATCAGTTATAATAACAGACGAAACTTCGACTCGTTTGTTCAGAAGTTCGCGGTGATATTTTATTAGCCCTCGTTACAGCACACCAAAGATCCTAGGCAGTGAAATTCACATCACGCAGGCTCGTGAGTCGTAGTCAAATGAGCGCAGTCGACGACGAGGTGTAATGAGCTACTAAGCTTCACAAGGAAAATGCGCGTGAGAAAGTGTTTTGAGGCAGTCCAAAACACCGATCCAGCAGACGCACGTACGTACGTTTACTCCGGACTCCATGAACCCGACGGCGCAAGATCAAAGCGATCAAAGAGCACCGCCGCCATCGCCACGCGGTTTTCTCTGCACTTTGCGCGACAACGGCACTGCAACGGAGGGCACTCGCCTCGGCGCTAACAATCTGCGAAATAGATTAATTTGCCACTCTTGAAGCCATTCCAAATCATAAATAAAATACCTCGGCGTTGTATAGAACATCTGACAACACAACGGTGCCGAGCGCCTGCTCGGCATCGTCGGGTTAGGGAAACATCATCGCAGAAGGCTGTGAGGGTTGCGCTGCCGCTGTTTTGCTGCCGATCGTCCCAGCGGTGCTGGTCCACACCGCATCCTATAGGGACGTCGCCGTCAGGGGTCGAAGTCCCCACCAAGTTACCGGGCTGTCGCACGATGTCGCAGACGCCACAAACCTGCACGTCCGTCGTGGCCCGTCTCCCACGCAAGAGTCCCTTACCCACTCCTTTTTCGCCCGTCTTCCCTGTTAATTCCCCTTTGTGTCCGCGGCCGCCGTGCGTCAGACGGACGGGCGCCTCTGTCTACAGAGCGGGCGGTCTGCCGCCGCACGTCCAGGCCCTCAGGGACCGGCACTTCCCGAAGGGGAGGGGGGGGGGAGGGGGTTAAGGATGAACACCGACGCAGTCGCCATTGGGCGCGTTAATCCCGTGCTCCAGAGCTCGAGAGTTTGACGCTCTGTTGACTAAAGGCCCTGTCACACTGAGGCAACAGTTAGACAACTCTATCCGGCAACATGAGGAAATCGTGTTGCCGGCGACCCTGTCACATCGCGGCAACAACAAAAGTCGGGCAACATGTTGCTGCCACCGGGCAACCATGTTGGTCAATTACTGTTCGACCCCCCTGTCACACCGCGCTGACGGCGGGTACAACATGAGGAACACTCCGCCAACTTAATTGTTTACCTTCGTTCGTGTGCGGCGTGGCGTCGTTGGAAATGTGACTCTACAAAGCGCTAGTGCGTTCAAAGGGCCGGAAATTGCCATGGGATGACATCAACCAGTGGCTGCTATTAGAAAACTTGACACGGGAAGTATTTTCCAGCCTTTATTTTATCAAAAATGTTTTTCATTCGCTGACGAAGCGGATAGCCCTAACCGAGGAAGAGAGAGAGAGAGAGAGAGAGAGAGAAAACATCTTTATTGACCCTCAGTTCAGGGTGTCGAGGTGGTGTCCAGGAGGACGCCATTCAGGAGGGTGAGGATAGGTGGGTCATGGGGGATTGGTGGCGTCTTTCGATGCCTTCAGCTTCTCTTCGATCGTTGTGATGTGGTGAAGAAGGGCGTCGAAGATGGCGGGCACGTGTTGATGATTTGTGGGAGAGAGCCACTCTTTCCATGTCGTGGGCCGAAGCCCGGGAGGGAGCTTGGAAAGTGTAGAGCGGATGGATGGTTGTGCATGGAGGCATTGCCAGTAGGTGTGCGTGTTGTTTGGGTAGCCAGTGCAGAAGGGACACTTAGCTGTGCCCTGAGCGCCTTGGAAGAGATGAGTATAGTGTGGGGAGGATAGCGTGTGGGTCTGTGCTCGGCGTAGAGTGCTTGCCTGTTGTCGGGAGAGTGTGGGAGGCGGTGGTACGAAGGCGAGTCTGGATTCGCGGAGTTGTCGGAGTGTGTCGGAGCGCTGTTGATGGTATTCATTGCGCTGGAGTTGGGGGTCATAGGACGTAGGCCAGTCAATCGCAGGTCCCGGAGTGGAAGTGACTCGGGAAAGTGAATGTGCTCGTTCATTGCCTGGGATTAGATCGTGGCCAGGGATCCAATAGATGTAGAAGCGAAGGGTGGGGGTGGTGTTGAGGGCGGCTCGAAACTCGCGCGACATGTAGTTGGGGAGTTGGTTGTACTGAAATGTGCGAACTGCCTTTTGGGAATCTGTCAGGACAGTGATGGAGGTGTGTCCCTCGTGGAGGTTGGCGATGGCATGGTGAATGGCGATGCACAGCGCCTGAGTCTCCAGGAGGTCTGCCGAAGGCGCTTCGGTGTATGTTTGCCTAAGCGTTGTGTTGGTCTGGGGACAGTGAATTGCGGTGCGGCCGAGTTTGGTGCCACGGTCGTAGCTGGCGTCTGTGTAGTAGATGAGGTGCTGCTGTGCCTGAAGTGTGGCGAGTTTTTGGGATATGAGTTTGGCTCTGTGCTTGCGGCGTTCCGGGTTGCTGTCGGGATTCATATGTTTGGGTATGGGGAGTGTGGTAATTTGGGGTATGGTATCCCAGGGAGGTGTGGTTGATTCGATGGGAGGAAGGTGCAGGGTGTCGTAACCGAGAGAGTTGAGAATGTAGCGACCCTGCAGGGACGTGGTTAGGCGTTGCTGTTGACCCAGTCGGTGCAAGTCGACTCGCTCCTCGAGTGTGTTGAAAGGGTCCATCTGTTGTAAGTGCTCTAGGGGAGCGTACTGTGGCACGCCGAGAGCAAGGCGGGTGGGTTTGCGGAGCTGTGTCTGGAGGTGTTTGAGTTGGCGGGTAGTGAGCGGGATGTAGGGGATATGGTAGAGTACGAGAGAGTAGATGAGAGCCTCGATGGCTCGTCTCATGTCGCTCTCTTTGAGGCCTCTGTGGCGGCGGGAAACGCGGCCGAGGATGTGTGTGATTTGATTTATCTGTTTGGAGAGGGTGGAGAAGGTGATATCGCTTGCACCGTTGTTTTGAATGGTGAGGCCTAAGAGCTTGATTTGTGGGCGTTGGGGTATGGGAGTGCCGTCGAGGTGTACGGTGATCAGCTGCCTGTCGGGATTGTTTTTGCGGTTGGAGATGACGATTAGTTCCGATTTAGATGGAGAACAGGCCAGACCTATACTAATGGCATAGCGTGCGACAGTGTCGCAGGCGTGTTGCAGTGTCTCTTCCTGCTGGCCGGGGGAACCGGTGTTGGTCCATAAGGTAACGTCATCGGCGTAAATGGAGAATTTGAGGTGGGGGATGGTGTCGAGTTGTGCGGGAAGTTTGCTCATGGCAAGATTGAAAAGGGTGGGAGAGAGGATAGAGCCTTGTGGTACTCCTTGGTGTAACGGAAAAGGTGTGGAGATGTGTCCAGGAATTTTAAAGGCGGCCGTGCGGTTCGATAGAAAGTTGCGGATGTGGTTGTACATTCGAGGGCCGCACTGCGTTTCTCTGGGGGTACTGAGTATGGAGTCATGCGAGACGTTATCAAAGGCTTTGTAGATGTCCAGACTTAGGAGTGAGCGGAGTTGTATGGTGCTTTTGTCTTGGAGGAGGTCATTGTATAGCCGAAGGAGACAGTCTTGTGTGCAGATATTCTTGCGGTAGCCAATGAGTGTAAAGGGTAGGGCTTTCACGTGCTCGAAATGCCATTCGAGGCGCGTGAGAACAAGCTTCTCAAGAAGTTTGCCGGTGCACGAGGTGAGAGAAATGGGTCGTAGGTTCTTGATTTCGGAGCTTTTGTTTGGTTTGGGGATCATGGTGACGATGGCGTGTTTCCATTCTGCTGGTATGTCGCCAGTTTTCCAAGCATTATTGAAGTAGTTTAGGAGTTGCTGGAGTTGTGTGTCGTTGAGATTGCGGAGAAGTTGATATGTGATTTGATCTTCGCCAGGTGATCTGTTTCGTTTGAGAGAGTCAAGTGCCCGCTTTAGTTCATTGAGTGGGAAGGGGGCGTCCATGTCGCATGGTTCGAGGGGAGGAGTTGGAGGTTCTGGTGTGTGTGGTGTGTCGGTTGGTGGTGGAAAGAAGGTGTCGCGGAGTTGCTGCTCGAGGTCGTGCGAGGTAATTTTGCTGGCGAGCATAATGCGTGTGAGGGGGTCGCGAGGTTGAGAGGGTGTGAGGAGTGTGCGTAGGATGCGCCACTTTTTTTTGGTGCCGAGTTGGCCGTTGAGGGAGTCGCAAAGTTGGACCCAGTTTTCGGTGGTGAGTTGCTCTGCGTACGTTTCGGCTTCTTTGGTGATGTTGTGAATTTTGTGTTTTAGGTGTTTGGAGTGCTTGGTTTTCTTCCATTTTTTCACCAATTTGCGCCTAGTTTTTCAGAGGTTGAGAAGATGGGTGTCAATGTACGTGGTAGCAATTGTGGTTTGGGCTTCTTTGGTGCATTTGTTCTGTGCCTGGAGGAGATGGTTAGCCCAGGCTCTGGGATCAGTGTCCGTCGGTGGGGGGTTGCTGGAGGTATGGTAGCGAAAGTGATCCCAGTTTATGATGCGAGCAGTATTGCGACGTACTTTCTGTTTGACGTTGGTGATCAGTGTGAGGTGGATGAGGCGATGATCGCTGCCTAGCTGTTCGTCAGATGCGGACCATTCAGCAACGGATGGGCCGTGATGGAAGGCCGGGTCGGGATTGGTATCGCGTTCTACGCTGTTACCGATGCGGGTGGGTTGTGTAGTGTCGTTGGCCAGTGCCATCGACGTTTGGGCGGTTGCTTGTTCGAGGAGGCGCCCATTGTGTTGAGTGTTTGGGTAACCCCAGGACACATTGGGGCTGTTGAAGTCTCCGACTAAGAAGATGTCGTGGTCTGTGTTGTTTGCCACGAGTTTAGTGAGCCAAAGAGTGGGATTTGCGACCTTGCGGCCCGGGCGCCAGTACGCGTTGACGATTGTGATGGGATTGGGGCAGTTGCGGGGTTGAAGGGTGATGATGACGTGCTCTTGGTGAGCGGTGTTGATGTCTGTTGTGTTGAGTTGTATCGACGTGTGTTCCTTAGAGATGTATGTCGTGACGAGTGTGGGGGTGTATGTGTTTTGTCTGCGGTCGGTTTGAGTGATGCTGGGTTGGGTGTAGGGTGTGTATTGTGGAAGGTTGTGAGTGTCCTACGTGTCCTGAAGAAGGATGACGTCAGGTTTGCGATCTAGCGTGTTGAGGTGTTGGGTGAGACTGGCTCATTTACGTTGTAGGCTGCGGCAGTTCCATTGTAGGATGTGTATAGATTGTTTAGATATTGGCTTCGTCATCAGGGGAAGGTGAGATAGCTTATGTATGTTCGGGATTTACGCCACCATATGAGGTGTTTCTGTCCGGTTCTTTCTTTCATGCAAATCCTATTTCTCCTGTAAAATTGAGTTAGCACCGGCAGTACCCCAAAGCGTCCTTTGTAGCGTGGAGTTTAGTTGTTGTTGTTGAGTGTTGTTACACACGGGAAGAGGGATGCCTGCACGTAATGTTAGCCTCCTTGGGCAGGGGCAAGACTCGCACAGGCAGGGAAAGAGGGTGAGAAAAGAAGAGAAGAGGGGGGGGGGTGATTTGGTCACCAATCTCTGGATGAGTAGGGTCGACTCAGGAGGCTATTTTCTTGAGGGAGAGGGGACACTGCAGAACTGTCTTCTGGTATGGAGATGACAAATTAGTCGATGGCAGTTGAGACGAGAAGGCGTGGCTGGTCTAGGTGGCGGGCCGGTGGGCTAGAGGCGCGTTGCAAGTCCAGTGGCTTGGAGGTACTCAAGAAGAGATCTATAAACAAGTTCTCTTCTTCGTCGACCTCCGGTTGGAAAAAGGATTTCGTTCTTTTGAATCACAGTTGTGCTGGCACTTAGAATGGTGGTAAAAAAGGACCGTCGAGCTTGGTCGTAGTGAGAACAATTTAGGAGGACGTAGTCGAGGTCCTCTGGGACATTGCATCTGGCACAGTTGGGTGTATTAGACCTGGAGATTTTGTGAAGTGTCGTTGATGTGTAGGCGCGGTTTGCACAAAGGCGATGGAGTAGCGTGGAATCTGATCTGGTTAGTTTTGACTGGGGAGCGATGGAGGAGGATTCCCGCTTGCAACTTCTGTATGGGGGTGGCGCATTCTGGTAATTACTTTGCACAGCCTGCACGCTTCGCAATAACGTGGGAATGAAAGACTGGGTTCTTCTTCCATGTGTGCCTTTGAAGCAAGGGCATCGGTGCATTCGTTGCCGGGGATACTCATATGTGACGGAATCCACTGAAAAGTCAACTGCCACCCTCGCGTGCAAAGTTTTCGGGCCTTGTCGGCCACACATTGGGCCACAAAAGGAGCCTGGTCTAAAGCTTCCAAATTGGACAACGCACTTGGAGAGTCGGAGAGAATAACTGTCTTGCAAGGATTGAGGTTGTGAAGCGCATCTGATGCCGTTGCTAGTGCAGCCAGCTCCGCTGTCGTTGACGTGGTTGCGAAGTTGAGGCGGTGTGATGCTTCGATTCCGGCATCGGGAATGACGAATGCCGCTGTAGATGTTGCAGTTGTGGGATTCGTTGACCCGGCAGTAAACACTTGGAGCCAACCACTGTACGTGCTTGTCGGTTGGTCAGCTACAAGCGACCTTCCGACAGTGGCTGAGATAGAATTCTTCGGGAAATAAGGAAGCGTTACTTCTACAATGTACGGCGGTTGGGTTATGAAAGGTGCCGGAGGAAAGTAATGGTTATTGGGAGGTCCAATTTGTAAATTAAATTCTTGTACACATCGACCTATCTGCGAATCCGAGCGCTCTTCAATGTTGGACAGCAGTGATGACGCAGATCGTGCTCCATACATACGAGTGATATGATTCATTGCTCTTATTCTTATGTGCATAGCTACTGTTTGATCCTTGGTCTCTACGAGTGTCGCCGTATTGCCCGCGAAGCGTGGCAGTCCAAGGCACTGACAGAGGGCAACGCGGTGAAAACGTTCGAGTGTGGTCATTTGATGAGCCCTGATTATGATGATATAGGAAGGCTGTATAACATTCTTGAGAGGATAAGGCCCCGATAGAGAATCAGAAGTCCTTGAGGAGGCAGTCCAGATTTCTGGCGATGGAAGTGACCGAGCACAGTTAATAATTGAGTGCACTGCGTTACAAGTCGTTTTATCTTGGGTTTCCAGGTAACTTGGTCATCTATTTCCATCCCCAAGTATCGGTACGTTGAGACTCTCTGGATCGGTATTCCTTTGATGGCTGGCGTATTTGCAACTTTGCGGTTTGGATGTCGACCAGGGCGGTAACAAAAGAAGGTCGTTTTGCTAGTAGATAAAGTAAGTCCTAGTTCTTCTAGAGTAGAAGTCGTGCTGTCAAGAACTTTCTGAAGCCTTTTGCCGATGGTCCTTGACAGTCTGGATGGACCGACTCACCAAATTACCACATCATCGGCTTATATCGTCATGTGAACAGTTGCACCGGACGTTTCTGTGGAGTTTATGCATAGCGGAAGTTCTGCCATGGTAAGGTTAAACAGAAATGGGCTCAGTACACCTCCTTGGGGAACGCCTTGTGTCACCGACCGACGGGTGCTAAGACATTCGGAAACCCTTACTGTTAGGCTGCGGCCAGTGAGGAACGCGGCGATATAGTCATATGTTCTTCCACCAATTCCGTACCGTGTAAGTTGACGCACAATAGTATGGTGTGGCAGGGCATCGAAAGCTTTGCGTATGTCCAAAAATACGCAGTAGACTGTTTGGTGAGTTGAACGTGCATTTTCAAGGCTCGAAACGAGATCAGCAATGGCGTCAAAGATCTACCTCCTTCGTCGGAATCCGCAGAGTTGATCTGGCAGTGCTCCTTTGGAGTCAAGCAGTCACGTAAGTCTTGCAAGTACAAGTCTTTCCATAAATTTCCCGACACAACTGGTCAGAGAAGTTGGCCGGTAGGATTCAATCCGATCACCGAGTTTTCCTTGCTTTCTGATGGGAATCACTGCAGAGGTGAGCCATGCTGCAGGGATTTTTGCTGTTTTCCATACGTTGTTAATAGACTCCAGTAAGGCCTCTCTATGCGGGAAAGAAAGATTTCTCAGTGCCTGAAACGTTACGCCGTCCGGTCCCTGAGCGGTTCGACGGCGCGAGCGTCGGAGGGCAACATCAAGTTCAGTGATGGTGAAGTCAGCGTCCATTTCTGAGCAAGGATTTGTTTTCAATGGAACTGGAGGCTTGTCCCTGTATCCCTGTGGTGGCGGGATTGGGGCAGCGAACGCATCAGCAAGAAGCTCCGCGGTTTCTTTAGTAGTACGGCCTAGGGCTAGCGCTAATCCTGCAACGGGATGCTCGGGTTGCTTTTTATCTTTCAAGACTCTGACAATCCTCCATGCTCTCAAAATACCCGATGGGGAACCGAACGACTCGCATAGTTGGTTCCACTGTAGGCGTTGGAGGCGCTTAGTATATCGGCGAAATTTGGCATCGATCTTGCGATGTTCAATCCAATCATCCGGATGATCTGTTTTTCGAGCTCGTCGCTGCGCGCGGCGTCGAGCAGCCCTTAGGTTTAGGTACATGAGGTCGGGAACAGGCCGGGTGTATGGTACTCTAATGGTCTTTGTTGACAGCTGAATGGCTCGTGCAATCATGGCTGTGGTGTCTTCTGTCGTGCTGCCAGATAGAGCAAAGTTCATATGAGATCGGAATACATCCCAGTTGGTAACTCGAGCTTCTCTGTAAGTTTTGTTTGTCTTTTTGGCAAACTTGCTGGTAATCATGATCGGTATATGATCACTACCCCAGGAATTGGCTAGCACATTCCAATCTGCCAATATATCCGGGGACAGGAACGTCAGGTCTAATACGCTGCGACCAACTCCACGTCTCATGAACGTTTCCGCACCGTCATTAAGGGCCTCTAAATGAAGTGAAGATGTCATACTATCAAGATCAAATCCTCTTCTTGTATTTTTGCGGTCACCCCATACCTTGTTGTGGGCGTTGAAATCTCCACAGAGTATAAGATGGCCTCTGATTCTCTGCTTTACATCGGAAAGCTCTCCGACATCCCATTTTCAATTTGGAGGGACAAACACTGAAACGACTGTAAAGTCCACGTTTTTGTATCTAACAGATACAGCAGCATATTCAGCCCTACTCTTCGAAACTGAAGATAGGTCTACTGGCGATTGAGGAAGCCCGGCGCGAACAAAGACTACAGATCGTGGCTTGCAGTCACGCGGAGTTGAGCTGACCTCACAGTGCTTCAAAACTGCAACACCGGCACAATCGGCCTTCATACCAATCAGTGGAATATTTTTCAGCGCTGTCTATTTGCCTACCGCCTGCTATGTGATCGCAACATTCCCCAAAACGTCCTGGGTATTTTCGAAACAAATCAGGTGTCTGGTAGTGGCTGTTTTCAAGTTCCAAGCATCAACGATCATGATCAGAGTTGTCGTTCTAATGCTTCGACTTTTTAATTTTGATTTTTGTGGATTATTTTAATTATACTTGGGTGAGTAGCCATGCCATTTGTTTTGCACTAGCAGTAATGTGAGCTGGTCTCTCGGTGGGTCTAATTTCAACACCATCCGGAACGTTCTCGACCGTGGCTGTGACCATTTCGATAATCGCCTTCCGTAATTACGCAGTAGGAACATTCATCAAATTATTTTAGCTGCATACCAGCCTTAATTATTGTTAAATAACGTTTTACAAGCCTTTATTTGAGTAGGACGTCATTAATAGGGAACTAGCTCTGCCATCGTAACTATCTGTGTTGGCATGCATCCGGCCCGAAATTCTCTCAGCCGGTGATCAAGGCAACACACGTTGTTCAGCACAAATTGCTGCTGTTTTTGTTGCCGAATGCTGTTATACCGAGGCGACATTTTCGTTGTCGTCCATGTTGTGCTGTTGTTGCCGCAATGTGACCGGTTTGTCGGATAACACGGGGAGCGAGCAACAAGTTGCCCGACTGTTGGGCAAAGTGTTGTGTTGCTGTTGCCGTCGTGTTGCCTCAGTGTGACAGGGCCTTAAACGGACAGGGACGCCGCCGGAGACTGCCACACGAGCAAGCGCGCCGGGTCTTCGTGCACCGAGTATATCTCAGAGCGCGAGTGGCTTCTTCGCGCTCCGTGATGTCACGTCCACAAGCAAGATGGCTGCGCTGACAGAAATGCTATCGAGTACGGTCGAGACGGAGGACGCTCCCGGACCGTTGCCCATTTTCAGTCGAATAGTGCTTATACCAGCGGGTAAAAGCGATTTTATTTGAAAGCCAAGACAGCAATTGGCGTTCCGGAAAAGGTTTGTTCGTGTATCTCGCTTGAAAACGAATTTATCTATCAAAGGGTAGCGTGCCGATAGAACAGCGACAGAAACGTTGTAGAGATGAGGAGACATTCGGACCGCAGCCTTTTCTAAAATACTTAGCCCATCCCCAGCGAATAAAGATACTTGGATTGGAAAGCCGAAACATCAGTTAGCGTTGCGGAAAATATTTGTTCATGCATCTCGCCTGAAAATGAATTGACGTGCTATCTATTTAATGGGGGTGTGCCGGTATCGGCGTGGCACATCGACGGGTTCCGGAACCTCGGAACATCTGCCAAGTATGACAGTTTCCTGCGTCGAGAAGCGGGTTCAAGAATGTGGTCTTTCGCTTAAATCTGAGCAGCATGCATGGTCAGTAAATAGATCGGTCAAGGTAACTTTCCGCATATGTGCTCGAAGCGAGTCTTCAAACCTTTCACGAATATTAAAGCATTCGTAGAAACTCCCTCACGTCACCATCTTTTTTTTTTGCATTTTGCTGTTTTACAGGGGCCTTAATTATTTTATCTTCGAAATAATCTCGGCTTCTGCCCCCCGTATCCACGAGATGCCGGGGTCGTCATAACCGTGCGGTCGGAAGTGGCTCATGTGGCTCGTCAATAGTTTCGGTGAGTCGCGCTCCAGTACGCTGTGCTCCGTTAAGTTGCTGCGATCGGAGTATGAAACTAGGAGCGTCGGAGTAGGAGTATAGCGCGATTGACGCACTTGCGTTGAGCCCGACCGTGTGCGACGGTGGCTTTAGCAATAGCTGCGTCGGCTCTAACAAAACCGGTTTTACAGCGAAGCTGTTATCTGCTAGGATCTGGGAAAAAATGCGTCCGCGGATGTTGACAGAAAACTCCCCTTTGGTCGTGGCAAGTACGACTAAATAAAAATAAAAAGAGGGGGCAACCACCGTGAGACAGCCTTTTTTGGCATTCTTAGATAATGAGGTCCTGGTCCCTTGTTATCATCGCTAGGCATCGTCCTCGAGGTCGTCCTAGAAGTCGTCCTTGAGGTCGTCCTCGAGCTCGTCCTAGAAGTCGTTCTTAAGGTCTTCATCGAGGTCGTCCAAGAAGGGGCGCGTTTAACGCACTCAGAAATCAGAGGCACCGTCTTCGCTGTGGAGGCGACCGATGGCAAGTCCCCAGGCACCGGCTTCCGGTCGTCGACCAGATGGGGGTCAGACGAGACCCCACAACATTAACCCTGGTAAATTAAAAAAAATGAACGTTTCTTTATACTCATACAAATCATCCGTTCAATATACGTTACTAACGCAGCAATTAGGATCTGTCTCGCTGCATAAGTATCTCCGTGTTCATATCTCCGAACGTTTATCATGGAAGAAACATATCGATAACATTATCGTTAGCTCACTAAAAAAAAAATATTAAAATTCTTAATCTTGCCTCTTCTGCAACAAAATTACTTGCGTATAAAACAACGACTCGCCCTAAACTTGAATGCGCCAGTATATAGTATGGTATCCATATCAAAACTATCTAAGAGATAAATTGGAGTCCATTCAAAATAAAGCACTCCGCTATATATTAAACAATTTTTCACCCGGAAGCAATGTCTCCGCCCTAAAATCAAATTTTGGTCGTTCTTTATTGCCCACTAGGCGCCAAACTAACAGGATGCGTTTCTTTCATGCCATTTACTACAGTTTCTCATACTTCAGAAATACTTACTGCCAAGCAGCTCATTATATTTCTTCTTGAACAGATAACTCGTGCGTACTTTAACAATATCGGTCGCATTATAACTCCTTCATGTCTCTGCCCTCTCATACAAAGCATTGCAGGATGGAACAACTTGCCGGACAAAATCGTGACCAACATAAATCTTGTATTGTTTAAGAAACTCTGTAAGCTTTTGTATTTTGACTAATGTGCTTACGAATTTGTGTATTCTGTGTACTTCGATCTCGCATAGTTTTTATATTTCAATTTGTAAACCTCTTGTATAATGTTTGTCGTAAATTTCCCTTTGCCAATCATCCCCCTCATGTAACGAAAAGGGATCAGCGATGGCCTGCTCTTTTGGCAGTTCGAAGGCAGTCCGAAGCGTGACGTTGTAGGCCCTCGGATGCACAGCCGCGCCGACCCTACAAAGAAACGCGACTCATTGAAAGGTGGAATTTGTATAACATATTTTCGTGAAAACGGTCCCATACAGGAAGATGCTACTAGAAACAAAACAAAAAAACGCGGTACACAAAAAAACACATAAAAATCAAAACACGACCAAAATGAGCGCTGATCTTTGCATATAATCAATTATTCTTTTTTTTCCTACTATGTATACTTATGTGTTTTTTTATTTTTTTATTTCTTTGCTTTTATGTTTACACGAATACATATCCGAGGGCTATAATGAAGTATTTAGGACCATTCAGGCCGCCTTCAATGTTGCATTTTTAAGAGCCGTATTTTATACGTCTAAATAAAAAAGGAAGAGTTTTTTGTTTTGTTTCTTTAAATCGAATAAACTCTGAAGTTAAATGTGACAGCTGGCGCCGCACAATAATAAATGATACAATGAATCTTCCATACGGCAGGTTAGAACGCTCGTTGTTGCCGTGTGGCATTTGCGCGTGTTGGGAGGAATTGGCCTAAGCAACCTATATTTATGAGACCACGGTTACATGAAAATGTTACTATGTAACCCGTTAGAGATAGAAATAATAAAGTTGTTGTTTGCGGAAATGATGCATTGAATTTGCTCGCGTTCAAGAGTTATTTTGTCTTAACATTTGGATGGCGAGAGGTAAACTAAGCGTCAAGAGTCTTAAGACGTAAGTCATAATGAAACAAATATGTGTAGTTCTAAATCGAAGCTGTCTGGTGGTATTCAGGTCATGCAGGTAAACAAATTATATATTGATTCAAGCTTTTTAAAAGATTGAAGCAATATATTATTTGAACCAAACGATGGTAAAATAGTAAAAATCGGTTTTCTAAAAAATAATATTTTTTTTTCTCCTCGTCCTCCTCTTGATAAACTTCTTGATTGTTAAGAACAGGTTATAAATATTGGCTCACTTTTCACTTTATTCTTTATAACTGACAGCTAAATTCAACTCTTACAACCCTCTCTCAGTAAACCTCTAGCTCCCGCATACCTAACCGTCTCGTTGCAAACAGTCTCAGTAAAACTAAAAAAAAGCACAATCACCAAAAAAAAAAAAAACGAAAAAAAAGTTGTTGGTAGCATGCCATGTCGTTTTAATTAATTTTACTTGTGACGTTGGTTCGAATGCTTACGTCAGACTATCGTTTCCTGTGCGCGTTTCCTCCAAACCTGGTCGACGAACGTAATAATATATCTCATTCATTTTTGACGCATTCCGCCACGTGACACTGCTGATCTTTTCTTCTTTTTTTTTCTATAATCAAAATGTTTGCCGGCCTTTGATTGGAAAAATAATTATTTTTTATGTAACTTGTATAAAAGGTATTATACTCTCTTATATATTCTTGAGTGTTGATTGGACGCCATCACATATTTTAGTGTGTTATTTGTTTAAAGACAAGTTCAGTTCATTGCAGGAATATTGCTGACACATATATGTTATTGACAAAATTGTGAGACTGCCCCCCCCCCCCCCCCCCCCCTTACTGCCCCAAGTGGCTGTATTGAACATTAGTTAAGCACATTCAGAGCAATATCTCATTGCGCTTGTTTTGGATGTGAGCTGATGGGTTTGGAGTCGTTTAACTGATGCGAATTTTGTAGGTTATGTACGTCAAGAATTCATTCCGAGCAAACTTTATTTTAAAAAATAGTTTTTTTTTACCTCTTTAAGACAGGCTAAGAGAAAAAATCAATAACAAAAACGTCATGAACATGACGAGAAACGTAAAGCGCCCTCGACACGGTTTTGATTGTGTCGAGTTTGCTGTACAGTCGATGTCTGGAAAACTAGGGCATATATATTTTCCTAAAGATGTGATGACCGAATTGGCGTATGTTTTCAAAGAAATGTTGTGTAAAAAATTACGTCATAAAACAAAAGATGTTTTTCTGGTCGGTTTCTTTCTTTTTAGGTTACTGACCACTAGAAATTGAGTGCGCTTTTTTTTTTTCGTTTAATCTTAAGTACCGTGAAAACATAGAATACATCCAGTCCACTAAAGTGGCAAATCGCTGGGCACAGCTTCATTTTTGGTTGAAGCTTCACGGTCCCCTTTAAAAGGGCAGTGCAACGTTTTTAATGTTGAAAGAATTTGCAGCTTTACTTTTTTTATTTTTTATTATATCTTGTCTTAAGTGAGAAACAAACGTGCCACCTTCCTCGAAATACTGCAGTTCCGCTGCGTAATCGCAAAAGAAAAAGAAAATTCTGGGTCTGTATCCGCGTGCGGCGGTCATCGGATCTACGGTGTCATGCCATTCGGTGTACAGACGTTTTCTTATCGCCATCTATCGGATGTCAACAAAACTATTTCCTCTTCGCCGCTAGCCTACCCTCTGAGCCTCCCCATTGTTCCCACTTCCGTATCCGCAGGCGAATCAACGCAGAGTTTGACGCCAGGCGGGGAAATTAGGGAGTTTTCGAAAATCGTTTTCGCCGTCACGCAACGCTCTCCGCAACCCGCTAAGATAGCCGCAAGTCTACAGTCAAGGCTACCGGCGCGCAGGCGCAGTGGCGGCTTCTTCGTAGCGGAGGGCTTAGTGGAGGGGGAAACGCGGTCTACGAAAACTCCCTATTGGCTCGTCGCCGACGTCGGAAGAATAATCGTTCTGTGGCCGATTTTCCCCGCGTAAAAAAGATTCCCGCGCCGCCGCAGCCAATCAAAACGCAAGGAGGAAATGGCGTATGCTGACGTCACATTCTGGTAAAGTAGCCAGAGTTGGGGTTACCGCCGGAGTTGGAGTTTCCAAGTTATGCAAATGACGCCATGTCGCTGGTAACGTTGTGTCGAAGGAAATACTCGTCGAGACAAAATCATAACAACTCTCTTCGGCAAGAGGGCGGAAAGACAGTACCCCCAAAGAAGATCTGTGGAATAGAAGTTGGTATGGGTGGAACGTACAAAATAACGAGCAAACGTACAACGTACGTTTGCTCGTTATTTTATTATTGCATTCTCGTATCGCCGAGGGAATCTTGGGCATTCTCTTGACACTAAGGCTAGCGTTGACTGCAAGAAGAAGTGTGTGAGAGCAGTTTTTCGAACACTGATCGAACCAGAGGCAGTCTGCTCTGGTCGACGCTCTGGTATCCGCGAGACGCGCAGAGCCGCGCGGACGTGGCGGGTGGCAACAAATGTGAATAGTGCGGTCTTTTTTTGCCCGGTAAAATCGGCTCGGCGGCAAGAGAGTTTTTCGCAGGTGTGAAGGAGCCATCCCGCGGTGAAACCGGCTTTTGTTTCGATCGCTCGCCACGACCTTAAATCAATAGTGTTAAGAGCGTGCGGTGCTCTAGTGGAGCCTAATCGGAGCTTGAAAAGTAGGCAATCGCGGAGGTTAGGGCTGGGGCTTCTGAAGTGACGTCACTGGGCACCTCACTCGAAAGACAGTAGGAGTTGAGACGTACCCCCCTCTTCCCCCCAATCACATTTTTCATGTTAAAACTAGCGCACGCAAGAAAACATGGCCTGTTCTTGATTCTGCAGGTGACCTGGACCAATTTCAGCAGTTCGTTGGCAGGCAAAAATTGAAGCACCGTCAATTTAATTTATTTCTATACAGTCAAACGCCTGTATAACGAAGCGTGGGGGACCGCGATAATTCTTCGTTATACACGTCACTTGTTATATCCATTGCGCACTTTAATGACCCCAATAAAGCAGATGTACAGGCTATTAAAGCGTTGTACAGGCTATTTCGTAGTAGAAGCTTTCGTTGTAGCGGCGTTTGACTGTATTTGTTTTATGATTAGACGGAAGTGTTGCGACTTATAAGCACACATTTTATAACAAACATTTTATAGATAATAATTAGTTTGATAATGCTTTATATACTTGGTTTGCAGTTTGTACACTATGCCACCTGAAATGTAAATTTCTGGAGCTCGAAAATACCACTTGGTACGCTGCAGAAAAAAAAAAAAACATTTTACAAAAAAGTATATAAAGTTTCCAAGTATTCCGAGTGGCAATAAAAAAGCATGCGGTAATCCGATATCCAGTGAGACCATCGAAGATGGCCAAGTCAAGCTCACTGTCAGCGGGTTTGTTCGTTCTGAAACTGATGAGAATCCCTCGTTAAAGGATATAAGTAGACTGCATCAACTGGTTCCAGCTTCCGGACAACTAAGTTTGCCGGACACTGTAATCAACCCTATATCCTTAGTCACGAGCAGCCCAACTAAAAGAGACCAGCTATGGCTCGACGAGAATCATTGAATGTTTAGAAACCCCGCGGACTAGTTTTTTTCTCTTTGTTTACCCACTAAAAACTTTTGGACGGCGTAAAACAGATTGTATGCGGAAAATGCATGAAATATTACAGCTGATTACTCGCGCCTGATGATTCGCTTAGCCATCTGACGCAGCATCGAAGGCTTATCACCACCACTTTAGGCAAAGAAATGCTGTACGCTCTTCGCACCAAAGGCGAAGACGTCTTGCGCGAATAGATGCCGTATAGTTCGCGTAACGGATCAGCATACAGCTTTTTTTGTATACCCTGATGTCGGCATTCATTAAATAACCAATTTTCCCAGCCAAATGGGATTCCTTCGTGGGAGAACGTACATGCTAAGCTAAAGGTACATGGGGAAAACGAGAGTCAGAAAATGAATTCTCGAACTGAACAGGCGACGTTCTGTGAGAACATCCATCAACTTTCCTTCATTGCTCGGGGAAAAAAAAAAAAAAAAAAAAAAAAAAGCTTTCAGCCTTTCCACTCTGGTGAAGAAGGAAGAGCAGCGGAGCTGTACCTTTTGTTCTCGGCGGTGGCTTTCCAGACGAGCGATCTGCACTTCTTTCGCGAGGGAATCAGATGCGCTCGACGCACGCGGCGGTTGCGGACCCATCCGCGCTGCTGTTTACGTCGCCGCTTCTTCCTAAACCGGTCGCCTTTCCCCGAAAAAGGGCACGCGGCCGACGCATCGTGAGTCCAAACCGAAACTGATAAGAGCGTAGTAAACAGCGCGCAAAACAGACGAGGACGAAGAAGAAACACACGTGACGTGCGCTGCGCTCGTCACGTGTGTTTCTTCTTCGTCCTCGTCTGTTTTGCGCGCTGTATCCTACGATAAAGTCACACAACTCGCCCAACTATCCATTCTTCTATGATATCTGGATAGCTGGAAAGGTTGCCGCCATCTATGAACGACGGCGGTAACCAGACTGGTTGCCTGGTTGCCGCCGTCGCTTATAGATGGCGGTAGCTGTCCAGAGGTTCGTGTAGGTTTGTGTCGACTAGTGCCACTAAATAAGCTACGCTTCAGAGTAACGTAACGACACTTGGCCATATTGTGGCTTAAAATCATGGTTGCAGTTATCTGAAGCTTTATCTGAAATCACAGGAAACGCTTTTCTGTCCTCCACAAATGTTTAAACAGTCTGCGACAGAGCGAAGCAAATATGCATGAGCTTCCTAACACCCAATCGAATGCTGAGGAAGTCGCACTTTTGAATCATGACAATCTGCAGTCGCGTCTGCTCTGCGCAAGCCCCAATATGGCGGCGCCCGCAACAATGTCGGGGAACGGAGTGCCGATACTCTAAGCGCAGCTCATTTAGTGGCTCTAGTGTCGACATTTCTTTTGTACCGGACACGATCCTGGGGAACCTAGCCCTTAACAGCTCCGCCGTAAAAAACAATTACTAGAAGAAGTTTTCCTTGTAAGATTCCTGGAAGAACGAGGTTTGATCAGACGCTCGGATCTGTTCAAGATGGAAACTTCCTTGGGTGACTTCAGCTGATCCCCAAGTTCGATCCTCTCCTTGCGGCTCATATATGTGAAGAATTTCGGAAATGTCGGACGCGGCAAGACGTCCGATCTCTCCCCAACCAATATCGAAGAACTGGGGCTCTAAGCGGGACACTCGGCGAAAACGTTGACCATACTATGGATGGCCGCGATTGGCCAGCGCCAAGGTCAAGCGAGGCGCTGGCCAATCGCAGGTCAGAAATCTCGCCGACGTTCTCGCCAGCTTACGGCCCCTGAAGTGCGGAAGATCACAAGCGAGACGACAAGCGGCAAGTACTTATCTCTTTCAGTTGATTCCACTCCATGATGTCGCTGATGAGAACCAGAGTAGTGATTGAACAAATAACAAAGTAGAGTTGTTTTTTTTTTTTTACTTTACGCATGTTGAGTTACAAGGAGACTACGTCGCAGTGAGCCTCTAGCTTGATCCAGAAGTAGATTTTCAAGACAGCCGTAGCCTATCGCATGACAATGCGAGCAACATTGGGGACTTTTAGCAAACCGTTATCGTGTTCCGCGTACCGCACTACCGGAGCCTTTGAAGCACGCTTTGAAGCGCGCGCGTTCTGGGGTCATGGTGTCACCCGGGCGCGCGCTTAAAAGTACGGTTCAAAGGCTCCGGTAATGCGGTGCGCGGAACACGGTTGCGGTTTGCTAAAAGTCACTATTGTCGACAAATGCTCCGCAATGCCGGCGTGATTCCTGGAGCAATATTGACGTGGTTTTTAAATGGCCTTGATTGAACCTGGTGGCCCGTAGCTTTGATTGTAGAATATCGTAAGGCGTGACGAAATGTAGCAAGATCGTGAGATTTCGCAGGTGCGGCTGGCGCGTGGTGTCGCATGTGATCGGGTGCCACACTGCACCCGATCACATGCGATCACCTTAATAGACGATCGTTAGGCAGTCGTGTCTAAGCCACCAACTAAGAAACTTCTTTCTCTTGGAGTGTGCGATCCTCAAACGGGTACCCGATACCCCATAATAAAATTCACGCTGCAGGTTTTTTACAAGTATGGACAACCACAGTTGTGCACACGCGCGAGAGAGGTTTCATGCATGGGCATGCGCTGCGCACCCATTTGGTTCCAAGGGTTGCAGGGGGAATGTGCCTCGTGCAGGCTTGTGCGTAGTTCAGCTACTCTGCTCAAGTTATTGCAGTTTAACTACTTTTTCCAGCAGTTTAGTATATTTAAATTACATTCATATTTCGGTAATTAGTGATTTACTTGAGTTACTTTTTCCGAGTAACTTCTCAAATTACAAATTACTTTCGAATTTTAGGGGTAGGTTTGCTTATCAAAAAACATTCCTGCTCAAAAAGAGATAAGATGTTGGAAGACCAGCTGATATTTGCAAAGAGGGAGAAGCATATGTTGCGTAGGATATCTACCATGTAGCGTTTAAAAGTCGGGGGAACTTGAGAAAAAAACTTTTAGTGTGTGCTGGTTAAAGAGAGCCATAGGAAAACCCGTACAGACTTTTTCAACAGAACATTTAAATGGCTGAAGACATCAAAGGAAAAGCCATAGACAGCTAAAGCGTGCGGGATAAGAGAGCCATAGGACGACCCACAGACCTTTCTTTAGCAGAACATGTAAAAAGCTATAGATGGCTAAAGAAACAAAAGGAAAAGAAATAGGAAGCTGTAGCATGTCGGTTTAAGAGAGCCGTAGGGTAAGCCATACAGAGGTCTTTAGCCAGCCATGGCTAAAGACTTCTATATGGCTGTGGCTGTCTTTAGCCAGCCATCACTGTCCAGCCATAGCGCTAAAGAGCGCTATGGCTGAACAGTGATAGGGCCATAGACAAAGCTAAAGAGGCCTATAAAGGCGACCATAATAAAATGGTAAAGACAGCCATAGAAAAGTTTTAGCTAATTGGGCCAAATAGATAAAGCCGACCATACAAAGAATTTTCTATATACCAGCCATAGGACTTGTATAGGAAGGGGGGGGGCGGTTGGAGGGCCTGAAACCTTTCAAAATTTAACGAGCTCCCCACTGCAGCGAGCCTACGATGCGCGGGGAGCGGACAAACACGTTGCAAGTAAGGCCGAGTAACTGGAGATTAGCACCGAGGACTGGCGTTTCTTTGTGTCCCGAAGCTCAAGGAGACCGGGCGCATTTGAAGAAACGACTTGTACCCCCTTCTTCCCATCGCAGGAACTCTAGCCCACTACGGGAGGTGTTCACACTGCATCCTCACTCAAAGGAGGCAACAAAATGCAGCACCCGCTCTGAAGCTCATCTGGTGCTCCCGTAGTTTGCGACTTACTTGAAGAACCGCGTGATAAAAAGAAACGCAAAGATGACCACTGCGTTGCTTTTCTTTCCAACTCAGAATACGCAGGCATTCCGAGATTCGAAGATCGTTCGAAAAACCTTCATAAGTCAACCAACATGTTTTGTCTTTTTTTACATATGATAAACAAGCAGGGAATGAAACTACTTTAAGTACATGGTACTTAAAGTACTGCTTCAAGTAGGTTTAGAAAACTTGTATTTTACTTGAAGTGCATTCTCTGAGCATGTACTTGTACTTTACTAAAGTATTTTTGGTAATTTCCGAGGAAGGAAACTCCCGACTTAAAAGTACATTCCCCAAATCATAAAAAAAAAATTGCGTTTTGCCATGTGAAAACGCGTTATCGTTTTTCAAGGCGTCATCTTGTCATTTCTTTGAGTGAAGTTGCGGCGACTATAAGACCGATATAAATAAATGCCTTATATAAGTTTATTGTGTTAAATAGTTTGTCAGCGAGAGTAAAACAACTACTCTGTGGCGACTTAACTTTATCCAATATTTGCCGCCGCTTCCAAAAAAAAAAATGATGCACCTCCGATTATTTCTGGAGCATAGCAGTTAAAAGAAAACTGTATAGGGGATGAAAGGGCATCATGAAATATTGTTAAAGTACTGGAACTACATTGTATTTATATTACTTCTTCAAAACATTTGCACCCGGTTGTACTTACTACTTGAAGTTCAGAACCTCTAATTTACTTTGTACTTTACTTCAAGTACATTTTAGATTAACTTTACGTAGCACTGAAAACAAGCAAACAATGTCTGCAAAATGAAGCTCAGGCAGTGCTAAACCTCAAAGTAGAAATAATAAATCCTGCAGTTCATCACTGGCCAAAAAACAAAAAAGTACAAAACAATTAGGCACGCAATAGCAGAACCAGCTATAAAAAGCATTTGGGTGAAAACACAAGCGGCTTTATATTTGGCTAACAGAATTTCGTTAACGGATCAAAACCTATGTACTTTCTTGTTACCATAAACAAATAAATAAAGTAAGCTTGAAAAGTAATTTGCTACTTTTTACGGTACTTAGTAATTTACTCAATAACTTTCCATTTGAATAGTTTCTACTCTACTCAAGTTACTTTTCAGGCCAATACTCAGTAATTTAACTGAATTACTTATTTGAGTATCTTGTACATGTCTGGCCCTCGTGCAATGGCACATTTGCCTCTACATGTAAGACAAACAAATCCAGGGCCACAAGGACATTAGACCTCCACGCCGGTCATCATGCCGAGGACCACACTGTCTCCGAAGAAAATCCTTCACTACAGATGTTACTTCTGAAAGAGAAATTCCCATTTTCCTATCAATGTAGAAAGTACAGGACCAAACCGTGGTGTGCGCAATACATTCAATAAAAAGGTACACAAAATCAAAGACGTTCATACAGAGAAGCAAAGTAGGAGGTTTTTTTTTTGAACTATCACATCCTTTATTTTTCGGATAAGGGCTGACAGGATATGGGGTCGGGTTTGTAGTGTAAGGCACACACAGCACTATTATAATGGTGATCACATCCCTATATGTACATGAGGCACACACTCATTGGACAGTCATTAAATAACATCTGTGCACGAGAGAACAGAACCAAAACAAGAACAAAAAGAAAAGAAGACAATGTCGTGAGCCTTGGAGGTCAGCATAAATAAGTTGATTCGTCCTATGAATCCTCCTATGGGTACCGATTATGGGGAAAGAACACACGATGAAGGAAAGCGGTTGTTACGCGGCAATAGTCACTCTCCCCTGTTAAACATTCTCTTCATAACGACACCTAAAAATAAAAATAAAAAACAGAAACAGCTGGAGCATGCATCTTAAGTATGTCACTACAAAACCGAAAAGAAATAGCTCCCCACCAATACTCTCTGGATCCCAAAAGATGCTAACTGAAGAAAGTAAAAATAACAAAAAGACACGAAACCTCTGGCACTGGAATGGGGAAAATGAGGGAGGAGGAACTGCATAGCCTCGTGAAAACTGTCAGCGTGTGTGACGTATCTTTCGTATATACACACGATTAAAAAGAAAAGACTCGGTAAAAACTTGTGCTTCTCAATGTTCCCTAGAAAAATAACGGCACAGTCTGTTTGCTAAACAGTGCCATTTCGTAGAGGAAAGGGACATCCCGCAAACGTGTATAAATTCACCAGGGTGGGGCCCCCGTCTCGCTCTTTTCAAGGCAAGCGAGCCGCCCATTTGTTCTGTACATCGAGGGAAGACATTTTAGAAGCAGGCCTTTGTGACTCCTTCCCTTTGCCGCTTCTTTCAACACAGACAGTCACCGGTTTTGGATTGGTTTTCTTTTTCTCCGCCGCTACCACAAACACACCTCCGTTGACGAGAAAGCACTATGTACACGTTATCAATTTGATGCGGCTTTGGTAAAGCCCCCGACGGCTATTGGCTCGACACGAACGAGCTACCATGCAGCAAATTGTGCAGCGAAAAAATAAAAAAACTCAGCAAAAGAAGTTGCGAAAACAAAATCGGCCAAGAGCAAATGTTAATTTAGTACCTAATCGTAACTAGAGAAATTCTAATTATAAGCTTTCTCAAACTTTTGTTATAGGTCATCAGCCTGCATAAAAAAAAAAAAAAAGAAACTGTAGCAATGAAGGAATACATCTTTCCATATATGGGCAGAGTGCATGGCTGGCAGCACTGATCTTTTTCATCCCTCAAATTCTAACCTAAAAGAAGAGCCACTATTGGAGGCGCGCATCTGCAAAACGAAAATTGCGAAAGACTAAACGTGTTTCCTACGATGACGCACTTGCTGGACGAGCGCAGCAATAAGCGAAATAAATGTGACACTTCCTTTAAAGTTTGTTCGAGTCATGTCGCTAATGTTTTTTTTTTTTTTTTTTGTTTACAAGCGCATTTTCATTACCACCGGTGTACTCGCAAAGACTTGCCCTGTCTCACTTGCGCTCGCTTTATTGCTGCTTTGACGTGGCATGCCTTGCCAAGCTACCCACGTCAAATAGAGGCCGTGAGCCAGCAGATGCTCGTAAATGACAGTTGGCAAAAATACAACTGCTACACTGTTATTCCTTCCTTCGACGAGGCATATTTTTTTTTTTTTTTTTTACTTTTTGCTTCGAACACGTTAACTATATCTTTAGGAGCCTTCTGTCCATGAAACTTCCTTTACATTCACTTTTAGCGAAATTTATGAGAAACAGTTTAACTGTAAACGGAGGATGCAAAGATATTCAGCATTAATTTGAGAGCAATCCCTATTTTCGTAGCCTCTTCTACGCGGGTAAGCGCTTGCACTTAGCCAAACAATAGATTGTTCGGTCGCATAAAATAAAGGAGGGGACGCGAACTGCAGACGAGAATTTCCGATACTAGCGCCGGCAGCGGCCATTCTACGGAAAACACTTCGCGGCCGCGACACGTGTTTCGAAATGTGTGTCGGAAAAAGCATGTCGCTGATATCGAGGACGCTCACGAGGGGTCTCATCTGCCGTTCGCTTCTCCTCCTTTGTTTTACAGTGGTGACCTCATTCCATCTTCTGCCAGGCTTTCCCAGTGACTGCTATAAAAACCAATCTTTTCTATACAACTTCATTTTACTGTTTCAATTGAGCCTCAAGTCACAAAGATTAGATGTGCAACTTGAGCCGTAATGTTTTTTTTTTTTTTTTTTTTTTAATAAGCGAGAAATTTCGGCTGTCTAAAGTGTTCTTTTGTTGAACAAAAATGTTCCACGGGCGTTCATGGAAAATGCAACTGGAAATTAATCGAGGATATTCAGGTAGAGCATGCCAAACACCGCGTAGCTGTGGAATCATTGATCCCATGTGATTGGCTTTAAGTTATTATTGGGGAGTCCGTTTGGTACTACAAACATTTCCTAACGAAGTGGCGGAGTGCAATATCTAGCCCCAGTTTCCGCTTGAATAACTAATGCGCAACTATCGCTTCCATCCTCTTAGGAAAGAAAGGGCCTAGGCCGCGTATTCGACAACGCCACACCCTAAAGAAAACGAAATTACAGGTATGTGTGCAGGCTTTTCACCGTGACCAAAAAGAATGAATAAAAATGTCACCCCTATTTCTGATATATCAGCCTAGTCTCAGCTAGACTGCCCGCAATGCGTTGTTCAGAACAGGGGGTAAACGGTGAACCTTTATGCATTGTTTTCATCTCTTTCTCCAACAATGCCTGGAAAAATAAGCTAGCTCACTCAAACATTGCACGATTTGTTCAGGTTTCACAGGTCACAGATCCCCTAGCTCATATCGTCTCTTTGTGCATTGTGCACCGTAAAATGCATTAAATATACACACCGGAACAAACTCCTCACTTGTGTTGTGACACATAACTATGTGTATAAGACCTATAAAACAGAAGGTAGAGCGAAGCGACAGAAAATAATGTGACATCAGAATGCAAATGGATTCAAACAAACGGATTCAGACTATGTTGTAATGCACAGCAATCACACGGGCACACGCAAACACACGCACATAAGAAATAAACAGAGCGAGCACCTTAGGGCAGTTCATGTTAAGTTTGAATGCTTTTGACATTCGCCTCGCTCTTGTAAAAAAAAAATTTAAAAAAAAAACTTCTTCCAGTACATATCCAGGCGCCCCCATCCAAAGAAAGAAAACCATCTAAACCTCCTCCGCATCTCAACCAAAAAGCTGAATCCGTCACCGCGATACAGGGAACCCAACTTTACGTTGTTCACTCACATATACGTATAAAAAAAAAAAGCAAAAGCAGGTGGGTATCAGACGCACGCACCGCAGAGCGCCGCGTCGTCGGTCAGTCCATGTGACGGTACTTGTGCGAAGACATCTGCGACAAGCCCAGCACCGCGTATTGGCACTTGAGGCAGTGGTAGTGCGTCTGTTTTGCATTGTAATTGCAGCCGTCCACGCCGCAGTTCTGGGACGGCGTGTACTTCTCGAAGCCCGCAGCGTTGATGCTGTCCAGCTTGGCGTGCTGCCGCCGGTGGGCCACCACCTTGTTCGTGTCGGTGCAGACGAACTCGCACTTGAGGCAGTGGAAGTGCGACGCCTTGTTGCTGCTGCCTCCCGTGGGGCCGTTGTTGTTGGCCGCCTGCTGCGTGGCATGCGGGCAGTCCGGCCTGCCGCAGTGCACGTTGGCGCGGAACTGGCGGAAGTCGCCGCCATGAGCGTGTCGAGCCGCTCGTGGCGCGCCGTGTGCTGCACGAAGCGGGTCTTGTCGCAGAAGCTGTACCCGCAGTCCTTCCTGGTGCAGTGGAAGTGCGTCTGGTGCTCGCGGTAGCCGCAGTGGCGGTAGCTGCAGTCCTCGTTGAACCGGAACCGGACGTAGCCGTCCGGGACCGGCTCGTCCTTCAGGATACGCAGGCTGGGCATCTTCATCCGCTTGGGCTCGCTCATGGCGACGGTCGGCTGCGCCTCTTCGGTCTTACAGTTGGCGAAGAGTGGACGCTTCTGTTCCGACACGGCCGCCACGTTCGTTGTCATCTGCGGAGAGCCGTAGAACATGTCTCCCGAGGGACACATGAGGGCCAGGTGCTGCAGGTCCAGGTTCGGGTGGCCCGACATGTCTCCGAGAGCCAACAACGCCGGGTTCAGTGGTGCCATCCCAGGGATGAGTCCCGGAGAGGAGACGGGAGGCCAGAACATGTGCTGCATGTTCTGCATGTTTTGTAGGCTCAGTTTCGGTGGGGTACTGAAGAACGGATGGTGATGATGGTGCTGGTGGTCCTGGTGGTTAGCGGTCGTGCTCGAGGGAGTCTGGTACCCCTGAGAGGCCACCGGGGAGTTTTGCTGCGGCTTGGTTCTGGCGTCGTTTCTTGCTGGGTGACGGGGCTGGTTCCTCGTCCACTTCGGCGTCTGACTCTCCTTGCGCTGTAGAGGACACTGGAGAGGACTGGCTCGAGAGCGGAGTCGTGCGACCGTCCGGGTACACCGGGACTGGGCTAGGAGCACCGGAATGTTGGAGATGTGTAGCTTCAAACGGGAGAAGCTCGAAAATGCCTGCGCAAAATGAAGATGGAATCGACAATGAGGAAATGCCAACTGCAGTTCTCAAAGTTAGGTGAGTGGGAATAAAAGTAGAAGAGGACAGTATAAAGTCTGATAAAAGCTGATCAGGACACATACGAGGGACACCTGTTCTGTAAGTTTTCCAGTATTTAACTCATAACGAATTGGGAATCCTCGCATAGCCCAATAAGTAGGGATGCACATTGTTCTTATACGTATGGTCTTTTGCTGGTCTTTAACTCTTTTTTTATTTTTCATTTATCGTGCTGACATTTAGTATACTGATGTATTTCTCAGTGGTGATTTCAATTATGGAATTAGTTTTCGGATAGCTTTACTACATCTTGAGTAATCAGCAAATTTATAATTTTAATTAGGTCCTCCTTGTGTTGTAGTGTAAAATTCTTCAGAATATATCAGAAATTTTTATAGAATTGCATTCGCCAAGACATGCTTTGTGCGGTGATGCTATTTCTATGCTTTATATTGTCGTACAATAATTGTAATTAATTAGTGTAAAAAGATATAGCATCCCGTTTTGTGCAACTTGATTGCAAATCTTACAATATAATATCATTAAATCAGACTTAAAATCGCATCACCGCAAAAAACATGTCTTGGTGAATGCAATTCTACAAATATTTCTGATATATTCTAAAGAATTTTACGCTAACGACCGTAAGAGGAACTAATTAAAATTACAAATTTATTGATAACTCAGGATCTAGTAAAGTTATTTGAAAACTAATTTCACATTTGAAATCACCACTGAGAAGTAAATCAGTACTAAATTTCAGCACGATACATAAAGAATAAAAAAGTTAAAGACCAGCATCACCCTTAACATTAGAAGGAATAGCAATCTCTGTAAGGTCTAATGAATGTTGAACCCACACCCAAGCCAATAATTGTTTCAAGTCTATTCACACACCTCAAGATTCTACTCACAGTACCACCATAAGAAACCACGAATGAGAGAAAGAAATCAGAAATAATCACCTGGTTGCAAACATTGCAGTGAAAGTGGTCTTTTCTCTTCTTCTTGCAGAATGGTCGTCCACAACTCTGACCTTCGCTGAACATGACATGCTTTTCGGCGCACTGACCAGCAGCCAATGTCTGCGCCGTCGTCGGCTTCATCAGCAATTTCATTAGAGGCTGCTGATCGGACTCAGGCAACGACGAAGCTGTACTCGAAGTGGGACTCGACACGAACCTCTCCTTGTCCTCGCCGTCTTCCGGGTGGTGGTCGTTGTCGCTTCCAGTCTTGCTATTGTTGTTCGTGAACGCCGAAAGCGGATAGAACGTTCCCGAGGACTTCACGACCGTCTTCTGTGATGTGTCGCTTGCTGCAGGACTCGCTACACGGTCTTCGTCGCTGGAGCAGGACTTCTTTTTGGGAGGCGAAGGCCCTTCCTCCTCGTCCTCTAGCGACGGAGAACCGGCAGTCTGCTGAGCATGCTTCTGCTCGTGCATGCTCATGGTGGAGTAGCGGACGAAGGAGTAGCTGCAGTTGGGTCGAGTGCAGTGGAAGTGCCGGTTAACTTTATTGCTGTGGCATCCTGGGAGTCGGCAGTCGACGCTGCGATCAAAGAAAACGAAGCCTTCCATGATGTCAATGTTGTCATGGAAGTCTTTGGAGTGCAAGACGAGGATATCTTCGCGGTCTGTCACGTAGTGGCATCGGGCTTGGACACAGTGGAAGTGCTGTTGGCCGAAGAAGGTGCACAGCTTGTCGGGACAAGGGGCGTTTTCAGGGATGATGTAGAAACCCTCGTGAACCTGCGGGCGACCGAAATCGCAGCGTGTTAACTGGGTACTGTGGGATGCAAACGCGTTGAAATAGATCATAACATAATGTTTTGCAGGCGCCTATCTGAAGAAGACTGAAACAATCTGGTGGCATATTTTTGTTGCTTTGTGAGAATATTGAGTTTAACATGTGGCATTGTCTTGTACCCTCAGAGTACTCCTTTACAAAACGAGAATATACTTTGGTTACTGATTCAGGACTAGGTTCTTCTCTCATCAATAAATGTTATTTCAGCAGAAGATATAAATTCAAGTCTACGGCCAACGTTTCCAAGTTGTGCAATCAAATTTATTAGGTGAGGAAAAGATATTGCTTTGTGACTGAAACTACAGCTTAGGCTGCATGACTTTACGGCAATTTTGACCTGCCACAGAGTCACGCAATATTGGAGGTGCTTGAGTCTACAAAAAAGGAGGCTGCAGACTATAAAAAAGTGGCAAACATAAACACTGGTCATCATTACCCTTTTTATAGTTACATTAGAAAGCTCAGGTGATCGCAGAATCTAACAGGATTCTATTTGCTAGAGTTTCTCTATATACGTTTGCAAGAAAGGCTCATGTGCGCTGCCATTCTGTGCGATGCTGGCGCCGCGTAACGTTTCGCCACTTTGGTATGCATGTTGGTATGTGCTATGAGCCACGAAACTGGGGTGCGCGAATGTGGACCTAGCAGGAAATGCAGTAGCCATGACGACCTCTGTGACGTGTGGGCATGTGGAAGAGAAAGACGTTGACGCAGCAATACGTCAATGTCTTTCTTTTCGACCTTCGACATTTCTTAGCTTATAACTCGCGCTTATAACTAGTACTACATTGAACGGTTTTCGAACAAAAGATATACCGAAAGGAGTGCATGCCCCACCTCAGGAGTGAAGGGAAGTTGTGTCACCGAGAGCAGGGTCTGTGAGGCCAAATCCGCCTCCGACGAATCTCTAGGCTCTGCCTTCACCGACGTCGCAGCATTCGCAGTATTCGCGGCAGCTGCGGCCGCGGCCACCGCAGCAGCAGCGGCTGCTTGCTCCGCAGAATGCTTCTCTTGTTGTTCCATCAGCTTTTCCTGGAGCTGCTGATGTTGCTGCAGGAAGTGCAAGGCCTGGTGGTGGTTGTCCACAGAGAAGTCAACTATGCCCGGAGATCCGAGGGGCATCCTGGGCACGCTGGAAGGTCCCGGGATGCCCAGGAGTCCACTCGACGAGCTTTGGAAAGGAGGAAACAGCGCTGGGCTGTTTTGACTAGAGCCCGGTTTGGGGAGCTTGAAGCTGGCGTAGATGGCTTGGGACAGGTGCGGTGAGCTGGGACCCAGGGGAAACTGGAGGAGAAGGAGACGAATCGGGGAGAGTTTGAAACGTGCCTACCATCTACGAAACTTTTATCCGCCGTACAGACTGATGGAGTGTGAAATTTAAGTGGGATTGTCCGCAATACTAAATTTACTCTCACCTCAAATGCACCCCGTTACAGGTGAAAGTCAATTTATTATTGAGTAAATCTTCTCCGCACTGAGAATCTCTCCCAAAATTATTGTATTAAATTATATTTTCCGGTGTATTTTACTGCAACACGGTTAATTACAAGCTGAGATGCACTCAAAACAACATAATCACGAGAGGGCAATCGATCATGGGAACAATATTGTTTTCTTAAAATTTTTCACGAAATTTGATTTCGATACGTTCAGACTAGAACACAATATATCATTCATATGAGTCAAGGGTGGAAACTGTGATCCCTAAATTGTGACCAAATGCGCACTAAAGCAGGTCACCCATTCTGTACTGCTTGAGGATACACTGATATGTTTATAGCTATTTTCAACAGCTTTCATGAACCCACCAGAGGTGCGAACTGAAACACTCAATCTGGGAGTTTCCTACGCCTGCGGTCAGCACAAGTCCCATTATTTCTCAAGTTCATAAATTGCAACTCTAACTTCCCAGTTACAGACTTCGTCTTGCACCAGATCTTCAAACACTTCATTTCATTTCATTTAATTTAATTTAATTTATTCTGTCTATCAGGGCCCAAAGGCATTACAGAGAGGAGTGGGGCACAGTAAATAGAACAAAGCAAATAACAATGAAAAAGCAAAAACTAAACAGAATAACTACTAAACATCATTTAACAGGTTTGTAATGGCAATCTTAAATTTATCTGAGGCAGTGATTGTGACAATGGCTGCGGGAAGGCGGTTCCATTCAATCGAGGATTGAGGCAAAAAAGAGGCATTAAAGGTAGATGTGCTGCAATGAGGGATCCCAACTTTTAATTGATGATAGCTACGTGATGATATGTAAAATGCTTCAGAAAATAGTGCTTGGCAGAGAGTAGGGTTAAAGTGATAAATCTTATGGAACAGGCACAGGCGGGATATCTTTCAACGAGGAGAAAGAGTGGGCAAGGATAGAGATGCTTTCATTAAAGTTGTGCTAGCTGTGCGGTGATAGTTCGAAAGTATAAAACGGGCGGAGCGGTTTTGAATGGATTCTACGGCAGATGCAAGGGTGATACCAGGGTTCCAGATTGAGGCAGCATTTTCAAGTTTAGGGTAAATTAAGGTTTTATAAATGAGAAGCTTTAATGAAAGAGGGGCAAGAAAAACGTTTCTTGTGATGTATCCTAATAATTGATTAGCGTTTTTCGTGACATAGTCGACATGAATATTCCAGGACAGATCATTTGAAATGTGAACACCGAGGTATTTGTAGGAGGACACAGAAAGGAGGCTAGAGTTATTTATGGAGTAGGAAGGGCAAATGTTAATTTGATGAGAGACACACATGGATTTACATTTAGAGATATTAAGTTAAATAAGCCAGTCGTTGCACCATTGGGTTACATTATTAATATCGGTTTGAAGAGCAGAGATGTCAGAGTCGTTAAGGATTTCTTTGTAAATAACACAGGCGTCATCAAAAAGGCTAATAGAAGAGGAGACATGGGTAGGGAGATCATTAATATATATAAGAAATAGTAGTGGACCGAGTACAGAACCTTGTGGGACACCGGAGTTGACAGGCGAGTATGGAGAATTAGTTGCGTTGGCGTGGACAAACTGTAGACGGTTAGTCAGAAAGGCGTCTATCCAAGCGAGAACATATGGACACATGTTAAGGCTACTAAGTTTATGGAGAAGAAGGGCGTGAGGAACTTTGTCAAAAGCTTTGGAAAAATCAAGAAATATGCAATCAGTTCTGTAACCCTGGTCAAGTGTGACATGGAGATTATGAGTAAGGTAAGAAGTTGGGTTTCGCATGAGTAAAACTTCCGAAAACCATGTTGTGATGTGTTAAAGAAATGGTTAAAATCGAGAAAGGTTGCAAGTTGAGAGTAAATTTCGTGTTCAAGGATTTTGCATGGTATACTCGTTATGGAGATGGGACGGTAGTTAGATGAATTTTGTTTATCGCCACCTTTGTGTACAGGAATCACCTTTCCCACCTTCCAATCCAATGGCAAGACACCATGTTGAAGTGACTGAGAAAAAATCTGGGACAGGATAATACTAGAATACATTTTAGTGTTTTTCGAAAATTCGGTGCTAATGTTATCAGTACCTACCGCAGAAGACATTTTTAGGTTATCAATAATCTTAGCAATTCCTTCACAATCAACAACCACAGGATACACACAGGCGGTAAATATAGGGAAACAAGTAACTGGAATAGAGAAAGATTTAGTAGACACTTCATTTAAAACTTGCAAAGACGACATATATATATATATATATATAATATATATATATATATATATTATATATATATATATAATATATATATATATAAAATTCCATGATGATTGAACAGTTTTTGGTCGAATGAATCAATGTCTTACGAAACCCCCGAAAGCCAAAAAACGGAGGAGACAGGGTTTGAACCATGGGCCTCCCAATGTCCGGTCGGGTGTGCTAACGACTACACCACTCCACCTTGGCTTTCTGGCGTTTCCTATTTCTCTTATTAATGCACAATAAATTAAATGTATCCAATCAGAGGTGTTCTGGAAGTACACGCCGCCCCGTGGAACGCGGTACGACGCTTTCTGGCATGTGGTACATGCTCGTTGTGCTCCAGGAATACTTACACTGTTTGTCTTGTCACGTGTACATGTAGTATTCTTGTTTGTGAGATTTATAAACACGGTATCAATATCATTTGTGAGAATCAAGAGCTACGCTTTTTGAATAAATCACGGGCATTTTTCATCGTCGTATGTGCACGGCCTCTCCAAGATCCTAGTCCTGCACCAGATATTCAAACATTTGCAGGGACTAACAAAATAGGCGAGCTGTTCACGCTCGTAAGGTCCGCGATACTGCATACTTAAAACAATAACCTTGCGGGAGGAGACACCTACCTCAATAACTCGGTTTTTCGGAGGCCGTCCCCTCTTTCGCCTGAAGACGCCGTCCATTGAGACCGACGAGATGGCGCTAAACTGGTCGCGAGACATGCTCAGCTTGGTCGTATACTCGTGCATCTTGTAGTGGTCCAGCCGCCTGAACGGCTTGTCCGTGCTGCTCACGATATCTCGGCAGCCATCCTGGACATGCACCAAAAACCTTTCTTAGATCACGCAAGTAGGACTTAAGACTGCGTGCGTCTATCACGTGAACCAATAACTCTTCTCATTACGTTTAAAACTGTTGTCTATAACCGTAAAATGTAATAAGAATACTAGCCCCGAAGGGGAGGAGTCTTTTTTATGTTAAGGCTATCTGCAAACGTAAATTTTAAGATCAACCAAACAAAACAAAAAAAAGTTGTAGTTTAGTTTAAGCGACGCAAGCATTTACTGCAAGACCAAAAAGCTGAGTGCTTGCACAATTAAGCTAGAGATGGAAGTTGTGCATCAGGTTGCTTTCCTTGTTTTTAATGTTGCAAAATATACTTCCATGCGGCGACGCAAGCGCGCGCTCCTCTACCCGCCTACCTGGAGAGCGTGCTTTCCCTCAGACACACTTTGCCTGCAGGGAAGTGGCATAGCGCATGCGGTTTCGTACTGCTGGCTGATTGCTGGTCGAAGTAACAAAACCAAATGCGATGCAACCGTTTCAGTATGATGCTTACCGATTCTTCTATCAAAACTCGGAGCCTGGCTATTTCGCATAAATCTTAGTAAGGTCCGCGTCGACACTATTCAAACAAAATGTTGAGCAACTGGCGCGTCCGCGGACAAGGGCGACTTCAGCAGGAGTGCTACCCCTCCACAACGCACGAGCTGAAACACAGAGAAGCACACATGCCGCAAAGTGGATCGTCATCTTATTTGCCATGTGAAAGGAGCGTTTGAAATGTGCCGAGAAACTTCTACTCATAGCAGCATAAGCAGGGGGGGAAAAAAAGTAGAAGCCAAAGGCTAGAAACAACATAAGCGCATACCTGGAGAAAACAAAAACGGGATAGTATTGAAGTAGATATGTTACATTATTTCATAGAGATGTGCCTCTCACAAAACGTAAATATCTTCTTTCAATAACACAACAGGAAAATTATAAATTTTATTATTTTGTTCAAGATGAACAAATGTCACATTGTGAGGATGTAAAAATGTAAACGTGTTCTTATCTCGAAATCAATTTCTCAAGATGATGCAGCCTTCTTCCTGCCTATACCCTTCAATATTTTAAGTGGCCTTTAAGAAGTGGTTTCTCACCCATTGGCAGTGATAGTGTTTCTCCTTGAGCTGGAACGGACACTCGGGAGGACACTCCCCCTCGATGCTCTTCCCCACGGTGTGGTAGAAACACTGTGTGATCTGGTCCTGGTGCTCGTGGTTTCTGCAAAAAAGTTTAATCTCATGTACCATAGACCGGATGCAGCAGAGGAAAACATCTTCAGCACATCCCTAAATATGTTCCAGCATTCTAAATTCTAAACTTTAGGTAATAGCAGGCACTTGTCGCAATAAAAAGAACTCGCACCTGAAATCGAGAACCTCAAGACAGACGCTTGCTTTATACTGTGTATTTTTTATTTTATTTTTCAGAACTTTAAAGGTAACTTTTGCAGCTAAAGAAGTAGTTCTATATCAGGGGTAGCCCTTTCTAATCGTGGCACCTAAACGTTTATCATATACCAAATTCATAAAAGTTAGACAATTTTAGGAAACTTTTATTCTCAGATGTCAAACAAAAAAAAAAAAAACTCTCCAAAGTAAAACAAACATTTTCATTTTCAGGTTGTTTTTTTTTTGTTTTTTTACCTTTCCTATGTTCATTGTCGCCATGCCTCGTCCTTCTGTCGCCCATTGTTAGAAAGTAGAGAGGTCTCATAATTTTCAGGGAAGGGACAGATTCAGCAATATACAATTGACACAAAATGAAGTTTCTACAGAAAGTAAACGCCCTTTACTCATCCTCCTTTCTCTTTCAACATTCTTTGCAGCCACCGTCAAGTTAGTTCAGTGGTTCATTCGAGTTCAGTGTTCAGTGCACGCGCCTGTCTTCCTTCGTTGTTTCTCTTTTTTTTTTTCTTTCAAGCTTCCACATCGACACAAGAACTGGTGCCACTGCGTCGCCGCGGTAAAGTTCAATCGCGGCACCTCGCTGGCAGATGTTTGAGGCAAAGTAAAGTTTCGCCTTCGTTTTGCAATTCTCGCTGGCCACCAAGGCCGCCTCTTTTCTGCGCAGGGCAGTGAGCGCGAAACGCTGCTTTTGTGTGTCACGTATCTGTCTGTGCGGTCGGTGCCAGGACAAAGACGCGCGTCCATCTTTTCACACTGTGCCCCCCTACCTTCGTTCACGTAACCATAGACTAGACGGCGGTCTGGATCAATAAAGAGATCACGGTGCCAGCCGTCATTTTTTTTTTTTTTTCAGCGGTAGTTGTTATGGTCTTTCCCACCACTGGAAATGACATCCGTTGTTGATGTTGTAGTTGTTGTTGTAGTTTGCAATGTAGGGTATCCGTCGTCGATGTTGTCAAATCCTCGAATAAGTTCGTCTGCCGCCCACCGGAATCGAACCCGGGCCCGCTGCATGCCAAGTGGAGGGGTTACCACTGAGCTACGCCACATCAGTAGCCATCTCTAGACTTGGGGGTTTTGTAGTATTCAATGCCCACAGCACACGCTCTCTGGAAAACTAATAGCCTTTCATAAAATGCCGCCGTGGCTCTGCGAATGCCAAGATCTCGTGCCGGGAGACGCGCGTTCACGCGCTCCGTAACGAAGTGGAACAAAACGAAAGCGTTCGGAACAAAGTGGAACGAAACAAAAGCGTTCGGAACAAACCAGATGTATATTTTTTTTTTTCGAACGCTTTTGTTCACGCACCCAACTGCCCCATGGTGCATGAACGCGACGGACGCCGCGGCCCAACGACTTCGCCGTGACCTGTCGGAGCTATCGCCGTGACTGTAGATTAACGCGGGACTGCCCATTTTTTTTTTTTTTCACCGAGGCGGTTAGTTTTACAGACAAGAAGGCACAGTCCTGCTTCCTTCGTACTGTACGGCCAGGGTTAAGGCTTTAGCTTGCAAAGTGGCGGAGCCACTCGAGCCTTTCTGGAATGTGCCTCCCCTCGAAAGTTTTGCCGCCCAAGGGCCGTAAACTCGTCCAACACAAAGTTGGAGTTGAAAGTTCGCGGAGCGCCCCAATTGGACGTCGGCGAAAAAAGCGCGAAGTCATCGTCGTGATAGGCCAACTGGTGCGCTCCGTCAACTTCGGCTCCAACTTTGTGTTTGACGAGTTTAGAGGCCTAAGGCTTCAGGACGTGAGATCGCCACTGAAGGACTGAAGCAACTGAAGCTTTAGTTGGGAACCGTCACTGAAGTGTGCGGGCGGCTCGAATATATATCCACGCAGAAGTTGTATAATCTGGTGTCTACGTGTGTGTGCGATTTCAAGATGTGTGCATAATGGAAAACATTGACAGCCTTGGCCATAATATGGCAACAAAAAGGACACTGCTGGAAGTACGGTTGCCGGATCCCAGGAAAGTGGCTGCTGAGAAGGAAAAGCCACTGGAAATTCCGGGAAACGTCGGGAGCGCAACACTAGAGAATCTTGAACGATGGTACCTCCCCAGAAACCCGACAGTGGGCTCGGCGGCACCGGCATGAACGGAATAACAAGTTCATTTTTCTTCTTCACTCAGGTGCTGCTGCTCTGTTCGGGAACAGCACGATCTGAGGAGGGATTTTTCACCGTGCCACAGGACCTTGTTTCGACTGCAAAAAATGCTTCGTTTGAGCAGCGATCTTCTTTTCCTGTGGAGTGGCTACGAGTCACGAACCCGTGTATGACAAGACAAGCGCCAGGAACATCGGCATTATCAGAAGGGGCGGTTTTTTCGTGGCTGGAATTCGGGCGTACCGACAGTGGGCTCGGCGGCACCGGCATGAACGGAATGACAAGTTCATTTTTCTTCTTCACTCAGGTGCTGCTGCTCTGTTCGGGAACAGCACGATCTGAGGAGGGATTTTTCACCGTGCCACAGGACCTTGTTTCGACTGCAAAAAATGCTTCGTTTGAGCAGCGATCTTCTTTTCCTGTGGAGTGGCTACGAGTCACGAACCCGTGTATGACAAGACAAGCGCCAGGAACATCGGCATTATCAGAAGGGGTGGTTTTTTCGTGGCTGGAATTCGGGCGTACCGACAGTGGGCTCGGCGGCACCGGCATGAACGGAATGACAAGTTCATTTTTCTTCTTCACTCAGGTTGGTGATAATCGATTTTATAGCTGCATTCGTGATGATTGTCGCTGTTTGCTAGTGCTACCGAGCCCACATGCCCTGTGTTTAATTGTTTCTGAGTGTTGTGATACCATCGCACTGTTACTTTTGTGTTGTGGTGACATAGAAACAAACCCTGGCCCCGACACCGCGGCCAAGCTGCAGGCCATCCTTGACGGTCAAAATGAAATCAGGAATGATATAGTGGAAATGAAGGAGAAATTGGCTAACGTAGAAAAAGCTGTATCGGGGATGGCTGAGATCACAAAGAGGCTTGATGAGTCCGAAAAGGAAGTATCTGTAATGCGTGCTACTATGGACAGCAGGTTAAGGAAGATTGACGACCTTGAAAATAGTAGTCGGCGTAATAATTTGGTAATTCGGGGGCTAGAAGAGGCTCCAAAGAAACCGAGCAAAAACTGAGGGGCGAAGTGATCGAACGAATATTTCGGGATAAACTGTGTGTTTCTGTAACGAGTGTCGAACGCATACATAGAATGGGAAAGTCTACAGAGCATAGGCCTAGGCCTGTCATCCTGAACCTTGGAAATTTTAACGAAAAGAGGGAAATATTACACAATGCTAAAAAGTTGAAAGGTACAAACGTTTTCATTAACGAAGACTATTCCAGCACTGTCAGACTGAAAAGGCAGAAGCTTTGGCACAGCGCCTCTGAAGACCGGAAGAACGGAAAAAAAAGTCGCTTTGGTTTGATAAGTTGAAGGTAGACAGTGTTATCTATGCCTGGGACGAAGTTACAAGTCAGCGTTTTAGAGTGAGTGATCGGGCGTCCGGCCGTGTGACAGAGGCTCATACTGCTGTACAGGAATGACAGGAGCGCTTGATAAGTTTCGGTTGTTGAATGTTAATGCCCGCAGTATTGTCAACAAGAGCACTGATTTCGAACACATTCTGATTGAGCAACAACCCGATGTCGTAGTGATGACCGAAACGTGGCTGCATCCCGCTATCCTTGACTCTGAAATTTGTCCTCCTGGATATAACGTGATAAGAAATGACCGTAGCAGTCGAGGGGGAGGTGTGGCCATCTTTATTGATAAAAGAATAAAGTACTCGGTGCTACAGAGTCCGCCTGACTTAGAAACAGCGTGGTGTAAGGCGTATCTAGGATCCCAAGAATTTATTATGGGTGCTGTTTACCGTTCTCCAGGAGTAGGTGTGGATGCCGTTAATAAATTGGATGACTTCCTGCGTCACTTGCGCGTACAGCACAAAAATGTTGTAATTGCGGGAGATTTCAATATAGCGGGTGTAATGTGGGATGAAATGTTGCCTGGAACGCGGGAACGTGAAACCGCGACTGGGATCCTAGATTTATGCTTTTCCCATGGGCTAAAACAGGTTGTTCGAGAGTATACACGCATCCAAGGCAACAGTAAGTCAGTTCTCGATCTCATATTTTTAAGCGAAGGGGTTGCATCTCGACCGTACAATGTTGAACTCTTCCCCGGTTTTTCAGATCACCTGATAGTTAGCGTGACCATGACCTTGACGCCGTTTAGAAAAACGCCCAGACCCGTTTCGTCCTACAGAGACTTCGGCATGGCTGATGACACGGCTATTCTAGACGAACTAGATTACCACTAGTGTTAATGACCTCTGGTTGAAATTTAAAACACTTGTTCATAAATGTATAAATATGTATGTACCCTTGAAAAGAAAACGTAAACGAATGCATAATCCTTGGGTGACGAGAGAAGCTATTCACTTAAAAAGGAAAATAGGGCGGCGCAGATTACGGTGTCGTCGTACACCTAGTTCGGCATTATCGGATGATATCTCGGCTTTAAGCATGAAGCTGAAATCTGTGCTAAAAGAATCTAAATCCAAGTTTTATAACGTGACAATGCAAAAGTTTATCCGTGAGTCACCGCAAAAGTTTTGGAGGCATTTGGCACCAGCTAGGAAGTCTGTTTCCGAGATCAAAACGGAGCAAGGAATTATAAATGACAAGCGAGAAATTGCAGTTCAATTCAACGAGTTCTTTGCAAGCGTCTTCACAAAAGACGATAAGCAGTCTGTAGAGTTTAGATCACCTGCTCAAATTTCACGGGCTGATGATGACCTGCAACTGTCAGTTGAGGGTATTTTGGCTTTGTTGCTTGACTTAAAAACTTCTAAATCCATGGGGCCGGACGAAATTCCAAATTCTTTTCTAAAGCGATATGCAGAATGGACGGCAATGTATCTACACTTAATTTTTAAAAAGTCGATTTTGACTAGCACTGTACCCTCTGATTGGAAGCTCAGTAAGATAATTCCAATACTGAAAAGTGGAGATGCTAAGTCAGTATGCAATTACAGGCCCATCGCGCTAACGTCGACATCGTGCAAAGTTCTTGAGCATATTGTTTCTAAACATATCCGGCAATTTCTTTTATCGAATCATGTTCTCAGCCAGTACCAGCACGGCTTCCGTAAGAGGCTGTCAACGGTTACGCAACTAGTAGAAACCATTCATCACTTTTGTGAGGTATCGGATCGTAAGGGACAAACGGACATCATATTTTTAGATTTTAAGAAGGCATTCGACAAAGTTAATCATAGAAAACTCTTAATAAAATTGATTTCCATCTTGGGAGATAATAAGATTGTTCGGTGGATTGAGGCCTTTCTAAATAATCGTCGACAGTTTGTAAGTATTGAAGGGGTTAGCTCGGACGAATGTGATGTGAACTCGGGTGTTCCACAGGGTTCTGTCCTGGGTCCCTTGCTGTTCTTGGTTTTTGTTAATGACCTTATCGAAGATTCACCCGTAAAAGCCAGATTATTTGCCGACGATTGTGTTATTTATACTGAAGTAAAGTCCGTTAATGATCAAATTATGCTAAATGAATATTTGTCTCAGATCAATGAATGGTGTGTTAAGTGGCAAATGTCGATAAACTTAGACAAGGACAGTATGTATGACGATCACTCATAAACGACAGCCGTTAGAATATGTGTATATGCTGCACGGAAAAGCATTAAGCCGAGTGTCAGAGTTTAGATACCTTGGTCTTACAATAACCTCAAACCTAAGTTGGACACCGCACGTTAGCAACATAATCGGAAAAGCTAATAAAAGACTAGGATATATTAGGCGCTCTCTTAAACTCGCTTCCTCGGAAACAAAACTCACAGCATACAAGATGCTAATAAGGCCTCTATTAGAATACGCATGTGAAGTCTGGGACCCGTATGTTAAATATCTCGTATCAAATCTGGAGCAAGTTCAACGGCGTGCGTTACGTTTTGTTTTTTCTAGCTATAGACGGCTGGACTCTGTGTCACCTCTTTATAAAAGGGCAAATCTACCCCTCCTTCAAGTGCGCAGGAAGCAGAAGCGGCTTAATCTTTTTTATAACATAATGAATAACCTGGTTCTAGTAAATAAGCAACAGTATATTAATGAGAGCATGTCGCGTATAACCCGCAACAAGCATGCTCGGCATGTGGAAGAACGGAAGTTTTCCAAGGACTGTCTTAGGTATTCGTTCTTTTTGCAAACAGCCCGAGAATGGAACAAGCTACCGGTACATGTCGTGACCGCTGAAACTCGAGAAGAGTTTAGTTCCCTTGTTTTAGAGATTTCTAACAGCAGTACCTAGAGTTGTCGTTTCATCGTGGTGTTGAATACGTGTTATTAATCTGTGCATTTTGAACGCGTGTATTTTTTTTTTTTTTTTTTGTGTTGTGCAAATCCACTCCTATCTTGGTCCTGTGTAGGACCGATAGTATTTCAAATAAATAAATAAATAAAATAAATAAAATAGAAATCTGGTAGGCACCTAAATAAATAAATAAATATATAATAATATATATATATATATATATATATATATATATATAATATATATAGATTCTGCGTGTGTGTGTTGGGGGGGGGGGGCGGTTCGTCACATAAAAATGGCTTAATCTGTTTGCCCTACCGGTCCACATTACCTTGTTTACATTTGGTGATGAGGGCTTCAGTATGAGGGGATCGGTTCAACGTTATCACGCGTTTACTTTCGCATAGAAGGTTTCAACGTTATCACGCGTTCTTTCGATATAAAGCGTTTTCAAGTTCCGCCAAAAAGCATATCAAACTTTTAAAAATCACGTCTCGTTCCTGGCTTATCTTTGCATATTTTGTTTTCTCCCCTCTCGTGTACAAAATCTAATCGTAGAATATCTATCTCTTGCGGCTTCTTAAGAGGTAAGAGTAATTAGTTTTCCATAACTTACTTCTGCCACCAATTTATATCTCGCGTTTGAGCACTCTCATCTCCTATTGTATCTTTCACTGCCTGTTACACAAGGATAACCAGATTGAAAGTTTAAACACCCCCATCTTCCCCGACAGGAAATATTGCGTATGCTCTGATTCTGAAAGCATGATGTATCATGAAAGACAAAAGTCTGACACGCTAGATTAAGTGCTTGCTTAACTAGTCAAGAGCAAAAAAAAAAAAAGAAGCAGGTTCCATCTAAAACAGTATCAACCTTTCTTAGCATTACGGTAGCAACCCCGACTGACGTGTCCAGCGCACAAATGGGAATGTCCAAAGTTCGGATTCTCCTTACTTAGCATGCTCTTGCACGCCTCCGAAGTCCTTGCCAGGAAACACCATGGAGCAATTGTCCGTCGTGCAGTGGTAGTGTTCGCGGTAGATGAATTCGCATTCGGGTCGACAAAGGTCCGTCGGGGAATACCTGCGGGCGAATGAAGCGCAAATTTAGCAACATGGTCATAGCTGACGCGAAATAAAACATTATACTCATATCAACGATAAATTGACCAAATATACCTCAGATTTCAAAACGACGACTAGGCGGTGGATTGTAATGAAAACCGAAAATTCTGCACATTAACAACTGTATACCCCGTGCTATGACAGGTATATCTATATCCAGGAAGCCACAGGAGGCGTAATTTGGGATGCTAGAATTTTTATAATTGCAGATTCTTTTTTATATTACTCGATGTGGCAAAGAATATAGTGTCAATTGACCGAAAAGGTGAGGGAGAGAAGGAGACGAGAGCGCGCGGTGACGTCAGGACGCCGATCTCTGGTTAGAAGGATTAGCAGGTAGACCCAAAGCTAGCAGCCAAAGTCTCCATTGCACTCGTCGAACGCTTTACAATGCGGAACGCCGGCGTCCGGTGTTTCGCTTTCGTATACTCATCCTTACAAGTCCCTTTCTTCTGCATCCCCCAGTCCCTGAAGAGAAATAGTCGCGGACGCGTGACAGCGACCCCCTGGGGGCGACTCACCTGACCATGTAGCGCTGCCAGGTCTCCTCCGCCTTGGCGCCCACATCCCTCGTAGCATCCGATGCCTGACCGTTGCTCGATCCGCAGCCGTCTTCCTCTTTCGCGCCGTAGCCATGGCTCGCAAAGTTGAACGCCAGACCCGGGTGCAGGGCTGCACCGACGCCCGAGGCGTTGGGCAGGAACGCAGACAGGAAGGTCGGGTCCAACATGTGCGGCTTTTGCTGTGCACTCGCGTCGGGAAGGAGCGACTGGGCTGAGCTGTTGCCGCCGCAGTTGAGCTTGTCGTGGGCCGTGTGGCCGAGCGCGTGGTTCGCGAGCTGGTTCGCCTTGTGGGCCGCCTCCACCATGCTGCCCGCTGAGGCCGTGCTTATCGTCGTCATCGTGGTCGGGGTGGGGGTCGCGACCGTGCTTGAGCCCGGCGTCGCTGGGAGCGCCGACGACGACGAGGGCACGGTCGGAAACATGCTCTGCACCGGAGAGCTGCTCAGGCTTTGGTCGCAAATCGACAACTGCGGAGATTGCAAGAAAACGGTGGGGTGTTAACGTGGCTAGGAAGTTGGGTATGATGTGGCATGCGTTCGCAAAACCGGGGGGGGGGGGGGGGGGGGGAGAGAGAATTGACGAAAAAAGAATTGACTTTAAAGTTGAAACCAGCAAAGGGTTCGTAATCTTTTGTGGGGAATATCGTGCTGCAACACCAAGAATATTAGAAAGCTTCGTCTTTTTTTTTTAAGCTTTCGAAGTATCTAATAAAGTGTGAGTACTAGAAAAATCAAGAGACGCCCTATTAGCTTTATGTTTGCTCATCACTCATAAAGCATACTTTCTCGCCGTTTGTGTAGAAATGCTGGCAGTCATTCGGCTGTTCACAAAGTGGTGCTCTTCACCATTATTTCTTTCCCAAGCTTCGCCCCACATTCCTGACTTTCTTGCAAAGTAAAAATAAAAAAGTCAGGCTTTTGTTTATTAAATGAAACATTTACTGAATTTAAATCAGAATTTATTTAAATTACTGAAGCTAGAAAAGCGTGATTCTTTACTACTAGGTGAATTTTTTCAAAATGGCAGACTGAGTGATCAATTCGTCCGATCACTGATCCGGAACAAAGAATTACTGCAAATGTAAAGTACAATCTGATTAGCAACCTTTATGGATGTAATCCCCGCCATACTAGAACAAAACCAAAACCACCCACATGTTTTTTACTTTGATTTTTTTTTTATTTTTGCGTTCTGATTTTATTGCAATTATTCCTTTTCTAGTTTTGGTTTCTTTTGCGTTCTAATTTTGATTTTTATTCTACACCCTGCTATTTTTATTTTTTTAATTTTTGCGTTCTGGTTTTATTGCAATTATTCCTTTTCTAGTTTTGGTTTCTTTTGCGTTTTAATTTTGTTGCGGTAGGATATTATGTAGCTGACGAACAAAGTGGAAGGTAGATATCGAGCTCAAGGCCCGCCATTTTCTCCAAAGAACATTTATTTTTGCTCGTGTTCAGCCTCATAAACTTCTTTCGTGCTTGATGAGTCATTGATCTTAAGCACGACAGCATCAAATGATAGACAAACGGTATATACGAATTATTTGCGGGATTCTTTTTTCGGGAATGGTGTGATTTAAATTACGATAGTACGGTCTGATTTAGATCACGATTTATGTAATCATTTAAATTATATTGATTTTTATTCTCCACCCTGCTATGTTGTATAAGTTGCAACAGTTAGACTGTAACAATTCACCAGCGACAGCTTCGTGCCAAATTTTCGGGGAGTTTTCTGAACGGTAGCGCTGGGTTTACAATAAATACTACCATCGTAAGGGCATTTTAGCAATCCGTTTTTCAAACCAACTTTGAACGGCATTCGGAAAACATTCCACACATTTATAAAATGCATGTGTAGAGAATTATACAAACGTTATCCAAGTAAAAAAAGTACTTTAGTTCTATTTTTTTTAAGACATATCCATGAACCATGAGGCATTCACCACACCCGCAGTCACTTTTCCTTTAAAGAAACCGAACATGGTTTTATCGGCTGCAGACTAAACAGACGTTTAGGTTTTCTTTTTGTTTTAATGCAGATTCACTATCGACCAATTTGAGCTCTCCAGGATGCAACTTGGAGAAGAAAAAAAATGTGTCGCGAATTTCCATGCAAATGTGTCTCTATGTAAAACGTTCATGTTTTAGCGCTGATGTTGCTAAACCACTAGCAATAAACCAAGTGTTTAGTGGACTTGGTGGAATTAGTGGTGAGCTAGTGTTAGAGTTAGAATTGTGTATGTGTAGGTCACGTTACGTCAATTTTCCCGCTAAATCTAGCGGGGAAACTGAATTTGTGTAAAGATCACGTGACATGAAGTCGTGTGACGTCATTTTCCCCGCTAAATTTAGCGGGGAAACTCGCGCTTACGCTTTCTGAGGCTTCATCTCATCCGAAAACCTGACCTATAAATGTTTCACGTTAAAAAAAAAGGGGGCGACGCCCTACCTGCTCGGACATGATGCACGGGGACAGGTCGCTGGCGCCAGCGGCCGAGTAGCTCTTCAGCATGCTCTGGGCGAGCTTGAACTTGCGGTAGGCCATTTCGGTGTCCTGGCGCTCGTGCTTGCGCTTGTGGGAGTACAGCTGCCCGCTGGAATGCAGCACGTAGCTGCACCCCGGCCGGATGCAGTGGATGTGGTTGCAGATGCGCGAGAAGCGGCAGTTCTCGTACGAGCAGTGCTCATGCTTCATGAACTTCTTGAACCCGTCCTTGTTCAGCTGCTCGTCCTTGATGTGGTACGTCTTGTGCTTCTCTGCGGGGCGAGGAGGAGACGCTCGATAAGGTCGCTGGCAATGGACCTTCAAACGAGACGATGGATGTACCGAGCATAGCCAGGATTACAGCCAACAAAAAAAAAATATACGCTTAGCATATTGGTAGTCCATTCCCCGGCTTTTTTTGTGGGAGCCGCCATTTTGCGCTCAGTGCAGAGCGAGTGCAAGTGGCGACCATTACGGTTCGGAAATGCGACTTCCTGAGTGTTAGGTAGGGGGACAAAAAGCTATCGCGTTTTCTCTTCGCGCACTGTCGTGACATTCCTGGAGGACGGAAAAGAGCTTCCCACGATTTTAGATAAAACTGTAGACAACAGGCAACCTTGATTTTAAGCATCAAAATGACTGGGCTCGGTACTCTAAAGTGTGGCATACTTAGTGGCTCTAGCCCGAATTTCATCACTTCTATTTCTGTATTGATTAAGCAGCAGGATAATAAAAAAAAAAAACTACAAGATGCGCTTTTGGTTTGTGTTTAATGGTCAGTGCCGCAAGTTTTGCGAACAGTACTGTTCCTTCTTTTTTGTTTTTCTTCATAATGACGTTCCTTTTGCTGAACTTGACATTTTCCCAGGTATACCTCGATGTTTGTGAGACAACTGTGAGCCATACTGTAAGATGTTTCACTGCATTTTGCTTTATTCTTTTTCTTGATTTTTTTTTTCTTGTGTGTGCACACTGCATAAAAAAGAAATTCGTGGCCCTCCTTTTTCTACGGGGAAAATGCGTTGTACCAAAATACGATGTCATAACAGAAGCTACTGATGTATTCTTCGAAGAATGCACGTTGAAAGTTCCAGTAATTTTTATGCGAATTAATGAAATTACCGCTATTATAATTGCTCTAATCAATTTTTAGATATTCATAAAACAATAAAAACAAAAAGCCAGGTCATCCAAACGCTGCAATGGGATATAATTTTGTTTTCAGAAATGACAAAAAGGAAGGATCTGCATCGTTCGAGCAAGCAGCCGACATCAATTCCAACCCACCAATGTCAGCTTTATTCTTGAAGGTTGTCTTGCAGCCAGATCGGCGGCAATGAAAGTGGGTGGTCCTCTGGCCGTAAAAGAGGCAGGTCGGGGTATTGCAATCCTCCGTGGCCCTGAACCTCTGGAAGCCTTCCTGGATGATGGCAGAGTCCTTGCGGTGGTAGTTTGCGTGCATCTGGACGTCAGACGTGCTGATGTACACCTTGTCACAGTTGTCCTGTAGAAGAAAGAGAAAAGGGGAAGACATTAGCACCATCGACACCTCCGCAAAGTCGCCCCGCATAACAAATATTTCAGCCTGGCTGTGGCTCTGCTACGACGGTTATAGAATGCTTGACCTTCTCGTCTTGTGCATGTATTCATATAATAACCGTGAAAAGGAAGGATTCCCTAGAATAGCAGCCGATGCAAGAAAGTTCGCTTCTCAAACTTCTCAAAAGCAGGCCCACCCGGCGCGAAAATAATTGCGTGCGTAAAAATACGCCACCGCAACACGGACCAACCGCGCAAACGAAGACACCAGAAAAAAAAAAAAGAGAGAAAACTGCCTATCATGAGGTGTCCTATCATCACGTTATTCATTATACAGTCATTATCAGCATCACCGTATCAAGACTTTAGTCGTTCTGAAGCAAGGCATAATAAAGATTTTATATTAATATTATTATTCTCAGTGCCCCATTTGATATCTGTGTAAGTATTCATATGTTAAAATTGCTTTGCGTTCCCATGTATAGATTGTGTTTAATGTATTGTGCCGTATGTATCGCATATTGTCAGCATCAGTACTATCATTTTCGTTAGTCTTCTGCCCCGTCGGAATGTGCCAAAGTTTTTTATGCGCTTCGATTTATAGTTTTCTGGGCCTCAATTATTGTGCATGTCATAATTAGCTAAATATTGGATTTATATATGAAGTAGATATATTCATTCACCTTATATGCCTCTTTTTTAACGTTTACTCTAACTTCAAATTTTGTATTTAGGAGCTTATCTGTAAGATTATTTATTTAGTTGTTGTAGTTGTTGTTTCATTTATATTTTCTTATTTATTTTCTGGTCCTCGAGAGAGTGACAGATCCCCGATCCGGCCCCTTAACGAAACGTTTGATGACCCCTGCATCAAACCAATCCACAGCAACATTAGCACTTGTAAAGGTTCTTGATAGAGAAATCTGATGAGGGCCCTCGAAGTGCACCCCCCCCCCTTTTTTTTATTTATTTCTAAGAAAAAAATGAAGGAAGTGGATTTCGCTAGGTTTTCTAAAGAACCTAGTTGGTGATGCTGGTAATGACAAAAAGTTACATAGTCAGGTTACTTCATAACCAGACTATATAACTTTTTGAATATATGTGACTTTTTTGTATATTTTATGTATGATAATATCTCCCGGGGCAAACAAGCATGAAATCTACATGAAGATTTGTAAAAACAAAATGGCACACAAAAACTCGGCGGTTATATCACTCTTCGGGGAATTCCTCCCATCCATCGCAGCTCTAATGCCGACTTTGATTAAGTAGCTACGTGTACGGCCTGTGCAGTTCATTCACGCTTTCTACGCCTCTCACCTGAATACTCTTTCAGGACCGTTAAGATTGCATCCGTCTGTTGGATGCTGTCGTGACCAAGCTGCAGCATTGACAAGACGTTAAAGATTTGTTTCAGAAACAACGGGAGAGCCTACTCCTGTCTATCAGTTGTCACCTCCGGAACGCAACTTCTTTTTATGTACTTCTTTCGCGCTTTTATCTATCGAGATCATCTACGGCGCTGTTGTACGAATCGAATTATAAATCATTAAAAGGGTACGAACCCCGAGTTTCAAGGAAAGTTCGCGATATCCCTCTTTTAGCCACGGAGTTATCCGGTGCCGAGTAGGCGTTTCGGTGTCGGTTTCGATGCTTTTCGCTCGTTTTTTACGCGCACTATAATGCGAACACATATTTGTCTTAAAATTCCTGGGAAGCCAATCGTTAAAAAATACTGATCCCCGTAGAAAACAAAAAAAAAAGCCATTTTCCAATGTAAACATCGAATTTGTTTCGAGTAGCCCTTTAAAGCGGGGGATGTCCGCGATTCCCACGTGAATCAGAAGACGTGTCTTCTTTTCGCTCACCTTGAGACAGTGGTAGTGGGTCTGCTTTCGGTTGTGGGCGCAGTTGGGGAACTTCTCGGAGCAGTCGTCCATCGGGCTGTACCTCAGGAATCCGTGCTGGAGAGACTCGTCCCTCTTTTTGTGCCACTTGAAGTGCCGGATCATCTCTTCCTTCTTCACAAACACCTGCGGTGGGAGAAAAAAAAAATAAAGTATCTTTTGAGCGAGTTGAAAAACAGACCCCGTTGGTACACTGCCTTGTCAGCGGATCTTTGTAAACAAAATACAAAATTAACTAAATCTTGAAGCTCCTGCTACGTCGCGAGATAGCTCTTTAAATTGTGTATTGGCGATTACCAGGATTTGTCTTCGCAACCTCATTTCGAAACTTCGTGTATCAACCATCAGCACTTTCTGCCTCGAAGCACCGCTATGTCTAGATGTTTAACAAAACTTAAAAGTAAAACTATTTTTTTTTTTTTTTAAAGACGTTATGTGTATTTGAGTTTCTAGGGGGGGTTATCTTCAGCCGCACGGAAGAATGCATACAAATTCACGCGTCGTTTCTCCAAGGCGCACTTTGAGGCTTCTGGGAGACACCATTTGTACCATTTCACGTCGCTTATTAATTTTTCGCCGCTGGTAATCGGTTGGCTAATTCTGCAGGCCTCATTGATGTGATAAATTTCCGCGGTGCCACGATTCCGACTGCTCTCAACGATACAACATTCATTAGTTTCGCAAAAGCTGCGCCTAAAATTTACAAAAAGAAAAAAAAAAGATTTTGAGAAATACACAGATTCAAACAATATAAATTCAAAGACAAATTAAAAACGTTAAAAAAATAAAAAAAAGGACGGAGGTTCTTAAAGCACGTCTTAGCATTCCACATCCCTCTTCTCTCTCTTCCCCTTCTTCATGCTCACCAACTCGGAGAATATGCAGCAATATTTCACGGTTATAGCGCTCGTCATCCGGGCCGCGATAACGCACGAAGCCGTGCACTCCCATAGATTTTGCAACCCCACGCAAAGAACAGAAAAAAAAAAAGAAGCTCCTCGTTGTTTTTGGTTGTCACTTCCCCCCCCCCCTCTTTTTTCTATTATTTTTTTCTTGGTAAATAGACAGAAAAAGAAAACCTAACCGAAAATATTCATAACAACGTAGATGACCAAAACAAGAACAATTTCCCGGCTATGCGGTTATTCGCCACTTTGGATAGACGTCGTAGAAACAACGCTCGAAAGACTCTCTATATACACACAGAAAGGACCATGCAAGATGAAAACAAAACCAACAAAAATATAAATACTAAACAAAAATAATAAAAAGAAATCTGAGGAAGGCGTGACAGGAGAGAGAGAGAGAGAGAGCAAGAAAACAGTTTTAACGGCCCTGTTTATATTCGACAATATGGCCAGCTCACGAAACGACGGTTCGACTCCCTTTATCTTGAACAAATATAGAACAAGATTTATCCCAACCTATAGCAAGACGGGCGTCACGTTTTTCTCCGAAAATCTGGTCGTTTTCCTTATATTTCTCGGCCCTCTTTTTCCCCCGTTTCGTTACCGTTTACCTCCCTCCAAACCTCTTACATTTTATATATACTTAGTTGTTTTTTATTTGTTGTTTTTATCTAGTGGCAGGGAAGAAAAAAAAAACACACTGAACCAAACGAGACGCTCGTAGCTACACTCGCTTATATCCGGGGGCCTGTCAGGCGAAATTCGTCGTGCATGCTCCTCGAGTTAGTCGCCCTTTCCTCCTGCGGCCGTTTCTCGCGGTTATTGTCGTTATTTCCTCGGTTGTTTCTTCTCGGATCCTCGCGCGCGGCGTGCGGACGCCGTCAAAGTCAAAAGTGGACGCACCGCGGCAAGCGCTGGCGGCAGCGGCCGCGGTTTTCTTTTGGGGGGATTTGAGAATTTCTTTTCTCTCTCTCATCGCAGCTCTTATTCTAAAAGAAAGGCTGTTGCTAAAGGTCCTGTCCCTCCACACACGCACACACATACACACACACACTGGCACGTTCCTCCCCTCTGCCGTCGCGGGGACCGTAAAAGCGAGGTGATAAAAAGGCCCTAGAAGCATCCGGTAGCTGGTTCGTAAAAAAACAAAAAGCTGAGACTGAGTTCAGCGCGAGCGGCTGTACGCGGATGCCGCCGCAAACTCGACAAGATGCAGTCGAAAAAGCACTCACACAGACGCACAAAAGCGAAATAAACCAAGTCGACATTCGGAGATGTGAGAGAAAACGTCAAGTTAAGCGAATAACAACAATAGCAAACAAGAAAGAAAACGAAACTAGCCGACGTCTCTACAGCCTTTTACACGCTTTTCTAAGAGTGACGGCATATCGTGCTTGTGTGTATGTGTGTGTGTGTGTGAGGGGGGGGGGGAGGGGGGGGGCGAAGAAATATAATAAGAATTGCGTGAGTGGCGGCAAGCGAGGGAGCTACAGAATCGTGGCTTCTGCCTTTCTCCTTAAAAGCAAATTTCTTCCCTCCCCTCCTCGACTGCCGTTGTCGTCCTGTTTCGAAATATTTTCTAACGTCACATCACGTCATGATGACAGTGAGCTCCCGTGTAGATAAGCTCAACGAAGAGGAGCCCGCCGGGTCAAACGTTTGTAACTGCGCCGTATTTTTTTTTTTCTTTTTTTTTTTTTTTTACGACGGTTGTTTACGGTTACTGTCCGTTAGTTATCGGACCTAGTGTAGTGAGACTCCTGACAAGTGTTCCTGAAAACAATAGCAACCGGAATGGCAGACCACCGGATGACATCATCGACTAGCGTGCATGCTGCGTCTGCCGTTTAGCGTTCATCACCATCACACAGTAATGTGCAACGTCATAGACCCACACTCCCGAGCTGCACGTCATCTTGCATGCAATGCATGGGTGAACAAGAAAAACGTCAATTTAGTTAAGTTGGCTATGACCGGGGCAACACATTACATCTGATGTCCGCTTTATATGTCAGAAACTTCGAAGTCGGTGGAAATCAGTTCATCGAACGACGCTTCATGAACAGATCGTTTCATCGACAGATTGTTTCATCGACGAATCGTTTCATCGACAGCTCAGGTTAGCTTTTTTTTCCTTAATAAGCTGCACGAGACTGTCGTCGCGAAGCGGCGTGTACGGGTCGGTCAGGAGGATGAACATTTTTGTAATGCGCTGCCGCAGACTGTCGCCGCGAAACGGCGTGGTGAACGCAGGCCGGGGAGGGGGGAAAGGGGGGGGGGGGGGGCGGTTAACGAGCACTACAGCGATATACGCTTGACGCGTAAAATTCGCGTAAATAGTTTCGATAAAACGATCGTGTCGACGAAACATATGTCAATGAAAAGTTGTCCACGAAACGTAATTTCACGGAACGAGTTTCGACAAAATAATACGGACACCCTCGAAGTAGCAACTGCTCTTGCCGTGGATTGTTGTTTCATCGAAGGGCGTCAGGATGGAATATGCTGGATCAAAATGAGTTTCGTTCGTATTTTATTGTCAGAACTTTTTTTTACATAATTATTTCAAGATGCTGCAGGTGCGCACAGATAAACAAATAAGGCATGAATCTGCGAACTTGTAACCAGTGGAAGCTAAAAGAACCTACAGTTTAGAAAGCACACCGGCGGAAAAAAAAGAAAGTGTCGAGCAAAAGAGTACCGCATTTGTCGTCCACACCTGGTGTATTGGGCAGGAGATCGAACTATAGGGGGCGCTCTAACCCGTTTGTTTTCCCCACACTGGGTGTTTACCCAGCACAAGGCCTGTGCACATGCCCACAGGCCTTATGGGCATGTCTATGTCATCTTCTACAATACATCGCGGGGTACAGTGTAATGTAAAAAATACTAACAATCGAAGAAGTGACGTTAAGTGCCGGATCTATCCCGAAAGCAGTCGTCAGAGAATGCGAGCTTGACCCTCTTCGGCTTTTGTGCTGAGCTGGCACCGTGCACGCTGCATTGTTCATGCAGGCCGGAGTGATAACAAAAGAGCCCCTCCTCCCCCTCACCGGAGAACACGAACTCCAAACCGAACGCTGACGCCGCGTTCGGTTATGTCGGCCGAGCGCTGAGTCATTGTATTTATTGCCCCCTCCGTGTAGTTCTAAAGTTAACCGCTTGGGGTGTCACGGTCTCTCCTCCTCCCCAATAATCCGCAGGAGCAAATTTGGGGTAAAAAAATAGTTTTGGCTTAAATAACCCGACACCCTGCATAGTCCGCACCTAATGCTTAGCCGACATGACAATCTTCTCATACACGGCACACTCTGACAAATATCTGCTTTCTTAGCTCACAAAGAAGCTTGTACTATACATAACCATCATTAACATACTCTTTCATTCACAAAATCCGCCACGTCTCGTCATAACGAACGATATTGAAAAACAAAATTTAGTCCGCACGCGTAGATTGTTCGCAACGCGTAAAATTTCAACTTTCAAATATGTACGGTCCGCGGACTATAGTCTGGAAAATAGACTACACGTACTCTGGAGTTGCAGTCGAGGCAATGGAAATGCTCCCGGTAGTTGAGGTCCTTGCAGTAGTTACTGCCGCACTGGCTGGCGCTGGAGTACCTGCGGGAAAAAGAGCGTGACGGGGAAATGTAAGGACTTCTCCGAAAGCAAAGGATCAGGTTCGTGTCTCATGCTCATAGATCACTGGGACGAATTACGTAGTTACGACCGCATTCACTGGACGGTCGCTGTCTTTTTATCGATCCGAAAGACCGAAACGTATATCGGTTTCTCTCTCACAACGCGGCCGCCTGATCCGAATAAACAAAAAATTCTACCACCGTAACACGGCGCAGACGAAAACCGTTCGATTTCATGGCCAAAACGCGATTCCACGAGAACGTCGTCCTGAAGTCGGGCGCTTACCTGCGGACGTAGCGGGAGTAATCGATGGGCGGGGCCTTGGGCTGGTCCAGCTTGACTGACAGGCAGTTGGCCAGGTTGGTGCTCATCAGACCTGAAACCAAAGCGGCGGCATCCCTTGTAGTTTTCGGCGCGATTGGTTTTCTTTTGGGGGGATACCACGAGGCGCCTTCGATTGTCGGCTTAGCGGTCGCATGCCGCGCGCGCTCTCGGAATTGTTGCCCGGGCAGGGATTTCGCAAGCGCTCGGAGTACAGGCGGCGTGCGGTGTGAAGCTGCACGGGATCAAATCCGCAAAGATGGATCGACCGACGCTTCGATTCCAGTCACTAGATGCGACAGAGGCGCGGTCTGAGTCAAACGGCCGCTCCTCTTCTGTTGCTTGTCGGGACGGCGCCGATACAATGTCGACATCAATGCGTATACTGCGCTTGTGTAGGTGAGTAGACCGATTTTACCGGCAATTTACCTGTACGTGTTTCTAAGATGTAATAGAGAGGTCGGGATAAAGGTCACTCGTGAACGAGTTTCGAAACGAATCTGTTACAAATTAAACCGGCAGGCGTTAAAGCCTTCAAACGCCTCCTATAAATGAGCCGATACGTAGACGAAAGACTTGTGCAATTTGGGATATCGGTTTATTTATGCTGTAATAATGATGTAACTGTACGACTGTCTATGCTTACAGTTAGGGCCGCCATACAAATAGTTACGTAGGGGCTCCATTCAACTGTAGGAATTGAGCTTAGATTGTGAGTCTTGTACGAGTTTTCTCAACAAAAGTACCCAAACGTCGTTTGCCAATCAGTTACTTGGCCAACAAAGCGAAGCAGGTAAGTTTCTGGTTCTCTTCTGGGAAAACGCAAAAGTCGTTTGTTATCTACAAAACATAATGAGTTACAAAATACGACGTTATTTATTTATCCAGCCGATCACTCTTCAGAGCAGTAAGTATTCAAGTGCATAAACTTCCAGGAAATCTTAACTCTCGCTCAAAAATTAGTGTGGGCTTTAGCTTTCCGAACGTGTGCTTAGGTTGGTTTAAACATTCTCAACAACTACCATAGCAGTAATTACTGCAGCTTTTCCAGACATGAGCGATGATTGCGACACACGAGCGCGGGAACCATAAAAGAAGCGTTCTATGTCATTAATTATAGAATGCTGTTTTATACTTCATTGGGCGGACATGAGCATAAGAATACGCGAATTACGTGTCCGCGGTGCTGAATCTCTGGGTGGAAGAAGAATTCTTCGTCCGGAACGTCCGGATATATCGGACTTCCCACGACCCTACGCACAACAAATGCATCTATCTTCACTAAATAAATTAAACAAACGCACCTAACGCAAAGAAAAAGAGGGAGAAAATTAAGCAGTAAAGAAGAGGACGCGTGTAGATACACTTTGCGTGCAAACGCAGTAACATGGTGTATCAGCTTTCCGCAAAGATACAAAAAAACGGCAAGGAAAGGCAGGAGGGGACAACCGAGAGGCGAGGAGGTTCGAGTGTGGCATCAGAAACGAAACGGCGGCGGCCAGGCGCATTCTCACGACATTTGCACGAAATTGCCCTCGTCTATTTCAGGTTCCGGGAAATGCATCATCTCGCTCTCGCATCCCGGGCAAACTGTGCTGGCTCCTTTCTCCCAAATTGGCCAAGATCGGGGATTGAAAAATCCGAGCCTATAAATAAAGATGAGCGAAACAGGGAATTGCGGCCTGTTACTTATACAGCCAATACCGCCTAGAAAACAAGGCCTGATCCACACTCTCTCTTTCTCACTCCCCTCCTCCCTCCCCCCCCCCCCCCCCCCTTCGCATCCGAACGTCTCGTGTTCCGTCCCCTCGCGTCACCGCGTCTATAGCCTTCAGCATCTTCCAAGCAGGTTTCGTTCCGTGTTAGACGCGCAATGATTTTCCCTGGGACTGTCTAAACTAACGCGTACAAAAAAAAAAAAAAATCTTTAGAAAATAACAAAATAAAAAGAACGGGAGACGAATTGAGGGGAGAACCGAGCAAAATGTAGGGGAACTTCTATTTAGAAAATCGACGCAGGTGACGTGGAAACCGGCGGGAACATGCAAGGTCAAATCGTTTTTGTCTCATGTTTTCATTGCGTTGTTTAGTGCGTGTAATTCCCCCTAGCGAAGGCGGTCGAAACTGCGTTCTCGTATCGAATGCAATCATCGCTGCTAGTGTCCAGTCCGAACGCATGCATAGTTGGGTCTACATATTCTTTCTCCGTCTTCTCTATCACCGTCCTCTTTCTTTCTTCGTCTTTGTTTTTCTTGTACCTCAATTTCCAACCTTCGTTTCACTGTTCTTTTTTTTTTTTTTTTTTTTTTTTTTTTTTGGGGGGGGGGGGGGGGTTCCCGCGGAACCTTCCTTGACTTCCCAATGAAGGCTCGATCCATCATTTCTTCGATCGCGTTGCGTTTTCTCTTTGAATTGAAACGTCCTCCGTAAAGCTGCTCTTCTAGTATTTGCCTCGGCGGCGCGGTCTGTTTTCTTTGGCTCCGAACATATACATAGAGAGATTGTCGAATCGATCGTGGCCCTACAGTAGTATCTCCTCTTTATCGTCGTCTTAGATTCATCTTAACGTTTAGCACTAGTGTATTTTTTTTTTTTTATTTCAATGCCTCTCGCGTTTGTGTCCCACGTATAAAAAGCAAGATCTCGGAAATTGCGAAAGGATAGCGGAGATTCAAAAATAAATGAAGATTTGACTGAGGCGCTTATATTAATTTATCTTATAAATTTATGCTCGCTGATCGTTCATTTCCTTCTCCTTCATTCGGAGTACATAGAATCTTTGAGAGCAAGCTAAAAATCGACATGTAGGCGCCTTTGTTTTGTTTTTAGTTTTCGTTCGAGCAAGCGTTTAAATCTGATCGTAAAAATGAGAACGGTATAAAATGAAACTGCAAAAAATAAATAATAATAATAATATAACGTAATTTCAGTTTTTTTAAGTTGCTTTTTTATGCAGTTATCTATATACGACACGACGCGGCGCGGGTTCGGGAAAATGGCGCATTCGATACACGATTGGTTTTACCCAGATTCTGGGAACTCGAATTCGAAAGAAAAAAAAAATGCTAGACGCATCGATATCTTATTGCGTCTAATAAAAAATAAAAAATAAAAGACAAGACGGGAAATAGCGGTCGGAGCGGTGGCGGCTCTAATTAACGTGCGTTCGATCTCCAAGAACGGTTCATTCGATAAAAAAAAAAAAAAAGGATATTCGGCGCGGCGGATTTGCAACGCCAAGAGCTTGAGTTGGGACTTGATTATGAATGAGCACCAAACGTCGGAAAAGGAATGTATGACTCACAATTTTCACGACGGACATTAAGAGAAACGTTTGTAAAAACAAACATCAAAAGCCCACAAAACAAAAAGGTAGACAGAAAAAAAAAGCAGGAAAAAAATAAGTGGAAAAGAAATTGTCACCAATAAATTACCGAATGATTTTGCTCTTCTGCTTAATAATATAGAAGCAGCTGATATACTTAGCGAAGCGATTGCTTCAAACAACTAGAGCAGTGGACGGGTGGATGACTGTATAGCAGCTGATCCGTTCGAATTGGGTGGTGGCTAGCCCCACCTATGGAGCTTAGAGCCGCGGAATGTTGGGAAAGACGTGTACGCAGTATTGTTGACATTTGACTTAGCCGGACCGTGCCGGTAAATAAATGACAGTGCCACAAAGAAAAAAAAAATTGCGTCTTAGCTTACCGAGACTACACCGAGTGTCACCTCGTCGAAACAAAAATGGCCACCAATACGAAAATGAAGGTCATATCACGATTCGCGGATGGATGATCGGTGCGATAAAATGGAAGTAGAGGCAAACACCATACTCCGTTTGGGCTTACTAACGGTCCATCTAACGCCATTTCATCGAAATGTGTTTTAGAGAACGGGCTCGTTTATCCAAGCTCGGGTTTAGAGAAAGCGGAGCCTCAGTTTAGAGAAATGCAGATTATCGAAAAGGGGACGCCGACTTAAAAAAGGCTGCCCTACTTCGCGCGTGTATGGCGCGAGTGAATCCCCCCCGCCCCCCCCCCCTCCCCCTCTCCTCGTTTACGCCGCTTCGCGTCGACAGTTAGCGGCGGCTCCGTACAAAATGTTAACCCACCTGGCCCACCCGAACACAATTCGCTAAAATAAAGCTTGTCGCCATTTTCTCTAAACTGAGCTTTTTTATGAAGTGATTGGATAAACTGGGATCGATAAAAACGCCGTTCGCTAAAACGAGCTCCTCTGAAGCGCATGCCTCCGACTCCGTTTCACACACAGTCCATGCCAATCAAGCAGCGCCACAAGTGCCTTTGTTGTCTTTGTGGGGTTTGCCATGATTGTCTGAACCATAGCCTCCCATATACTGACAAAGCCTGGCAGATCGCCACGAGAAGCGGCCGCCGAAATGGAAAAGGTGAAGCGGCAGGAGAGGAAAGCCACGTGACTGGCGCCCCGCTGCGGCGAGACGCCGAAACACACTTCTCCCGAGCGAACAAGTGTGTTTCGGGTACTCGCCGCTTCAAAAGCTGTGCGCTGACGTCCCGGTTCCCCCAGAACCCTATAGATAGGGCAATAGTTTTACCATCTATTGTCCTCGGTGAACCCAGGCGGACCCTTGAATCCTCCCACCGGCGTTGACGTTGGCCCTAGCAACCGAGTGGCAACAACGAACGCACTGCAAACGACACGCTCCTGCCCACCATTTTTGCTCTTATTCCCCGTACGCGCGCGTAGGCTACGGGGTTTACCGGCTCCTTGATTTGCTGAGCTTTTATTTTCACTTCCAAGACGAAAATGATTTGTTGCTGTGCTATTGGGTGCTCTAACAGCAGTCGTGGCGGCTTTCGCTTGTTTATTATTCCGAAAGGAAAAAGGAAAACGACGGAAAGTCTGGCTAATAAAAAATAAAGAGCGACACGTGGACGCCGATGGCAGGTTCCCGACTTTGTGAGGTAAGAATGTTTTCATTTATTCCAAAACTCTCCATGGAAATGGGGATTATTCTACAGATGCGATCATGCACGGTACGAATTTATAAATAATATTGAATAGCAGTGATCTGGTCATACATGCAGTTCAAATTTTGACTCAACTCAAGAAAGGCGAGACATAATTATAGTTCATTGCAATCAAAATGAGCATGTGGGATCACTAAAGTCACGACCCTTGTTTGTTGCATCAAGATATACGAGCACATGGAATTTAGAACAAAGAAAACAAAACGGAAAAGTAAATTCTAATTATGTGCATTTCTGATGTTCACTATTTGTAACGTCTAAGGGGCCCTGGTTATGACAGCCCTGTTTAAACTAGTAACTGCTAAATAAATTGAAAGTGATAAGTTGTGCTGGATTTAATGTACATAAAGCAACTGTGCACGTAAATCTTAATTATAGGCCATTGTTAGGTACAATAAATGATATTTTTCTAGGCACACTTTGAAGAATCGCAGTTTGAGCAAAATCGCTCAGATGGCGGGAAGAAACTGAAGCAGACTGCCGTTCCAACAATGTTTGCACATTCTTTGTGAGTTCTCTTTTGACGGTTTAAAATAGATGGTATTTGATGCATAAAAAAGCCTGATTTTCTCTCCAGATTGAGCTAAATTAGACTAGCGTTCTCTAACGCCCCGGCACAACAAGTTTCTACTGTAGCCTGCCACTCAAAGGTTACATACAACAATATCTTTCATTACTGACAGACCCCGTTGAGGCAAGAAAAACGCACGCATGACGAGATCATCTCATTTAAAAATATAGCTGCAAGCTACACATGCCATTTGGCGCATATCGCGAAGAACTCCTCTCAGAAGCACGGTTGCAAATAACCATCTCAGGACGAATAGCTTTAGCTCTCTTTCAAATTTTAGTTTACAATCGCTCATAGTTTCGGCTGGAAGCGCGTTTCGTAGAATTCGCAACAAACGCGGGTGCACCTCACATATATCATGTTGCTGACGCGCAATCGCACGTCGGCGCTCGCCGACGCGAACATTCTGCGAAGAACTTGTCAACTGCGTCGGAAATTTAAATCGTCGTACCCCGACGTTAAAACCAAAAGATGTGAACGGTCTCAACTAGAGTTGTAAACAACGAGCGTTTTATTCCAGTAGAAATTTCGCGACACACCGAGCGCAGAGTCTAAGAGTAAGCAATTTTTATGAACCGGGCAGCGTCACTGCACGTACGGGCGGAGATTAACAAGATTACCGTGGAGCCGATTAAACATGGCTCTCGCATAAATACCGCAGAGATTAAATGCCGTTAAACACCGACAAAAGCAGAAATAAAAAACGACCCATACATTGGCAGTCGCTGAGAGCAGTGTACACGGGCGTAGTCGTCCGGCGCGGGTGAGAACAAAATGGCGGAGTGGGGCGTGCCCGCGACGCTAGCGTGACGTGTCAGTGACGTAACTGACGAGCTGTCAAGTGGGCCACGCCTCTTGGTCACACTCTTCGCTATCTATGGCTCTGCGTTCCCCGAGAAATGGCTCGTTGACGCTCTGTACTACCAGATCCTCGCGCTCCAAATCTGCGACCGGGCACTCTATGGCTCCGTCGTCGAAACTGCCAGGCTTTGTGAGTATAGAGGAGGCTATGGCTGAACGAATCGCGCGCACATTCAAAGGGCAGGGTCATGGCGGATTCACGTTGCGTAGTTATAGTCTTATCCGGCGATAGCAAACGCACAGAGACGATCTAGCACCGTGACGACGAACTTTGTCGCACCGCCTAATTGGTTCCATTGGATCGAACCACGCGGGCTGCGCCCGGACCTGGTGTTAACGGGGAATAAATACCTCCTCGGGTCATTTACGAGCTCTATACAGTGCCCAGCGAGAAGCTTTGAGTGAGTCATCGCTACGGCCATTTTTGCGTCGGGGGACAGCACCAGTCGGCACTGCCCCGTTTCACATTAGGACGGACAGCGCCCGGATGGCATATGCGAGCCCTCCCAGCCAACCCAGCGCTGTGAGCGAATCACGTGACTGCGCGCGTCACTGCGCCTTTCCTGAAGGTCACGTGACATCCCGCGGCGGTACGGTGTTGGCTTCGGTGGCTCGTATCATAGCCTCATCTATACTCACAAAGCGTGGCAGTTCGACGACGGAGCCATAGGGTGCCCGGTCGCAGATTTGGAGCGCAAGAATCTGGTAGCACAGAGTATCAAAGAGCCATTTCTCAGGGAACCTGGACGCCAGCGCACAGCTTTTGCAGTGGCGAGGATATCCGAAACACACTTGTTCGCTCGGGAGAAGTGTGTTTCGGCGTCTTGCCGCAGCGGGGCGCCAATCACGTGGCTCTCCTCTGGTCCGTTGTCTGCTGCTCACCTTTTCCACTTCGGCGGCCGCTTCTCCTGGCGATCTGCCAGGCTTTGTCAGCATATAGGAGGCTATGCTCGTATCGACTGACGCACTTTTATAAACGAGCCCGCGCAGTGCCCACACCGGGTGTGGGCACTGAACGCGGGCGCGGAAAGCCAGATTCGCCCGAGCCGAAGCGTCTGCGCATGCGCAGGGCCGACAGCAGCGCCACCGCAGTTGTGTGACGTCAGAGTCGAGTTTGTCCATATGGTGCCCTCGCCGTCCGTCGTCAGAAGGTGAACGGAGCTTATTAGAGGGCATGATTTGCGTTGCATTTCAGACGGGAATCAATTTATACTTGCGGCACATTAGCTGGAAGAAGATTGGAGAATCGTCGAAAGATTTCAAAGTTACTTGGTCAAGTTACTAACTCGCCAATCTTTGCAAGATTAAAAAAGTGACTTATTTATTTATTATTTATTTATTTATTTATGCGGCCGGCATAGTAACTTGGTCAAGTTACTATTATCACAACTAATACTGTTAATGTTTTTCTTTCTTTTTTTCCCTTTCCTTTTTGGTTTGCGTGTGTGAATTAGTTTAAGAATGCAGTAAGTTTAAGCGGGGTTCAAGAACAGCGATAGTACACGACACGAGCCCCATGTATTCCGAAAACGTGCACGCGAGGAAAATCACAGGTTTAAAGCGCCGAATCCTGAACGGCCTGCCGTACAGCAATTTTTTCGCCGTACCGCCAGGGAGTGTTTTTATTATTTTTTTTTAATCTTTCCGTGCGCAATTTTATTTTCTCATTTTTCGCGCTTCCGTGCAAACCTAAAAGCTCGACTCGGGAGCGCGAGCGAACTGCAGTGGCGCTTCTTTTCTCTTTACGGCCGACACCATAAAAACGGCGCCCTTTACTTGTAGAAGCCGAAGTACCAAAACCAAATTGAAAAAGAAAAATAGAAACCCCGAAAACTCATGAAGTTCGAGACGAACTGCCCGTCGTAAAAGGGCACCTAGCCTCCCTATTACGCGAGAAAAAAAAAATAGAGAGAAAAGAAAAAAAGCGGCGAAGTGAGGAGTGCGGTAGTTAACAACGTCGTCCAGAGAGATTCGTGCAAAGGTTCGATTCCGTCGTGGGCTTCGTGAGCTGCCGGCATTCCGCCGTCCCTGTCTGCTTAGCCAAAACCAATTCCTCCAGGGTAGGGGGGTGCAACACGCTGCTGGCACTAGGCGGTCCGTATCGCGGCCATCTACAAGTCGTTTCGCCGACACCGCGGAGACATCTCATCGGCAGTCGCCACTGCATCGCGAACACGCACGCAGCACCGCGCGGTCTCGTCTATGATTTTTGTGGGGTTTTTTATCGCCGTCAAAAAATGCGGGGTTTCTCGTTGCGCGACTATAATACGAAAACGATGAGAGAAAATATGTCCGCATAAAATATGCGCGTTTAAAGACTGCCTGCGAGCGAAGCCTGTGCGCACTACCTCGAGTTTCGTTTTTTTTTTTTTTTGGTGCGTAAACTATAGCGTGGCTTGAAGCTGAAGCGGTTGTTTATTAGCTCAGCTTCCCACCCTTAAAGGCCGACTTAAATAAAATAAGAAAAAAAAGTTATTGCATTGCAGTTTGGTCAGCCGTTCTACCTAAAGTCACAGGATTCTGGGAAAGTATACGCCATTGCCTTTTCTGACCTCTTAGCCGCGCAAAAACAAATACCAACATACAGACGACTACACCTCGCAACGTGACAGGCTGATCTGTATTAGTTGCCATGGCAACCGCCATTTCGGTTCATTTAAATCTTGGAAGCTTCGAAAGTTCTGAACCAGTCGCACCAATACGCCATAGAGCATCATCGTACTGAAAGCCTACCTGGCCAATATTAGCGTTCTTGGAACTGCGCGTGCAATCAACTTATCAATCACGCTTATCTACACAGATCTTTTTCCAACAGTATTGTTGTTCTTGCGTATTCCCAGACAGGAAAATTACATTTCAATGCCGCCAGGCACCGACGCCGCATCTCGTGGCGGTGCGAGGATGGACGCTTGCTTCGCCGGTAACATCTTGGTATTCAAGAAATGGCTCGATAAAGCAATCGTTCACCGGGACTTTGAATCGGCACACCAAGAATCGAGAGGCCATGGAGAAACTGCTCATTCCATGAACCAAAATGAACCCTTGGCGCTACTCTCCCTGGATCCAGTGAATTTTGTTCGACCCAAATTGTTCCAAGTAGTAATATGGCTGTTGAGAAAAGCCTCCAGTAACCGTTCGTCGATGATGTGTTGGTCTACGAAAACAGTAGAAAACGCATTGAGAGTGTTAGCACTGACTTTTTAAAATACACCATTTAGGGACGAACGATCTCACCATTCTATCGACTAAACATATCTGCTAAACATTTGGGCATCATAGACATTTTTGTAAAAGTCGGATTCCTTGCGAAAATTTATTTTCCGCACCCCGTAGCGGTCAAACGAGAGGTCTCATAACTTTGTATGATGTACCTAGTCCTGTGCAGTGCAGTCCATACACTCTAAGAAATGCCTGCGCGCCTACTTACCCGCAAAACACTCAAAGAGTCAAACTCAGCGATCTACGAAATCAGCTCAGCGAATGATGGGGCGGAGCATCCGTTTAGAACTAAAAATGAAGTCTGTACTGAGGCATTACGCAACGCAAAGCGTCATGCTTGCATTGCGTAATGCTACAGCGCAGACTTAATTTTAAGGTCTAAACAGATGCTCCGCCTCATCATTCGCTGAACTGATTTCGTGGATCGCAGAGACTGGCTCTTCGGGTGTTTTGCGGGCAAGTAGACGCGCAGGCATTTCCTAGAGTGCATCAGTTTATCTATGATGTACACAAAGCAAAGCACGTTTTATGTTACCAGCATCGCGGGAGACCACCAGCCATCCCACTCTCCCACTAAACGGCCGCCTTTGGCAGTGAAACTCGACAGAAAGAGGGCGAATACTTTATACGCAAACGTAAAATGTAATAAAGCGATGATATGAGGCAACACGGAATCAAAAACTAAAAAGCCTGCGATAAAAATTAAGCATAACGCCGGGGCTTTTGTTCGAACGAACCCGCGACAGAACTGGCTAAGTGTGTTACAACTAAGCAGACGCCCAACGGAGGCGCTATCAACGTCCTCCGTACGTGGTCCATATTTAGCGACTGACTATCGCTTTTGACTTGGCAACTTTACGGTGGGTCGCCGTCGGGTGCAGGGCGCCTAGCGGTCCGCCGCATACAATGGCCGGATACCGCAAGGGCTGGCGCGCGGAAATGAATGCCCCGGGAAGAGAGAAAGAGAGAGGGAAAGTCACAGTTTCCACGAAGAGTGCGCCGTCACGCAAGAGGTGCGTGTTGTTAGGCAGCCATCTTCTCCGAGTCGCTGACCTGCCCTGACAGAAAAGATCAGTCTGCGCTTTGGGGCGTCTTGTAAGTGTCGTCGTATAAGGGGATGCCGTGGACGAAAATGACCGCGTCTTCCGCGTTTAGGTAGCAGGGGGGGAGGGGAGTTCTCGCGAATGGGGGACCACCACCGTTAACCCGCCAGACCTTTCAGGTTACCTCAAACCGGTTCAACTGAGACGTCGTTCTCTTTCTATTTTGCGAGAAAAAAAAAATGTTTACACTTCGTCACGCGAACAGACTGGAGCCGCGGAAATTAAGAAGGACAGCAGCCTTCTGAGCAGTCCCTTGTCTCGATAGATCACATAACATCAGAGAGACGCTGAAACGGCAGTTTAAAAGGCTTATTTCAATTTTTGTTTTTTGTTTTTAATTTATGCGAGGCACTATTACTACTTTAAGCACTGCGTCAGTCGACGAAGGCTGTCGTAATGATTCCTCAACCGCCCGCGGGTCTCGTGAAGTTCCTATGTAGTTGTTTCTTTTCTTTTTATTCTGGAAGTCAAGCGAGATAAGCTTTAACTAATTTTTTTTTTTTTAAGAACGTTTTTAACAACACTATAAGCTTACTATTAGTGCACGCCTCGGTTGATCATGAAGCTCGTGCCGTGCCGTGAATGATGATAAAGCAAAAAGACTAACTTGTAACACGTTGCAATTTGTTTTGATTTACCTAATCTTAGTAATCAAAGATTGAATGAATCGAAACAGTTGTCTCGTTTTAGGCCTTAGGAACTAAAAGCGGCAGACACTGTTTGCTTAGTCCGAGGCATCAAACCAACGCAACGGGCGCTATAGCGAAGGTAGATAATGGACAAGACCGAGAAAGACTGAAGCCAAAAAGTGCAAAGTATATGGCGATGTTAGTATCATCCACATTCACTCCCTTCCTCCGGTATTTTTTCGTCATATCAAACTTGCTCAAGCTCGCTTTCCATTCAGCCTTCGTTTCTGTAAAGAGTCACCGTACGCCCTGAAGACAGTGGTCTTCTTTGTATATATCAAGTGCCCAACCAAGCAATAAATAAAAAAAAATCGAGGGAATTAGGAACATAAACTTCTGAATCCTTTTCGTTGTCGTCTGGTGCAAGCGAGACTCTGTGGCCAGCCAACCGTGTTAAAACGCGTCCGCATCTGCGTACGTCTGTGACTGGACGCAGATCTCTGCCCTGCTTGCCTGCCGGATCGGGTTGCTGAGACCACTTAAACTCCTTCTGTCTTCTCTTCCCATGCGAAGCTCTGGGTCTGTGTCGTTTCATGAATACGCGTTTTTTGGCGACCGTTTCAGTGAACGCGTCTGCTTCATTGGACAGTTTGCTTTCAACAATTACGTCCCACCGACAGCAGTGGTGCGTACAATTTCATCATTGTACGTGTTCCTATAGCGTACTGTGGATGCTTGTTCGCCGGACAGTGTTTCCTCAAACGAGGTTTGCTGAAATAAGCGAAGATCTAACGAACTAAATCAGTTTATGTACATCTGGCTTCTGGGCTGTATTGCCCGAAGGAAAGAGCGAACGCTGGAGAGGAGGCGAGGAAGGACTTCGCCTCCTCTCCAGAGTTCTCTCTGCTCAAGTGGAAAGAGGGGAGGGCTTTGTGGGAGGAGCTTCTCTTGCCTTTCCATAACTGCCGTTTCGTGCAATGCTTGGAGAACAACGTTTCTTCGGGCGGTCTTGGACGGACTGGCTTCCCGAAGTTCCTTTTTCGCGCAGATTGCATGTTTCACGAGTTCTCTTTCATTTCCAAATACCCTATAGTCTCTGCGGAATACACTCTAAGAAAAGCCCGTGCGTCTACTTTCCCGCACAACACTCGGAGGTCCAATCACCGCAACTTACGGAGGCAGCTCAGCGAATGACGATGCCGAAACATTCGTTTAGACCAAAAAACGCAGTCTGAGTTGTGACATTAAGCAATGCAAATCGTCACGCTTGCATTGCTCAATGTCACAACTCAGATTGCGTTGTTGTTTTTTTTGTTCTAGAAAGATGTATCGGCATCGTCATTCGCTGAGCTGCCTCCGTAAGTTGCGGTGATTGGCTCTCCGTGTGTTGTGCGGGAAATTAAACGCACGGGCTTTTTTTAGAGTGTATGCAGATGTGCATTCTCTAGCGTGAACGAACCTTATATTCAATTTCAATCGAAGCGCGGGCCAAGCCAGAGCTTCAAGAAGGAGCGAGCCCCGCAACTTGATCGTGCCTTTGAAGCCCATGTGTTCGTTTTCGTACCATCTTCGCTTCGCTTCGCGCAGTGTATATTTCAGATATACGTCCAAGCAACATTCGCAGAAACGATCCGGTTAAATGCCTACCCACACTTCCACTGGTCAGCGCAGTGATTGGTTCACCCGACACTCCTGGTGTTGGCCGATTCCATCGCTGCGAGTTCCCAACCCCTAGGTGCGCATGTTCGTTGTACAATCATGTTTCGTTAATATGTACAACGTTAATATGGATACCCAGCTATATGGACACCATTTTCGGGGACGAATTGGGAAAATGCGTGAATTTTTGTCTCGTTAATATGGGCAACTCACATTATGGACGATTTTCTGGGGGGAACGGAGGTGTCCATATTAACGAGACATCACTGTAATCGCTTTAAAATGTGAGCACATCAGTAGGCCATACGCACTAGAGCTAAAAATGGCATCGGCTAAGATCCCTTTTTCTGGGCAGCTACCATAACATGTGATGGTGCGTTGGGCATGTGTTCTGTTTGCCCGTCTAAACTAACGAGTAAATGTTTTTAAAACCAAAAAAAACAACTTCGTACTCTGAAATACCCACATATTTTCTTTCTCTCTCTCTCTCTCTCTCTCTTCAGTCCAAAGTCGACTTGTAACGCTGACCGCAACCGCATGGAGGTCGAACACGAGTCAACCGATGAAATTCATATCTCTACGTCGCGGCGGCGCGTTCATCCTTCGCGAACACGCAAACGCCAAGGTATGCGATCGCGAAACAAAATGGAGCAAAAAAACCTCCACGAATCGAAGCAGGGCTGCAGCGGTGTAAAGTTCTGCCCCGACGGTAGTTTGAATCGCGACTCCCCGATTCTTTTTTTTTTTCTTTTTTTTTCTTCCTGCGCAATTTTCGTTTGTCTTTGCATTCCCGTGGACGGAAGAAAGACTATACTCCAGTCTACCTCGCACGTGCCCGGCGCATATAACCATCAAAACTCTTCCAGCCCGGAGTATTTCGAACCAAGGAGAAAGAGCGTACAAGCTTCAGCCGCGCAAGCCGGCTTCGAAACTCAAAACCAACCGTTCTCCGGATCACCAAGTACAAAAGTCAAATTTTTTTAAAGTTAGTTTTTAGACCGATATTTCCGTTGCAATAACACCGCTCGCTCCCCTCTTTCTATAAGCGTCATTTTTTTATCTTATTAATCCGATGAAGCACAAAGCCGAATATGCCGCCGTGGATCACCCGACTCCCCGAACAGCTGAAGTCGTCTTCTGACGACCAGCTTACGACGAACCGCAAAGGACGCCAGGAGCCAGTCGAAGCCATTCCAATCCAATGGCACGGGAGTGTCACGTGTACCCTTCGGGAATGGCGCTGCAACGCGCAGGGAGCGTGGTCACGTGACACATTCGCGTCGCTAGGCTGGTCGGAATGTGAAACCAAGTATAGACCTGACCCAACAGCGACGACGACTGGTTTCCGGCGTCGTGCGCACGCAGTTGCAACTGCAGCTGGAAATTAATTCCCAGTGGTAGCCTCGCTTTCTAAGGCTTTTTTATGTTTGTTTCGTTGACGTTTCTGCGCGGCTTGTCTTGAAACGAATTAGCCATTCGTTTCTGTCACTGCCCACGCGGCGAGAAAAAAAAAATTAATCGATGGCGTCGGCACCTCGAATGTCGATGTCAGCGACGGTGAAAAAGAAAAAAAAAAGAGAGGCAGTTACAATTCTGTCCTTAACGATCGCAAGAGCGTCCATCCCAATTTCGGATTCTCCGTCTCTTTCCTTCTTCTCTCTTCAAATATATTTTAGACAACGTGGGCAGTGAGCCGCCGACATCGGCGGGGAGTCAAGTTAGGAGCGCCCGCGAGAAAGAGACGCGCTCTTTGAAATCGAATTTGTTTCCCGGTCCGTGTCATTTTTGTGTTGCGTGTTTGGGCGTCGCGGTGCGTGAACGATCGGCTCGTTGCTCGAGGCAGGTGTAAGGAGTATAGTGGTCCGCGTGGTAGACAAATAATTGGCTTGGAAATGTCTATTCCCGGCGTAAAGTGCACGCAATCGGTCATCTGGTCGAGGACAACTTGGCTTATTAACGAGCAGGTGGTGGGCTTAGAAACACAAATATCTTGGAGTTGCGGGCCTTGCACCGAAAAGCTCAAATTCACGAACCATTTCACTAAAATTCAAATTTAGAGGCAGCAATCACTTTTTTTTTTTCTTATTCCTGCGTCACGGTGGCTATTTCTTAGACAACTGGAGCACCCCTAGTTGGTAAGTGATAAGAACTCTAAGATGCCGGCACGTAGCCAGGGGGGCGGCCCATGGGGCCCGCCCCCCCCCTCCCCCTCTTCCGAAATCTTTAATTTTGCTAGGACCTCCTCTCCCCCCCCTCCCCCTCACCCCCTCATACAGCATTTTGTCATGGGCGCCCCCCCCCCCCCCCCCCGAAACAAAATCCTGGCTACGTGCCTGCTAAGATGACCGGGGATAGAGCACACTAAAAAAACATGGTGGTGTACTCTCAGTTTAGGCCTTGGTGTTATTTGCGCGGGAATGTCACGTAATTATTTTCACTTTGCCAATTTATTTTTTAAACTTCGTGATAAGAATGAGCCGGGACAAGTCAGGACGTCATGTCACTGCACTTTAAAACAAACCTTTTCTTTTTTCCTATAAAAAACAAAAATAAAAGAAACGTTCTTATCTTGAGACAGACTCATTGAAAACGTCAATCTATAGACTGGCTACATTTCTCTTCTACAGCGGAAACACAAGTGAGGCTCGCTAACTTCCCGCACTGTCTAAACCAACACGCAACAGCAACGCTCAAATGAGATATTTGCTCGTCTTATTTCGAGCGAGCCGGTCCGTAAAATTGTGCCTGGGAAAAGCCACAAATCTGACGTGCGCTGTTCCATACAAGCGCACCGTTTATCCCGAACGAATATAAAAGCCCTGAGCGTGAGCTATGCAGTTTGAAACTTCATGTCGCATATGCGGTATAGGGCACCACAGAAAGTTGAAAACTCGCGTTCAGAGGCTTTCGCTCCGCTGACTTCATTTCATAAAACTCGTTCAAAGGTATCTTTAGTTCATGAACAAACTTGGGGGCCATTACGTGAACCATCATGTGTTACTTCCTTCTGGCGAGTGTCTTCGAGCTTCGCCTCAAGAACAAATATTATATTTCGTGTAACGGTCAACAACGCTCTACATTACAAGGACGTATACTCCTTGAGATGACACGTGTGTAACCAAAAAGAGCTGAGCAGTCCCCAAGGCAAGTCGAACTGCCTGGCAAGTGCATGTAACCACAAGCGCCGAAGACACCTTAAATTATTTTTTTTAAAGGCACTATCAAATGATCCATGCAGTACGTGACCCAATTGTAGGCCCATTACACCATAATGCTTTGCGATTCCGGATTGTGATAATCGTATCTAAAAAAAAAACAAAAAAAACACTCGAGAGTATTCCACTCTAAAAAAAAACCCGTGCATCTACTTTCCCGCACAACACTCGGAGAGCCAATCACCTAAGCTTATAGAGTCACCTCAGCGAATGACGATGCCAAAAGATATGTTAGGACCAAAAAACGCAGTCTGAGTTGTGACATTAAGCAATGCAAGCGTGACGTTTTGCATTGCTTGATGTCACAACTCAGACTGCGTTTTTTTGGCGAGCAGTAGGGCGCCCTCGGTTACGAGTACACATCCTGGTTACGATTGTTCGAAGCCGCTTGTACCGAGAGAGCTTGGCCGGTGTGCAGGGCTTTGGGCACGCTAAGACAAGTATATACTTTACAATTAGCCAGACTGGCGTGTAATCTTACTGAGAGACAGTCACGGTTTCTTGAGCGTCCGAAACACAAAATGGCATAGCGAACATAAAATTTCCCCGGTGGCCAATCCCTGGTAGCTAGACTCTCGGCATCTTCAGAAGATCACTGAACACCTTCAGTATGCGGGGGCACTGCGGATGTCCGGTTAGTGCAAAGCTTGGAACCGGGCTTTGCACTAACTGCATAATATGGGTGAAAACGTACCTATTCTCCCAGAAATGAAAACAAATGTGCCTTGTAAAGGTAGACTATATCACCAGATTACTTTGCTCCATCGCACAAAGGAGCGAACTCGTCACGTCGTTACACCAGAAACTGCCTGCCTCTAGCATATCTCGGAGGCGCTCTAAAGGCATATCATTTGCATAGGTATTATGTGACGGTCTGGTGTGACCTGACGTCATGGCGCCATGTGACGTGATGCCACGTTACCACGCGACGGGACTCAAAACCCACAACGTGGTGACCCCGCGTCGTCGGTGTCACCATTCAGCATGATGTCACAGTGTCACGAGCCGACCGACACGCTGATGACGGTTGTCACGTGACACCGTGACACCATCGGGGCTCCATCTCAGGCGCGGACACAAGGGTTCTAAGAGCGAGCCCTGCAAATATTGCGCGTTTAATAACGCAAGCTACGAGCAAATGGCGCTACTGGTAACCCGTTGTTCGTTAACTCGCACGAATCTGGCCGTGACGCGTGAGTGCGGTCAGTCAAAGTGTCAAGGCGAGAGATGCTTCGCGACCAGGCGCGCACAGCCGGTCAAAACTCACTAGCATGGCTGAGCGTGGACACGGAGTTGAGCGAGCTGCCGGCCGACGTGACGGCGGGGCTGCTGCCCAGCAGGCTGCTTGCCAGACTGCTGTTGACGGCCTCGGGCGTCATCTTGCCCCCTAGGGTGGCCAGTGTCAGGATCGTCGTGGCCATGTCCTGGGGAAGCATCACCTGCGAACCGCCCATGAATCCGGGACAAAAGATATGAGGAAACTGAACGTCTCAATATACACGGGGGCAACGCGCGGCCGCTTGATTTGACACGCTTCAATCTATAAGAAAGCCTGCGTGTCTGCTTTTCCGCAAAGCACTGGGACAGCCGATTGCTGCACTGACGAAATGACAAAACAAAAAATATGTTAAAAAAAACTGCCTATGGCTGGGGTACTGATCATTGTGAAACGCAATGCTCGGTGCCACGAGGCAGACTGCTTTCTTAAGTCTAAACAATCTCAGGTTAACTCCAGACGCAGCCGATGCTACCAGCAATTGGAACCAATCAAGCGGCGTGAAGAGTGCAAGTCACTCGGCCATTTCTGTTTATGATTGGTTGCAGCGATGATAGAACAAGCAAATAAACATGACGAACACCATGATGGTGCACTTTTGACGCAGTCCGATTGGTCCCCCAATAGCTCGAATAGCGGTTGGCTGCGTCTGGACTTAAGGTCCACTGAAAAGAAAAAAAAAAATGCTCTTTACGCGAAAAAAAAAAGATTTTTTTAGAGCAATGTTGACGGCGCGAGAATTATTTTAAATGCTCCATGACGTCACTGAATGGTCATACATTCTTTGCACCTCAACAAGATGGTCACACTCGCTCCACCTCAACGTGATGGCCAAGCCGATCCACCTCTCCTCTACGCGCCCGAAATGCCGGGAGAAAAAACAAGTGGAAAGGAGGTGACTACCGACGAAATTGCGTCTCACACCAACAATAACGCGTTAAAAAAAACATTTTTTGTCACGTAGAATTTATTTCTTAGCACACGTGTCCCAACCAGACTGTATAAAAACACAATTCTTTTTTCAATTTTCAGTGTCCTTTAAGGGGAAACGAAGTTATTCTATAAATATATTTTCAGCTCGTCATTCGCCGAGAGTCCCTCCAATAGATGGCAGCAATTGGCCCTCCCGTGAGCTTTGCATAAAAGCAGACCCGCCGGATTTCTTAGTGTGTAAACATGGCACTATTAGCGTGGCGGCGGGCACCCGAAGGCGACCAAAACAGCTGTGGTTTCGTTCATCGTTGGGGACGTGTCCCTCCACACTTTTCTGGCTCCACACCTTCGGTGGCATCATGTCACCTCTAGAACTTTCCTACCTCCATGACTATTCGCAACTTTCAGCGATGGTGGTCCCAAGGTATGAGCATGGCGCGTTCTATAGACCTTCGCATCGCTTATCACCCGGGCGAAAAATGCTGAGTGACAGAGCTGTGGACGCATGCGCAGCGTCTATACACATCACAACGGTGCTACAGCGCATGCTCAGAATACGTTCACACGTCCAGCAGACAAAGATGGAAGCGCGCAGAAGGCAATCTTTGCAAAGGTCTATACTATCGTCTCACCGTAATTTGGCAAATGGCGACTCGATGCTATAGTAACAAGACGGTCATTCTATTCTGTCACGATATTTTTTTATTATTATTCATTCGAACGTTGCACTTTTTTGGAGCCAATCGGGCGAAGGAGCGCGACGCGCGCGACAGCTCTCCGCAGGAGGAGTGCGCTCCAACGATACGTCGTGACGTGCTTTGCTCCGACGCGCTGATTGGCTCACGGGGAGCGCAGCCTTGGCGGTTTGCCAGGTTATGGCGAAACGGGGTGTAGTTCGAGAATGATCCGACCTCGCAGTATGAATGTTCTCGTACGCCTTCCTGACATAAAATATACACGAGTTAAGGCTTCAATATAGCTCGTATTTAATGAAATTATAATTACTTACGAGAGTCACAGACCGAACCTCCTACTGTTGGTTCTACGTTCATCATCCAGATTACAGCCATAGGCGCCACGTGCGTTCATGTCGGACGTGAAACTTGACGCAACTACTGAAAGCTGGTTCACACATTTGCGTTTGAGTGCCGATAAAGTGCGTCCCCACCGCACATCACCGCCTACGACGAGAGGACTTATGGCGCCATCTGTCGGGCCATATGTACGGATACCGCCAGAACACTGGCGATACCCGTACATATCCGCATCTTTTTACGCGCCATTATTTCTCCTTAGACTAGACATAATTTTGACAATGCTATAAGCGACCATTTCTCCTATATAGCGCGTAGATTTGATCTTGCAACTACTGCAAAACCTATAGGTTTGGAAATTTGACAGGGTTCCGGGGCTATTCGATAGATGGTGCCAGTGCGACGGTGTGTTCTCTCGTACGTGGTGACAAGCGCTTGCTGCAACGCGCTAGGTCAAACTCAAATGCAAATGTGTGAACCAGCTTTTACGCTCTCATAAATGCATCTGTATTGTAGAATAAAATTCGCTAATGCATCATTCGCTATACAAGATATTTCGCTATATGTTGATGTACATTGTTGACCTTACGCCCCTCGCATACCTCGCGCATATAGTAGATGGAATTTGCCTATCACCGTGAACGAAAACTCGGTGCGCTTTATTAAAGTAAAGTTGTTTCTGGACTTTGATTTTCTAAAGCCCCGTAGAACGCAGCGCTGGTATATTTACGAATAAAGAAAAACAAAAGAAAAAGGAAAGGTTGAACATTTGAATAAGACGATACGGCAGAGTGAACACGACCGTTTATTTCTTCAAGTATCGGGGCAGGTGTGCGCGTTGACTTGGAACAAAGTTTGCCTAGCTTTGGCACTATTAGCACACCGGGAGGAATTCTCCGAACAAGAGGACGTACTTGCGTAGGTGGCGAAAACTTCAAACGAGTTTGTACAACCACCCCAAAACGAAAAAAAGAAACAAAAAAAGTGGCGCGTCAGAAACGCAATTACGGCTTCACAAATAAACCCGAATAAGGTAAAGCAAGAAACATTCATACAAAAAACTAATGGACCGGAGGGGAACGAAAACACTTCAAACTCCACTTCCAGAATCCGCATAATGATCAAGAATGCCGGTTTATACGAAACATGTGGTGGTCCGAAACTTTGGGGAATCGATGCCAGCAGACAGACACGGTCTTGTGCAATTGGATAATAGAAACATTTTAAGCATACGGGTATTACGCTCTCCCAAATGCTATCTATTTATATATATATATATATATGTAAATAAACGAAGACAGATTAAAAAAAAATGAGAAAAAGAATATTCAGTGTACTCGGAACAAGAGGCACGCAGAGGCAAGTATGGCCGACGTCTGGAAGGCGGGCACCTGTGTTTAATAATCTTTCTAACCTCGCGCGTGTGTAAACACGACAGAGGGGCGCCTTTTGTTTTGACTGAAATTCACGAAGAGTGTTCGGTTCGTCTCCGCTGCCCTCTTCGTATATTCCGTACAAGCGTGCACATCCTTCTTTTTTTATATTTCATTTCGCAAAACTCACGCAGCTTGCACAAGTCGAACAAAAGACGGAGCCAGAAAACACGTATTCGACCGGGCTGCCTGTATCTTTCAATCCGTCATGCTTCTTTTTTCTCTTTCCCACGATATTGTATTTTTGTTTTTGTTCTGTTTTTAGGCAGACCCCTCTGTTTACGCTACGAGCCACTTGAACCTTGACGAATGCGTGAAACGAAACACAGTCGAGAAAATTCACGGGAAGGGTACACGAGCAGTTTTTCTGCATGCCATGCTACGTTTTTCTTTCTTTTTTTTTTTTTTTGTGTGTGTGATGGCATGTTTTAGTAGAGCTCTCCGCCAAAATTAGGCCCGAACTAAACGTGTTTGGGGTACAAAGGAATGATGAGTCGAGGTTATGAAACGTATATTTCTGGCTGGCCCTTGGTTTTTAGAGCCCAACAAATGTAGTTTTTCTAATCAATTATATTTCAGCGAATGGCATCGTTGTCTGACGTTGCTTCTCTTCGCCACTGAATGATTTAACGTAGAACTTAATTGTGGGGTCCAAAGCCAAATAAATTACCCGATAAAAAAAGCGTGCGCAGTAAGAAGTCACCGTCATCTAAAACGGAGACTTATAAAATCCTTTCTCTCGGTTGAGTTAGTTCTGCCGCGGCTACACTTCAGGCAGCTTTTAACCAAGTGCTAGGCACTACGAAGTCGGTGGCAATCAGTTCATCGAACAATGGTTCATCGAACGACGTTTCATCGACAAATCGTTTCATCGACACGCTATGTTTCATGGGTGACACTCAGTTGGTCGAACGAGGACCCGCCTAGACCACCTTCGCGTCTGGTTTGTGGATTCACCTGAGGGTGGTTGCCCATCAGCTGATGCGCTCCGTGAAAAGGCACAATCCCGTCGAGTCCAACCGACGACGACGATGAGGTCGTCCTTCCGGGCACTGTGGGGACCCTAGAGCCCTCCACATCGGAGTGGACGTGCCCGCTGTGACCTCCGGGACCGCAGGGCGCCGGAGATAGCCTCGGCGGAAGACTCCTGGAGGACGCCAGGTCCGCCGTCGAACTTCCGCAACTGGACGCCGGGCTCAGGGGCGGAGGTTGACCGTGGGCCGGCCCTCCGGAGCCCTGGGCCCCGATCAGGCAGGATGTGAGCACGGGGGGACCGCCGCCCGAGAGCCCCGCCGCCTGCTGCGCCGACGACAGTTCCTTTGCGAAGTTCTGGAGCAGCGCCTGGCTGCCCATCAGAGCTCCGGATGACATGCTCTCCAGGATTTTGCCTGGAAGCGAAGAAGGGTGAGGAAAGAGTGAGACATACTATGGTTGGAAAGCTTAAGCTTTAAAAAAAATTCTTGCCTAACTATTATTTTTCCTTATAACGGATGAAACACACATACGCGTAAAGAAGAGGGGAAGGAAAGAAGCTGCATATTTTGAATGAACGGTTTCGGAACGACATACGCAAGGCTGGCTTGTGGTTTGGGGTGTTTAAGACCCACATTGCACAGGGACCGGATAGCTTCCTGGCGTAAACTTAACCTAAGAACCAAGCCCAGATTGTTATTTTGTCTCGTGTACGATCATGTTAGACAGTAAATTTGGAACATTACACCAACTGACACAGGAAATGTTCTGTGGGTGAGCTGTATTGATCTCTTCTTCTCTTAGAAGTTGGACTATATCCCGTCATCGTTGATGGAGTCAACGAGTGTTTCAGATGCAAAGACATTTTCGTTCAGAAACTTTACGGACACTTATTTGTTACAATTGTTCGAATGTAACTGGTACCGGGAAAGTTTGCCAACACTTGTTTATGGGCTTGCATTGACGTCCCATCAACGGTACTGTGGTGGCTATGCTGGTGAGAGCGATCCTTCGGCTAAACTTATTTCGCACCGCCGAATTTATTTCTTTGTCGTCAAGAAAAAGTAGGAGTTACTATACAAATATAGCAAGATGATGTCACACTCAAGCCATGTGTATTCGCGACTCCAGCGACCTGTAAGGGTCACCACCATCAGGCAAACATGGCGGTCTTAAACAGGTCGTGTCGTGCCATGTCCACGTGGCAAGCTCAACCCATAACGCTCGTGTTTAAGCATGCGAGCCTTTGACTCAAAATGCATTGCCTGCTCCGATTTTTATTCACTACATTTCTAAACCTGCGCCAATGTGCTGGCGTCAGCGATCTTCCAAACCTCCTTCGAGGAAGCGACGGTAGGACTGCGGTGCCGATGAACCTTTATAAGCGCACAACGTCTGGTTCACGCGGTATAGCGTATAGGTCAGCGTTCAGAGCGACCTGGGCAACACGCTGATACGAGCGTAGCGACAGAGCCACCGGAACAAGTGTTCCATCGCGCCGATTCCGCCGACAGCTTGGAATCACGTAAGCCAAAGGGCGGACGAGCAGAAATTGTGAAAGTACCCGTCTAAGCCCAGTGTTTTCCCACTATATATGTGCCGCACCCGTTTTTCTGGAGTTGCGAATAACGCTCCAAACAAAGCGCAGCCGACATCAAAATAATATACGCGCGAGCCGCGCGTCTAACGCGCGACTGGTGCGATTCGCGCAAGTCGCGCAAATATAAGAGAAAAAAAAAGATGAGAATTTGTGGCAAGTGACTGCGCGCTGCGGTTGCGATTGAAGGAACAAGAAAAATCTTTCACACTACACGGACAATCAGTTTAATCAGCAGAAGGACGTCGAAAGAAACGACCCGCAAAATGAACAATTAAAATCGGGCGGGTCTATATTGATTAAAAAGAAAAACAAAATATTTGGTATCCAGCGCACCGCTAGACAAAATCGGTTGAAAATTTCCGCACCGACACCGTTCATTCTTGATCTTGTATATTAGTTAGGCGGCATATCGGCGTGCGGCCGAAGCACTTGGACTGGAAACAAATCGCTATCGCAACGAAAAGCTCTCGTTATTCGCGACGCCTCTCTTTCTTTATGGCCGCATGCCTCGCGATCCGCCCTTGTAATCATTGTTATTATGTCATTAGCGTCGAAGTCAAACTGATGAAATCACGTCAATTTGCATCACACAAAGACGTGGGACGGAACGGGCAAGCGGCCAAAGCGAGTTACCTGTACGAGGTCCAGTCTACGACGAGGCTGACAACCGTCGTCGCATTGTATACAGCATGCACGAAGCAGACGAAGGTCGGAGAGGAGACCCAGCACCGCCGTGTCTGACCGCGTAAAGCGCTCGATCAACGGCTCCGGGAAACAACCCACCTATCGACGTACACCGTTTCTGTGAGAATTCTCGGACACAAACACCGTCCGTTTCCGGAGCGTTGTGATCACGGTGGGTATTAAGCTGATACTATACAGTTACGACAGAGTCACGGGGATAACAGTTCTGTCGCGCAAACCACCGACAACATGTAATCACGAAAGCCAGAAGAGATGAGCAAAATCGCGGAAGGACCTTTTCCGTCCAGTTCAGTGTTTTCCCGCTAGGTGCCGTTCGTTTTTGCTGGAGTCGCGAATACTTTGGCACGTTGTTTTTTTCTATATCGTTTCGCGCTTTCAATAGTCGCCTTAACTATGTTTACATGAGCGCCGCGACAATATCTGGTTAAATCAGTACCTCTTTTGTATCTCGTTTTTTCGGAGAAAACATATACTACGCTCTCATTTATTATATCATGCTGCAATTTTTTCTTTTTTCATAAACCCGATCATTTATTTTGGTTGCCTCGTTAGTCCATGTCTCAGCCAAGTCAAATCTGCGCAAATATGTTTTGCAAACTGCGCAGGTGCGAACGAAAACGATGGCCAAGGCTCAGACAAGAATCTATAGGCTTGCCCAAGTTCTTCGCTCGAAGTTGCGTTTCGACGTGCTACGTCATAAACAAAAAAAAAAGGGGGGGGGGGGGGGGTGTATACAAAAATTTACGCTCGATGGCAATACCAAGCAAACTAAGACAATAAAGGCTGGTTCACACATCTGCGTTCATTGCGTTCGCATGCAACCGAAACGACCGTAACGACAAAGTCACCGGGACAAGCGTTCGCCGAACACAGCATGGCAAGTGATGCAAGGGGCAGCTTCGCGAAGCAATCCATGAGCCACGGTTGTTGCGGTGTTTTTGTCGTTACAGTCGTTTCGGTTGCATGCGAACGTAATCGTTGCAAGTGTGTGAACCAGCCTTAAAACTCATCTAAAACGAGTTGGCGCGCCCCATATTTCTGTTTTTCTTGCTCATGCACGCACGTGGGGATACATTCCAATTTGTACGTACGTTATCAATTCAACAATGCTCATTCTCACGATTAGTATCAGGATCCAAGACTCGAATTAAAACGAGAAACCGCACGCGAAAGTCAAACAAAGCGAGAAAAAAGAAATATACTAAAAACAAAACAAAGAAAAAAAAGCAGGAATTAAATGAGAGAAAGCCAAAGCTCGCGGCCGCGCAAATTACATTTCCAAGTTGCGAAGTGCCGAGCCCCTGCGAAGAAGTGACAAGAAATATGATGGATGGCGAACAACGCGCTCCAGTCGGCGGCGGCGGCGGTGGCATCGTTGGAGAATTAGAGGAACTGGAAAAACACGCATACACAAACACCACACACACAAAATAAAAGTAAACAGGCTTCGGCGCGTGAAGCTGAAGAACACCGTGCCGTGTCGAAGCAAAAGGAAACCGAATTAGCTTTGGAATCCACTTGTTAACTTGCCGGACTGGGGCGGGGAATTGGTGAATCTAGGCTGACTTCACGGGCGCGAGAATCGAAACGAGGCAAAAGCATACAGTGGGAAGAAGGTATACCGCGTCGTGTTCGCATGCATCGGATGAAGAACGACTTCGAAATTTATCTTCCCTGCTCCATGCACGCCTGGGCGGGCGGGGGGGGGGGGGGGGGGTGTTTGCGGAGGCGTGTGTTGTGTGTGCGGTATGGGTTGTTCCCGATTTGCGCACAATTCGGTTTGTTTTGGCTCTAGAGGCAGCGATGTATATTTCGGTCACGTTTCGTTAATACAGGCCCCTCCGCCCCCCCCCCCCCCTTTAAAAAAAAAATCGCTTATAGTGTAAGTCGTTTACAATAGCGGGTCAAAAATGCATGTATTTACCCAGTTCGTCCCCGAAAACGTTGCCCATCTCTTCATAAATAACGGGGTATTTGTTTGCAGCGACCTCGAACATGTAGAGCATCATCAGGTGGAAATCTTTGGGATAAGTCGTACCACATTGATAGTTATTTCCTTTACAAGGATGCAAACATTGAGAAATACCCAGGCCCAAACACGTGTGCCCTCAGGGGACTTTGAATATAGACGTCGTAAAGATGCGCACTCGAAACCCTTTACCTACTCCCCCAAATCAGGTTTCTTAGCCACCTGCCCGTTTATCCTTCAGCTCGCCCTTTTTGGAAACCACTCGTCGCCATCATCAACCTTTTGACGGATACATTCAAATATATTGACTGCCTTCTTTACAATGAAACAAGAAGAAAAAGCCGGCGCCGCGATGCAGCGAAAATACGCTGAGAGCTGCCACAGTTGGTCACGACTCCTCGCTTCTTGGACAGAGCCAAAAAACCGCAAGGAGTATTTTAAAAAAAAAATACAAAAAAAAACACGTAAAACGCGTACACAAAGAAGAGGACTCGAGCTTGTCGAATGGACGGAACGAATTGAAGGAGCCACCTGTCCTCGTGTCCCCCTCGCTTTATTTTATTTTTTTTTTTTTTTATATAGCACACATTGCATTGTTGGTTTTTACTTCGTTCTTGGTTCGTCGTCCGTTTCGTTATTATTGTTTTTTTGTTTATTGCTAATGTCCTTATTGAGCCGCGTCCTTTTCCTCTCTTCACACACTCTCCTCCTCCTGTTCGCGAGCAAATGGAAAGGAAGCCCCGAACAAGCAAACAGCCGAATATGAAGAAAGCATCCTCGAGAGACACACACACGCACACACACGGTTACTCGGGAGCGAGACGGAAGAAAATTATTCGTCGTGAAACTTCCCCACCGTGTCGCAACCTTCTGCAATCGTTTCTTTTTTGTGTTTTAAAGAAATATATTGTTTGAGGTACTCGTCGGCTGTTCGCTTAACGCTTATTTGTTTCACATGGACGGTTTCGTGACCAGTTGTACAGGCGCAACGATTTCGACTCTGTCCTTGCGACTTCGCGAAAGTCTAGCCACGACAGAATAAAAAATAAAAAAAGAACTTTTTTTTTTTTTTAGGTGCGACGTGCTTGCCTGTCACGAAAGTCAGGCGTCGTGAGTTTTCGCGGAGGGCTTGCGTTATCAGAAATTTTCCGGCCGAGAAGACGGCGCTATCGTTATCAGAATTAAACAAAATCCATCCGCTGAACTTGAAGCTTCCTATTGATATAGCGTGGAACCGCTTGTGTAATGGAATGCCTTAACTCATGTAATGCCTTAACTGGGCCTTTAAGGCGGAAATGAATGAAATTAAATGAAATAATGCTTAGCTAACAAGGCGTGCTAGTCGACACCAGCAAGCACACTATATTTACGTTCGAAGACGCGCGGACATCTTTCCGGCAAAACACCCAATTTAAATATGGGTGTCCAGGTTGTTTATATCTTTCTTAATCGTAAAAAGAAAGTTAGCATTTATACAACAGGAATACTTTCCGAAACCTCTGTGCGCGACAAGTTGTATTTGGCGCGCAAAGATGGAGCTACCGTCGCTGTCGTCGGCGTCGAACACCTGGAGTGGTCCATCTCAGCGCGTGGTGTACAGACCATGGAAGTTCAAGTTAGGATTTGCTGATAGCTTCATTCACGTCCGAGTTACGTTGCTTGCTCGCTTAATCAAGTTTCCTTCATTTGAAGATGTCAGTCCGCTTGTGAGGAGATAAGGCGCCGGTGAAGTCGGCACTTTATCTTAATAATTATTTATTGAGACGATTCTCCAACCGACGCGCCCCTAGCGACTAAGCGGAGAACTAAACCCATGGGGACAATAACCACACGAATTATTTGTTCGTGTTTCTGACGCACTCGGCTGACGTAGCCGGACTCTGCGTCATCACTCGGTTGGGACGCTCGTGTTGAAGCAGAGCAACAGACTGGACACGACTGCCAACAGAGCACTTACGCAGCACTCGTGCCCAAGATGTGTCCCGCGCGACGAAGATGCCCTACGAATCGAGTCTAGGCCCTGTGGTGGGTAAACAACGAGCTCCATGGAAATGGATGGATAAATGGATACGACTTAACCCACTCAGTCGGGCGGCGGCTTGCGCCACCTAGCGAGAACAAGGTGCACAAAGCGCCCCCTATGATTCTATATCCACGCCAATAGGTTTGGTCACCGGTGGGACTCAGTTGGACGAATGACGTTTTAGCGAACGCAGACTTTACATCGAAAAACAATTTAGAGAATGGTCGACCGCCGCGAAGCGCCGTTTGCGGTTGTGCAAGGTGGGTTAACATTTTTTTTTTTTTTTTTTTTTTTTTTGTAATCAGCTGCCGCAGACTGTCGCTGCGAAGCGACGTGAACGCAGCAAAGAAAGGGGGGGGGGGGGGGGGGGGTAACGTGCGCTTTTGTCATTCCCTAAAATGTCGATTCCCTCAAATGACCACTGTTCGCTAAAACGTCGATTGCTCATGTGATATGAACCCACCACACGGGGTAACATTACCTACGTTTCTTGGTTGCTCTTGTTTTTTTCTCCATCTCATCCATAAAGACAAAAAAAGAGTTCTCTTTACGTGTACCCTTGCCTTTAGTCACATGGTTTACATATCCGGTAAAAATGGGGGGAGGAGGAGGAAAAAATGAAGCAAAAGTATTATAACCTGGAACAAGTAAATAAAAATATAGAAGAGGCAAACCAAAATGGATTGACAGTCGTGATGAAAACGTGACCACCTTCCAGCTGTCTAGCGTGGGCAAAACTATGTTTTCCCTTCTACCGGAAGTTCCACGATTCAAGATGGCGACGACTACACGGAAAAGGAGCATAAACTGCACAGCGCATGGCAAAAAAAAAATGTTTCGTACTTCTCGGTATGCTTCTCAGCCGATCAAATCAAGCAATGCGGCTCGCCCCCCGAGATGTTCTCATTTGAGCAATTAGAACCCCCAATATACAATATTGCAGTGACAGATATAAAACATAAAATAAAACGTAAATTCACCTCAGCGGTGAGTTGAATTCAGGTATTTCAGGAATTCAGGGCAAATCGTTTTCGACGACCCGCGCTCCGCACGCTTCAATTGTTCAAAGCAGGCTTCGAAGCAGAAGCGCCGGCTGCCGATATCGATATCGCTGTACGAAAGCGCTCTAACCCCACGATGTCTCCTTTCGCAGTGCACACTCGCCGACACTGATCTTTCGAATAGAGAATTTCACCAAGCCTTCGGTGCATGCGTGACGCCGACATACCTTTAGTTTACAGCAGGCAGGTGGCAGTGAAAGAGACTGCTCGTGCCGTCTCGTGCTCTACAAGCGCATAACTGCAGAGAGAACACTGTCGCACGTGCAGAAAGACTAAACTTCCTTAGATGCATTGCCGCAGTGACGGCGCGGCGAAACTGCAGCTGGTGGGATCGGCCTATAAAAACCTAACCGTAAATATGTTTCCTCCGTGCTGCTTCCGAATCTGGGGCGATGAGTAAAAGTTAGACTGTGGTTATACTCGCTGACAGAGAACGACATTGCGGAAATATCTCTGCAACATAGCATGCACACGTTTCGTAACGGCGGTCCGTCATAAGCCGCCCACCAAAGACAAGAAGTGAACACTGGGCGCCCAAGATGGACGTACACATGTAACGTCCAAAGACGGCGCTAACTGGCAGTAGAAACTTCTAAAGAAAATCGAAGGATAGTAGAGATCCCATACGCACGATATCTGCGTAACTAATCAAAGCTCTAAAGCAGAGGTCTTCAAACCCCGGCCCGCGGCGGCGTTTCGGTCGACCCGTGGCACGCTGCTACCACCAACGCAAAAAAATGCGCTCGTAAAAGTATCGGCGTCGCGACACGCACCGGAAGCGCAAAATATGTTAGAAAGAATTGAGAAAAAACAGTAGTGGTGTGCGAATATTCGAATTTTCGAATAGTAGTTTCGAATAGTACTCTACTCGATATTCACTTCGAGATGAACTTTGATATTCCCGAAGTGTTGACCGCGCAGGGTTAGCCGCGTTGAGTGCGCTTCTTACCGGACACCGGCGCACTGCGGAGAAGCAACACCCGCGTAAGCGAGCTTCGTGGGTGTTGCATCTCCACAGTGCACCGGTGCTCGGTAAGAAGCGCACTCAACGGGGCTAACCCGCCGGGGTCAGCACTTTGATAAGTTTAAACATTGCAGTCACGTTTTTAAAGGCCGATGAACACTTAACGCTTTCTACTCTGGCCCGCCTCCTCCTTTCCTATATCCTCTCCCCTTTTTACCTCGCCCCAACTTGGCTCTTCTCGCAGCTTAGGAGAGGGGAGCGCTAAGAGGATTATCTTCCCCCCAGAAAACCAAGGTTGTACGTCGGCCTTTAAGATGAAAGCCCACTTTGAAAGAGGGATGCCGCACGCACGCGCGAAACTGAAACTTTGTGAATGTTGATTAATACATTTAAGAATTTTTTTCAAAATTAAACTGGGGCTATTATGTAAGTGTAATGTGTTAGGCAGATATGTCCTGACAACCTACGTTCCTCATTCATCTTTTTTTACATGTAATAAAGAATATTTGCATATAACAAGAAGATTTAAAAATCCGCTTGATTAGGTATAGCTGCGAATCATTTGGTTTCGTTTTACGTAGAATACATCGCTTAGTTGCCATTTCCATGTAAGCACTGGACTTTCGGAGGTCAAAGTCCATAAATATAGCTCGATTAAAATTAGCTTAGATATGGGCAATTGGAGACTTTGGAACAACCTTTGCAAATTCAAATGGGTTTTCGTTTAGAGTTTAGACAATGTGCAGCAGTGAAAAGCTTGATGGAAATATTCGATATTCAATTCGAAAATATTGAGCCAAAACCACTGTTCGCTTTGAAATCGCTTCGAACTCAAAATACACTATTCGCACATGCCTAAAAATGTACATCAAAACGCCAGTTTCTCGGCATATCTTTTTATTATTCGTATTATTACCAGAATTATTATTCGTAGTTCCCTGCTTTATGTGAACCAATTCCTTTGGATACTCGTGTATGTATGTCGTGCATAGAGTGATATGATATACCATTTTCATTCGTCTTCTTCCATCGTGGATATACCAAAGTTCCTATGCGCTTCGATTTCTGTCTGGTGAGTTCTCTGCGCCACAATTATTTTGTAATTTCATTAATAGCAAAATATTGCACTCAAATAACGTATATGTAATCGTCCACCATGCATTTATTTTCTTCTTTTTTTTATTTTTGCTCTAGATTATATTTCTGCATTTACATGCTTCTTTATTTAGGATTTCCTTTTTTATATTGTCTTTTCTAATTTCCGACCCCCGAGAGTGCAAAAGGTCCCCCAAAGAGATTGGGGATCACTGGTCTAGAGTACCAATCAGAAGCCGTTGCTAATTGAACATTTAATTTGACCATCGAATTTTGGAAAACGAGTTCGACACCATAGTTTGCTTTTTACCGTGTTTTTTAGCTCTCGCGCTTCCCCCTTTCTTTCTCCCTCTCTCTCTCTCTCTCTCTTTCTCTCCATCTAGCTCTTTCTTTCTCGTTTTATCCCAGACCATAAATTCTGCAAACCACCTAGTCGATCCGTTCAGCTTTGCTTGAACAACTGAATAACGGAAGTTATCTTTTTTTCGAAGTCACGACAAGCGTGTTAACAAGAAAGGAGGCGCACCAACGAACGAGCGAACATTTGTTTCTCCTCTTGTCGTCCTCTGGTTCAATGTTCGACTCTCTGTCTTTCGAATAACCTGGCGAGCCGTGGTGCATGTGGTGTGGTCTATTAAACATGATCATGAGAATGATCGTCTTGTGTCGAGCTTTTCTGGGTTACACATCGAGAGTAGGTCCACCTTTCTTCGTATAATGGGTCGGATATGGTTCGCAATATTACGGTATAGGAATTTTTTTCCCTTATTTCTCCAGCGTTTTCATTGTGGACGCTGCGAGATGCGAAGCTGCAAAGGGGCTGCGATGTCATCTCCGGCAATTGTTTGGCAACAGTCGGCCGGCGCGTACACGATCGACCCCGCCGGATAGGCGCGACCCGTGACACAGCGGCATCGGCGTGCGTGCAATCGCGGAGCGCGCGTCGTGACGCACAACACGCATCAAAGATTCCAGGACAACTTTTCCCTTCCAATGCCGCCTTCCTTCTTCGCCGTATACCGCCTCTTGCCGTTTACCGAATACGCCTTTTTATGACCCTATTTTTCCGCTCCTACCCCTTTCCCCTTTCTCTTCACTCCAAGTCAGTGACACGATTTTCTGATTGGCCGACTTCCTCGTCTCCTTGTATCCAATGGGCGACGAACAAACTACCCTCTCCCCTCGTCTTCATTCCTTCGTACATTCGTCTCTTCGCCGCTCTTTCTTTTTTTTTTTTTTTTTTTTTTTGAGCTTCCGTGATGCTCAGATGTTCAACTTCCGATCGTGTACGCAACAACTTTATTAACGTCGAGATGTTTCATGGTGCCTCCTTTCGGGGCAACGGGTCGGGTTATAACGTCACGACGCTGGCAACGCTGCGTCCGCTCGCGCATAGTATACACGCAGATGATTCCACAACCGCATCGCGACAACAAGCAATCAAAGCATTCACCAGGAAAAAAACAAAAAAATCTGTACAAACTTTCTGGGCATGTGTGTTACACGTCAAACGTTTCGGTATCGCTTCGGAATCAGCCATTCAGCGTTGATCACGTGATCTTTCCATCAGTCAATCAGCGTCGAACTTCGCGGTCGATTTTCGGGCTTCACTAAATCTGGCGACCCCCCTTCCCCCCCCCCCCCCCCCCCCGCCAAACCCTTTTCTGACGAGCCAAAGAACGTTTCAAGTTAAAAACAAGCTTGTGTATTTGTTTGCTTTTTATATTACATGTATAAACTGTGACTTGTTCGTAATTAACCAAGCTGTCACTCCCAACTCTGGATAATATAGCATGCTATATTATCCAATATCTTAACATTCCACTCCCCCAATCATGTAATGCATTTAATTGTGAGAGTCTTCGAGGAGTAATAAACTGAAGAAAACAGAACTTGTAGCACTCATGAGCGTCTCCAGTGAGTAAGTAAGTAAGTGTGAGCCAAGTCCCTTTATAAGATCAGGGCGGGTGCTTTGGAAGACAGAGAGTGCCTCTGGTAGCCCAGAGGTGGCGCCATCGTCGTTCAACATGGCAAACGAAAGAAACACCGCGCAGCGCAAAGGATTTTTTTTTTTCAGTTGTGCGGTGTAATTTGCGTTGTTACGTGTAAGTTGAGCGTCTAGTGTATGTTAAACTCCTTGTTTCTGCCAAAATAAAAAAACCGGAAATGCTACGATTTATGAAAGTTACGAGTCTCTGCCTCCAAGCATTCGGACCGTAAACACATCCGCCCGCTATCTGAATTCAGTTTGCAAACATGCGCGGGGACATGCAGACCGCCAACAGCGTTGATCAGGCACGCAAATCAGCGAAGCGCTCTAGTCACTCACAGGATTAGAAAGGGCAGGGAGGTCCTTCGGGGTTCCCGTCTCGAGCTATCCTAACTTCGAAGACGCCTCGGCATCACGTGAGCATCGAACGTGCACGCGCATGCCATTGTGCGACGAAGGGTGAGGAGTCCGTGTCGGATGTCGGCCGTATCGAAAAGAGAAGGCCCTGCCTTTCTCTATACTGTCAGCGACTATACAACACTCCTCCGCGAGGTTAATCCACTGGTGCAGGTGAGAGCGTCCACGACTCGGCGCGCTTCTAGTTGAGGCGCACCAGTGCACTTGAGACATACCTGCAGTATGCCGTCGCACAGGCACATAGCCAGGGGGGGGGGGGGGGGGGGGGGGGGGGGGACATGGGGCCCGGGCCCCTCCCCCCCCCCGAAATCTTCCATTTTGCTGGGACCTCCTCTCCCCCTCCCCTCACACAGCATTTTGTGATGCCCCCCCCCCCCCCCCCCGAAGCAAAATCCTGGCTACGTGCCTGCCCTCGCACCAGTGGACTGGTGCGAGGGCAGGATTGCGCAGCGCTTTTAAATGTTGATTGCCCCCGAATCTGAAGAGGAAAAAAACTTTTTTATAAGCCTAGCACTGTCTTATTTTTATTAGGTTAATGGTTAAAAGTTTTTTTTTTTTTTTTTAATTGGGTCAGACGATTGGTGAGAACGCGAGGAAACCCCGCGTATTTGTTCAGATGAAAATTCTGAAGTGGATGATTCACGTCTTGTTAACATTATATATATATTCGACAGTGCACATATCCTAACCCGTTCAAAGAAGCACACATTTTTCCTCTTTGCATCGTATACATGTTAACTTAGGTAACGCGCGAACGATATGAAAAAAAAAAATATTGTCGAATCGCCATTTGCCTAGTTCGCCAATGAATGCAGGAACTTCAAAATAATAAGAAAATAAAACTTTAATAAAAAGTATGGTTCTAATTTCCTAATGTTGCGTCTAACACCCAAACTATAAAAAAAAAACAAAGTTAACCTTAGTAAAATGCAATTCCATACAGACAAGCAAAACATACGATGAATCATCGCATTATTTTTCGCTGTTTGTCTTCTTTCTTTTTTTCTTTTTCCATTTCATCCTCGAGCTTTAACTAAATGCTGCACACAACGAAAAGAAGAAAAAGAAAAGAGAAAAGAAAAGGCGGGAGGCATGGGAGCGTCCCTCGCCTTGTTTTCAATCCTTAGTTTTTATGATGACTTGGAAATTCCCATTAGCATTTTTTTACGCAAATGCCTACGTGTCCGTACGCTGTTGCTAACGTATAAAATATGCGCTGTTTTTTTTTTTTTTTTTGTCTCTCCCCCGATGCACGTAAGGTCCTTATACGCCTCTGCATGGCGCGTAGATTACAAAGCACGCGATGACACATGCACCGGCTCAAAACAAAGAACATTTGACAGCTGAAAATATTGATAATTTGCGTCTACTTTCCCCCGCGTTCGAGACTCTAGATATCTCTAGATCGGTGTATGTGTTTGTTTTGTGTACATTTTTTTCTTTGTGAGGAGTGAGCGTGTTTGTGCGCAACCACTTTGTGAAGAAAGCGCGTGTGTGTGTGTTTGCCTTGTCTGCTTTTGTGAAAGTGTGTGAGAAAAAGACAAAGGATGTACGCTCGAGTTTTCTGTTTTTGTCTGTGAGTTTCGTGTTTTCGAACACGCTTGATTGAGCAGAGTCTGAAAAATAAACTTCACGTATTATTTATTCGAAATGTTAATTTTTTCCACGAGCAAAATTCGGCCCAGAAAGCCTTCTAGACCCGAAACATAACAACACTGGTGTTTACAGTGAACATACCGCGGAAGACCACCATCTTGTTCAGGGCTATCAATACTGATCGAATAACTAAATGTTTATGCTCTTTTTTTTTTTTCTTTTTTTTTTTGTAACTTTGCAACGCGAGACTTTTGATGTAGGCCCACGTGTACATTGCTCATCATCGTCATAGAACGCGTCAAGGCTCGAGACAGCTATTAAACTACAAACACATAGATAAAAACTTCGTCGAGAAAAAAAAAAGTAGCGAAAACAGAAACAAGAGGCACAGTTTGTATTTCATGCTGTGTATATATTTTTATCGTTACTTCTGGGCGTCTGTTCCAACATGGCGACCAACTCTTTCACTAATTACTTTTAGTTTATCGCTCTGCCCTCGCGTTCCCTCCCCCATAGCTGTCGGAGTGCAAACCAGGGGACAGCCTAAACAAAACTCCTCGTCGTCTCATCTCTTTCCCTAACAGCCTCTCCCACACATCTCTTTATCTTTTCTTTTTTTTATATGCCTGTAAGTATTGCGTTATTTATTTATCCCAGAGCGCGTCCGAAGCATCCGTGCGTTTAATCTAAATACGCGGCGGACCCTCCCCGCGTTGACGCGAGCGAGCATCTCTTGGTCTTGCTGCCTCTTCCGCATCTTTAGCTCCCTCTCTGCTTCCTCCTCCCTTCCCCACGTGACGCGAGAACCGTGAATGAGGAAAAAACTAAAAAAAGAGGAGGAGAGAGAGAGAGAGAGAGCAAGAAAAAAAGGGCTCCGCCCCCTCGGTACGGAAGCGGACCAATCGGAGAGGAGTATTTCCTCCCCGCAGAGAGCGGGAGTGCTACGTCGCGTTCCACCCCCGCCAGACGCCGCCGTTTTGTGCGGCCGCCGATGACGTTTTTCCTATTATTATTAGTAGTAGCTTTCTTCTTTCTTTTGCCACCTACAAAAGCGGTACGGTTGGGCGAAATGAGAGAGGTGAAAAGAGGGAGGGGCGTCTGGCGGGGGAGAGGGAAAAAAGAGAAGTCCTACTATTTGAATCGATAGAGGGGGGTGACGAAGACCACGAAGAGCCGGGAAGTTGGCCGAGAACGGGGAGGAGTTTCGGCAGGAGGAGGGAGGGAGGGGGGGGGCAGTAAGCAGCCGATAATGATGACGTCATGGGAGGGGAGACAATAGACGTCGTCGGTAAGGCGAGCGAGGCGAGAATCGTATTGTTGGGACTCGGAGAATTTCTTTGCTCGTGCCTAAGGCAAGAATACCTGATATTTTAGAACCGCATTCGTACGGGAGACTTTTAGTTCCTCGATTTCAAGGTGAAGACAAGAACGAGGCACAAGCAGGTGCGCCGCGTAAGCTGCCATGCCAAACACCTGGCTTGGCATCTGAAGCAAATTCTGACGGTGACAGCTATTTCCCGATTTAAGTGCGCATAATCGTGCCCACATCTAAACTTTTTTTTTTTTTTTTTCATTGCCATACCTCGTAACTACCACTTAATCGAGGACACCGGTTGTATTCTGGCACGAACGGTTACTCCGGCAAACTAGTAGATCCTGCAGTCGAGAAGTGGTCTAAATCTCCGACCGCCCAAGGTGTTTCAAAGCAGACTTCAATTGCCGCAAACGTCAGTGCTGATTCGCGCATACTCTACAAACCCAAACGTAACGGTAGAAAGGATAAAAGGTTAAGAAGCGCGAACAAACGAGGACATTAAAGAAACACGGACGACAGGCTGTCGTCCGTGTTTCTTTATTGTCCTCGTTCGTTTGCGCTTTTTAACCTTTTATTCAGTAATGGACCAACTAGCCCAAACCCAAGTTTTAATGCGGTAGAAAGGGTTCATACGACGGCAATAACAGCAAACAATAATTTCAAGTCCGCGATGTGAACTTTTTAAATGCCTCTTAGTAGCTCGCTTCCTTCAATGATACAGGCTCTTCCTCCTTCGTCATTTCGAGTCCACGCACAACGTCACGTGTCAGCCTCGTAAAAGTCACAATAAAAATAATGATACTAATAATAATGCAGCGAGTTTATTCAGTATCCAAGTCGGGCTCAAGATTAATGGCTGCATGCGACGGATGGATACACAAACAGACTGCAAAGGACGAGAAACTCGGTAAACAAATGGGCGAATTCAAATGCAAGGAGGAAAAGGCGAACGGTGACGGATCGCTCTCCGAGCACGACCGGACGCAGAGACGCGGCACGACGTTACAAGACGACACGGCGGCACGACGACGCAACACGACTCGTGGTCAACACGTGTCACGGGCGACTTCGGGAAACCAAGGTCTCGGACGTCGGGCGAGGGGCGTCGGGCGAGCGAGGCACGGCAAATGAACGCGGAGAGACGGATGCAGGAAGGAAGGAGACGCCGGAACGCGCGGACGACGTCGCCATTGTTGCTATACTGTTTTGAAGCAGGCAGGTGGCGACATCTATGGATATTTCGGTCCGCTGTTTTGGGGCTCGCCCTGAGCAAATTTGGATGATTTTGACTTTTTCGACTGTGTGTGTGTGTGGGGGGGGGAGGGGGGAAGGTTTGTTTTCTTTTTAATTTGGATGTTGAGACTTCCTATCATTGTTTAGATGTTTGAAGTTGGCGTCATTTGGCGCAAAAGCTATAGAAATTCTTTTATGAGTTTACGAATACTCACAAGGCGCCCCGTCGCGACATCACGCGTGTGGTATACCGTATACGTCATAACAGTTGGGATGTCAAACCATCCTGCGGCATTGCTCCTGCTTCACCCAAGGTCGCCCATCATGCACAAAAGTCAAAGATACCACCGGTATTGGAAGATGTTCTTCTATGCTTTCAGACATCCTGGAGAACATCGACAATACGCTGTGCACGATCCGTACCGCACATCATTCCAATCACCAATGTTATTCATTTCTGTAGAAACTTCGGAACGAATTATTTTCGACGCTTCTAAAACGCCCTTATCCGAGGTGTGCTTATCCCATGGACATATCGAGTGCAGGCGCAATCATACTCAACTGGAGCAATGCTAAGACTCACCTTCGAATTTTTTTTTCGTCTGTTTTATACGTGTCCGTGCATGATTTTACGCTATATGTGTCAATTACGTCTTTGTGTTCAATTACGGCTTTGCTGCTCTTTCGGTTTGCATGAATAGTGCTACCGTCAGGCACGTAGCCAGGATTTTGTTTCGGGGGGGAGGGGGGGGGGGCGGGGCACCCATGACAAAATGCTGTATGAGGGGGGGGGGGGGAGGGGGTCTAAAAAAAATGGAAGATTTCGGGCTACGTGCCTGGCTACCGTGTACTATGCTTCAGCTTTTTTTTTTTTTTTTTCGAATTCAAAATACTATAGACGCGCTTCAGTTAGGTACGAGTGTAACTCTGTACCTTATTTGCAACCAAGGTTGTCCAAATTAAGTCCAAATCAGGAAGAGCCGGCGTCACCCCCGATAAGCAGTAGGGCGGAACCGGAAGTGCAGGCTCTCGAGATGAAGCACCGGATCTTTTCTTTTCTTCTTTCGATTTTTTCCGACTGCATACCATTCGTCGTCCACTCTCGCTCTAGTCGATCTCCGAACTTTCACTTCTTCCTTCTATTTCTTGTTATACCAGTTCATCTTTGTCGCCACATCAAGGTATCGCAGGTGCACCAACTAATTCATCGATATCCGTTTTCCTTTCCCTTAATCAGCTTTATATTTATATTTAATTATTTTTCTCTCCGTCTCTTTCTCTCTCTCCGGCGACGTGCTTGCACCGCACGTTTTGCTGCTATTCACAACGGCGTGCGTTTAATCTCCTTTGCCCTGTTTTATACGTCGGCCGCCAGGCCGCGCAACTTTTCGCCGCAGGCTTGTATAGACAGTTGCTCCCCGCTCTTTTCTCCTTCCCGTTTTCATCGCTGGGTGGCGTCGCCTCCACTGGAGTTGCGAATAAGGGAGGCTAAGTGTGACAAATCCCCTGCCCTAACCTCCTGGTGTGCCACAATCCTTACGCATAAGTGTCACCAACACGGTGTCCCCTTCAAGGAGCATGCGTGTGAACAAGTTATCTATAGGGTTCTTAGGGGTCACCTGAACCCCGACTTTCTTTAGTCGGCGAACAAGAAACAAACCCCTGGTTCCTCGCCACGTCCCGCAAATGAACTGCGGCGCCAGCCGAGGCGCTGCACACTGTTGCAAACAGTTACACTGCCGCGTCGAAATTTAGCGTACTCGCCACTTGCTAACTTTAGCGGGCGGTGCTCTAACACTGTGACTTCGCGTGACGCATGGACATCACGTGGCACTGTTATATTTTAGTACACCATAGCACTGTGACACCCCGCACGTGGTATACCATGACATCACGTGAGGATACAATCCCGCCAAACTTAGCGGAAAAAACTTCGCCCATCTAGCGTGAAACTTCTGACGCGATGCGACGACGTCACCTGACACTGTGACGACACAATAGGCAGTTGCAGAATAGCGCACACTAAAGCTTTACAAACGCAAAGAATAGCGTCATCGTCACTGCGCATGCGCCGAACGCTAACTGCGGTTTGCGCTTTGCGCGCGCTATTTTAGCATACGCTATTACATTGCACTCATACGGGAGGTGCACGCCAGAAACGTTTTGGAAGAACCAGCAAGGTGGGAAACGATCGCCGGCAACTTGCTGCTTGCGACGCGCGAACGTTTCTCGGCGAAGGTGTGACCTCTCTTGCCGAGGCGACGCAAGCGGAAACGACAGGTCGACCGCTCCCGTCGCATTCTCATATATAAACAAATCTAAAATGTTACTTTGAAACAAAAAAAAAAACAAACTTATTTTTCTCTCAAGTTACAGCATTTCGTGTGTGAAATAAAAATTGTTACTTCATCTTGGTGGAGTTGCAAGCGCGAGATGCTTTGTCTCTTTAAAGCCCCTCTATCCTGCAGGAAAAGTGGCGCCATTCATTGTTGTGGAAATGCTCGAGGCACGTGCTGCGCGCCACTTCTGGGAAGAACATGGCGTTCAATGCTGCGCTGTGCCGCCATGATATTCCCAAGGGCTGCACGTTGCGGGTGCCCCGTGCATCGACGCACCTTGCGTATACTTTTGAAACATGAGAGGGCTTTAGGTCTTTTGCGTCGCGGCGGAGAAACGCTATTCGAAAACAATCTTGCGTAGTGTGCACTAACACAAGCACTAAGTTTAGCGCTAGAATTGAGTACGATATTCTAAAACCCCATAATGTCACGGGACAGTGATTCCCCGCTAAATAAAGCGGAGAAATTTCTCCGCAAAATTTAGGTGAACATTGTGACGTAACGCGACAACGTCACCTGACACTGAGGCGTCAGAATGTTACGAAACTGGGATTCCACGCTAAATCTATAGCGGAGTAATTTTCCCGCCAAGTGTTGCGGGACACGACGTGAATATTTATGCGCAAACCACACAAGGGACCCGCTGCAAAACCTCGTCAACAATAAACAAAAACCGTAAAAAAATTTAAAAAAATTGCGTGTTGTGTGTTGTAGAAGAGCACACAAAATAATCAGGTTTTCGAGCCTGAGGAATATTTCAGCGGAGTCTCCCTCTTTAATTAAGAACCGAGTCGAAGGAAAGTCACGGCGCAATTTCGCCGAGATCTGCAAGGCGCGGGATGCAAAAAGGCGAGCCGTCCCCCATAAAAATGCACATTCGCAACATGCAAGGTTATATACGCGACGGATCTCGGGGTGTATCTACGAAGGCGGTTCCCGCGCTCAAAGCAGGCGCGCGCGAATACTTCTATTGAAAGTAGGATAACCATATTCAGCCTTTTACAGCGCCGTCCGCTTTTTTTGCTGTCTGTTTGCCTCGCCTCGAACATACCTATACATGCACGTTGGCCAGTCGCGTCTATTAATCGTCTTAGCAAGATTTTTCCTTCTTTTCATTTTCGTATAATGTCTTGCTTTACTTTTTCGTTTTCAAAGGTGATTCCGACCGTGTGAAGAAAGTCGTCTTGGAGGTCAACCATGCAGGCCGCCGCGCGCGCTTACGAGCAAATTATCTCGGCTGCTTTATTTTGCGCGTTGTTTTCTTTCTCTTGCATATCGGTGTTCGTGCATCCCGTAATGTTTTAACCGTGAGCGAATAACATTTCACCCGTGCACTCCCGTCGATATATATATATATATATATATATATGAAAGAGTGGAGCTGTGAAGGGCTAGTTTTTACGCTGGATCGTGTCCGCCAGCAAACAAATGTCGACACAAAACTCCAGACAGCTATAGCGCCATCTATGAACGACGGCGATAACCAGACAACCGGTTTGCTGCTTGTCTGGTTGCCGTCGTCGCTCATAGATGGCGCCAACTTTCTCAGCCTTTCCACTCTGGCTTGCCAACTTGCGGCCGGGCATTACTTCATTCCCACCAAATAGTACAGCTTCGCTGGTCTTTCTTTTTCACCAAAGTGGATAGGCTGAGAGTTTTTTTGTTTGTTTTTTCATTCTTCATCTTTGATGGGATCGGTGTTTGAGAGGTCTAGCGCACACCAGCTCGGACCACGTAGAGCGCGCGAAAGCTAGCGCTGCAGAACCCAGGAGGGATCCTGAGTTCAATCCCCACCTCTGCCCGTTTCGAACTGGACGAGCGTGTATCACTACACTGCGTGGTGCACGTCAAATACCCCAGCAGGCTGGCGGTTGCACTGCAGTGGTCAAATTGCTCATCTATACAGCTGAGACACCAGTCGCCCGTTGTGGCAGATCAACTTCCGGCTGTATAAACATACACACAAGACACAACGTTTTCTCCATGCTCGTCTATAGAGCTTTCCAATGTTTAGAAAATCACAGTCCAGCGTGCGATCTTCACAGCCCAGCACGTGCGTGTTCGTCGCTTCGGAAAGCGAGCAAAGCACGCGCCATACGCACGAACGCTCAAGATGGCACCGGCCACAAGCTCGTTTTTGGAAAGGTCTATACACCTGGACCAAGAACGCCTACGAAGATCCCCTCTTCATCCGTGGAACGTCATCACAGTCGAATGGGGCGCCAACTCAGCGATCGGACCCGAGCTCGATGCGGAGCGTCCTTGAACACGTTGATTGGACACGAGGTCCAGCCGAACGCTGACGCAGCTGACTCGTATCCAATCATGCGTCTTCGCTCGAAGCCACAGTGATAACGTCAGAATTCTAGTGCACGGGCTTTGATTATTCTGATTGCCCATGGTCCAGCAAAATACGATCTCACGCGTCCGAGTGTATATACATGCAGTCACTGGCAGGACTAGAATGGCCACCTTCAAGTTGTTCCGCCTCCGTGGTGTGAGCACGACGGAAAGCGTGAAGCGCATATACTGGAGGCCGGCCGTTCAAAATACCCACCTTTCTCAATCTGTCAGCGGCTTTGCGCCGAAAAATTGAGGGAGAGGAGGTACGTTTCTAACTCAGCTACTTTCTTTGCTTCGAGGAATCATGATACACCCAGAAATTTAAGGCCGACTACAGCCATCACTGAACTTCCACGAAGAGACCTACAGATACAACAAAAGAACAGGTTATCAGACATCGAACGCACCCTTGTATCTCCAACAATGATCGCTTAAAAGATACACAAAGAATAACCTTTATTCCGTTTCCCATTGTCCCCTATACCTTCAAACTGAACGAGGAATCCAACCAATTCACGAAGCACGACTTGTAGTTCTCAAGACTGACCTTCGAAAGCCCTAACCTCTTCTTCACTTGCTCGTCTCGGACAGCAACAGCGAGAAGCAACTTTTGCTAAGTTCGAACAAGGAACTTTGTTAGATTGAAACGTGTGAGGTTGTACGTTCGTGCAATGTGGGGTAACAGTATACATTTGGCTCGTCTGAATCGCCCACCACAAACATGAATATGGTTAAAAGCTGATATTTTTAAAGATGAATATATCAACAAATGAAACTCTGGCTTCCGGTTGTTTCCCTCTCCTGGTGCCCTTCCATCACGGCATTTAAATTCGTATGTTGTCATTTGATCGGATAGATAAAAACAAGCTTTGCTTGACCTAACTAAATATGGTAATCAGCAAAATCCAAATGTAACGTAAATGCAACGATACGTTCCAATTTTTAAACTGTAAAGGGAACGAGTTCCTTTCTCACCGATGGAACTTGTAACGGGAACACGTTCCAAAAATTTGAAGGAACGAGGAACGAGCTTTCGTCCCCTTCTTTGAGGAACGTGTACAACACTGGTTTGCAGCTATACATTCATACTGCCCGATTGCTTTCACAAGAAGGTACTTGTGCATAGGTTAACTTGCGCCCCCTTACGTTTAATGGATTCAATTCGACGCGTACATATTCCCGCGTTGTCTATTAGATTTCTAATGGGCCGCGTTATATGCATAGCGGTTTGGTGATCTATCGATTTTGTATATACGAGTGCGAATCGAGATTTATGGTGGCAACCTGGTCTACTCGGCGTACAGAAGCGCGATCGCCCGTGGTTATCGTTTCTGTTTGACAACAGACAAAGTTTGCGTTCGCGCGTACGATACGGACGTATAATCCATACGCCCGAACAATTGGTGCGTGTAATCCGTTTTTTTTTTTCTTTGAAGTTAGTTTTGTTACAGTGACCTCATTCTGACAAAGGCTCATTTGTATGACTAATACGGGTTTACGTATCCCACGATGCTGTGGTGTATTGCACATGGTGATCCAGCTATACGTAATCGTACGTGAGATACGTTTAGCGATAAGTACCTACTTCAAAATACGGTTGATGATGCAGACGGGCTGAAGTTTGTACTTGTAGATAGCGGGAAAGGGCAAAGGGACACGGACACGTACACGGAAAAGAGGCAAACAGCACATGCGAGATCATTGATAAAAGCACTGCCTTCTTTCCGTGTCAGCGTTTTGAGAGCTTCGATATGAACCAAAATATATTTTCGCGACTGAGTAAACTGGCATATGTAATGAGTGAAAGGGTAAAGGAAAGAGCAAGAAAAATAGACAAAAACAGATTGTTGATAAATCGTTTCTGTTTGTTGCTTGGAAATTAAAAAAAGAATGTTGAAAGTGAGAAAAAGAGAGAGAGACGCCAATGCAAACAAGTTTCTGTGCGTGTTTGACTCCACCTGACTCCCTTTTTTCCTTAGAATGTAGAATGTGTGTGCGTGTGATAATTAAGAAAAGTTGCTTAAAAGAAAAAACAGCATGGAATGGTGCTTCCAGTGTCCCCAATGAACTATATGTAGACCAGAAATTCGAAAGCATTTTTCTCATTTTATTTATAGTTTTAGCGAGCGAACCTTGGAAATTCTGTGAATTCTCGGATAGCTACTCTCTCTTTCTGTTTCGTGTTTTTAAACTAACATCTCGGCCGCCATTTTGAATGGCAATAGTCGGTGACAACTTCAGAAACGCAAGGCGTGGCGATCTCATTATCGCTCCTCAGCCAATGAGATTGTGGCATTAGCCGATACGAACGACCAAAAGAACCAATCGGGAAGCAAGAACCGTAGACATAGCAAGCCAGACCCTGCGATTCTCATGTTTTCAGTGACTCCAGCCCTATACATGCCAGCAACGTTCTCCGCGGAAGACAGACAGTTTCGGCGGCCTTCCACGTCTTTGGCACATTCACGTGTTTTGTGTTTTGGTTTTTTATTCCGCGGAGCGCAGTTCCTTCCTCATCAGGGGCAATTTCGAGTCCTTGACCGCATCAGGATATACCAACAGACGTAGCCGAAGTACATAGACACCGCAGCTTTCATCTTCGTTTGACGAAAAGGTAACATCACTTATGTTTATTTATTTTTTTCGCTCACAAACACCGCGCATTCAACGAAATGCGATGAATTTATTTTTTTTTTTTTAAGTAAAGATAATCGTAAAATATACCCGCAGTCGCCGACATCATATACGGTCAAAGGATGAAAGAAAGGCGGCAGCGCGGTTATAGACTTCACTTCAAAGTATACAATTTTATTTTATTTCAATTTTTTTTCTACGATAGCGGGCCGGTGGTCGCGCTTGCTCAAAAGGAAAGATTGTCGACAAGATTGGCCTTTCCCGCTTTTGTCGAAAACTGCCACCTCCGCCCGACCACGCTCCGTTCGCTCCTATACTGGCAGACGGTGCGGTGGAAGCTATAGACCACTTGTCGGACCACTCGCGCGTTTCCTTTTCGCCACGTGATCGCGCGCTCCCGCCAATGTCGATGCAGCGGAGAGAGCGGGGATCAGGTGCTGAAAGGGAGGCGGCTGACTGGCTCCGACGAGAGCGTCTACAGCTCCCGCTGCATTGTCAGCTTTAGGAGTGAACCGAGCGTAAGAGACACGACCTCATGCAGGACAGCGAGAGCGCCGACTGCCTCAACGCGTCCCTCGGTCGAAAAACAAACGAAAACTACAATAAACAAAAACCTACGGCTTTTGAAGAAAAAAAAAATAAATGGAACCCGTCACAAAGCTACGCGTACTCAAACCAGTCGGTCCTACCGACAAAATAAGAAAACACCAGGCGCCCAGAAAGCGAACCGGGAAGAAAGAAACAACGGTAAATCGTTCGTGAGATTGAGAGGAAATATCTCTCACAAAAGGGGAGCGAATTGACCGAAAGTGTCATCGTCCCCGCTAAAGCCGCGAATTTCGCCTTTTTCCTCCCCCCCGACGATATACGTCTACAGAAGAGTCCGCCTATAAAAACCCGTCGCGTTATATGCCGCCTTTTGTGTACATACGTATCTTTCTTCGAAGGAGGCAAAAATTCTCGGGTCCGGCTCCCTTCTTTTCGGTAGCCATTGTGCGCAGTGTGTACACGCGCTCGTAATAAATACACAAATAAATATGAAAGTGCGTTAGCGGGGACACACACACACACACACACACAAATGGGCGGTTTCCTCCGCGAAAAGACGACGAAACGTATTTACAGACACAGAAAACATACAACAAAACAAACGCGGGCAAAAGAAACCGTCAGCGAGTGACCTCTAAAATAAATAAGCGGGCATTCAGATTTGGAAATGTTTGCGCGCTTCTATTGTGCGCCGCTCAAAAGACCTAATGGAGTTTTTCTTTCCTATATGGCGCTTCCTTCGCCGTTTCGTTCTCGCCGAAAAAAAAAAAAAAGAAAAAAAAGAATAAAAATATTTTTAAAGGAGTATCAACCGAGGGGCTGAGAAACGTACAAAATCAAAGCTCTCCCGCTGCAGCTACCCCAGGAGCCGATTACCCGCCCACTGTTGCCGACAAAAAAAAAAAAAAAATTTAAAGCAGTTTACGCAGTATTAGTCTTTACTTTTAATTTTAATCGTTACTTTCTTTTTTTTTTTTTCAGGCAATGTTATGTCTTTTCTGCCCTTCAATGTCTATTCGGACTTTCCCGATCTATAAAAGCGCGCCTTGTCTAAAAAAAGAAGAAAAAAAAAAAGAAAATAATAATAAGAGTACGAAGTTTGGTGTCGTGCTTCGATTGCTGTTCGAAGTTACGGTAAGCAAACTGTATTTATAAAATAATATCCACGTCAACGCATACTGATCTGATTAGGGGTAAAATACTGGTTTTCCGTTCGCAATAAGTAGTGTGCTTTTTCCGGCCTATACACACCGGGCATTGAAAGTTTGGTTTGACAAGTGGCGCCATACTATGGGGAATTTCGGCAATTCTGAGACGGCCAGCGGCCGCTATCATTGCACCCGATCTCTAGCTCGAATCTCCGAGCACCGTTCCGAACTGTGACGTCGAGGCTCGTGTCCAATCGCTCGGTGGCATGGCCTTGCTGCGCTGACTAGCAGCCGACCGAGGCGCCTCCTGTTCACTGCTCTGGGGCTATAGTCCGCCGCACCCGGTGTACAATCAAGGGCAAAGGTGGGTTGAAAAAGAAAAGTTTTCCCCTAGATAGTCCTCCCCTAGTGCCATAGTCTGCACATAAAAAAAATATATATATAATGCTCATACAGAGCACACCTTGACAGATGCCCAATTCATTAGCTCACAAAGGAATATATGTATTACACACACTTTATCATTTGTATACTTAGTCAATTACAAAATTTGTCAGTCTCGCCATAACAAACGGCCGAGGAAAAAAACAAAAACAAATTGTTGTATAATCCGCAGCCAGTAAAACTTTAACTTTTAAACATGTATAGTCCGCGGAAAATAGTGCCGAAAGTGCGGTGGTCACACGTAAAAGCGCCAAAGAAGTAGCAGCACCTTCTATCAATATACATATGTGTCTGCACTGTTCCAGTGAAAGAGACAAGCTGGACTCAATCTCCATGTCATATAAATGGCGACAAGTAGTTCACCAAGATGACCAATATTATCGAAAATGAAAAGAGAAAAGCGATAATAATAAAATATATATATATATATATATATATATATATATATATATATATATATATATATATATATATATATATACATGTTCAGCTTTATGAGAAGTGTTTTTGAGCAATCACGCATATATGTGCACGACGGGATCCGGACAAAATGGTCCCAAGTAAACTTTGCAGCATTGTTTGCTTGCTCGTCGAAGGTAAGCCGATTGTTTGCGTTTGATGCACAGTGGGTAAACCTAGCAGCCTTTGACTCCACTGCACTTGTCGAACGCGTTCGAATGCAAAAACTAAACGCTGGACGCCGGCGTTCCGCGTTCTAACGCGTTCGACGAATGCGGTAGAGACAAAGGCAGCTACAGCTAGCTCTAGGTCTACCCACTAATCATTCCAATCAGAGCTCGGCGTTCCGACTGTCCCCACGCACTCTCGTCTCCTCCGACCCCAGCAAAATGAAAGATTTCGGGGGGGGGGGGGGGGGCGGCCCCCATGGGCCCCCCCCCCCCCCCTGGCTACGTGCCTGCGAGAAGGAAATCATAATCATTCAAAAAAAAAATTATTCGGCCTGTCTTCACTGTTGGCGGCCTTGAGACTAAACGCGTAGAAATAATACAACTGAGACGTCGAGGTCACGTGGGCGACGCGCGTCCCGAGATCAGGGCTTTACCGCCGGCGATACCGTTGCATACAAAAAGACTCGGCTTATTCTGGTACCCCTCTCGTGGACATTATAAGAGGGCCACGTGCCAGAACTACAAGCTTTCAAACCCCCCCCCCCCCCCCCCCCCCAAATCAAGTACGTGCGAAAAAAAAAAATGGTCTCAAATATTTAGATTCGCTGCGCAGACGTCTTGGATCCCCTTACAGAAGGCGAAGGGACCACAATAGGTTTCTCGCAGCAGACGGCGCACGAGAAAGAAAATCCTAATTCATAAAAGAAAGAATGATAAAAAAGAAAAAAAAAACGCGTTTCAAAATAGTATATAAGCTGTCATGCTTTAGCCCCCACCAATCTGACCACGTGCCAAAGTTCTCCCTTCTGTACGGCTAACCGTGGCTGAATAGTAATGGTCGGCTTTTTTTAATAATACCAAGAAAGTTGAAAGAGCGGTGGGCTCGGTATGGATCGTTCGGTTTGTCGCGCCCGGTTTCGCGTATATAGTCCCGGGTTTCGCAACCCCGAGGTGGCATTCATACGAGGAACAAGGGAACAGCGCATTTCATTCTCCTCGTGGCGACGGCATCAGGTCGCGCGTTGTGTGTTTGCAGGACGAATGGGGCGCGCCGTTCTTTATTTCACTCTTTTTCGTCTTGTTCTTTTTTGTTTTAGTTGCGTGTGCCACGCCACGTGCAGGAGCTTTGACGGGTGAATTAACGATGTAAGCAAAAGTAATATGTGATCTCAAAGGGGGCGAAAGCGGAAGGAAGAAAGCAGAAATTGTCCGTTAATCGAGCAAGATGTATATAACGAAATAGAAGGATGTCCGCCAACTGAGCATGCAGGTTGGTCGAGTGGCGCGAGTGTTTCAGTTGTAACTTGCGGATAACTTTCAATAAAGCTCGTATATCGAAGCTGCGTCCAGATGAGGACGCGAGACCAACTCGAATCGCGAGGTTATATATACTACACTTAAGCCGATGCTTTTTGTAGTAGCGCAGTTAGCTTACCCTGCCAACCATGCAATAGCCAAGTCCACGAAATTATTTTCAAAGTTTAAGTCCCTAAGATTTTATCTTCTTTATTTTTTTACATTGCCAAGGAGCAAAGTCAAGCTGCACTTTTAAATGCAGAAACCTGTCGTATACACCACAATTTGGCCACATATATATATACATCATGAGGAAAATGACGAGCGCTATTTCAAATTATGACAACGTGTCTGCCACCCAGCCCTCGCTTCAACGGGTCTATACAAGACAGAGTCACCTATCTAGTCTAGCCACTGGAAGACCGCTTAAAAGAGCGCAGGGCCCGACGAATACACCGAGCACCTTAATATGGCTCCGGTGCTAATGAGACGTATCGTGGCATTAGCCAATAAAAACACGGAAGAAGGAACTACGAAACACTCGTGGTCATAATAGGACTGCGCGTTTCCTATGCTGCGAGTGACCGTAACTCTTTTTTTTTTTTTTTCGAAGTCATTTTAAGCACCGTGCCGAGACTCGAGAAAACCACCTTCCTCCATAACTTAGAGCGGAGTGCGGACCACACCAAACAAACGAGCGTTGCATTCAACCACAAACTCCACAAAGTCGACTCGGCAAAACCTATTCATTTCGCGGGCATGTGACCCTCTTTTTTTTTTTTTTGTGATATGTAAATTTTTTTGCCGTTGTTTTCTCGCCGAAAGGAGATAACGGCAATAGAACGCCGGCCTGACCCGAAGGTGTACCCCATACCTCCGTCCCTCTCTCTCTCTTTCAACCCGTCGACGTAATTCGGGAACGTCCACATAATTCGTATGACCACGGACGGTCCGCAACACTAAGAACGGTGGTTTCGAAATCTCGTACGATTCTTTCCGAAACAAACGACGGACCAGCGCCGCCGTGTAAGAGGTGCGCCGAGCCGGCTCTATAATACAGAATGTGGCGCAGCCAGCGCGAGGGCATTAACACGGCGCGAGTAGCGGGCACCGTCGGCGACGGGAAACAAAAGGAATTCCACGAGTGACCGCGGCAGCGGCTATTACCCGCGTCTTTACACGAAAACCCCAAGAGGGCAGACGGGCAACAAAGATGACGACTTCTATAAATATACCATGGGAAGCCACGCCGTGTGATTTGTTTTTGTCTTCTAATTTTGTCTCTCCTTTATTTCAGCTTCCTTTTTTTTTCTAATTATTTTTATGAGGAAAGGAAATAAGCACAAAAGACACTCTTTTGCATCGCCCTTCAATGAGCTGCCATAAACGTATCTGTGACGTGCCTTGTGACTCATGCTATCACCTATGTGGATGTAAGCCTACAGCGCAGAACGGAGGGCTTTTTGTTGCATGCGGCTTCGTAAAATAGACAGTGAAAACGATATCGCCAGCCATTTAGAAGCATAGCTGTCTTCAGAGGTGTCACTCGGCTTAACAAAAAAAAAAAATAAAAACGAAATGGCGGCGTTTAGGAACTGCTGGCGCGGAAACAGCAGTCACGTGATGCGCATGCACGAATGAGCGTCCATGGCCGAGTCAGACAATAGAAGAAAAGAATACCGATATACTTTGATCACTCGAGTGACTCTATAGCAGTGGCAATCAGTTCATCGAATGACGTTCCATCGAAAGACGTTTCATTGACAGATCATTTTATCGACAGATCGTTTCATCGACACGCGATGTTTCATCGACAGATTGTTTCATCAACAAATCGTTTCATCGACAGCTCAGATAAGCTCTTTTCTGTAATAAGCTGCATAAGACTGTCGCCGCGAAGCGGCGTGAGCGGGTGAGTCAGATGGGTTAACATTTTTGTAATGAGCCGCCGCAGACTGTCGCCGCGAAGCGTCGTAAACGGGGCGGCCGGCGGGGACTCTAGTGACACACGCGCGACGAAATGTCCCTACAGAATGCAATTCGCGCCACGAGTGTTGCTGGAACGTTCGTGTCGACGAAACGTGTGTCCATGAAACGTGTGTCCATGGACAGTCGTCCACGAAACGTAATTCCACGAAACGAGTTTCGACGAAACGATAGGGACCCACTCTATAGTGCATGGTAGAAAAGGATATCCTCGGACGTATCTGTGAACCAAGACACTTCAATTATTTTCGACAGTTGATTTACGCATTCCTCTGTGACCCCCGCCTATTGATATAACGTTATGTGCAACGAGACATTGATATATGAACGCTTCCTCGACTATACACTCCGTGCGACGCGAGTGGCGCGCCGCCGCGCGGCCGGTACCGAAGGTAGGCAGTGAGAACCCCAGAGAAAACAAAACCGAAACCACGCCGCGTATATTGGTACGCATTGAATCCGGAGCGGTGCGGTTGCGCTGGGTCCACCTCGCCGATGTTTTGTGGGACAGCGACAACGATGGACCCGTGCCGTACGACGCGAGAAATTTGGTCTTCCGATCATGTCTGCCATTGTGTCGGCACGGCTGACATATTCTACACTGCCGCTTTGCGCTCTGCGTTTGTTTTCGTACCAGTAGCGCCTACATGTGTTAGCGCCGATGGGACGAACTGAAATGCCATCCCACACTCGCGGGAATGCAGTGCCAATTTCGTTGGAGGAATGCCCTCCAAAGAAGTTTCGTCCCCATCGTACGTGTCGATGTTATTTCCGGACAAGTATGGCACGCAATCTGTACTTCATGAAGAAAGATTTGAACGGTAAAAAAAAAAAAAAATGACAAATATGAATGTAAGGAAAACTACAATAAAACTCGGAATCACTGGAGAATCGACGTTTGAGTATGGAACTTGTACTATTTGAGCGTGTTGGTGCTTTTTAAACATTTAGAAAGTGGAGACACACAAGGGACGATACAGACAGGACCATCAAAGAGTGTCCTGTCTGTTTCGTCCCTTTTGTGTCTCCACTTTCTAAATGTTTAATGAATATGGAAGTTTATGTGGTGTGCTTTCTTTCTTGATCAGCCTACTTTTGGATGTGGAAACGCTGACACCCCGAGTTCTGTAGACAACAATTTGTTTTCTCGGCTTTCACCTATCGCAAAGTGGTTCGAACTGGAAATACCGTCCACTGGTACCTTCCTATCTGTAAAGTGTGCACCTCCCACGACGAGTGGTATTCTCTTGACAGCCCTTTCATTGTCAAAACCGGTTCCCATTGAGTTACGCCGCCCAGACCAAATTTCCACCTGGTTTCCCTATGCCACCTCTTTTTGGTATGATAAGTGCTGTGTCATGTTACTGTCAAGCCCAAGCACCTGTGTGCCCCAATCGTAAGAACGACTCAATGATTGTGACGTGCTACGAAATAAATCGCGAAGAATAAAACACGGTACGTATTTCCAGCGCACCGTAGCTCGTTAACATTTAATTGAGCATAGTTCAGCGATGTATTCTTAGACTTCCGACAAGTTTACCGTCAACACACGAGCATTCTAGAACAGACCTTCAAAAGTCAAAATTGTACGCTAGCTCGCACTGAACGTCCCGAAGTACCAATTTGTTAAATAGAGTTACGTATACTTAAACTTGCCATAAAACATCGTAAATTTCCTTTAAAAAATGAAAAAGTCGCCTTTAGGAGTTTTGTATTTAGTCTGCTGGAAAGGGGTGTGGTACGTATAGCCTCGTCAGTCTGTGTTAGTAAGTAACTCTTGAGAATCTATAGCCATCCTCGCCGCGTTCCCGGCCGAACCAATTTGCCAGCCCAAAAAACGAAACCGACAGAAAAATAGAGGACCGAAGAAAACTCGAAACAGGACGAAAAAGAGGACCACACACACGTTAACTAGGCGAGTGCCATCGACGCAACCAACAAAACAAAGGCCAAATAAAAAAAAAAAGAAAAAAAAAGTGATCTAAAATGAGTAGGGAGGAAACCTCTCAACGTCCCCCATCCGTCCAACAGTGAGTGACCTTCAACGGCACCTTTCGCCTTCTTTCTCCTTCCTGTTTTACCCACTACTGAAGCGGAAGGGGGGAAAAAAATGCGAATAACCAGCAAAGAGAGGAAAGAAGAATACAGTAGCAGGAGAGACAGAGAGAAGGAGGGAGAGAAGAGAAACAGTAGCAGCGAGCAACGACAGCGAGGGAAGCAACACACACGCTGCCTGCTGGTGCTGCGGCAGCATGCAGCATCTGAGGCGGCGTCGGCAGCAACGTAATAAATAGACCCCTTCCCGACGGACTTCCTCATTTGCGTCCACGCACCGGCCAACAAAATTGACCTTCCCGTCCCGACAGACGAGCGAAAACTAACGAGAATAACATTAAAAAAAAAAAAGAAAAGAAATAGCCATCACACGGAGCAGTAGAAGGCTGCCACCAAGCTTCAACCTGACATGCTCATTAGAAAGCGATGCCGCGTTATATATACTATGCCACGCCACCCGGCAGAAGCGCTTTTTCCCGATGCTGCAACGCAAGCATTTCCTTCTAGGTCTATAGACCTTTCCAAAAACGAGCTTTTGGCCGGTGCCATTTTGAGCGTTCGTGCGTATGGCGCGTGCTTTGCTCGCTTTCCGAAGCGACGAACACGCACGTGCTGGGCTGTGAAGATCGCACGCTGGACTGTGATTTTGTAAACATTGGAAAGGTCTATACTTCACTTCGCGGTTTACTTCATAGTGCGTTCGGCGATTGTGGTTGCTGATAAGCTTCCCCGCAAAGGACACCGCGCGTGAGAGCTAGCGAAATAGGCGCCTTATTTTCCGGGCTATAGTGCGCACACTAGGGTGCCTCAATATCCTTCTGTTTAGGGTGATGCTACCCTTTGTAGTACCCGATGCTGACAGCACGCGCTCACGGGGAAAATACAAAGAAATCGACGAAAACAAAATGTCGCCATAGCACAGTCAGCGCCACAAACGCGTGCAGGGACACGCGGCTTCACGCGCTACTGAACAAAAAAGAAAAATAAAAGTCTGGGACAAAATGGCCAGATGTCTCCACCCTAAGCAAAGCGTACATGAAGGCACCCTAGCGCACACTATCTACAGTGCGGTCCTTACAAGGATTTGATTTTACTTTTTTTGTTCCAGTTCGTTCACTGTATACCTGAAGGATTTTATGGATAACGGAGTATATCAATGTTGATTTATGTATGATACAAGCTTCTTTGTGAGCTAATACAGCAGGCATTTGTCAATGTGTCATGTGTGTATTATTTTTACGTTTGCACAAGGCACGGCGTGCGGAATATGCACGGTGTGCGGACAATGCACCTGTTGGACTCCCTAAGCAAAATCTATATTTACCCCAAATCCTGCGGACTGTGTACCGGGTGCGGACTATAGCCCGGAAAATACACTATATATATATATATATATACGAGGGGCGTTCATAACGTTCGTATCATTGTCACGAAGGATTAGATATTGATCAATCAAACTTTAGTAGGAGTTGAGATTTTCTCTACACGTTCGCCACCAAGAGTTATCCACTTTTGCAAGCAATGGAACACATGCCGGAGGCCATTGTTTTAGAACTCCTCGTTTTGAGTGTTCAGGAATTACACCACTTCAGCTATCACTTGGTCGTCGTCCTTGAAATGCATTCCTCTTGTTTGGCCACACTGGAAGCGTCAACGCCATTTAACCATAGTTTCATAAACTTGGGCGTTGTGCCAGAACAATGCTCCCAGATTTTAATAAATATCCTTGGCATTGCTTCCCCTCAAATGAAAAAAAAAAATGGATCAGTGCATGTGCTTGGCTCCGACGGGTGGTGCCATTTTGGTTTCGCCTCCCTAGCGGCGTTCCGCGCTACTATAGCACGCGATGTGTACACTGTGCGGAAACTAGAGGGACGAGCGTTCATGTTGATGCCTGTTTTGTTCCACTTATTTAAATTTTTTGTGTCGATAATACGAACTTTATGAACACCCCTCGTATATATTAAAGTAACGGCGTTTCTTAACATTGACCATAGAGATCATTTTGCGCAGAGCCGGACGACTCGAGGACTATATGTCGAATCTTGGCTAGCGTGGCTGCCTTTGACGGACGCCCTTTCCCATAGGGTGAATGGAGAGAAGGAACCGCCCTGCCCTGTTACGGCTGGGAACCACAGCGTTGTCTGTTTATGTTGTCTCTCGAGTAAATTTGGGGTGAATCCGCCGTGCCACCTTCCTGTCTGTTTCAATTTCATCCCCCGACTGAACCAGAGAAGTACGTGGGTCTAGACCACGCGTCACAGGACAGTGGCCGAAGCGCCGTACAACGTAATATGCAGACGGTACACTTCGGCACACGTAGGATGACGGTGTTGTGACTCAGTCACCAATTGGTACCGCAGAGATGAAAAAAAAAATAATAATCCGCATTTGTTGTATATATAAGAAACGCACAATGAAATAACTTTTTTGTGTGTGTGTGACCTGATCAATTGGCAGGATAATCACAATGAAGCGCGGAATATTGTTTTGAAACGGTCCAGCCTCTAGGTAAATTTAATTAGCGGCGATTGGAATATCGAACACGTCAAGCAAAAAAAAAAAAACTTTCATTAAAGAAAAACCGTGACTTCGCCAGCTCGCATAGCTTATTTCCGACTTCGTTGATTTACTGAGAGAAAAAAAAGGAACAAACAAACGAACCAAGAAGCTTCGATCGTAAAGGAATATACACGGTAGTTGGGTGTTCATTGTGCACATTTCCAAAATGCGCATAAATCACTTTCCGTGTCCGCATAGAAAAACCTTACACAGGAAGGAAAAGAGGCAGGTAGACGCGTGCAACTGAACGTTCGTCGCACATTGAAATCATGAAATATGTATGCAGCGTTGCCACAATTACGCGCGAACTATACGGCCGAACGTCGAAATTAAATCGTGCTTTTCTTCCTTCCTTCTGCGAACGCCGACTCTTCGCCACAAACACATACACACGGCGGTCCGTTATTCTCTTCTCGCGTTTTGCTGCCGACGTTTCCTTTTCTTTCTCCCAGTGAATTAGACAGGCGATTCGCCGAGCACCGTCTAATGACTGAGCGCTCGAAAACGACGAAGGGACGGCATACGCTTAACCCATATCCCCCGTTGCGCTCAAAGTCATCGGGCGCGGGCGCGTGCGGCTCCAGGGGTTTTTGAAGGCAGCCAATTCAACAGCAGCATATACGCGTGGACATTGAAACGCCGAGACCTCCTCTTTAGCCGTCCGGTGACTTGTCTTCGCGATCGTTCCTCGACGTAACGCGTCTCGTGAAGGGAGACTGTAATAATTATACCCCCCTAACGAACTAAGGAGGCCATCCTCTTGGCAACCGCGACGGACGGGCGGTAATATTAATATACGAGAGCGAGAAAAAAAAAGCGCGAAAAGCAAATTGATCTATCGGCAGCTCGCAGCTCGCCCATCGATCGTGGGAAGACGCGGGAGCGTTCGGACGGAGTGGGTCTCGGGTGGCAATTTCGTCGGGTATCTGGTGTATATATACACGGGAGGGGTCGACACTTCCACACGAATCTCTATAGGAACTAAACGAGTAGTTCTTTTTTTTTTTTCCTTTTCTTTTCTTTAAGGGGGCTGTAGCGCGTACTAACTTTTGGAGTAGGATGGCATGACTCGCCGGGCGCCGACTTGGCACGCGTGTCGCACGGTGAACACCCGTCTCGTCATCGGACGCATCCCTGAATAGAACGGTTGACGCCCGCAGCGTTTATATATCTTCGAGTCGCGCCCAGAAATTAGGGGGAATGCAGTATGCACTGTATACAGTCATGTCTGGTATAATATGAGCCCCGTTAACACGAACGCCGCTAAAATATATGAATACCCCGTTTTGTCGAGAAACTTTAGCGGCACGAACAGTAAATGCGTGCATCTTCTTCCAGTTATTATGAATGACTTACATGACGGACGATTTTTTGAGGGAACGGGGGCGTCCATTAAGCGGACATGACTGTGTATCTAAGTGCACCGTGATACGGTACATAAAGAGCTGCAGACGACCGGTGTACCCGCGGTTCGCTTTGATTTACGTTGGGAAGAACACATCGCTCGACAAATTACATGGTTATAAATACAGTAAAGAGACAGACTTATCAGTAAAATACCAGAACCAAGAATCGAGATATATATGTACGTTCGAAAAGGCTCATACTTGGACATCAACAAATAACCTAGCAGGAAACAGATCCTAATACAGTGAACGAAAAGGGAAACCTTCACGAGGGGTATTCGCAATTCCAACCTTCTGAATAAAATTCCAGTTTCGTCCGTTTTACATTTTGATCACTCGGAACAGTCAGATCTCTCGGGAGATTCAAACATAATACACGACCCACTTTCTCTGTTTCCACCCTTCGCATCTCGTCCGTTGGGTGGTGCCACCCCCCGTTTCGGAGTGCAAATGCTACAGCATTCCAGAACAGAATTCAGCGACTTTCAACTGGTACGGTTATGTTGAGCGAATGGAAGCATCGGAGAGAGACGCCACAACGCACATGTAGCACGCATGCAGGAGTAAACTTCGGCGATGCAGCGATTGCCTCACCCGGGACACGCCAATAATAGACGGTTCAGCTCAAATTTCAGCAAATGCATATGTAACAAAAAAACCAAACAGAAATTAAAGCATGTTTACCCTACGAAATATAGCGTGTTGTCTTCAAGTCTTCAATAGAACTTGGCGTTTGAACGTGGGAACCCACACGCTCAGACGGTCACTCCTTTGCGAAAGAAAAAAAAAATAATACAATTACCACATCAGTGTATGCAAACGTCCCAAACATCATTAAAGAACAGATTAAAAAAAAAGGGGGAGGGGGGGGCACATAGGAGCGAAGACAGGTTCCCTGTAAACGTGCAATTTCCAGCCGTTCTTCGTTCCTTTTTTTTTTTGCCTCCAAAATCTGCTCCAAACCTTTGCTTAAAGTAATGTTATTAACGTCAGAGCGTGGCGGAGGTGCCCTTCAAAGCGGTCGGCAGACAGCCGGAATGCCTCGGCTAACCCGCAGGGGAAAAAACATAATAAAAACATAGAAAAATACAGAGGAAAATGGAAACACGTACTAGCCATCGGCCCTACCCAAAATATTTCTCAACTCGATCGGCGTATTTTTTACATTTTCTGTTCGTCCAAAAACGAGACCAGGCAAAAAGCAAAATAAAAAAAGGAGGCAGGAGTTGGACATTAGAGATGTTAGTCACATTCTCTCACCTTCGTTTTTTCTTTATTTTTTTATCTATTTTCTTTTACTTTAGAGGTACATTTGTTTTTCGCGGGAAATAATAATAATAATACGAGCGCCATCATAAAAACATTTCGCGTTTCTTTCCACTCGCACGTTGACGGAGAAACTGCTTCTTTCCGAGTCGATTTAGTTTTCGTGATATCCACGATTATGTACGCCGCATTCCTCTCTCTCTCTCTCCCTTTATATCGTTTTTTTTTTCTTTATTTCTGTTGTTTTTTTTTTCTATTCAAGGCCCATTGTTTTATTCTTGTTTTTCTTCGTCGCTTTACCTCTCGGGTTTTAACAAAAAAAAGTTTGCATGGCCGTCCTATAACCCTGCCCCGCTAATACCGACCCTTATCTCCAGTACAGCATTATTCTTCTCAGCGCTTCGGTGGCGGCAGCGGCGGCGGCGACGTCTAACAACCTTGTAGAACCAGCTTTTTTTTTTATATATATATATAGCAGGTGGCAGCAATACGCACACAGGTTCATTTATGCCGAAAAAAATTCGGAAGAAAAAGTACCCAAACCGAGATTAAAACCGAAACAGAGCGTTCCCTCTACTAGATACATGTACGCGCGCACGCACGATCCTACGCGGCGCAAAATAAACGGAGATAAAACGATGCGAAAACATAATTCGGTTCAAGAACGCTCGGACAGAGAAGAAAAAAAAGGGGCGCAGTAACTTCCATTTTATGGGAGCATTATACTCCCTGAACATTATTCCGTGGTGCGGTTATTTTGTTCGCTCGGTTATTTATGAACGTGGATATAAGGCACGCCACCTTGAAGGGCCGCACCCTCGAGTATACTTGTCTCGAGTTACCGGGAAAATACGTGCTTGTTTAAACTTTTTTTTTTCGTCAAAACTCTACTATAATCAATGTACTTTATATCTCCATGGGCTAACATGGGTGCAGTGCTAATCTGATCTTCGTTGATGGGCAAACTGTTTGACGTATGGATAGTTTTCAATGAGTACGCGTGAAAAACGGCAGAGGAGTACATGTTTTATTCGAAAACCCGAACAAACAAACAAAAAAAAAACACCCACAAAAAAAAAAAGAAACGATTTATTTATGCAGAACAGTAAATGAAATGAGGTTCGTGACGTTATCCACCATACAGGGAGCTCCCGAGAAAAAAAGAGCCGTGTTTTTCGGCGCGGGTAAATAAACTATGCGTTGAGGAACCGAGGGAGTTGAGGAGACGTGAGCACGCGGGGTCGTCCCGAACGCCGAGCTCTGATTGGATCGATTAGTGGGTAGACCTGAAGCTAACTGCTTTTGTCCCCACTGCACTCGTTGAGCGCGCTAGAGAGCCGACGTCCATCTGAGCCTAATATTGTCAAAACAAGAAATGATATCGTGGGCGCCGGTATTATCTATTTAAGAGGAAAAAAAAAAAAAAAACTCGTCAGCTAGAAAGAAAACATTACCCCCTTCTTGGTGAGAAGTGTTTTTTTTTTTTTTTTTTCACTCATATGAATCCCACAAGCGTTCACAATGTCAGTTCTTGTTTTGATGATATGCTTATAGGGAACATCGGCTCATATAAAAATATAGTGTTTCTCAAATATCTTCTGATCCAAGTAAGATCATGTTCTCAAACGTTCGCGTTCTAACTCAACCGCTAGCGTCACAATCTCACGAAGTTTAAGCCGTTTTTCTTTTTTTTCTTTTTTTTTTTTTTTTTGGGGGGGGGGGCGAAATAAGCGGTTCTCCTTTCTCGGGAGCTCCCTGTCCGCTAAGTATACACGAATAGTTTTAATTCCATCCCTCCCCTCCTCCCCCCCCCCCCCCACCAAAAAAAAAAAAAAATATATATATATATATATATATATATATATATATATATATATATATATATATATATATATATATATATATATATATATATATATATATATATATATATATATATATATATATATATATATATTGCCGCGAGCGCAGCTGACCAAGCAGGCAGCGCGCTCGTGGCCTAACGGTTATCGCGCGTGCCTCCCACGCTAAAAGCCAGGGTTCGATCCCTGGGAGCGACGCATCTTTTGTTATCCCGGCAATCTAGTTTTCTGGTAAATTCGAGAATCCTGTTCTTCCCAGGTGGTTGCTCAACGGGCCGAAGAAGTCCGCCAGCTCGCCCGACTCCTGATTTCAAGACCAGCAACGCGTCGACGCCGGCCGCTACAACCTTCGTCGCAGGGACGTCCACTTCCAGCCCGGAGACAGGGTGTGGGTGTGGACGCCCATCCGTCGCCGTGGCCTCAGTGAGAAATTGCTGAAACGATACTTTGGATCGTACAAGGTACTTCGTCGCCTCGGGGAGCTGAACTACGAGGTGATGCCCGACGGAACAAGAACATCATCACGCCGCCCACCACGGTCTGAAGTCGTCCACGTCGTGCGCCTGAAGCCGTACTACGCCCGATAGGACAGTGCACCTTATGCCTTCCAAATGACTCTTTAGTTTACCGTCCTTTTTATTTGCTTTGTTTTGTTTTGTGTTGCATCGGGGCGATGCACTTTTTAGAGGGGGGAGTAATGCCGCGAGCGCAGCTGACCAAGCAGGCAGCGCGCTCGTGGCCTAACGGTTATCGCGCGTGCCTCCCACGCTAAAAGCCAGGGTTCGATCCCTGGGAGCGACGCATCTTTTGTTATCCCGGCAATCTAGTTTTCTGGTAAATTCGAGAATCCTGTTGCGTGTTCGAGGTCCGAATGCTCTACGCGTCGAACATTCTACGCTGATTATTCCAGAAGCTTACGCATGTACATAAGGGGCTCCGCGTGGCGAACTGGGGTCAGTTTCGCCTCAGCGTTCGAGCCTGCTGCTTCGCCGCTTTCGACGCCCGCGACGCTCTGTTGTTATTTTCTTTTTTCTTTTTATTTCTGGGCACAAGTTCGCCCCATTAAACGTTTCAGTTTTCTCAGTTATTCCGTTGTTTTGTCACCTCGTCATTTGTGACAATATATATATATATATATATATATATATATATATATATATATATATATATATATATATATATATATATATATATATATATATATATATATTACCGAGAAACGCAAAAATTAGAACCCAGTGTTCGAAGAAAGGGGACGCATTCATAAGTCAGGGCAATCGTATGGCATAATTCAGGAATGTGAAGTATTGATCTTCAAATAATATTTTGTTGAAATATTATCTTCGTGCAGTGCCCTAGTATTAACATTTATGTAGTTTCTGTTTATATTATGCATTACTGGCAATTCGATTGACTCGAGGCCGACTAAGGACGCCATCTCGTTAAGTAAGCTAGGCCATTTCTTAGTGTTCTTGTTTTCATATTTATTGACGGTTACTGAAAAGCCGCAAACCTCAGAGCCACGAAGAAAGATAGATGGTAAGGTGTCGAAGGTTGATACACAATGCTTAGCTGCTTTCGCGCGCCGGCACGCCAGGGGAGAGCGTTACTTCGCACTCCAAAGGGACTTAGGCTCTAACAACAAAGAGCCTCCTATAAGAAACGCATTATAGCCAAGAGCGTCCTATAAGAAACGCATTATAGCCAATCTGTAGGCTTATAGCGCCTTATTTATGGATATGTTTCTACGCCAGGTTGATAAATGAATCGGAGACAGGGAAGGTATTGTTGGTGTTCAATGCCAACTCAGCAACTCACTTATCGAGATAGACTTTTCTTTTTTTTTTACCTTTGCTCTACAATCCTTTTTTTTCAGTATTTTAATGAACTGCTTCACCGCGTGGAGCGACATTAAAACACCCAACGAGTGCTTTCACTTCATGGCATTTATACTTGGAGGAAGTTATTCCAGAACAGACAGGAATAAAGAAAAGAAAAAAGACTGCCCGAAATGTTATGACTATGCCGATGCATTAATTGTACAGATAAGAAACTCTCGGCTTTTGGGGCTTGGTTAAGATTCCTTTTAAGCGTGCGAGGTGTTTAATGAGAGTGTTTAATGGCCGGAAGATTAAGAGTTGAGAACCTTGATACACGCGTTTGTACGCTTCGAGTGTCTGTGCGTGCATAGATACGCACGTTTCTATCTGTGGATCTATCTGCCCGCGCGAGGCGAGGAAAAGGTCAGGATGAAACTATATTACTTTTTTTTCACCCTCAAAGTTTCTTGTGTCTAAGGTTACGGCTAACGAACGGCCATTTCAACGAGTAACGAACGCTTGATTAATAACTGCTCGGCATTGTTCTTGAACGTCGAGGTCGGGCACGCGGTCTCTGACATGTGCATCTTTGTTCGTTGTAGTTCAGCTCATGACGTCACCACGCGGAACGCAACGAACGGCAGACCGCAGTTGTCCTTTTCTGGGGTTGCGAACGCGCATGCGCAGTGGTAGGAGACGTAGCTGTCAGCCATTTTTGGTGGCGGGACGGTAGTGTGGAGGCGGGGGCAGCCCGTCGTTTTAATTGCAACCTACCGACTCTTCCTTTCGCCCTGTTTTGCACAAAAAAAAAAAAAAGCAAGCGCAATAATTAATGAAAGGGGTATATTTTCTTTTTAGAAAGTCGTTAGGAAAATTTTCTGACTGCCGAGAGATGGCGTCAAACATTTTCGAAAAAAAATGAACGATTGTGCTTAGCGGCGATAGGGGATTCTTTACCATGTTCCATGAATTCCAAATTTGGAAATATATTGTACTAAAACTTTACCCTGCTGGGATTCTATTTTTTTTTTCCGTGGAAGGCTTTGTTTATTGTTGAGTTTGACAGCTTTGGCCACGTGACGCAAGCCGGCGTCCAATTAAAAGAGTTCAACCGTATCCATCCATCCATCCAAAGGAACATTGTATAACGAGTTACAAATGCAAAAAAAAAAAAAAGGACAACGGATCATTTTGTTAACCGGGTTGTTCTCGAGATTAGAGTCTTCTTACCTTAAACTAAACTAACCCATGTAAAAAAAAGGAGAATAAAGGGAGCGATTTATGAGGGTTAATCAAAATACGATTAGCGTTCGATCACGTTACTAACGATTGCGACGATTTCGTTTGCTCAGCGCCGCCAGCGGCGGCAAGAAAAAAAACAAACAAAAAAACGTAGAAAGGACTGCAATTGCAACCGAATAACACGGTGTGCACGCAACGTAGTTAGCCGTATTGCAAACAACGCGGTTCTGAGAGCGACCCGATGCCCAGCAGCATTCTGTGGCTGCGTGACTGCCCATTGGATATCGACTTAACGACGTCATGGCCCAGACGGCACGATTAAAGAGCATTAGGAGGAAATATGCGAAGGGTGCAACTTGCCTCCAACACCGAGACAGACACAATATGATCAGAAAAACAACAGTAACTGGCCCCTTTTAGCGTTCGACGAGGAGACGGGCAGGGTGACAGGCCGCCATACACGGCACCTCAGAAACACAGCCTTATAGCTCTCGCGACGGTGAAGATGAAAATAGAGAAATAAAACACAAATTTATCACTGTCAACGACCCCCGAGATATCCACCCGAACTCGAGCACTTTAACTCAAAGCGCAAAAAAAAAAAAAAAAAAAAAAAAAAGGACAAGGGGCAATGATAGAAAATGATGGGGGAAAAATCTGTCAGGTGTGATACAAAAGTAAAAACGGGAAGGTAACAGAATAACCTCTCACATCATACTCGCGGACTTTACAGCCTGAGGAGAGTCTTCTTTCCGCTCTGAACCGCGCTCTCACTGCCCCTCTCCTTGTTTCCGAACACCACCGCTATTGCAGGCACCAAGTCAGGCACACACGTACAAACAAGTACCCTCTCCCCTTTCTAATTTTTCTTCCTTCCCATAAAAAAAAAGCAAGAAGGAGGAACGCAGCATTTCAAACTGCCCAAATTACGCCTTTCAAAATTTCTTCCTTCAGAGTCGTCTTATGCTTATTTTTTCTTAATATGTTCTACCAACCCGTCTGTTTTCGCATATTTTATGTATTGTACTTACAAAGCCCTTAAGCAATTTTGTTTCTTATTTTTTTTTTCATGTAGCATTGATTTTTTTTTTTGCCATTTCTGACAACGCTCAGGAAACCCATTTACGACTGGGAAATAAACAAAATACATAGTCAAATTCCTTTTTTTGTTTTTTCGCTTGACACACGAGGTACGTCCGCCATGTCCCTTTAAACCTTTGTTTCTCTCTCGGTCGCCTCTCTTAAATGTTTTTTTTTTTATATTTATTTCTGTGTTGTCCGTTTCTTCCCCGTATTTCCACTCTCGTCGCGACGCAGAGGCGGTTGTTGCCAGACCACAATTTCGGGGGTCCCCTCTCTCTCTCCATCGTTGCACAACACAATCAATCGTTTGCCCGCATCCTATTTTCTATCGCCACAACCCAAAGCACAACCTCCCACAACCTCCGAAACGTCCTATATTTTTGTTTTACCCAGACGACGAGCTTAATAAAACATGAAAGTTAAAAAAAGTACCATAGGAGTTGGTTTTTTTTCGATTGTTTTTTAGATAGTTTTGCGGGCGTGATTTTGCGCGCGCATAGATGGATTCGCGGTCGATTTTGCGACCGAGAAATGGCGCGGAAAACAGAAGCCTGGAAGGGGGGAGGACCGACGCTCTCTCGGTGATCAGAAATGACCACCCTGCTCCGGCGTCGTTGGCGATCGTCACGAGCAGATTATCGAGATAAAATAAAAATAAAAAAGTTATATACGTAGACAATAATAAAGATCCATCAATAAAATGCGAATTGTATCGAGGTAAGCGAAACGAAACTTTAAAATTCCTCCAGTTACGAGAGACAGCCACCATTAGGCGCTGGTTTCGAAGAAGCCGTTTGCAAATTTTGAGCCTGAGCTTTCAAGAACAGGCTGGAGGACAGCGGGAAGTAATTTTGGATGATTCGACTATGAATCGTGAAACGGGCGAAGTGGCTGAATCGAGACCTTTGCATTGAAATGTCCACGTTCTGTCGGAAAGCTCGCAGAATGGTTAAGAACTCACTTTTACGAGTAATCGCCGGCATAGGGTTCCCATGGGCCTCACCAAGGCGGAGTGGATTGGATTTTGAATTTGAATGGCGCACCAGTCGCTGGATGTATCATAGGGTATGTTTGTTTTGTTTGTTTGCTTATTGATGATTCCCACCAGTGACTACATGCCTTTCCGGTACTACAACGCAACGGAAAGAAGCACATCACTCTTGCGCATAATTATATATAGTGTTCGAAAGCAGCACAAAGCAAGGAATCATTATTTTTATATATATAGTCACTTTTTACGTATATAGTATAAATACAAAAAACAAAATGTTTCCCTACCATGTACCGCTTTGGGTATAATTCAATGTTACAGTAGTCGAATGTTATATTTAAAACGTCGGTGGCATAAAAAGAAAAAACACTATAATTTAAAAATAATTGCGCGCAGTTATAGACGCAAAAGTGAGGGGTGATAAGGAGAAATTCGTGTGGGAGCAAAGAAGAAACTGGTGTAAGAGAGAAACACACACATACGCAGAGAGAGATAAGATATTACGCTAGATTTACGAGTAGCTGCGAAATTTCAATGATAAAGCAAAAAAAAAAACAGTCAACGTGCACTGGTTTACGTAGAGGACCCGCCATGAACAACGATTGCTGCGCTATAGCTAGGGCTTGGAGTTTTCGGTTTAAGCCGATAAAAACCGGTAAAAGTACGCCGAATTCATTTTCGGAAATTCGGTTTTAACCGACAAATGTCAGTTTTTAGGTTCGGCGTTTTCGGTTTAAACCGATCAAAACCGATAAAAGTAAGCCGAATCCATTCTCTAAAATTCTGTTTTAACCGAAAATGGTCAGTTTTTTAGGGTCGCCTCGAGATTGGGGGGGCGGGGGGGGGGGGGGGGGGGGGGGTAGAGGGCGTTGGCAAGGTTCGACACTGTGTGACCTTTTCGTGATTGCCCTCTTCCAAGGTTCAGCATGCAACAAAATAGGTCTTGGATTGGCCTTCGCGGGACATTTGTATCGTTTCTGTGATCGCGCTTAGTGTGTCAAGTTCCTGGTCCAAAAAAAAAAAAAAAAGTTCGGGTGTGGACTAGTATAGGGTTTTTAGCTTCACGCAAGATCTGCAGCCAGAGTTTAGGGAGTACACAAAATATGGTGTGCTTCAAAGCGTCGCACCGTGTCTCCTTTAGTAGTAACATTTGGTTGATTGGCCGATTTTGGATCAGGCAGCGCTTCATCTCCTCAGCCTGCCAGTGTCCAGTGTTAACGTTGAGAAGGAATTCTCGATGCCGAGGGTCATTAACAGGAATGAATGAGCGTGGATCAACGAGGAGAACCCTGGAAAGTACATATGTGTTTACTATAATAAGATCGCATAATCCTGATGTACAAAAGGCAAAGTTCCATGTTTTTTGGGCACTTACTTGTTCGTACTTCTGTTGTTTTTTTTTTGTTTTTTTTTACAGTTGCACACATTTGCGAAATAAAGTATCGATGTTTTTTGTTTTATTTTAAATGTATCTGTGTCGTTATTCCTTGAGGAATCACAGATATCAGAGAATCATCTGATCTGGTGTCCGATAATACTTTTTTCATATTCGCCGAAAAAAAAAAAACGGTAAACTTTTGTGGGCATAAGTATACACCGAAAAAACAAACGAAAATTGAATCTTAAAATAAACACCGAAAAAAGTACGCCGAATTTTGGAAAAAATAAAAACCGAAAACGCCGAACACTAGCTATAGCGGATGCGCGTAATGGAAATTATGTGGAAGTTCGCGCCGGCATATGTGCGCGCACACACCCACCGGTCTTTCCCGAGGACGTTCACTTTTGGTGCAACTGCTCAAGTTCTCGGCGCAAAAAAAAAAAAAAGGAAAAATCCCGCCCATGTCCGATTTCCTCGTGCGTGAGAAAAGCGGAGAAAACAGAACCAAGGTTAAGGCAGACTAATGTGCTTGCAATTGCAACCAAATCGACGTGGAAGAACCGACTGGGTTACCTTAAAATTAAATGTTAGGAACTCCGTTGTTATTGTGCAAACGGTGAGATATATTATCGCAAGGATGCAGGGAAGCTGGTTAAAAACTAACTTTTTTTTTTTTTTTTTTTCATCCACGAAGAGGGAGGAAACAGAATGACAGAACAACACGAACCAATTTCTCGAAGCCCTTTCGACACACTTTTCTTTGTCTCACAAAGGTTTTAGCTAAGATATTGCGGTTATTTGTCGCGTTCACACTTTATATCGTCCACTCCATTAGGGCGGGAAGGCACGTGCAAAAATTCAACCTAAAAGCGCACAAAAATTGAACTTAAAAAATATTCAACCGCTGTTTTTGAAGAACGAATCACACGAGGGTTTTAGCGGTATAGGTAAATAGCCAATATGGTTTGCGCGCAAAAAGTGTACCGTCGGCTCTCAAAAAACACCTGAAACACTTTTCACCTGTCTCGATTTTCGTCTGATTTTAAGGTGATTTTTCGCAAATGCATTTAAGCCTTTATGCCACCTGGTATAACCAACGTTAATAAGTTAATAAGATGAACGCAAAGCAGATCGCGTCGCCAAACAAAAATCAAAGCTGGATCTTTTCGGTAAAATTCGTACGCGTCCATATTTTTTTGCGAAGGCTTGATTTCTTTGGTCTTGTGCGCTTTGGTATCTGATTCCCCCCTAAACGACTTAAAACGAAGCTAAAAATGTGTACCGAGTGCTTAGAAACGCAAATTGCGAACACAATCTCTCTTTCCAGTAACATAAGAAACCCGCTCGTATAAACTCCAGACCAAAAATAAAAAAAGAGAAAGGGAGGGAAGGGAAAATAAGAGCATTCCGACCTCGTCCGCGAAATAATGAGGCATTTAAACGCGCCAAGAGTGCTACGAAAAGAAAATAATCCCGCCATAAACGTACTACACAGAACACCCCTCAGACCATAAACAAAAACTCGCGAGTTCACGACCATTTCAACTTGCGTATCCTAATCTCAGCAAAAACAGAAATGAGCCTCAAAGACAAAACGCGCGGAGCGGTCATAAAAGGCAATTTCAGCGGTACCCACCGCGAGCGACGCATCTTTTGGAGAGGAATTATATTCCCGAAATTGCGTCTAGAATCTACCTTCCCCTCTTCCACCTCGCCCGCTTTCTCTCTGTCTCGCGCGAGTTCGCGTGAGTCTCGGGCATTTTCTGTCTAAAAATACGGAGACGACGCTATCGCCACCGCCGCCACCACAGCCACATGCCAAGAAAAAAACCTGGCCCGGACAGCCACACAGAAATAAATAAAAAAAAATTACATTTGTTTATTTTTTTCTGGCTTGAACAATTTAGACAACTGGTCGTATTAAAGTGAGTTCTTCCTCATTTCGTGAACCTCCTTTGCTCCTCTAAGAGGCTTGTAAATAAATATATATATATATATATATATAAATATATATGCCGTCGCCTCTCTTTCTTTTTCTTTCCTGCCGCTTTTGGATCAGAGGTCCGTCCGTATAGTGACCAATTATGTGTCATTTCGAGAGGCAGGGTCCCTTCCAAAAAGCGCCGACGCAGTGAGACACAAACACACGCACACGTCAGATATACTCAGAAAGAAAAAAATGCTGGACAAAAAAAAAAAATACGAAAGGCAGCCGGACAGAGAACCGAAAACGAGAAATTGCTGCCGTCTTCAGCACCGCATAGAAAAGAAGTCGCAACCATTTACCCTGCCCTGGCTTTTATTATTTTGATCGTGTACAATTGCGGGCATTCTGCGACCGTTTTTCGTGCCTATATTTTTTAATTGCGCGTATACGTGTGTTTAGGGACTATCCTGAGGTATGTGGATGACATTTGTAACCAAAAGGATTTATCTCTGATTTTGTTTCCTCTTTTACTCGTTGATATATATTATATCTTGTAGATGTAGATGGTCTGAACAATATCGCCGTGGCCAGCCCTTGAGGTGACCGGTCTGGCTTAGAAGTTGGTTCATGTTCCCTTTGTTTTGCAAATACGCGAAGGTTTACTTCTAAATACAGTCAATGCTCGGATTGAACAAAGCGTTAATGTGAATGTAGCTGTTAAACAGACAAACGCTTGATATACTTCAATATGGTTGAAGTCAAGCGCCACTGTAAATATTTTACCCACGCTTCGCAAAAACACCGGCAGTTGAACAGTTAGTTACCTTGTCTATAAAACGCACTTCGTACAACTGTGCATGGATCGCCAAGGATCGAAACTTCATATGTGTGTGCAGAGCCAAAACAAAGTCAAATTCAGGTGGTCGAATGCGAGAGGAGTGCTAATCCACTTATACAGTTGTTATCCAAATTTCAATTCTGACTACACGTTTCCACTCGGAATTGTTCCTTCAGGGGTTTTGCACTTGCATTACACATAGTACACGTTTGTTTGAATCAATTGAGGTTTAAATTTTTAGCACGTACAAAGAATATACATATCTAAAACCGTTTATCAAAGGTCTCCTTCTGTGTCTCAAACACTTTTTTTTTTTTCTTCGTAAATGCTTTGGATGCGTCGTAATCACGGGAATATCCCGATAACATATAAAAAAAAAAGATAGCCTCCAGACTTGTTTTGTTCCTCTCATCGAAACTCTCTCACTCACTCCCTTCCTCCCCTTCCTCTCTTTCTCTCCTATTCTTTTGGGCGTCAAACGCTATAATCACGTTTACCTTGAGCCGAAAAGAAGCACGCGGAGGAAAAACAAAAAAAGTCGAGAAAAATTATTAATATTCCCCCCATTAGTAGCTTCATTTTGTGAATAATTTTGTCGTTACGCGCAAACCGTGGCGGCACAAAAGCAAGAAAAAGAAACGAAAGCGAGAAAAGTTCTGAGAAAGCAACTAAAAGTCATACGCGAAGGAAAGAAAGAAACCCTTTATCGTGTCCCGTTCTTTTTTTTTTTTTTTTTTTTGCCGAGAGGACACGTACTTTTTCTATACATGCGAAGCCTTGATGGGGGAGCGCCGGTCGCTCAGACGAAGGAGGATCAGTGTATGTGAGAGCCGCTTTCATTTCCATATAATTATTATTTCTGCCGAGTCCCCCAAAATAATTGGCTTCTCGCGCGGCCAAAGTGCACACGGAGATTCTCGGGATGTGTCACTAGGACGAAGGCGCCTCCTCAACGAGTAATGGCGTCTTGTTTACGCGATACCGTCGTTCGAAGTGTCGATGCATATGCATGTCCCTTTGTCACAACGACATTCTGCACCCCCCCCCCCCCCCCCCCCCTCCGACTTTGCAGAGGCAGTCGAGGCGAAAGCTGTTCTGCGAAGAATGGCTGGTTAGCATCGCCACGGCTTCATTCTCTGGCCTTCGATGACAATTATATCCCGGAGGGCACTCGTGTCGAGAACGACGACGAGCCATCACCGCGTAACGTGTTTCGAGCGTCTTCGATCCTTCCCACCCGATGCAAATTTGTTTTAACAGCGTAGATGGATGCGCGCGGGGACTAGGCGTCAAATTTATGCGCCATTGCGATCGCTGCACGAAAGATAATGTTCCGTCTTCGACGCATCGTTTAATGTTTACCGTGTTAAGGATAGACTTGAGTAGATGCAAAAACGAAAACTCTTTGAGAGCAATAAAGATAATACACACACACAAAAAATGCCCTAATTGTTTTACTGAGACCGGCGTATCGGTTGAATGGCAGGGTGGGAATCGTTCAGTCAGCGGCCTTAGCAGGAAGGAACCATCAGGGGCGATTGTCGTGTGAACTGTCTTCGATGAGTCGATAATTCGCCTCTGACCGTTCGTAGATCAATAGGTGCAATTTGTAGCTGGTATACAAAGTTTCCAATTCTCTGAAGACTTAAGTCTCGTAAATCTCCAGATTATGGTGTGCTAGCCAAAACCTGATCAGAACATACGTAACTTGGAAAGCGTGCAAATCACAACATGATATGTCCACCTCTGTACCAACCAGTCCTGTCCAAAGAAAGAGAAAACGAACAATCTTAAATCAGACTGCTATCGGAAACTCAACCAAATAAATAGAGCTGACCGCGTCCCCATATATACAGCCTCACGCGCTTACTCGACCGATAAACGGGCGGAGCACGAGTTTCATGGCACGAACACAAAGGAGAGAAAGAAAGGAAGGCGGATGGGGGCACCGTAATAACCATTAGACGTAAAACCCGAACAACCCCCGTTCGACGAGTCAGGCACGCATTCCTCAATGTTCACTCCCATCTACCGCCCCACCTGGGTCCGGCATAATTTTTGGCGCCTTCATAATTACACGCTCTCGAGATGGCAGTGACACTCGGGGAAAACAATATCAGATTCCCGCACGCATAGAACCTTCGTCCGCGTGTGCACGCGGAAGAGCAGCGCCCAAAACAAAACACGCGGATGCCTCCACTCGATTAAAACAAACAACACAAATTAGCCAACAGCTAAGCTCTACAGAGCGGTACACTTCATGGCTTCATGGTATACAGCCCAAACACGTTGGTGCGGGTAAAAAAAAAATGTCTGGCTCTGGAACGCTGTCTGTCGCTCCTCGTACAAAAAGAAACAAAACCGATTATTAGAACCTCCATTATGGTAATAGCCGCGCACTTCCACCACCAGCTCTCTCTCTCTCTCTCTCTTTGTCTATCTTGTTTCCCACCGCTCTCCATTTTTGTTGCGAGAGCAAAAACGAGATCCCGCACAGAGCGCAGCCTCGTTAACCCTAAAGGATATCTTACGAAGAAGACGATAGGCCAAAGCAGAAAAAGAAAATGGCGAACAACGAGCGCGTATATTAGCTGGACGCGGGTACGCTATCGTCGCGCGCGACCCCGACTGATTATCCGGGTTCGTTCGACTTCGCCGGTATTGTTATTATTATTATTTTGTTTTATTGCACACGGAACGCTGTGCAGCGGCGACACAAAATTACACTGCGGGGTCGCGACGGTACAAGGAATTCCTCGGGTTTTTTTTGTTTTTTTTTTAATTGTTATTTCGGCGTTCATTAAAAGTATCTGCTCACGCGCTCGTATACGCGTTGCTCCGTGCCACGAAACGGGAGCAGTGGAGAGCAAATTTGCACGTGAGTACGTACAGGCATCGCGCACACTCTCATACTTGAGCACCGAAGCGAGTCACACCAGGGCGTAAAGACCGCACAGTTGTCGCAGAAAGCGGAGATGCTGAAGCGTTGGCGGCGGCATCCTCATTTCGAAGGTTTGCGCTTTAGTCGCTAGAGGCCGCTGTCGGTTCCGATCTGTTCCAAAAGCTTCCAGTGTTGACGGTCACATTCGGGACACTGTTCACGTTACATAAATGGTGTGCATCGAAGGTGCTGACACCGGCGTGCTGGTGGATAAAATTGACAGATAAAAAAAATATTTGAAAAAAAAACAAACACATAATCCCAGTGTATTTTTCTTTGGATGTAGATCTAAGCAGCAGGAGTATTTTCAGATGAAGTCAGTCCAAAGCAAAAGCGCCAAGAGCGACACAGAGCGTAAGAAGAGATCACGTGAGAGCAGATACATTAGGATCAGTGAAACCCAGGTATGTTTTTTTTTTTTTTATCTAGTCACTTTTTGTGGTGATTTTGATGTCTTTACGTCGAAAAGCAAGGGCAAAAAAGGCTTAGAGTGTTTAGTTGTTCCGTGTTGAATAAAAGTAGGGAAAGTATTATAACAGATTTTTCTTTTTCCACGCCACCGCCAGAGAAGTAAAAACATTGGAGGTAAATCTTGAGTTTAACCGGTGAAAAATATCATGTTCTTACATAATGAATTTGACATAATGTGAGCAAAGTAAGATGCTAAACACTTTCATAGCCGTATCTCATACAAACCGAGAAATTGCTCGAAGGAATTGTTCAGTAAAGAGAGACAAAATTTGTCACGCTCACACCAGCTAGCGCTCTTCTAACTGCAGCTACTACAAAGCGTTAACGTATCGCTCGCATGCTCAAAGACAGAGACTAGGCAATGACTGGTACTGCTCCGAAGCAATGGATAGTTTTATGCACGACCTGCACGAACTCTCTCGTACGTGAGGCAGGTGGTTTTAAAAGGCAGGAGTCCGGTAAAATAATGGCTCAAAGATCAGGATTTCCCCTTTGTTGCCAGAACGTCTTAGGGTGCTCGAAAAAAAAAAAAACAAAAAAACACCCTCCCCTTCCCCTTCTTCCTCCTCAACAAATGTAACTGGGATATGGCAAGCGTTGAAGAAAGTTCAAAAAGCTAACTGTTTCCCACGCATGAACAAAAACGATAATTCATTTTGCGTGTCGTGAACCTCTGAATAGGTATTCTGCACGCTCTGCTTGTTCTCAGCTTCCTCAAAAAAAGGCAATGACGTCGTAAAAAATAAAAAAAAAATATTAACGAACGATAAAAAAAAAGACTTTGCAGTTTGGCACGGATGAAAATCAGCCGGTAAAACATGCGCCTGCTCGCAACAAAGAAAAAAAAAAGATACAAGAAAATACGAAGAGATAAAACGAGGTCAGACTCGCAGTGCCGATCCATCAGAATCCATCATCATCGCACGATGGATAGCGTTGAGATGTATTGCACGGCGTATGCTTCGCCTCGTAGTACCGGAGCTAGCAGGCAAAGGAGACGCGGCGGAAGGGAAGGGGAGCGGGACTGGTTCGTGCACCACGAAGTCTGGAACATGGACCTTATATTATTTATTTTTTTCTACACTGATATTATTATTTTTTGGAACATCGTCATCACGATTGTGAACGAGGTTTTCTCCCGTGAGTAGATCGTGGAATGAACGAGCGACCGCGAGAGAACGCACGCACAGTGGCAGATACATATTTGCCCCAGTGAATGAACGGGAAAATTCTCTTACAAGTCGTTCTAGCGACTTGTGGAGCCCGGTAAAAGAAGTCGAGAGTAGTTCAGTAAATCACACATTAAGAAACCGTAAGTAAAAACAAAACGTGTAAAAACAAACACATGGCAGTTTCGGAAGTGGGTGTTTGTGTGTGTGTGTGTGTGGGGGGGGGGGGGGGGGGGGAAAGTTTGATGTCAATGAGTGCTCGATACAGGCCATCTTCACGCTTTGGCGTAATTAGCCGCAATTTTGATTGTCTCTCTTCTATTCACTGAAAGACAAGCGAGTCTAATTACTTCTACGAGCTGCTCGGTGTGTCCGAGTATGTGGTGTAAATATCGTGCGCCGTGCATGCGACCATAGCCTAGTCGCTGCGGATCCTTCACCTGGGTGATAAGCGATGAAAATGCATATAGACTGGACATTATTATAACGTTTACCAGCTTTGTTAGTTCTGAAAAAAATTTTTTTTTTTTTTTTTTTGCAACACATTGACTTTTGCCGTATTGTCTCGAATCTTGAATGCGACTTTTACTGAAAAAAATGCGCATTGTACAAGTGAGGCACATTCCGCGAAAATCCGTGACCATGCAGGACCAAGGCCCGGTTATTTGGTAGACGTCCTATTAGCACGGAAAACCTGCCACGCTTATACCTTTGTTTAGTCATATCCACTGCTCTACAGGGGTGGTCCCTGATAACGAGTGCAATTAAAAATAAAAGCGTGACGACACTCACCCGAAGAGAAGTGGTGAAGAGGCACGTGCTTGGTGATGGACTCGACCACGTCGTGCAGTCCGTACATGCTGAGCAGTTCTTTCATCGTGTTCTCGGCGTAGTCCTTCATCAAGCTCGCATCGCCCGCCCGATGCTGATGTTGATGCTGCTGCTGCGGCGGCGGATGTTGCTGTGGCTGCTGTGACTGATGATGATGGTGGTGGTGATGTTGATGATGCATATGATGATGTCGCGCACCTGGCGTGTTCGCCGTCGTCACAAACGGAGAGCTAGCACCGTCTCCCGACGGCCGCACCAGGAGCGGCTGCGGAGACGATGGTAGCGAAGACGACCTCTCTTCGGACTCCTTGAGCCCCATCGTGCCAGTCGTCGACTCGTCCTCGTCGCTCCTCCGGTTCCCGCTGAGGTCCACCACGACTGCAGGAAACCCACCCCGTCTCGACGACGGAACAACACCAGAGCCCCCAGCGCCCTCCGTCGTCACGCTGTTCAAGACGACCCGTTTGACGGGCTGCGACTTGCGGCGCATCGACCCGGCGTCGCTCAAGTCCAGGGGTCCTTCTTCGCGACCTGCGGCAGGCGTCTGCGGGGCACCACCTTCGGCAGCGACCGGGGACAACGGCGCTGTCGTCGTCGATCGCTTGAAGCGCATCGACGCGACGACCGTCGCCTCGTCATCACCGACTAGGTCGACTGCGTCCCGTTCGGACGGCAATCGAGACTCCGAGGGCACCTCTTCGTCTTCGTCCTCTTCTTCGTCCGAGTCGGCGAACACAGCCGCCGCGATGTTTTTCGGTTGAAAGTTCTTCCTCTTGTTCCGCATGCGTCCGTCCAAGGCACTGTCGGTGTCCGGCCAGGCGCAAGGCACTTCGCCGCCGAAGCCGGCGCTCGCGACGGTGGTCCCTCGGCTACCACCGCCGCCTTCTTGTTCGTTGTCGGAGTGGTTCGTTAAGGCCCCGTTCAAGGCCCCCGAGTCGTCGTCCTCATCTTCATCCTCTTCGCCGAAGTCGTCCTCTTCGTCGTCTTCTAGCGCGGTCGTGCCGCCGCTGGCCGGGTCCTGTGAGGTCGGCGGCGGCGCCCGGGGCGACGAGGAGGAACCGCGGCCGGTGGCCACGTCATCGGGCGTCACGTCGTCGGCGGCGGAGGTGTCGTCCCCACTGGCGGCTGCCATGAGGTCCGGCGTGTCGTCTGGGCCCCGGGCGAGCTTCTCGCAGATGGCGTTCAGCTTGAAGGCACTGCTGGGAGGTCGGCAGGCCGTTTCCGACGTCATGTCGCCCGGCTGGCGGGCGTGTTACCTGCTGCTGTCAGCCCTGCACGAAAAGAGGACCACACGTGAGCCATAGGCATCCCTCATACAGAAACTGTCTATGACTTGGTGAGAATTGTTGAACTCAGTCCCATCATCCCTCCCACGGCTTGCTCGGCATTCCCTACCACGGTTAACTGCGAAGCGAACGGGCCTCGAATAATCAGCGCGTTCTTGTCGACTCGCATGGAGCTTTCCTAGGCGATTTTGTTTTTCGCATCGGCATTAGACATGCTCAACAAATGTGACGTCACCGAAGAACACTTTGGCGGCCAAATGCGAGCGATTCAGGAGGCTGACGCCGCCAACATGGCTAATGAGGAGAGAAAATCGAACAGCGCAAACTAATCGATGGAGTTCGTATCGACCGGCCAAATTAACCGTAGCACTCTGCAAGACACCCGTGGCGTAGAAAAGGTTGCGAGCGAAACCCGTTGGCGTCCCGTCATCTAGGTATCCAGACTCTGTAAAACATTCATAGTAAATTCTGTCCGCGCTCTCACTCTCATAAATAGGGGGTGTAGCACTTACACCCCTCGTCCTATATAGTATAACCCCCCTCCCCCACCCCCCCCCCAAAAACTACAATTCGACGTTCAGTCCACTGATGTCGAACCGACGATACCAACTTTCACGAGCGGCTTGATAGTTGAGTGGTATTTAACTTGTTAAAATAGCTAATGTGTGTATTAAAACTATACAGGAAAACACTCAAGGTTTTGTTGGCCTTGCTGCAAAACCTCGGTGTTTCTTTTTGTTTGTTTGTAATCTTTGATACGTACGTGCATTAGTTATTTAGTAAGCTATATCACAGAGCTATCAAGCTGCTCGTAAAAGTTGGCATCGTCAGTTCGACGCAAGTGGACTGAACGTCAAAATGTTGTTTTGGGGTGTTATATATGGGACAAGCGGTGCAAGTACTACCTCCCGTATTTCTGAGACTGCAGGCCAGGAAGCAAAACTTTGTCGAACTAATCAATAGCGGTGCTCGATCCCTGATATGCCACAGAGTTTAGCACCGTTCCTGATCTATGGACGCGTTTATGCGAACTCGTGTCGCGCGACTCATATTAGTTCAAGAGCGCGTAAAACGACAACAGGCGATGCAGTAGTATATTTCCACACTCCGTTTCTCAAAGAAACACGTGATCTCTTTCGTTCTGTCCCTCGTTCCGTCCCTCGTTTATAAGTTGTCCATTGCGGGGTTTAGTTCTTATCAACTATAAAATATCGAAGAATTGCCGACAGTAAAATACGTTTGCATCCGTCAATTATGTTCACTACAACTGAAACGACAGAGGCTAAATAATCAAGCGGACAATCCACCGTACACAACGTGGTAACCAATCCACGGAATAAATGCAGAGGAAGTAAAACAAATCTTTAAAAAAACGCGCGTCTATAAGTTTTATCCGTGATTCGTCAATTGCAAGCGAAGCCCGTCCCTTTATACTGAATTTGTTGCCACGCGGCGTGCGAACCACGCCTTTCCTGAAGGTCTCTCGTTGCCGTCCCTGCTGATTGTTGTGAATACGCGGACACAAATGTCTGAACTATGCTCTGTGATGTGAGAACACGGGGACCACCTTCTAAACTGACCGTCGGATTCACCACTTATACTTAAAAATAACTTATAACTACATTTTTTACCATGCGCATGTGTCGCTGTTGTCTACCTTGTTGTAGAAAGCAGTGCATGATATACTGCTGAAAGCAAAGGCTTGGCGCTGCATGAAATTGCAAAGGAAGCTTATCGCTGTAGTGTGCGAGCGCTAAAGCGACGGGTCAGGAAAACGCAAACTCGCTCTGTGGCCATCTCGACTCGGTTGGGTCCTTCTTGTTCGCCGCAGCCAGATAGTTGCTGTTTCCAGAGCCGACTACTTTGCCGCGTGTACGTCAGTGACCTGAGGGCGCGTGACTCTACTCGAAGAAATCGCCACTGAGGCGAGAAGAACACGACAATTAACCATAGTCAGAAAGCGCTTAAGGCAACATCATCACTCCGAGCAAAACTCGCGGTCATTTGCCCTCCGCTTCATTTATATCCCCGGCCAATTTCTATCAGAAACGGGTACCTTCGAAACGGTCGAGGAACGAAACACATCCTCCAATCACGTCGAAAAGGGTCTAAGAAGCAACAGGATCGCAGAAACAACAACAGCAACAACGCGGCAAAACGCGGGAAGCAAGGCCTATTCGTAACTGAAAACCACGCGCTCGAAAACCAGCCCCAAAACGTGGTCCAAAACGCGGCGCATTGCGAAGGTCACGCGCGGTCTTCTTATCGGCGCACCAATTACGTGCGGCAGCAGCAATAATCGAACCAAGCAGACGAACAAAAGGAAACCACTCTCCAAAATAAAACCCGCAACAATTTTTTCTTCTTTTTTTTTTTTTTTTTTTGCCGATGACTTTGAATCTGCGCGCACGACGTAACAAGTAGAAGCACACGCTCGACGATCGTCGCTCCGGAGCGCTGCAGGAGATGCGGCGGCATCTTGAGTTCTCCGGTCGTGTGCGCCCCGCATCCCTCGAGTCGTGCCTTGGCCTAATCACGAGCTCCTCGTCGTAATGACAACCGTCCCTCTCGGAAACGGTTCGTGCCGGGCTCCAGAGACATCTGAGCTTCGCCAGAGAGGCGAGCCATTACGCGCATAGGAGGAAGGGGTCGGATCAGCGTAAACGACTCATGGTTCTCTGCGTGCATCGTATCCCCACTTCTGCAGAGAGGTACGCCTTCATTGTACCACTCTTTCTCTTTCTCCCTTTCTCTCTTTCAGAAACCTACGCATCGATACATGTTGCCGGTAACAAAGTGAACGATTGTCCCTTGTGAGGAACGATGTGTTTGTGTGAATTGGAGCTCTCGGGGGGAAGATACTTCGAGGACTGCGAGCGATCTGTCACCCTGACTCACTATTTCCTTGACTATTCTTCGCTCGTTTGCCGAAGAAGGTTTCAGGATGACAACGAGAGATACCAGTGTAGTACATGGCTGCTGACAGGTTTAGAACGACAGGGAGGACTTTCAGCTGCTCAACCTTCAGCGCGAGGTTGATACCTTCCATAACACTTTGTGGTCTCGTGAGCTTGCGCGCGCAGCCGAAGCACGACGGAGAGATAAGAGCACGTGCTGGAAGCTGCACCATACGGAAATATACGACATTACATTTAAAACATTTTATAAAATGTTGGTGAGAGAATCAATCGGAGATGCCAATTTCTGCCATATCTCCAACTATACAATCAAACAGGTGTCAGCAATATTACAGTGCAGAGATGATGAGTCTCTGCACATCACATGTTCCAGAGTCATGGTCCAGTACTCGAGATTACACAGCGGCATGTCATGCAACGGGGTTCGATAGACATCCCGGGCGCACCCTCATAATACCAGCGGTTCGCACCGAATTGTCGTGACGTCATGCTTGCGTCACGCAGACGTCATCGAAACCAGTCCGGGCGACGACCGCCTGGTGCACGACCCTTGGGCCTTCGCAGAAAAACCAGAGAATAAAAAAAGAGATTTAACAGACTGGGACGTTTTTATTTTTTTTTTCTCCACTCGCGTTCTGTTTTACGACGAAAAGAGCGCACACTCTCCTATCCCGGAGTGCTTTTCTTCGCTTTTTTTCTTCTTTCCGAGAAATCATCTTCTCTTTTCCATCCACGGGGTGAGCACTTGACGCTTTGAACGCGGGCGATTAAGTGACACTAAATTGGACCCCGACGCTATTAAATTCCAAACCATAGCAAATAGAAAGAAAAAAAAACGCGCCAGACATTTGGTTTAAAGCATTCCAAGACGCTGAAAAAGGACTCCAGAGCACTCTCTGTTCTAAGAGAAGCAGCAAACAACATCTCGCCACTCAGCCCGTCCTTCTGCCCGGAACAGTGCGACTGGCTTCAATTAGCCGGACTTAGCACGCCTTGCTATGCGAGAACCGCAAGGAAAAAAAAAAGAAAGAAATCACCCGAGGACTGCTCGGGAACCCTTTTGGGGCGCTAAAAAAAAAAAAAAAAAAAAAAAAGAGAAGGGAGTGCAACACAAAAGAGGGAGGCGGTAAATTATTAAAATTAATGAACCGTCTTTTGCGGTGCCGGGTAATTAAATTGAAGTGTCGCACCTTTGGCAAACGCGTATAAGCGTGAATACGTGAGCACGGGAGGCTCACTGCAGATTTCGCGCTTCATGGCAGAGCCTGCGGGGAAAGACAGCTATAGCTTTGAAGGGGTAAACGAGGAAGGAAGGAAGGACCACACTCCGTTCCACGTTACGATGGCCCGCCACGGACGCTACGACCCATCTCAGCCAATCCAGGACTGGAAATGCACCATGTGACCTCGCAACCCGCGCACCGCTGAGCCCCGTGGGAAGGACACGTGACGCTCACTCGGCGCTCGACTGGCTCCGCCGCGATGCATCGTACGCTGAAGAGGAGCCCTCGGGTATAGCGCTTGCTGCTTCTTCGTTCCTTCGGAGCGTTCGGCAATTTGTCCTTTACCTGCAGGTGTACAGCCCTGGGATTTGCATTCTGAAATATATGTTTTTTATTATTTCATCGCGGAAGGGGGGTATATAGCGATGCTCTGCAGTTGACAACAGCGCCTGCATAATGTAGCGAGCCCGGAGCTACCGCGTCTTGGGTGGTGGTACTCGGGCGCGCCTGGACCGTTTGGAAATTACGGGGTAATTAATGGCTAGTTAGAGCGCTAACCTCGGTTTAAAACGGAGGATTGCGTAACAAATGATCCTCGGGGAACGAGGCGGAGGAGATCGTAAGTGGGGCTGGCGGGAGGCGTGTAAGCGATGTCATGCACCACCCCGCTGCGTTTCTGAAAGGACGCGAAGAAAATCGAGCAAACCGAGGCGGGAGGAGCTCTCGCGAACAACGCGCCCATAAACGCGGGGATAAGCCGCCGAACATGTCCCACGTGAACGTACATTCAGCCCGCTCTTGAACACGTACGAGCATGAGGCGAACAAAAATGCTGCCTTAAGTCATCTTCCGTGAAAACACATTCGGAACCCTCAAAATCTTACTTGCCGTAGCACCTTGTTGGCGTTATAAAAAGGGTGTAGGGTTTTTATGAGTGTTCAATAGCAACACTGTACTGGAATTTCGTGAATGAAACAAAACATACAAAATTGTGTGCACCCCTGCTTCAGTGTACCAGAAAGACTTTGTGTTTGTCCGTCCCTTCTTGTCCTAGTCTCAGGGTTTTTGTCGAAATGTTTAACCACCACCAGCTCGTTTGCGCCCTTACCTTTTGTTCAGAAAAAGTCTGTGTGTGTGTGTGTGTGTGGGGAGGTTGTGGTGGGCTGTGAAACTCCGCGATTGGAACAACGTCATTGTCGTGGATCTGTATGCAGAAACCGCCTTGTTGGGACGGCACATTTCCCAGCCTAAGTTTCCTGATAAGGAAATATAAAAACTATATTTCGTTTCACCTTAAGTCCAAACGCCACCAACGCTACGACATAATGGGACCAAACAAACAGCGACGCAACCAACGCTACGACATGATGGGATTAATCAGACAAAGCCCATCATGGCATTCGTCATGTTTCTGTACGTGTCCTATAATCGCTGAACCAATAATAAACAAAAGAAAGGCCTAGTGACTTGCGCTTCTGAAGCCGTTTGATTGGTACCATTAGCTCGTAGCGTCGCCTGCGTCAGGACTTAAGCTGAATCGAAGCTAACACCCGTCTTCGCGCGATTATAATGCTCGGCCAGAGTGAACAAGTGATCGGGTGATCAGCGGCAACAGCTTGCTTCTTCTGCGCTGTATGCTGATCTCGTATATCATGACGTCAGCGCCTGCTTGTACGCAAACACAAAAGAATGACTTGGCTGACGTTTTGTATACACCAGCAAGCTCTATCGTGTCAGTGTTTCGCTCTTCTCTCCTATTCCTCTGCTCAGATCCACCCGAAATGTAGACAATAGCCGCCAAATGTACAAAACCATAATCACCAACAACTTGAAGGAGAGAAAAAAACTGCATACCATTACACGTTTTGAACGCTCTATTACAGCTTTTTAGTCATTGAAATGGCAGCAGTAGCCTATAACAATGACAAAAACAAACCAAATGGCAAGAAGCACGAACATAATAAGTCCCCCCCCCCCCCTTTCTTTCGATCCTTAGACTGTCGGCGAGAATAGCAATATACTTAGCTGCTGCGCATGAAGAGCACCCATTCTCATCACCCCAAGGCACGTTCGAAGTGCTGTATTGGGATGATCACCAAGGGTTAAGTTTTATTGACTTAGCTCGAAAGTTTGCTACGTTATTAAAATTGGGCGAGCTCGGGTGCTGCTTCAAAGCCAAAACACCCACAGTGTTTGATTCGGAAGGACCCTTCAATAGGCGTAGAAGTCGGCCCGTAGTGGCGTACGCATCCGTGGGAATGCGAATCTTGAACCGAAGGAAAACAACAAGTACACAACCGGGATCTGGAATGATGGATGAAACAGGCACTTAATGTTGGGCGTCGTCAGGATTGGATAAGACTACCACCAAGGAATATCTAGGCGCCCGCGAGTTCATTTATAAGCAGTTCCCCGTTTTCTTCGAGTATAGAGCAAGCGGCCGCAGCAAATTTCCAAACTCGCACGCAGCTCCAATTAAGGGAGCGAATATAAAATCGGCGGCCCGCACGAGGAAGTCCAAGAGGCCATAACGCAGCGGAGACCCCAAGCGGGTCAACAACACACCCGAAAGAATCAGAAAAGAAACAAAAACAAACAAACACGAAAAACGCACCCTCCGTGCATTCGCGATGAGCTGGAACTCTCTAAAGCGTCCACATACGAACAAGAGGCATGGCTCCCAAGACGAACAAGGTGATCGAGAAACGCGCGAGGAACAATCTGGACGTGAGTACAAGCGGTGGATATGGCGCAGCGCTGTTTGGAAAACTTCAGGGACGCGCGAGATTCCAAATGATAGATGCACCCAGCACCAACAACGCGGGAAATAAACAAAAAAACGTAAAAAAAAAAGAAAAAAAAAACATCGTGTTTGTGCGGAGGGAACTGACCTGTCCTCCATACGTGCGGGGAACTCTGAGGCTCCGCTCCGTACAAGCGTGCATGTAGGAGCCCGAACTCTTCTAAACTCAATTTGGTGCCAAATATGTGGAACGTTGCTTAGATGAACTCGCTCGCTAATAAGCCGAATAAATAGATGGCGGGCTAAAACGGAAAAAATAAAAATATCACGTTCCCTTTTCTTTTTTTCTTGCTTCTTTTTCGTGAAGTTTATTTAGAACTAAGCGAAAAAGTCGGGATTAATAACATCCTGAGATCCGGTTTACAAAAAAAAAATATATATATATGGAGGGGTATTTGTTATTTCGATAAAACTTTGAAACGTTTTCACCACGTACAACACGCGGTTCGTACAGAAGCGATCCTGAGCGATGACGTAATGAATGTGGAAATAAAATCCTAGGCTTGTATAAACGTTGCAGAGTCTGTGCACATGTAAGAGAGCGGGTCGCGGGACGCTGCTTTCCGCGAACCATTAGGAATTTCGTAAAGTCGCTTCCGCCCGGATAATTAACTTTCTTATTTACTCGTTGTTTCTGTACTATAGGCAAGCTTCTGCGCCATGCGCGCGCGCGAGTGTGTGTGTGCATATAGGTTCTCCTCTGTACACCCAGATGAGACAGGCGTGTAAACTCTCGTGGTGGCTGATTAATAGTATTTGGCGCCGTTCGTTTCGGCTAAGGAAGAGCTTCGAGCATCGACGTGGAGGCAAAAAGGACGACCCCTCGTAACCGAATACCAGTTTATCAACCCGAGAACATCATCAATATTTTCTTTTTAAAGCTGATTGCTCCTCGTTTTGCTCAAGGACCCAACATAAGTCATCTCGAAAAGAGAGACGTTAACGACCTTGTTAATATTTATTACGGGGATCCCGATGATGCCAGGAAATTTCGGTCCTTTCAGAGACGCAAACATCGAGAGAGCGATAGTTCGCGCATACGCGGGATTGCGTCGAATGTTGCGTCCTAGTTGGCCCCTGAAACGATTATTCAGCCCAATTGCATTGGGACAAGGTTCCGCTTTAAAGAATAAAATGACCTGTACTCGATAATAAGAAGTCGCCAGGATGGCGTTAGCCTTGCTGATAGTGATATTGTAGCCATACATTGAAACGAAACGGGGTTCCATTTACAGTATACACCAACACCCGATATTTGTTGCGCAATCTTCGTTTCTCTCCGTGAGGCAATCTTTCCTCGTGATTCAGTTATTCTCTATGTTCAGTGCACCTCTGAGCACAGAACACTACGTTTTGAGGTGTATGAGTGTGTACTGATGGCAGTAACTTCGTGACAACCTTACTGCCTCTAGGAATGAACAAAAAAGAACCGGATAAAGCATATGTTTAACCCGAGACAAGCCGCCGTAACGCGAAGACATGTGCCAGACTTAAAACGAGCCCTCTGTGAAGCCAGGAATTTATCTAGTGCGGCTGGTGACACGAGGGTTGCACGCCTGTGAGGCCCCAGCGTTTGGTTTCACTGAAGATACGCTACATCTTCGCAAGGATAGACAACAACGGGGGCTTAACACGAGGACACCCGAGCGAACGTCTGAACCCGGAAAGTGGGCTTCCGCAAGAGAGCGGATCGCTCCCGATAACCATCGAACAAGTCGCCAAAGGTGAGTGAACTACGCCTCTTCGTACGGGCATTAATTATTCGGCATTAATCACCCCGTAATTAGCACCTTGGAGCAGCTGGAAATCGGGAGGCCCGTATACTTGTTCCTGGGAACAAAGCTGGCGACACCGTTCACTGAGACACGTGACCCCGCTGTTCAACAGAGGTCACGCGATGCTATACCGATCGACAGTGTCGCTCTCAGCGAGCTAAATTCCTCAGTCCACCGTGTCGTGCTTATTATTTTTTTTTTTTTATTACGTGCATTGTACATGAGAATAATGGATAGGTATACCCTTCGCCATCCGCTCTGCGTACCACTTTCCAAGTTTCGCTGCTCCCCGTCGCCCTTTGACACGGCAAAAGCGCCAGCGATATTCTTCTCGCCCCGTTCGTTTACATCCGAGCGGGAGGCCGCTACAGCTTTCGAAAACGGTTTCGAGCAAAATAACATACGTCGCCTTATCTCGAGCGAACACGTTTCCAACGCGTGCACGGGTGAGCGATAATAAATAATATAATAAAGGTAGCAAAAAAAAAAAAGAAACAGCGGACGAGGATAAAATGAAAGACAAATAAAAAAAGACGGGTGGGTGCCGCGTATGTACATCCGCGTAAGAATTCCAAAGTTGGCCAGCCTCCTGACAACTGTAGGGCCGCACCTTCATTCCTCGAGCGCGGAAGAAAATAATAATAATAAAAAGGAATATAATATGCACGCGAACACAACCGTCGCCATGTTTAAAATGAAACGAGAGAGGGCTGCTTTGAATTTCTAAGGCGTTCGCGGGACGGACGCAAAACGTTCCCCGCTAATGTGGGGCTGGGTCAGAGGCAACCTGCACTTGGATTGACCAATGAAGCGTAAGTGAGCGCATCGTAAAAATAGACAAAATAAAAACATAAGAAACGAGAGGGTAGAGCGTTACGTCGAACAAAAGAAGACAAAGAAATACAAACCCAACGAATGAAGAGTTAGACAAGACAGCAAAGGTCAATGAACAGCAGCGCGCACTGCTAAACCATCTCAGTCACTCAGGACACGTACGCAGTCTGGAACAAGAGGGTACGACGAATGAGAGAAAGAGAGAGAAAGACTTTTGAAAAGAAGGCCAGAGAAAGCACGAAGAACAAAAAAAGGTCAAATCTCCATAGGCACCAGACAGCGTAAACAATACAAGGTTTTGAGCAGGCACACGTATACATGCCATTACGACGGCGTTTACTAACAGAATGTTGCAGTATGACAACACTTTTTTGCGCACTCGCCATTACACGCTAAGTCAATCCGTATAATACAGAAGAGAAAAAAAAAAAAGAAGAAAAGAAGCGCCGTCTTACGCTACGCCAATTTCGTTCAAGCACACCGGCCGAGTAAAAACAAAAACAAAAACAAAACGACGAAGATACAATGTATGGTTACAGAACCAGCGCGTGCGTGAGATCGGGGAAGACAGGAGTTTTGACAACTATTTCAAGCCTGTGAGGTGTGTCGCTAAAATGAGGGGCTCGCGCTTGTACCTATTATGACCCCGCGACGGGAGACAAGTGAAGCATATGCGAGCCATGTCCTCTTTTTTCCCCCTTTCTTTTTTTCTCCGGAGGGCGGAGTCAAGCTGAGGGCATTCTTTTTTTCTCCCCCCTCGAGATGTCAAACGGGCGATGCACCGAGCCGCGGGGCAAGGTTTGCTCGTCACCTCAGCCGATGCCGCTCCACTGGCTTTGCTCTAGCTGCGTCGTCCGGGGTTTTGCATTAGCCACCAAAGCCGTGACCACACTGCTGATCTATCCTACAAAGGACCAAAAGACGGTAGAGAGTTCTAGGGAAACGTTTTTGCGCGTCCGATACAGTAGAGATGGGCCCTCCGGTATGAACTGCGCATCTTCGTACCGGAAGGACCATCGTATACAGTATCGGATGTGGAAAAACGGTTCCCTAAAACGCTCTACTGCCTAAAGCGTGTTTTGTTCTTTGTACGACGGTCCTTATTGGTCATAAAAAAAAAAACGGTATGCAGACATATTCCTGTATGAAAAGCAAACCTGTATACGGAAACGGGCGTATTCAAACAAACAACATCTCCTCGATCGGAAAGGCCGTAGTGCTAAACATATTAAGTGTCAACGAAACTAGGAGAACCCTGAGCAGGGAGCAGTACTCCTTCAGCGTTCGACTGACACTCTGGTTCCTTCTTACTGATTTAGCGCGACACCGAGTTAATCGTTGACGCAGCAGTCGTGTTCCAATCTGTGCTCCCGCGTTCACTTTCTTTAGGTGACACCGAACATATAGGAACACGGTCTTGCTATCCAGGTGCTGGTGCGAATGCACCTTAAAAAGGAGTAGAACATAGAGGACAAAAAAAAAAAAAGACACACATAAACAGGACAGGCCGATGATGGTGTTACCGAAAGCACGCTTCAGTCGTTTTCGAGCCTTTTACGTCGTTTTCTTGCGTCTTTACGATATGGCCGGTATCAAGGCGAGCACGTCGTAAATAGCAGAGATCTACGGCCCCAATTTTCGCCGCGTAAGCTCCATACACTTGTTTACACTAACGACGAGATGAGAGCGGGAAGACGGTTTCGTGAGCGCGTTCTTCAGGATGCCTCGGTCGGTTCCGACGGGCGCTAGCTTCTTCGGAATGCCAGGCTCGAGGCTGGAGGCGTCCATTACACGGCAGCGCCGCACGCGGGTTGTGGAGAGGGAGAAGAACGCGGAGGATAGGGCATGGCGTGCTCCGGGGGGGGGGGGGGGGGGGAGGCTGAGTTGTTTATCATAACTTTGGGCAGCGTGTGTAAGCAACATGGCGGAACCTAAGGTAAATTGCACAACGGCAGCATCGACATTTGTTAGTAAACACGGCTGAGTTATGAACTTGTAATACTGTCCGACTCTCGCTCGCCCAAACGTTTCGCTTATTTTCTCGGGAATAGACTCCTCGTTCGTGCAACTACCAAAAACAAAGCGATTTTTTTTTTGCGTTTTTAGTTAAACGGCGGCGGAGTTGGGGGGGGGGGGGGGGGGAGGGGAGAGGGAGGGAGGCCTATGGCATGCAGACTATATACAAACCCCTAACCGCACCCCTTTTCTGAACTATACTAAACGCAATTAATAGAGTGTTGTTTAGAGTATAATTGCCCAAAATGTTCCGAGAAGGCGCCATATAGTGACTATTTTCCTCGTTAATTAACCTGCCTTTCATAATTCACCATTACACAGGAGACATTTTGGGGATATGAACTGAATTTCCCCGAAGCTGCAATCGCGCACCTATCCCCTCTACGGATATGACACAGAAGGTTATTTAATCCTGGACTTTATCGCCAATAAAAAAAAAAAAAATTATCTGATTTCGTTGTGGATGTTATCCTTGTGTTAGCGAACCGCACCAAGCAGCACTCAGAGCGAAAGCTCTCGAGTCTTGCCGCAGGCCACAGCGGATCGTTCCTGGTCTTGATTTCCCGCCCCTGCCCGTTTCGATCTGGATTGCATGGCGCATTTTAAAGATCCCAGGTTAGCGGCCCGAGTGGACTGGCCAAACTTCTCCTGTAAACAGCTTCCATTTGGCGTCGCCATCTCATGGGGACGGACCAGCCTCTTGTTGACCGAGCATTCACAACGTCTAATTTGGTTTGGCTGGATCACTCTCAAGGAAACTCCCGAAGACACGACAGAATATGCAGTAATACCCCTTCTGAGACTGCTTTCGCTTATCTTCCGTAATCATCGCTACCCATCGACGACGGCAGCTCTTCAGAAAGCACCACTTTTGGAGTCCGCGGTCGGCCCAGCCACGACCGACGCGCGCGCGCTTCTGAAAGCACACGTGCAGCAGCAGTCAGCCATCTTTATGTCAAGCCAAGCCACTTGGGATTGTCCGCATCGCCGCTACATAATTTCGGCTCCGGAAAGCAGACGGTGACGACGAGGACGACGACAACACCGGAAAGACAACGAGAGAAAAAAAAAAAAAAAAAGAAGAGGAAGTAGAGTGAAAACTGGACGAGACAAGTAGCCGACAGAAGCACATAAAGCTGACGAGGAGGAGAAGGCACCGCAATGGCGGCGGCGATTTCGGAGTGTGTTTCCCGGTGCAACGTACTCTATTATCATTCATTCACTGGAGTCATCGTCGAGACATGTCGACTGGGTACGCGGATCGACAGCCGAAGCACGCGGACCGGGCGGAGGAGGACGGCCCCGCCGTCAACTGTCCGCAAGAAGCGGCCAGCAGCGAGCAAGCAGACGAGACGGACGAAGCCCACGTAGGTAGACATGACACGTGACCAAACACCGAAGTTTCGGCAGGTATTCGCTCGCTCTTTCTCTCTCTTCCCCGACGGTGTCTCCTGGCTTTTGTTTCCCTTTGTCTTCGACATCGACCCGTCTTTCACGGATCTCGGTTGATATAAGCGCAAGAAGCAGGATCTCGAGCCCAAGTCGAAGCTCAAGTCGAAGCCGCCGCCGCCAAAGTTGAATGAGATCTTTGGCGAACCGAAGCGGGGAGTCTTGAAAGATTAATGCGCAGTTTGGGAGTCGCACCCGTCCTTCATTTCTGAGGTTGCGCGAAGCGGGTATTCTAAGTGTCGGGTTGTGTTGCCTGCCCGTCGGCTGGTACCAATATTCGCTTGGTTCCGGGAGAAGTCTTCGTTTTTTTCTCTCCTTTTCTTCTTGCGCCGAGTGCTTGCGAGCGTTTTGTTGGGATCAGCGAAGAGATTCGGCTTTTTCGTTTCTTGCTTGTGATTTTGGGGGTCTGTCCCGATCTGTTTGAGAGTCTGGAATGTTACCGTCCGTTCTGTGATAGTAAGGGAGCGGAAAGATTGGACGATCGAGAAGGCGACATGAACGAACCGATTTGGGTATACTCCTCGCTGCGTAGTCTTGATATTATTATTATTATTTTTATTTTATTTTTATTTATTTATTTTTTTTTTTTTTTTTTTGGGGGGGGGGGGGGGGGCGATTGCAGGCGGCGTGTGGTGTCGTGAAAAGCGGGCACGCCTGGCTTTCCTCCATTTCGTTTGAGGTTTTTTTTTTTTTCATTTCTTCGTTTTGGTGTTTTTTTTTTGCAGGAGCAAGAAAAAATGAAGTAAAGCTAAAACGAAGGGCGATTTGACGGGAATATCTTTCACTTATGTTTGCAGCCTCCGAAAGTACAGGGAGTTCCCGAGAAAAGAGAACCGCGTTTTGCGGCCCGCGTAAGTAAACTATGCATCGCAAAACGCTCAAACTCTGTGAGAATGCGGTGCTAGTGGTTGGTATAGAACGCGAAAGTGTAAGAACATAACATTACTCGGATTAGAAGATAATACCCCTTTGTCAAAAGTCCGCGCCACCGACTGTCCGCCACTGCTTGATCACGAACCAGACACGAGTGCATGCGTCAGCGTTCGGCGAGGATTCGGATCCAAGCACACACTACGTGTCCAAGCAATGGCGACCGCCATGGTTGCTCGATGAGTTTTTTAACGTCCACCTAAGCCTAATATTGTCAAAACAAGAACTGGCACTGTGGACGCTTGTGGAATGTGTATAAATCAAAAACACTTGTCAGCAAGAAAGAGAATATTGTTTTCTTACTGATAATCTTATTTTCTTTTTTCTTTTTTTCTCTTTTCTTTTTTTCTGAAATATATGCTACAGGCGCCTACGATGGCGTTTCTTTGATATTGGACTTAGGTGGACGTCGGTTAAAAGAGAAATTTCGTTTTTCTCAATTATCTTTTGATCCAGGCAACGTTCTGATCTCAAACTTTCGCATTCTATCAGAACCGCTAGCGTCACATTCTCAGGGAGTTTGAACTCACTGCGATGCACAGTGTCTTTCACCGGGCCGAAAAACACGGTTCACTTTTCTCGGGAACTCTCGGTTATACATTCTATTAAATCCATAGGATTCAGAGTAAAACAGAGGGGTGCACTGTACTCGGCTTATCGCATGACATCCGGCTTGCTAGAATCAGCGTCTTAGCTGAGACTGCGTGAAAGAAAGCGCTGCCAAAGCTAGCCCACAAGCGGAGTGGCACGTGAAATCGAGTCACAAGAGCTCGCGCTTTCAATCAGAAAGTCTACTCTAAGCTAAGGCGCTGATTCTAGCGAGCCGGCCCAGAACTGTCCTTCAGTCCTACATCTTCAGGAGTCTGGGAGGTCTAACGGACGACAACTGCACGCCATTGCAAAAATGTTTAAAACATTTGGATGTTTCCAGCAAATAGACACGGATACAAGCTTACCGTACTAGCTGACTGCGCGTAAACACCCACAGCGTTCGCGCAGCCCAGGGGATGGCCAATGGATCGTACTTACAATTAAAAAATAAAATAATAAAGGAACAAGTTATGTCCTATAATTTAAAAAAAAAAAAGCGGCCAATAGCATGAACAGTATATTAAAAAAAAAATTCCATGTTAAAATTTGATCGACCTTTCGGTCGAGGCGCGTCAACGTAGGAGCAACATCCGCATCAAATTAGCCGAGCGCAAGTTTCGTCGAAACCACACGCTCGGCAGCAGATTGTGCAAAAGAAGGACGGTGGAAAAGCACGCTCTCGCTTTGCCACCTCATCTCGTTCTTCCCCGCGGGTACGCCAGAGAAATATACGGAAACTTACAAAAGCAGGAAAACTCGCCGCGATGCCAGTGGCGCGGGGACGTTTCAAGAATCCATCAATTTACATCTTTTTTTTTTTTTTGTTTCTACTCTATTTTATAATTATCATGACCATCGCGGAGGAGCTCCTTCGGGCGAAGGTGTGGCATCCTCCGATCTTTTGGATCACACCCTCCCCTTCCTCCCCCTCCCCTGTCCGCGTCCCCGTCGGCGAGACGCTTACAAAATCGCGTCGATTTAGCTTCTTTGCGTGTTTCACCAGAAACGACTTCCACGTCTTGTCGGACGCCTTCTGCCCTTTTTCCTCTCCATCGACTACCTCCTCCTCCTCCTCCTTCTCTCCCCCCTCCCCCGCCTTTTTTTTTTTTTTTGTTGAAGTGATGGAATCTGAAAGGCATAAAGAAGAGGAAGGAACGCGTTCACGCCAGAAAACAATAACATGAATAACACGGGCTTTCCCGTATACGCGTCTCTTCCCTCTCCCAATTATCCATCCACCTCCGCACGTTTTTATTTTACTATTTTAAAAATAATAATAATATTAAAGGAATATTAAAGGAAACAGGTTGTCTCCCAAACTGTACTTTTTTTTTTTTTTTTTGGTGGGTGCTTAGATAAGCAGGCCACTCGCTCGTCTTCTTACCACGAGTGGTACGACTCACGCGTTGTAAACAACAAAAGGAAAAAAAAAAACGAATATTCTCAGCTCGTGTAGGGAGGAGAGGGTTGTACGTTGCAAGAAGCTACTACGTTGGCTAGGTCTAACCGAAAGGCGAACGTGTCAATCGTGTAATCTGGCGTCTGGAAAAATGCGTAGTCGGCCCTGATAAGAAAAAAAAAAAAAAAAGAGAAGGGAGCCCTCGGGCCGAATCTTTGCGCCCGTAGACATACTCAGACAGCGATCGGATCTGTAAGGGTAAGAACAAGAAACCGGTTCGTGGGAATATGTGAATGGGAAGAGAGCAACTCACTCTGTCACGTTCACCTTTTCCTTTCCGACGCGGAGCTTCGTGATCGAACGACTGATCAAATATTCGGGTTTACACTCGACTTCATCGATAAGAAAACGATTCGGCATTAATCTTTCGTTTTTCAAAACATTCTCCGCAGCGGCACGCAGAAATGAAACAGGGCTTCTTGCCGCGTTTGCTGTAGACAACAGATTCGATCCTTAAACAAAATTATTTCTGTTTTGCAAAAAACTAAAATCAAAAGGTTTTTTTTTTTTTTCAGGTTTGACGATTTACGGTGTTGTTTCGGTTTTGTGTAGTAGCCATATGTAGCCAGCCGAGTTTATTCCCGACACTACGGCTCGCCACCCTTCTTAAATCTTTAGTTGTTTTTAAGTGTCAGCTCCTCCAAGCTTATCCCCGAGATTTTAGCTTCTGCTAGACACTCAATGGTGATGGCGCCATCGGGTGGCGGCCAATGCAAGCTTGGGAGCTTCGATACCTCGCTAAGATCGAGCGTCTATAAGTTAGGTCATTAGGATCCCCACATAGTTCGTTTGTATGCTGTAATTTCGGCGTAATATCACGTGCTACGACACCGTTTTGAAAACGGCTACATCCGTAGTCGACGTGGACAACAAGCTTGAATGTAAGCTGTGGACATGCCCAAAAGATCAGTTTGCACTTTGTGGTTGAGCTTGCCGCAAACGACTGCTAACTGTCGCGAACAATGACAGGCCCGGTCGGCCAGAGTGACGGTCCCAATTATATTGCGGAGCAAATCTGGGTTGTTTGGCAGCGGTCAGAAAAGTGGTGCGACGAATAAACGAACGGTTCGTGCTGCGCAGCAACTACATAACCGGGGAGACCAATGGCCAAGGACAAATAACAGTGCAGTCGGCATGACCTCCAATTAAACAAAAGCAAAAAAAAAAAAAGAATCATCGGAATACTTTTGTGGAGCCAGACAGCGGAGATCGGTAGAAGACGAGGAAGGAAACTGACGTTATAGCCTTCAACCTCTCGACCTAGTTAGTGTTCTTCATCGACCGAAACGCACTTCGCTTTTTTGCGCTTTTCTCTCGTATAGACCAACTCAACTCTCTGACGTCACGCCGCTGCGGTGGCGCTGCTGTCGGCACTGGGCATGCGCAGGTGATTCGCCTTGGCCGAATCTGGTTTCTGCGCGCGCGCAGTGCCCTCGCTTGGTGGGCAAACGCGGGCTTGTTTGTAAACAATGTGTTGGTCGATACCGGGAGTGACAAGTGTTCTTCCGGCAGTAAAGCCTCATGAAAAAAGCTGCGCCGCGCGCGGCAAATTAGAAACCGCCCCAATAGTGCTAAGAATGCCGAGATATGTCCCTAGGTGAGATGCTACTAACGATGGTGTGACCTGAATCTTGAGGCTTTCACGAAACGTTGACATTTTGGTACCTTCCAACTTCAACAAAGGACTTCTGCCGAAATGAGGGTACAGGATAACAGTATTTCAAAGAATTATTTTTTTTTTCTCTACGTTATGTTCAGGAGAATTTCATCTCCTGAACTGATATCTCAAGGTCTGTTTTTCAAACTGTGTTCAGTACAAGTGCCGATACAGTTTTGTAACCGGTGAAATCGAACGTTTCTCCCCAATTGAACACCTTACACGCGGTAGAAATATCATCACGACGGCGGCGCACAGCATAGACGAGAGTTAACCCTATTTCGTTGTTGGACACGCGACAGCTACTGCCTGCGCCTCGGGGCACGCATCAAAAAAAGATGACTCGACGACAAAAATAAGAAGAAGAAAAGAAAAGACACGTCAACAATCGGGCATTCGCAACGCAACACGCGGCACACTTCTTGCCTCCCGCGTAGTGCTCGTGTGTCGCATTTTATTGTCCATCATCTTGGCCACGCTTTGTCCATCCTTCACACTCGCGGCTTCTGGAAAAGCCGCTGCGGCCGCCAGATCTGGCGGCCAACACAACCAACCACTCTCTCGGAAGACGCGCACAAAAGCAAGACTCGGCGTCCATCTCTGCGCGGCCGGCGCGTCTCGACCGGCGACGGCGACGATTGAGGACGACCGACGCAACAATGAAAATAACGTTGGACCGGCGCGAGAAAAAAAGAAAGGAAAACGACAATCTCGGGAAGAGACTCGAGGGTTATGGTGGCGCGTCAGGAACGCCGTAAGACAAGAAGAAGAGAAAATCAGGAGGGGACAGAGGCAGCAGCGAGCGAGCCGACAATGAGTGCCGTTGTCTCTACGAATCTACTGCGGGCGAAGAAGGCAAGCGAGACGACGACGACCAAGAGGCAGCCGAGTAACGGTTCAGCGCCCCCATGGTTTGTGGACAACGCCGTGATTCGTGCTCGAGAGCGCGCGGCACGGCGCGCACACTGCCGGGATGTCGGCCGTCTGAGGGCGGAGGAAGGCACATACCGGCAGTGTGTGCACACGGTTTAGAGTTGGCGGGCGAGAAACGAGAAAGCGGCCGTACGCAGTTCACGAAGGGATCACATCAAATGTCGGTACTGCAAACCCCGTTTAATTGTTTTTCTTTTCTTTTTCTTTACAGCGAAGTTGTATGATTAACAGGTCGGAATTCTGGAATATTTTTCGTGTCGTCGCCTTAAGAAAAAACAGACAAAAAAAACTTAAGCGATTGAAGCAAAAAGTACATATCACGCGTACAACATACAGCACAGCATTCGTTTCAATAAGGAACAAGCATCCGAACCAGATAATTGATGAGGCGCCCCTGATAACAATGCGAAGCACGTAGCGCTCACCGCACGCGTTTCATGGTAAATATTACTATTGCGCATTAAGCTGCCGACGGCGGCTTGTGACGTGGAGAGTGACGCTCGAAGCAGGGAAGCCTTTTTTTAAACAGCGTTCTTTTTCGATAAACGGAGGTTCTCTAAATTGAGGCTCCGATGTCTCTAAACCGAGCTTCGATAAAACGTGCTTGTTCTCTAAAACCTGTTTCGGTGCAGTTGCGTTCGATCAACTGTAGTAAACCCCGCGCGCGGCCGACGGTAGACGATCTAATAGATGAACATCAAGAAGCGCAAAAAAAAAAAAAGATAAAAAAAAAAGAAAGAAAGCGCAGGGTCCGGCATTATTCAATCTGCGTTGTGCGTGATTGCTTCAGCCGGCGATAGCAAAACGCAAACGATGCATTTGTGGTGTTGTTGATTGACGCTCTCGGGTGGCAGAACTCAGTCCGCACGAACTTAGTGCGAAATGGAGTATAGGAATACTACGCTCTCGTAATAAGGTTATACCGGGCCGTTTCCCGATTGGTGTTACAACCAACGAAAGGCTAAAAGTATACTGTACGCAACGAGTACACCAAAAGAGGTACAACCTGATCGAAATCTATAACAGCAGGCAGCTCCCGGGACCCTTTATAATGCGGGAAAATATTCGAAAAAGTTGCTCTTCTACAAAAATCCGAAATATGTCTAAATGTTGCCAAATAAGCTGGCATGCAGGCGGTCGGACAAAAAGGTTGGAACAACGAACTGCCGTCCGTTTATAGAGAGAGCGATCCGTCAGAATCTTGATTTCCAGATAATCAGGGCGGTCGGCCGCCTTTGCTTGTATAGGCGAACGGAAAAAGACGTATCGGATGTCGTAGGGTTATCGCTCACCGGCTGCGAAAAGTAACCCAAGTCGTAAGGTAAAAAACGAAATAGGCAACGAGGGCTAATATAAAATACTATATATACGGACGCGGCTAACTGCGCAATCTTTGACCGATTGGGTAGTCGCGTTGTGCGGCTGAAGGATTATTCGTGTGCTCTGAACGTCGCACAGATACTGATGCTTTCATCGAACTTCCGAGTCCGGAATTTAATGGGGGGGGTCGTTCGTTCTTCCTAGCGACAAACTGCGGGGTCTATAGTGTAATTATAATTAAGAGTCGCTGTACTTTGCCTCGTTCTCTCCCGCCATTTGTGCACAATTTCCTCATTGTTTATACTCCAGCCCGTGCATCGCCTGCAACGCCGTTAAAGCTACCGGCAGGAGTGTGTGGCTCTATCTATAGCATCTCATTTGCTCGAGAGCCCCTGCAAATTAAACGCGCTAATTCAAGAATCGTGAAAACAGGGGTGACAGTGTTACACTTTATCCTCGAAGCGGAGTAGTGTAACATGAAACGTCAGCTCTGGAGATTTCTGAATGGGAGCTACATAACTATAACATCATTGATGATTATAGATTCTTGACCGATTAATATCAACAAAGTGCACAAAATGTATCGTACTAACGTGTAAACTTATTTTATTTATTTTTTGCTTTTCCATGTCGCTCTATTCCAAACTAAAAAAAAAAAATCTGCAAGCAAGTGATTTTCGCTTTTCTTGATCTTTTACACACTGGAAACCAGAACAGGGTGCGGACTCTCCACTACAAAATCAATAGAAACTAACTAACCGCGAAAAGCCGTCGCAGCAGAAACTAATAAAAAAATTTCTACGTCGGCATTCATGGCACCCTCGCTTGGAACCGATAGTACAAATGAAACGATAAACGAAACTGTTGATCTACTCACATAAGGCAGGAGGCGCGAGCAGTAAAATGCAACGAATCGCATCAAAGAGACCTAGAGATGAGCACAAAACCCTCTTTTGGGCAGATCGTTGCTTTTTTTAAGTTCGCGCCACGACGACAAAGAAGGACTGCGCGCGCCACAACGCAGCCACGACTCGTTAACGCCCAACGTATATAATAAACGCCTTCCCACAAAAAAATACCGAACGTCTCAACTCAATTCCAGACAGCGGGGGCGTTTATTCCGGTTGGACAGAAATAAAAGCGAGGCAAAAATGCGACGGCGACAGAACCCAGACCGACACGAAGCGCTTGCTGTGCGTCATTAGAAGGCAACTCACAGAAACAATAGTCGCAAAATTGCGCGGGCTTCTTTTTGCTCGATTTTATGTGTCGTATCGAGCCTAGCAATACGGCATTAGCCGGCCAGACACAGACGAGACATCACGGGTATAGAGCCAAGCAGCGCGGCCGGCTCAGCCAACAGAACCCTAGTCGCCAAAGCAACGCCAAACCGACAGGCGCGAGCGAATCGAACGAGCGAGCGGCTAGACTCCTTTTGTTTCTCCAACGGCCAAAAATGTAAACGAGATCAGAACAAATTATGGCGTGCGTGCCAATGTGTCGCGTGTTTGTACCGATTTATCTATTTATTAATTTATTTATTTGGCCATTTTTCGAGATGTGCGCGCGCTCTGTCTCCTCCATATGCGTGTCTGAATTTATGAAAATCGATTCGCAGAAACTGCTAAATCAAATTTCCCAGGGGAAAAAAAAGAAAGAACGTTTGGCCAGTGGGTGGCTAAACGAGAGCTTTGGGGAAAGAAGAAAAGAGAATTCTTCTAAACGCCCGTATTTCCTCGCCCGACAAATATATATGACAGCATCTCGCGCATTTGCGCGTGAGTGTGTCGCGGCTGTCGGAGCGTCATAAGAACGGCTCTCTATCCGGCTTCTATGGGAGCATGTCAGAACGGCGTTTGTTGCACCCCTCAGACTAATACTGTTTCTACCTCCAAGAAAAAAACTATATAAAGATGACAGACATATCCAGCAGACATCAAATATTGCTGCCTTCACATGCGTGCGACCCATATAATATAATGCAGGCTGGGATTCGTTTTAACAAAAATTCAAATTTCTTTGATTCTGCTTCTAGATTTTTTTTTGTGTTCGTGTTTTGCGTCGGCGCCGCTCTAGATTTTTTTTTTCTTCTTCTTCTGCTACTGTGCGTATACGTCAACGTCGGATTTCAAAATCGCGGCGGTCGGTAAACCGTGTATCGAAAATTAGCCCGCTTTTCCCGTTGCTGTATTCTTTTTTTAATGTAAGACAAGGGGCGAGTCGTATGGTTTATTAAAGAGAGCCAGCCGCCGATCTCTACCCTCCCGGAAATGCGCCGTAAAGTGTGCATGGGCTTACGATGAACCGCAGAGAACGCCACGAACCGTTCAAGCCCAATCCAGTGCCGTGCCAAGTGCCACGTGAAACTTCGGGAGGGGCGCAGGAACGCGCGCGGGTGCGTGGTCGCGTGGTATACGTTCAGAAGGCTAAACTGGCTAGGACTGCTCGTAGGCGTCACCCGCGATCCACCTTAAGGTAAAACAGAGTATAGAAAAGCGCACGTGTATACGAGATTGAAATATCGGCAAGGAGGGAAACAAAACCAGGAACACGATTGCATTCCCTAGGTGAGCGACAGACACACACACACAAAAAAAAATTGTTATATATATATATATAGGCTGCACCTTGACGCCACGAGCACGGTGGCCACGAGTTAGGCGGGCCACGTGCAACTATACTACGCGTGATCACAACTGAATCGACAAGGCGATAAGGAGACTGTCACGTACCTGGGCACGCCTCGCGCTAGAATACATGAAAAAAAAAAACGATCTGAGCAAACAACTGAGAAAGAGGGATGGAAAAATGGGAAGAGCGTACGTGGGCGAAAAAAAAAAACGACTTGGGGGAGCGGTTGTTTTTTTCGAGCGTCGCAGAGTAAATGATTTGCGCGACAACTCGCGTCAAGTGTTCGACTGGCATTGCTGGGCGTCTCGGAACATACGATAAACAGTGACAGCATCCATGTCGCTGGGGTTTTGGATCATTGATTAGCAGCTTCAGACCAGTCCCGCCTGTTAACTTTCTTATTGGTAAAACACAAATTCAGGTGCCGCACGATCACGTTATCGTCGTCTAACTGAACAGGAAAGATAGCTTCGACAAGAAGCGTAGTTGATTAAATCGATAGCATTATTAAGCTACTAATCAAGATTTTCAGCTGTGTATATTCTGGTCTCGAGTACTTTTCCCACCTAAATTTAGCGGAAAAATGACGTCACGTGACCTATGCACCGATCCAGGTTCTCCGCTAGATTTAGCACGAAATCCAACATCTCCTCGTGACTGCAATCGATAGATGCTATCGCAGTCATAGTTAATCACCCCTAGGGACCTCCAAATTCGTCTCCCCATCAATTTTTTAGGGGCGAAGCTCCTTAGGGGCTAGCCATGTCCGTATGTCCGTCCGCCGTAGGCCGGCGTCGGGTGCTCGTGCTTCTGCTCGTGAGATCACGTGCTCACGAGCACGTGAGCACATGCTCACGTGCTCGTGTAGGGAAAAAAATTGGAAAAGAAAAGATGAAAAAAATTATGAGAAAAGAAAAAGAAGAAAAAAAAAGAGTAGGGGGTTCTGAGATGCCATCCCATCTGTCTGCTTAAAAAAAGAAAAAGAAGAAAACCACACATTCTCCTACTGACATGAATGAAAAGGCTCAAAGAAAGAAAAAGAAGAAAAAAAAGAGTAGGGGGTTCTGAGATGCCATCCCATCTGTCTGCTTAAAAAAAGAAAAAGAAGAAAACCACACATTCTCCCTACTGACATGAATGAAAAGGCTCGGCATGCTGCGGCTCGGCGTCTACGCAGACAAGCACCACCAGAGCTTCGCCCCAAGCAACATCATTCACCACGTGGAGATGCGTTTTTTGCTTAATGTTGTAAATTAGCAGGGCCATGTCATCCCTTTTGGATTTTAAAGAGTTGGTTACTTCGAAATGAAGTTCGTTTTCCTTTCCTCCTGGGCAATCCAAAATGAGAAATTGCATAGTTTTGCAAGTGAAATTTTATGAACACTGGAAAGGAAGAAAACGGCAGGAAGGACCTTGATATGCAGAGTAGCTTCGGTCACTGTGCATAGCAAATAGATAGTTTTCTTCTTGGACACGTAGGGATTGACTATAACTGAGGTGGCTGTTGTGCTTGTATGTATATCGTTAATTAAATGTTTAGTGTAGAGCCAATGCTTGTCCTGTGTAATTCCCTATTCTCTGTCTTCGTTTACTGAGCGTTGTTTTTGCCTTTTTGATGTGTCTCAGTTGTTCCGCGCCTCCAGCCACCGTAGATAACGTTTCAGCGTCTAGTGAGCTATGTGCGTGCACGTGCACACGAAACACTGCGGAAGGCGACGAACGCGTGCTGGTAGCTGGGCAAGTAATGGGGGCTCCCCGGACCTCTTGCCCTTTCAGTAACCATAGCCATAGCCTCCTCTATACTCACAAAGCCCGGCAGTTCGACGACCGAGCCATATAGTGCCCGGTCGCAGATTTGGAGCGCGAGGATCTGGTAGCACAGAGCATCAAAGAGCCATTGGTCGGGGAACCTGGACGTCAGCGCACAGCTTTTGCAGCGGCGAGGACCCGCCGCAACACATTTGTCCGCTAAGGATAAGTGTGTTTCGGCGTCTCGCCGCAGCGGGGCGCCAGTCACGTGGCTCTCCTCTAATCCGTTGTCTACCTCTCCTCCTTTTTAATTTCGGCGGCTGCTTCTCGTGGCGATCTGCCAGGCTTTGTCAGGATAAAGGAGGCTATGCTATAGCATACCCCAGGCATTTATTGAACTCTCATAAAGGGGAATCACAGATCCAATTGGCGACGTGCGCGACCAAAAGCGTCGCTGTGGTCGGCCTTCCACGATTGGCCGAACGCTGACTATGACGTCAGAAAAGGATTTATCATCGACGGAAATAAGAGGAATGAAAGAACTTTAATTTTGACGGTGTTGGAAGTGTTCCTTTGAGAGCGCAATGATTTCAGACTTCCACCATGCTATTTACAAACAGCATCGAACTTGTTGTTTGCAAGGTAATGACGTCACGAAAGGTAACCAGACGAGGGCGCCACCAAAACATCTCGCCGCTAATAGACCAATATGTTAAGTTCAGCATGGGACGCCTGGCGTTCGCTCAAATTCAATTCGTTCTTCGGCCGACGTCGAGTCTCTGCAAGCCCCTAGTACTGAACAATGATCTTCCCTATACTCGGAGTATTTCGTCTTCCGTTTCATCGGTTCAACTTCACGGTGAAAATATCAGCCTGCACTCAAGCGGAGTCACGTTCGGCGCCAGTCTGGCGCCGACAATTGTTTTCTTGCGCCCGTTCGCTTTTCTGCGGACGGCGCTCTACTCTCATCCCTACCTCAGCACACCGGCATTTTTGTTCTTTTAAGTTTAGAATTTCGAGCTGTGTCTCAAGCCTGGTTCGAAGGTTAGTTTATTGTTCGCTTCGTCGACAACCAGTTCTCTTATTCGCGGTTTTGTTTCCGGAGGAGGACAGGAAAGGCAGCACGGAAAGTTGGGGGGCGAAGGCAGCTCGATATTTCCGAGCGCGAATCCCGACACCACAAGTCAAGGACGCGTTTGGCAGACCCTCTGGCGAGGAAAATTGAATATTTCTTGGTCGCGTCTCGGTTCTGTGCATCATTACGCTTTTTCATTTTGCTCGCGTACGCTAAAACTGGCAGAATTTTGTCGGTGGGTATAAACTTATGAGAAAAATAAAGTATCACAAAAAACAAAACAGGTGCAAGTATTCTTGTTATTTTGACAGCATACTAAAAGCGCGAGTTATCTTTTACTTTTTTATTTTTTTGCTTAACTTTAAAGTTTTTTTCAGACTTTACTGTTAGTATTGCGCGCGTACAGATGGTGACACACGGTTGTAAGCGACCGTGGCTCGTGCATGATCGAACACTGCGGTCCCGCTTTATGCTCCATGTAACCATTAATTTGCGCATGCGCCGCACCGCCGCGCGTTTGAGTTTATAGGGCTTCGTTCTGACGGAACGCTACTCAACGTTCGCTTCACGCGTTACTATAACAATATTCTTCTATTTTTTGTCTGTTTTTTTAGATTGTTTATAACATCGATCAAGGGGATGGCAGAGCGTTTAATAAAGGTATAGTGTATATATCTACATTTAAACGTACATTTTCTCATGGCGGCAAATGCTAGTTAACTGATCGGTGAAACTCGCATTTCCTGTAAACGCTCGCACTCTTTTTATAGGCACGGAACACCTCACCGTACATAAGCATGAGCCAGCGTATACTTACGGTGTTTGCAGGTATCTACGGAAGCCGGCTGCACCGAATGTGATCTCGGAAACGAGTGAGGATAAAAAAATATGTTTGTCAAAAAAAGAAAAAGAAAAGGAACACCTATTTTACCTAGAACCGCAGCTTGCGGTGGTTTCGCGTGAGATCTCCAAGATGTATTTTTGTTAGCGTTGACAAAAAAAAAAATGTATATATCCTATATATTTAATATATATAATTTTTTACAGATTTTAAGTTTTACGTGCTTTGCCGTTTCTCCAGATTTCAGGTAGAAGGCAGTGAATATATAAAAACACAGAAATGGCCGCCTCTTCCTTTTTTTTCTTTTTTTCCCTCGCGAAATTTACGGCACGTTTTTTAATTTCCGTCGGTTGTAACGTTCTATAATAATTGCTCTTTTTCTCTCTTCAGAAACTCTTCTAAGGAGTGTTTTAGATTACCTCCCGTTTTGTGGGACACTAACAAACTAACTAAGCAAGAGACGACAAAATCAAAACTAAACGAAGTAAAGAAAAAACAAAAAATACATTTTAGACTTCATAAATCACTTTATCACAAACAAAAAATGGAAGAAAAAAAAATAGGAAGTTGTGCGCAGGCTCAATGCTCTAGAGAAATTAAAAAAAAAATGCTGCTTTGTTGTTGTAAATTTGATTTTGTTTACGAGATCAACATATTTTGTGTCGTTGACACACGTGAAATTTTAGTTTCTATGCCTCAAATGACGATGACAGAAAAATAATAATAGCGAAGGCACCCAGGGTGTATTTAACGATCGTTGGGCGTGTATGTCGCAAAGACAGCTGCTTGGGGTCGCAAAGTTTTCTATATCAGGGGGACATCGTCGTCACTTTAATTTACGTAATTAAAAAAAAACAACTTAATAAGAGATAGCAAAGAGCGGAAAGTCGGCGCTATAAACAGTTTGTGAAAGGAAGAAGACTGAGACTGTATATCTCTCCAACCAAACCCCCTAATTTAAAAGAAGTTTTGATAGCCGAAAATGTTTCCACCCCAGTATGTTCTTAAAGCTAACTCGAGACGCTAACAGGTGCACGGATGGAAAGCAATAACACTTGATTACACGTAAACCAAAATAACAACACAACAAACCGAATAAATCATCCGAATTATACTCGCAAACGCAGTAGATGACCGATACTCAAAGCTCACGTACTACGTGCAATTTCTAAAGCGAAAAATATGCCATATATCCGCGCCCACTTTCTCGTTTATTTCGTTATATCTTGCTTTTTTGTAAGTATCTTCATTTTTTTGTTGCTGCTTACGTGTTTTATCGCAGATGCAATTCTTTTTTGATGTTGTTGCTTATGTGTTTTATTGCAGATGGAATTAAAAATAACACTTACGAAAGAAAGGAAAAAAAAAACGAAGAAGCAACGGGAACGACTAGAATGCCAACGATGGAAAGCATACGAGAGAGAAACGCCTGCGATATACACAATGCGCACAACATCCAGCGAGCTGGTTGGTCTACGTCTATACAGACAATCATCCCAGTCGAAATGTGCGCACACACACACACATAGCGTTAAAGCGTTGGCAAATCTTACGAGAAAATGCTAGCTCAGATATGTACACAAAACAGAGAGAGAAACTCGACGACTGCATGCAGGTAAGATCGCGCGAGCGCACACACACACACACACACATACACACACACACACAGATACGGTCATCATTTTGGGGCAGGGTCCCGATCGTCGGAGCTCTGCAAGAAAAGGAGGAGGGAGGGGGGTCATTAAGGCTGACAGCGAAAACGTATTAATCAAGGAAACGATGTCCGTTGTTACGCTCCAACTGTTATTACAGGAGGTGTATCGGTTACAACTAAACAGGTCCGCTCTTCAAGAAAACAAAACAAGAAATCCCATGTTCCGCCAAATACGCGCACAAAAAAAAAAAAAAAAAATGCGGGCGTGCAAACAAGCCAGCTTGGAGCCAGCAGCAAACGAAATGACGACGGGGAAACGGAGAGAAGGTATAGGTAAAAATGAGGCGTAGGCATAAGACAGGAATGCTTCCCTTCCTCGCGTTATTACGAATGGAAATCTTTGAGAAACGTTTTCGGTGGCGGCTGCGCGGCGCATTCATCGCGCATGCGCAGTCTTCTCCCTCGCAACATCGCATCTCGGGTTGTTACATAAATTCGCGTGTGCGTCTGTCCACAAGAGGCGCGTCGTCGTGCTCCGCGAGGAGCCTGCGGATGTGTGATTGCACCGCCTGGCCAAAGTGGTCTCGGTCGAAACGAATGTAAGAGTGGTTTGTGCGGGGAAGAGTTCAAGGATGCAGCATCGCGTGGAGGTTGACGCGCCTATAGCTTTCGTTTTACGCGGCACCCGCTTATTCGTCGTTGTCGAGATCTTCGAAAGATATCTATAGGTAGTTCCATCCGTCTGCCGTATAAGTGCGTCCGTAAGAACGTTGTGTCTGCGTGCTCGGCAATTAACCTGCCTTCCCGCTCAGTCCACCAATCGATGACGTATACCCTTTCGATGAAACGGTCTGGATCCGCCTGGTGAGATTCGAGTTCGGATATCATCGGATTGCAAGGACTCGTTGATGTTCGCTGCGGAGACTTTGATTAATGATGTGCGGCGTAAGAGACCGAGATGCCGATAGATAAGACCCCGGCAATTCATGAAGACAGTTGCGCGAGCGTAGTTTATCCGTGGACGGCGCTATCGCCTAAGCTAGAGACTTCCAAAGTTTGGCTCTCATGCTTCATGTGCGTCTGCAAAACGATCGCGTTTAGAGAAGTCAGACTTTGCCCGTACGCAACACCACACCACCTAGAAGAACTAAAGCCCGTGCGCTAGAATTTCGAAGCAACCGCAGTGGATCTAAGACCCGTCCCGAGCGTCAAACATGCCGGGGCTCGACTAGAGTCGCCGCAAAGCGGCAGACGCGTCCGTCAATAGATCATAGATGACGCTTACACTTGCGGCGCCGCAATCAAATCCGTAAACGGCATTTTTTTTTTTTTTATTTGGGTGACGAAATCGACGCGTCTAAGGCGGAAAATCTGGACATGGGTCCCGGACTGATGGGTCCGGGACTCATGATGGGACATGGGTCCGGACTCGCCACCAGGCTCCAAAATCCACTTTCCGCCCGCGAGGATCCAGCCGGCGAATCCGCAGGTGCAAACGCGCCATTAGCGTTCGCCGCGTGGTGTATAGCGTCGCGCTCGCGAAACAGTGCGACACGCGCTGGCGGGCGATGCTGACACAAGGTAGGCGCAGGCTTTTTGTCTTCCAGGTGTTATCGGTATAGCACGATCCATACTTTACGATTCAAGTCGGTGACCCAACCGAGAACTTTCATTGCACATACTGATTTTTGAGAACAACCTTTATATTTTAAATTCAAAGGAAAAAAAAAAAAAAAACAGCTGCCCTTTTTTTTGTATTTTGTCGCGTCGTGCACTTATTCTTATTACTTGAAAAAAAAAAAGGCTATGCTACTGCATTTTACTGATTGCATAATTCCAGTTGAACGTAGTTTCGAGTAAACGTTGGAAAAGACAAAGAAAGAAAAAGGTCCAACCCTTTCGGCTGAGCAGTTACCACTGCGACAGCTCCCCGCGTTCGTCCGCGAGAGGATTGAATGTGGCTCGAAATCGCATTTCCACGACTGTCGCGATTTTCTGTAGGCCTGAAGGATCACTTGAATCTTTGACCCATCCCAGACGTTAATTACCTTTTTTTAAGCCAAACGTGTCGCGGTAATTGAAGTTGCGGGCACTGCTTATAACGACCATCACAGGAGGAGGAGGGGGGGGGGGGGGGGGTGAGAGTAAAAGAATGCAGACTATTTTTAGCGATTAAATCGGCAACACATTATCGCGTCTCGGGACAGTTAAATATCTGCCACTGTGATTCATAGTTGCTGACGGGAAAATTAAACCGCGCATCTCTTTTTTTCGTCAACATTCCTGCGCGTCTACGCTGGAAAACGTTAATCTGTCAAGAGAACACGCTACAAAGGTAGTAAAAAGCGAGTTCGTAATAAAGAATGAAGTGTATACATTTAGGGAAAGAAAAAAACAAAGAAAGAGAACTTCCTACAGCAGATGAGCTATCTTAATTGCCTCAGAACAAGTCTAACGAAAGGGAGCGCGTATTTAGAAAAAAAAATAATAATAATAATAATACTAAGCATGAGGTAAAATGGCGGCGTGCGGTGTACTTAACTCAAAACAAAGTTAACAAAATTGTCTATTAACAACGGCGGTCAACGCGTGAGTGACGGCGGCGTACACAAGGGGGCTCGCTCTTTTCGAACCGACATGAAACAGCGTTTCAAAAGCTATCCATCAATTTTGTTTTTTTAAAAAATATATATATGAAAATCTAGCCAGCAATGAGGAGCTGACAGGCTCTTAATAGCTGGCAGTGGGTATTCGAGACAAATTAACGACATTCTGCTCGTGGTCAACGACACAAGATGAGAAACGGAGATGAATGTGCTAAGTGAGGGTTGCCTCGTCGTGCGAAAACAAGCAGCCGGACTATGTGACGAGCCTCGGTTTACGTCGCAACATCTTCCTACTTCTCCATTTTTGTGTTTTTTTTTTTTTTTTGTTACGAGTAGTTTTGATCAAATTTTAAGAGATATAAACAAAAAAATATGTACTACCATCATCAAAAAACGTTTCATGATGGCGTGCCCCTGCGGATTGTGAACTCCCGTGAGTTGAGAAAGAACAAACTTTCGTTCCAGAAACTTACATTTTCTACATATAAAAAAGACATTGTTCGTGTTCATGCATGCATGCCTACGGTCGACTTTCCCCAAGGTTTGGCAATACTGGTACGAGGCTGCAATAAAACCTTTTTTAAAAAAAAGTCCATCGAGCAACATTGGTGGTCACCATTTCTTCGGCCGCCATTTCAGAAATCATACTTTTGGTTCTTGATAGACCTATTGCTAAATTACCCAAGTATCAAGGAGAATGCCGGGATTGGTGTTCCACGCGCCACACGCGTACGCCTTCCCCGTATAAACGATTCGAAGTAAATGACCATAATAAAGCGTTGACGAACGGGCGTGCAAAATGCAATTTGTTTTAGACATTAGCTTTACAAAAGTTGCTACTGCTGAGGCCAGCACGTGTGGCCTGTGGAACATCATCCCTGCATTTTTCTTGATGCTTAGGTAATTTAACAATAGGTTTATTGCCAGGCTAGGTGGCGCAAGCTACCGCCCGTTATAAAGGGGAGAGCCGTTAGCGTCCATCCACCCATTCATTGGGCGCGAAGCGTACGTGCGATCGGATCCCGAGTCCTCGCCGAACGCTGAAGAGACCATTTGCTATATCCCCCAAGCGCCCCGGCCCACGTTCGAGGAATCATGAGAACGGTGTTCTTTCAGCTCTCTAGTGATCGGTAATTTCGACCAAATCCATGGTTACACAGTTTTGAGCGTAATTCGGAGTCGCCGCAGCTACTAGATGGCGTGCACTTTCGAAAAGGGACCTATTCAATGCTGTGGAGGGGTAATTTGGTCCCTCTTCAATGATGCATCAATAGTGAAAAGTTAAGGATTGCATAACAACAAGTGAATTAAAGCGTACAGCGATATCCGATGGAAATAACAGAGTAACGTTTATTTACTTTTTTTACGTTGTTTTTTTTTTTTTTAGACGAAGCGCCGGGAGTGTGCATAGTAAATACCCTTATTAGCCAACATAAGCAAGGTTGCATGCCAGAATCAAACGGAGTTTTTATTTAAACGGTGAAATGCGCCGAGAAACCCGGGGGAGAGGAGGAGACGAGCGCGCGTGGGGGCGTGAGAACGCCACGCTCTGGACCTAACTTCTAGCTTCCGTTGCCTCTACTGCACTCGTCGACCGCGTTAGAACCTTGGAACTCCGGCGCCCGGCGCTCGGATGGGAACGGGTTCGACGAGTGCGGCGGAGACAAAGGCAGCTAGCTTTAGCTGTACCCACTAATCCTTCCAATCAGAGCTCGGCGTTCTGACGTCCCCTGTCGTCTGCTAAAAGCGCAGTGAAGGACAGGAGAAAAAAGTATCGGAAAAACAATGTTTCCATTTTTTTTTCTTCTTTCTAGCGACGAACACAGAATGTACTTATATCTTATTATTAAGTCGTGTAATGGCGGGAGAGTTGGCTCCTTTTTATCTTTTTTCATTTCCTGGTCGTTTCCTTTTGTTTTCGACAGAAGTCTGTTTCAAGTTTGTCGCAGATTCGTTATTTTTGCGCCGGCGCTTCCTCTTCCACGCAACGCGTCTATTCTAATCTCTCTATCGGAATACAGGCGAGTAATTGGACAGCTCTTTTATTTTGGTACTTTTTTTTTTTTCATGTGACACACACCACGCGGGCATACGGAATAATGACAAAAATAAAACCGAGTCACAAAATAAACGAAAAAAAGCGACACGACTTTATCGAGGAGAATTGTCGCTTCCTTTCCAAGTCAAATTTCTTGGTTAGTTTTTTCCGCATCTGTGTCGAAATTCCGGGATAAGCAACATAAAAAAAAAAAACACGAAGCATAAAAATAGCAACAAATAAATCCGCTTGTTTGTGTGATTTCATTTCCTGCTTCCGGAATGAGTGTGTCTATAGCTCCTTCATTTCTTTTAACTTAAATTTTTTTTTTTTTTTCGGTTTCGCAGCGCTACAATTTCGCGACAGAACAGCAAAATTAGAAATAAAAAATGCAATATGGTTGGCAACCCAGGCAAGGGTTGTTGTTGTTGGGAATTCCCGGTCGTTTAGGCCTCCCCGAATAATAATAATAATAAAAAAAAAACTGCAACCTAAAGAAACCCCTTTCGCTTCAGTGTCCCTCGTCGCGTACTTATAAACGCCGTATACGCATTTATTCCCATTCGTGAGAAACCGAAAACGCCGATTTCGCGTCGAGATAACATCCTCTCGCTTCGTGTGGCGCGCGCTCGTTTTCTGCCTCTTTCCTTTGGTTTCCGCGTAAACTTGTTTGCGGCGGAGGAGGAGGAGGAGGAGCTGGAGGAAGAACTGACTGCGCGAAATTCTGCGCTGTAGGATTTATAGCGACGGCCGCAGATGAGGCTTTGCATAGGCGTAATTACGGGCCGGGAGGAAGGCGAGAGAAAGAACACAAAACGGGACCCTCACGAAGACGCGAGGTCGAACTTCGACACGCGGTGTGAGAGCAAATAAAAATATATAGGCGCTACAACTCAAGGTGTTTAGTTATGCGCACTACGCTAACGAACACTCTGACGCTGCCACGACGCGATGGTGCCGATAGCGCCAACACATTATTTTCTTTATGTTTCTTTTTTCCTCAGGTCCGTTTTTATTTTTGCATTTTAGGATGGGTAAGGTTCAAATCAGAAAACCCCCCCCCCCCCTCTGTTTCTCTCTTTATTCCCTTCCCTCTCCTCACGCCTTTTAAACCCCACGCGTGATCAAACTCCTGTTTCCATCGGGAAGCCTCTCTTTCGATATCTTCGCTGTTGTGGTTGTTGCTGTTGACGGCAATACGTGTTTCCTGCTCGGAGCAAAGATAACTTAGAAACATTTTAGCGTTCCACGAGAACTGGGGAGATTTTCAAGCTGCCGCGAGCATTAATATAACAATACCTAAATAGCAAGACCTTTGAAATAAAATTTTAAAAAAGACAAAATAAAATGCCACGGTTACTATCGAGAATACAGTCAGCGCGCAGGTGAGCTGGTGGAAGTTTACCCCGATGACTTTATAACCGAAGACTGGGTCGGAAGGAGAAAAACAAATTCAACAGTGGTAAAAAAGAAAAGAACAAGGATGACTTTTCTTTTTTTAGGGTTGCGATTTGAAAGGAAACATTGATATGACGATGTAAACGTGAAAGACAGAAGTTAGAACGAGACGCTCTAAGGACTGTATGGAATAACAAACTCTAAATGTCCCGTCAGGAATATAATTGGAGAATAAAAACACCTCCTTCCCGCCTTTGTACGTTGTAGGGAAGGAGGAGTGAAAAGGGAGTCTATACAAAAGACAGAGTCTCGTCAGCGGAGTAAAACGCCACGCGAGAGGAAGCCACGTATTTAGCGAAGCATTCAAGGCAGCTAAGTTCTCAAGAATCCCGTGTACCGAGTGTCACTATAAGTTAGTTTTTTAGGACATCTCTTCCGCTGCAGCTCGCCCAAATGAGGTTTGGCTAGCGGTTGGAGTTACTGACTTGCCGACCACAACCACCCTTGAAAACTTGAGAAACGCCGGATGTGGCGAATCCCGAGATTCTTATTACAGTCGCGTCTCGTTAATATAGACAACGTTAATTAAGATATTCCGCTATATAGGCAACCTTTTCGGGAAAGAGCTGGGTAAACACGTGCATTTCTGTCTCGTCAACTCCCATTATGGACGATTTGGGGGGGGGGGGGGGGGGGGGGGGGGACGGCCGAGGTGTCCACAATTGCGAGACATCACTGGATCGCTCCGTCGGCGCGGGATTAGCAGATAAGCAGTATCGTACATATGTTACTCGAGAAAAAAAGTAGTCGGTCAGAATCACAATTAATCTTGTTTACAAAGAATTCAATTATATTACTTGAGGCGAAAAAGAATTGACCATTACTCGACAGAAATGTAGGGGTTACCTTTCGATTAGTACTAAACGTTTTCAAAGCACTAATTTTACTACGGGTATGAAGACGGTCCTTTCGTGCTGCCCATCGTTCAATTGGAATCGACGAATGACAAGCTGCTTAGCTTCTCGATCCACTGACTTTGGCACACCATCTTCTCCTGTCGGAGGCATGGTTCGGTGATTCCTTGGTAGGGAACTTGTAAGAACAAAAGGCGCGCCATTAGAAAGGGAGGGATACGAGAAATAGTGTCGGTTACATGTAGTTTTTGTACTTCCAAAGGTAATCAGATTACCCTCGTGATCACTTTTCATAAAAGTAATCAAATTACTATAAAAATTACTCCAAAAAAGCCGACTACAAGTTATTTGATTACTTTTAACGAGTATCTACCCTAAGGGAGTCGAAGATCCGATCACAAACCAAGAAACATAAAAATGAGCCCCCCCCCCCCCCCCCTCCCTTCCTCTTTCCTGCGTTGCTTCATCTGGCGGTGACTATCCATTTCTAAAATTTAGAATACAACTTATTAGCGGCCACGCAAAGAAAAGGCCGTGCCTCGGACGAGGTCTGAACTGAGTGTTCCCCAGCCGCCTGTGGATTCCCTCACCCCCTGCTTGAAATTCCGAGGTCGGGGCGGCCACTCGCGATAAAAAAAAGGGGAAAAAGAAAAGCATTCGGAAATCGACTCCACGGAACTGCACGACCTCATCCGGCGCCCTATGCGGCCGTTTAATTGCTTCCGCCGTCAATTAAACCAACAAGATTCGAAGCGCGGCTAAGCGAGCAGTGCACTATACACTCCCGCCCCGCGAGAACAATGACCAATTTTCCTTCTGCTGTGCCCCTGTACGGTTTCCTCTCCGCGGATGAAGGATGAGCTTCAATTTAGATTACATCTTCGATCAACAAACAGTCCTTTTTTTTTTTTTTTTCGCTTGGCCACTTAGGATCCAGCAAAAACTAGAAACGAAAGAAAGAAAGACAAAAAGAAAGCGAGAACCTAGTTTGGTGGTATACGCACACAAAAGATATCCTTGGTATACAGCCTCATGAATTATCTCGTAATAAATCTATACTTTCTTGGTTGCATTTTTTTCTTCCGCGTTTCGATTGTCTGTGTGTATCCAAACGTGTGTCCACCAAGGAACCCCCTAAGGATCTGGAGCGTCTGTTTCCCCGCAAAGCACGTGGGAGTGCCAATGGCTGCAATGTACGGAAGGACCTCGGTAAATTACGCAGCTCAAAACATGTTAAATCCTAAAATTCAAAACAGAAGTCTGCGTTGTGACACCGAGCGCGACGTTCGACGTACTTGGGTTATGTTCGGCGTTAAAGCGCTGCAGACTCCTTTTTTCTTTTCTTTTTTTTTTTTTTTATTGCGAGGACGAGACGGGCTGATCGAGGGACGGATTTATTAAGCACGCAGCTCTCGGGAAAAACCCAAGAACAGACGCGACACCCTCCAGCAGCGAGCAAGACGAAGAAGAAACGGATATCAAATAATTGAGGGCGATAGTGATGAAGATACATAAATTATAGGAGTAAGCGGGTGTTGTCCACGAGCGCCAGTCCAAACGAATTGTCAGGCTTGTCATTCGCCGCGCTGCTTCGGTATAGATTGGAGCGATTGGCTCTGCTTTGCGGGAAAGTATACGCGCACTTACTATTTGATTAGTGTGCGGTCGGCGCGGACGTGTCCGAGGGCTTGACGAATGCACCGCGGTCGCTCCCCTCCGGAGGAATCGGAAAGCGTAATGAACACGACGCCTAGTGATTACGCCTAAAAATACTCGGCGAGTGGCTAACGGCAGATGGGACGTCTCACGGCGCCGACCTTTCTCCTGCCTTTCTTTTGTCTCTCAGTCGCCGCCAGCCGCGACAATTTTAGAAAGAAGCGTCTCCGTAAACAAGGACGTCGCTTCTCAAAGTTGCCGCACGCACAAACACACGTAACTTCGTACAAATAAATAAAGAGATCTCAACGAGAAAAGAACGAAAGAAAACGAAAAAAAAAAAAAACCATCGTTGAACACCTCCGCTCTTCTCTCGCATACCTCTCAGACAAACCATTGTCTCGCATGTACGCTCTTTCGCACTAACGTACGCTTCTTGCCTCGGTCGCACGTGGACGCAGCCTACCTCTTTCTCGCGCTCTTTCCCTTCATCCAGTAATTACTCTTCCTCGTTCCTGTACTGGTCCTCCGGAACCCTGGGCAATATATCTCCCACCGTTTTATTCTCGTCTTTGATTGTCTCTCAAGTCACTGGGTTGTTTTTTGTCGTGCCAGCAATTTCACCTGGAGCAGAAACGTCCTGTTGTGCCAAAATTTCGGCTTCTTGGCGTGTATGAATGAGAAGAGGGGAGAGAAAAAGGTGGGGGGGGGGGGGGGGGTTATAAATATAATTCCTCTATTCAAGCGTTCCACTCTTCTTTTCACTTGCCGTTCCTCGCTATTTCCGTGAGCCTTTCAGCACAACCAATCCGAGGTCTACGGATAAAAAACGGTAAAAATGCTTACGCGCATTACAGAGACCCGTCCGTTGAATGGGAAACAAAAGATGTGCAGAAATCACCCAACAGTGTTTAATGGGAGGTTTAATATTTTACGGCGCTGTCAATGATTAGTTTGGAAAAAACAGATCTAGTAACACGGCAGAGACTGTATGCAACGACCCTTTTGAAACATAAATCCACCATTATATCCAATACGAAAAAAAAAAACCACACACACATTAAATGACATGCCTGGATGAACATAGTTTGCTGGACTTTTCTCTTTTCTCTATAGTAATTTAAGATAGTAAATCGTTTTAGTGAGAATAATCAGAACTCACGTATTAAGTTGAATTAAAAGTAGGGAGTTCATAAGGAATGCGGGGATGCCAACCTACGTTGAGATGCTGAACAGCTTGTTCGCTATATCATAATAATTTAAACGAAGTATAAGCTGATTATCACTGATATTAATGCGGTAGTTCTGTGAGATAGATAGCTCACTTGAGATTGAATCAATCCACACGTAATTGAATATTTCGTGAAATGAGGTTCTTCAGAAACACGCACCAAAAAAAAAAATTATATATATATATATATATATATATATATATATATATATATATATATATATATATATATATATATATAGATATACGGGGCCTCGAAGTTTTGCATTTTTGGGAAGCATAGCACGCTCTCGTAAACAGCAATTTCCCTTAGGATACCTTCTACGATTCCTCACGTGGCTTCAAAAACTGCTCATCCAGGGCTGATGAGTTCAAAATAATCTTCTAGGTGGCGGCATTGAATTAGCCAAGAGTCATCTCCATTGGAAACTACCAAACATCTCAAGAACGGTGGCGTAGTTTCTTGTTGATTTTCAACGATACGTGCCCGATAGTCTGTGACAGGTTAAGGGTAAAGTGAAAGCGCGAACGCTGGAAAGGAGGCGACTTAATCCTGTCCAGCGTTCGCTCTGCTAAATTGGGGAGAGATGGGAGGAGCTACCCCTCAACTCGTAACCTGTCACCGACTAAAGTCATCTAGTGCAATGAAAAACGTATATAAATCAGTTTGAAAAGATCTGACTGTTTTCAAATAATACTTCCTCTCTCCCCCTCTCCTTTTTTTTTTTCTTTTACTGCTCTAACTTGTCATCCTTCTTATACAAAAAGGCCATCCAAAAGTACCTCTTCTTTTTCTTTTGTGTGCGTCTTTTCGAGTGTTTGATGCGTGTTCCAAGAAGACTTGTCGCGAAACGTGCATGAGAAACGAAACGACGACTCACAAAAAAATAATAGGAATAAATTAAAAAAAAAAAAACGCGCAACCATTTGAGCGGCAGCGAGAAGAAGAGACAGTGGTGCAGCTTTCTTCGATGGTTTCTCGAACTTGCGTTTAAATTTAACGACCCCGCCCGCCCCCCGCAACCCGCTCGTTTTTTCAGCGACAATCAAGCAAGAAAACGATGCAGAGCCAAGTCACATTCTGACGCCCGATTTCAGGGAACAGGTGAAACCGCGGACTGCCGTCAGTCGAGAAGGATCTCCCCTTTTTCTTTTCGAAGAACCCCTATCACACGTTGGAGGAAAGGGACAACGACGAATAAAACTAAATTAAAAGCAGGCCGGGCGTTTCTGAGGCGTCTGAAAGACGAACGGTGTGCAGGATATATATAAATATGTTTAGTGCGTCCACCAAAAAAGAAAAAGAAAAAAAAAACAAAGCACATGAAGATGACGACTGACACCGAGAAATGTTTTGCTCTCTTGTGGTTGTTGTGGTCGTTCTTTTTTTTTTTTTTTTGCGATTCGTGTTTGTGGATAATAACTTTTTTTCTACTCCTTTCTTACGTGTGCTCCTTGCCGATAAACGCGCCAAAATAGTGTCAACGTATCCAGAAGCGAGGCATCCGCAAGTTGTCGCGTGCGTGTTCCTTGCCCAGGACCAAGGCACACAAATGTACAATGTATAAAGAAAGGTTTTCCTGTGTAGTGTGTTTCACCTCGGAAAAATTCGTACCAATTAATATGTATTAAAAAAAATATGCAGACATAAGGAGCACTAAAATATAAAGGGTCGCACATGCGTGATTGGGAAACCTAACACTTGATTTTAAACCTAATACCTGATTTTAAGTTATTCGTGGCAAGAAGTACGAAGCTCTTCAGTAATCCTCGCGTTTAACCGCGCTTATATATGTTTTTTTTAAGCGGTTATGTTTTTATTTTACGTTGCGTAAAAACTGTTTTGTCTTACACCCGTCTCATAGTTGCTCGCTCTATGCATGGGAAGAGACGAAAGCATCCTCACTTTCTAACTTCCAGAAAATTCCACCAGAAGGCGAATTCCATACTGAAGTGCATTTGGCTTGAAAACCTTGTTTCGCCTACATCCCATGTTTGACACTTTTTCTTTTCTTTTACTTTTTTTCAACACGAATTATTATTGCCGACAGCGTCACACCAAGCCAACGTTTCAAAAACGCTGACAAGATGTTCGAAGTGTGATAAAGAAAACAACTTATATCTTTATTGTTACTTTCTTTTCTTTCTATCGTTATATTTTTCCACTGTAGCGGCAGCAACGGAAACTCGTGTAACCACATCCTCGTGTGACTCGACTGGCAGAGCCAGGGAAAGACGATGTTTACAGCATGAGACACAACAAACCTCGGTAGAAAGAAATCAAAATAAAATAATAAAAAAACATGCAAAAAACACAAGCAAAAAATAAAAAGGAAGGAAACTTCCACGGCACTGGGGGGGGGTTCAAGGTCCTCTTTCATTCATTCGTCACGCGCCCGTACAGGGGCGAGACGGTGGACGAGTCTTTAAACTTCGCGCTACGAAACTGTTGCTGGCTCCTTCCGACGTCGTCGAAATCAATGGAATAAATTTACGAGAATGTTTCAGTCAGAGAGCGCCCCCAGCGCTCACTGACCGAAATACTCGCAGCGGTTGCAGGGAGTTTGATGCAGCAACTACCCTATTTTGTTCTTAAATCTGGGTGTTCAAAACGTGATTTAGATAATGTAGCAACATAAATTGAAAATTATCATGGTATCAATATCACACCGACTCGTCGCATCCTTACGGTTGCTCGTCAAAATTTACTGATTAGAGTGTGCTTTCATGTTTTACTTCTCAAATTTTACATTTCCAGCAGCAAAAAAAAAAAAAAAACGAAATCAGTTGATTAAGACTGTCGTGATTACCGCCTAGTGCCAATACGCACGTATTAATGTCCGTCTCTGTCTATACCACATCAGTCGATGTCCATATTACTGCGGGCTACAGCGAGACCAGTACTTTCCGATAACAGTCGGCTCAAATATCTCACGAGAAAAAAAAAAAGAAAATAAAAAGGGGGTAGCATAGAACTGAAACAGATTAAAGAGCGGAGGAAGCGGTCGTTTCGAACGGCGTAAATATTTAGGGCCGCTGGCAATGAAACAATGGAGCTGAGTAGTCATAACAGCGCAGCGCGCCGGAAACTATACGGAGCTGTGCCCGAAAAGGGAGCTAGGAGGCGTTATTAAAATGTCCCCGCCTTGTTTATCCTACGCCAAGAACAAAAGAATGGGCGATGAGGACAGTTAAGATAAGCTGCCACTTTCTACAAATTAGAATGAACCGTTAGAGAAATAAAGGAGTGCTTGTAAGCGTACTCCATCCTCCTTTCTTCTTTTTTTTTCTCTTTTTTAGGTTGCTGCAACGTCGGCGAAGTTTTTCTGAGCTATAAACGTACTTTATAATAAAGTTATACATCATACAGGTGGCGTCTATACTTCGTTTCAGCTTCGGTCCGAGCGCGGCCGATGTAATGAGCCGAAGGGCCAATCAAACAGCAAAGAGGCGCAACGTCATGGCGTGCTCTCTGCATTTGATAGGACCAGCCGGTATTCGCCGTCTCTCTATGCGTGCTCCTCCGCCGGCTAGTCCTATCAAGCGCAGAGAGCACGCCATGACGTTGCGCTTTCCGCGCTGTTTGATTGGCCCTTCGGTTCATACCATCGTCCGCGCTCGGACCGAAGGTGAAACGAAGTATAGTGCGTAATGGCAAGAGATACAGCGGAGAAGAGATTTCCCCGGGAAACCATACAAACGTACGCGCAAGCTTCGCCACGAGACTCATTGTGTGTACCCATGAAAAGCTAAGACTCCGAGTGACGAGTTCATTGAACTGCAGCAGTTCTGACGTTTCCTGGATTTTAATTATTGTCATCGGCAGAATTTAAGATATTGCACAAAATTATCTGGCGACTCAACTTGCCTGACATGCGTTCCGCAGCGCAGGACTACAAACGCGCGCAGAAATATCAGAGAAAAGCGAAGCACAGAAACATCAGAGGAAAAAGAAACAGAGAAATATCAAACAGCAGCTTTGAAGTGGGTTGGGGCAAATGACAAAATCACTTTACTTGCCAATCGGAAAGCGTTAGAGTTCAACGGGTTCCTGCCACTAGTTTTATTTTTTCACGAATACACAACTATACATTTTTACTATATAGTTATACTTAAACCATGTGCTTTCTTTTGTCGCCGTAACCCAATTACGTCATATTTCAAAATGGCCATCGCCACACAAAAACGTTTCTATATAGATGTATATCTTCTAATTCGTGTGGTCGACATTTCGAAACCTATTTCACGCCCAACGTACACGAGCCCGATATCTGCCCTTTAAAATTGCCCCTATGAACTTTCCGACTCGTTCGTAAACGGTCATGGCGCAGCCGGGCCAGTGGTTATTCTGAGCATTCGGCGAAAAGCGGGCCAGAACCCGCGGGGACGGCGAACGCGTGCACGACGCCGCTCGCTTGCAGGGACTGGGAAAAAGGTATACGACGAGCCGATCGGGTCTTACCGCACACACCGTTCGTATTTATAGGACGCCACGGAACTTCGGTGGCTCCGAAACAGGGGTTCAGCTTTGCGGCCCGGAGCTCGAAATAGTGCACTTCAAATCGATATCAAAGTCAGACCGAGCCCCCCCCCCCCCCCTCCTCGACGTAAGCGCACTCGTTTCACATGGGTGAAAGCGCGCTCTCTCCCGATTAGCGACGATGATGGGTTTACCCGCTGCACGCTCGTCCTTCATTACTGCGTCGGATCATCGAACACGACCCTGGTGCGTCAATGAATGGACTGTCGAGATTGGTGGCGTGCGCAACCAAAACCGTCGCTGTGACCGGCTTTTCGACACTTGGCCAAGCAGTCACTTCGACGTCTTTAGTTGGATTATTTCTGCCAAAAAGTAAACGTAATCGCGTTGTGTGTGTACGTTTATCGAGTGGAAAGTTCGGAAGCCCCGTTCGGTGTCTCTCCGCTTATAGACGCGAAATGTAGCCAGCGCGGTATACCCCTGCTAGGCTGCGCTCTTTGACGTGCTTCGCGGAGGATAGTGTAATACGACCACACGCTGCAGTGTACGATGCACGTTCAAAACGAAACGGGCAGGGGATGGGGAATTCAGCCAAAGATCTGTGGGTCTCCTGGTGCGCGACCTTTCGCTCCGTGTGCTCCGATTTGCGGTGCATAAACACACACACGGCCTCCGATTTCCCGATAAATTCGGGGGACAGGCCGATGCGAACGAAGAAGTTTTCTCCATTTGCATTCGTCCGTCACATTTAACGCAAATGGAATTCCCCCCCCCCCCCCCCCCCCCCCCAATTTCTGCGTCTTAACTTACAGACATTCAGGCTTCTTTCCTGTCTTGGGCAACGATGAACAACCGCTACGCTACAATGTCGGAAGCCTGCGGCAGTGTCACACTGTCGTGCACACATATGATCTGCCAGCACCTCAACGACCGTCCAATTGGGAGGGATTTTTTTTTATTAGTTTCTTTTATAAAAGGTTTATTTTACGACATGTTCATGTTGCAGAGCCGATGGCTTCTAGACCGTGACCTCGAAAGCGGCCTGCTGAAAGTCGCTATGACTTCACACATCGTTAATTACACAAACAACTGGCTTTGTTCCCAATTATTCTAGTCACCCGCTGAGACAGATGTTTCTGCAGCTGTATAGTGAGCTTCGCTGGTGGGGGGAGAGTCGTCCCGTATCAAACAAACGTTGACCTTTCTGTATAGCCACCGTTTTTCATTCCCAACGACCGCAGTGACATTAATAATCGTCCCGTCCTTTCTATTTTTTTTTTATTTTAAGTATTAACGGGAAAACGCAGATGGAAAAAAAATAGTCGTAAAATTTTTCCATTGCCTTATCGACGCGATTATTGAAATTTTCATACCCGACAGCCTGCGCGTAAAAGCTGAACAAGGTGATGTGAATGTAGATACCGGTGATGCCCGCTTCACCTGCCATCTGCAAAGAACTCAAATAAACAAACTTCGCATTCACTCACTTTGTGCACCTCTGTTTACTACTTTCTGACAATAGACCGATCGTACCAGTCAGTTTGACTGCGCCACCGCTGCCACAATGCATGGAGGGAACTTTAGTCTTCCTGAGCGTGTACTTTAAAAACAAACAATCTGTCATGAAATTAACTCTTAGGGGATTCTTCGATTTGTCCATATTTTGGACCCAAAAGGTTCTTTTAAGCATTTCGTAAAAAGGTTCCTCGTGAAAAACATATAGGGTTCTTTTAAACGTCTTTGTTTATGCGAAAGAGTTTATTCAGCGCTCTGTTGCCTTTCTAGTGCTTCAGGGGGCGATAGTGCTTGAGGCGAAACCGTTCTTTCTTGGGGCGTCGAAGAACCTTTCAAGAACGCATTTTTCGAATTTTTCTCAGAGTGTGCCCGAACCTCGATGGAACTCTGCGCATGCAGAGGGCGCCACGAGCCGTCTCGGGCACTGCCGCCTTCCTCTTGCGAACTAAAGTTATAACGGTTTCACGTATGCGCCGAACGCTTGGTGGGATCGGTCTATTGTCAAACGCAAACGTACAGTTAAACTAGGAGTTAACTAGTCCACTCTTCAAAGTGTCTCGTCCAACTTCTCGACCCACGATATAATCTATACCGTCGTCAGGCTGTTAACCACTCGTTCTATTCACTGACTCATTCATATATGCCTCCAGCACGAGACAGGAATTCAGGTTCTGCAGCTTTCGAAAGTTAAGATAGGGCCACTGAAACGAGAAAACGTCCCATTCTATTTGGAGTTATTATAGAGTTCTAGTAGATCGTACGCAGCGGAAAGCGGGACCAACGGGCGCGCGCTCAATCCATGCTTCAAAGTGACGGCAAGAGATCCCGCTATTGGCGACGTGAGCGATCAAAAGCGTCGCTGCGGTCGGCCCACCACGATTGGCCGAATGCTGACTACGACGTCAGCAAAGGATATCTCATCGACGGAAGTAAGAGGAATGTAAGAACTTCAGTTTTGACGGTGTTGGCAGTGTTGCTTTGAGAGCACTCTGATTTCAGGCTTTCACCATGCTCATTACAAACACCATCGAACTCGCTGTTCACGAGGTAATGACGTCACGAAAGGTAACCGAACGAGGGCGCCACCAAAACATCTCGCCGCTAATACTCTGTTTCTGAGACTAGAAGCTCCGCCTTCAGCGAAAGCTCGCTGCCTTCCGCGGTGCTTTGGTTGCGCGTGCCTGCGCGTGTATACTTGTGTTAGCAAGGGCAGAATGCTCGCGCTGAAGGCGGAGCTTCTAGTCTCAGTTTAGGAGTGAACGGAGTATAGGAAAGCCTAGCTCTAGATTACGGTTCTACTAAAAGTATATTTTAAGTCTTTGCCCGGACGTATACGTACACAGTGCGCGACATTGTTAGCACAAACAGGACATCGGCGATTTCTTTCTTCAATTTTATTTCGAAAGTGTATTATAAGGCACTTAATTTTATTCGTTAGATTAGTGAACTAATTGAGCACTTTTTACCGCCATAATAGTTTTGATGACAGCGCTTAAATTTTAGTTTAAAAAAAAAAAAAATAGAAGATACCAGCGATCGCTCGTTCGGGCAAACAGTGTCGCGCAGGGAACTTGTAGCACGCAGAAACTATATGTACCAGAAACGTAAAGACGGGAGGAGTCCGCGGCAAACCCTGGGTGCTGACATGGGCGGTGCCGAGAGGAGGAACGAGAAAGAGAGCGACAGAAGCGCGGAGAAAGGAAGCAGACGAGAGTTCAGGCGTGTTCGTTTTGTCGTGACGAGCTCAAGTTGCTCGAGCGCTTGTCAACTTTATTTAGTTCTATACAATGCGCGATTCCGGTAGTTTCCTGCAAGGCAAGCTAGAAAATAAACAGGGTACAGAGCCTACAGATGATGTTTTGCTGCTTCTTTCTGCATATTAAGGCGTCGTCAGTGAGATGGGCCCACCGGGACAGCCAACTGGGACCGCCGATGTTCGCGACGTCTTATGTCCCGGCGTTCCCAAGCGGCCCCAATGCATGGGAGAATTTCCCTCTAGATTATTATATTAACTCTACGCTATAGACTCGTTGTCACGTCCAGAAAAAAGCAGGATTTTGCACATTGTTCACGCGCTGCCCAAAGTTGCTCTCACGAGATTTGGTCGTCGGGTGAAGAAACGATGCTTGTGGCGTTCGAAATATCTGCGTCTCAATAAACTAACATTAGACAATGCAACTTTTTTTCCTCGGTTCTTGGGGTGAATACGAGTGTAGGCATCTATAAACACCCGCTACTTATTCGATGTTCGCTACTTCTGGCCTGGCTGTAAATAGAAAGGCCTTCGACAGGAACACGCCAAATTGACCGCCAATGCCGGAAACACTAGCGGCCTTCGGACCGTCCGAGACCGAACGCACGCACACTCGCGAGAGAGGAATTGAGCCGAGACAATTCGCCATTCGGCGTTATGTTTAAAAGCGCCCGCGACAAACACCGCCGATAGAAACGCGCTGCGACAAATGCCATGCACAAAAGCGACCGATAACCATCGGCCAAGCACGCAGGCGCCCGCTCCGCGGCAACGCGCGTACAAACGACCCCGTATTACAATAAATACTTCTGGATAAGCAAGTCGGTACCGTGCCGTACATTAAGGGAATTTCTACGCGTTTGTAAAAACGAATGCAAAATAATGCGCGTACATTATATACGCGCATTATCTGCCCAAGTTCAAAGTATCGCACGTATAGACGTTTACTGCGAGCAGTCATGCTTCAAGAGCTATAGTCTGGCAACCGTGGATAGAAAAAAACAAGCTTTGGTTGTGGGCGCCAGTTAGCCAACCGTCGGCAAGTCTTAGCAAGGCTTGTTAGTTTTAGGCAACAGGTGGAGCAAGCTACCGACCGTATATAAAGGATATACGGCCTTTAACACCTATCTACCTATCCAGGCTTGACTATCAGACGATCTACACAGGTTAGCAGCAAGATGTACGCCTCCGGGTACTCCAACACGTGCAAATGCAGTTTCTCACACAAATAAGAACGCGCAGAAAGAAACGCGTGAAGCACGTACAGGGTACACACGTCGCGTCGAAAAGCCATACAAGACTAGACTCCGTTCGTGTCCCCGCCGCGAGGAGTTGAACATCTGTGGCGGCAATGACATAAACTATAAGATTGTCGGGCTGGTGTTGCTAAAGCGTGGCGCCGCGACTTTCACGGGCGAAGGCAATCCTAGCCTGTCCGCTCCCGTTGGGACGATGCATGAAACGATGGGGGCATTCTCCGAAAGCGCCAAGCGCGTTTCTGTTTCACAGTCCCATTTTCTTCTTCCTTGAGTGTCAGTTTGGGCTCAAGTCCGCCATGCAGCGTTCTGAAGAGCGCTGCGGTACGTCATTTATATTCGAATGACGGACGTAAAAAGAAGAAAGAGCGGATTGTATGGCAGGCACGTTAAGTAGGGAAGGGGGAAACCTGTAGGGGGGAGAGAGTTATAATTTTCTTTATTTGAATATGTGATGCGCACAGAGAATTTAAACTGATATGTTAAAAAATACTTTTGCGTATTTATTGCCCGGCCATACAGATTCTTGAAGCGCTATCTTCCGTGCCCGCTATAAGCAAGCAAGGCGTGGCATGAAATTAGGGAGTTTTCGTAGATCGCTCCGAATTCGATGACGATAGCCAAACGATACCCAATGACCGATCGAGTATCGTTATCGGACATATCTATAAAAACTCCCTACCAATGTTCGGCAGCCATTCACATTAAAGTATCAGCTGATAATGACAAATAACGAATCACAAAGCAAGAGAGCGTGATCACAACAGGCCGCGCGTTAGCAGTAACCATAGTAGCTTCCGCTAAAATACATATGAAGACAGTGAAGTGGACGACGCCAAAAACAAAGTAGAGTTCAAATGACAAAAACAAAACCTTCCAAGGTCGGTGTGTGGTTGACCCTTCAACCAACCAACACCGGAAACCTTTTTTCCGGTCTGGAGTTCTGCGAACTGACGTGTCATTAACCTGGAGCTTTATCGGAGTTTTTCTTCCTTTCTCTCAGTTCTACAGAGACAAAGAAATCTACCTCTATTCCGGCACAGCTGGATCCTTCGTTATTTTTATTCTCGACGCGAAACGGCGGATAAGCCGAGAAAATGGAGGGAAATTCGCGGATCCTTTCCATTCTTTTTAACGACCTGACGACTGAGTCGACCCAACACCACGCCGGGTGGCGGAATAAGACGACGACAACATCGGCCTTCAAATGTCGCCCGGAGTTCCGTCACCCGACATTGAATCCCAGGGCACGTACACACCATCCTCGTCGACAAATAAAACGATAAAAAAGCAAAAAACGCGCGATTGAGGACCGAAGTACGAAAATCTCCGAATGGAGCGGGAAAAAAACAAAATGCGCCCGAAACGAACAACGACGAGCAGACCAACAAAACGACCAACGACAAAATAAATATCAAAGAAGAAAATTGGGCAAAGAAGCAGCGTGATAAAGTTGGGGTCGTGAACATAGCGGCGCCCAGCGAATGACTCTCATTTGTCGAGCTGACCTCGATCCCGGTGGTCCGTTCGTTTCCTTTTATTTTTAACGTCCAACCCGCACAATTGCCATCGGGAAGAAACGGTGCACATTCGCGATAGTCTCGGACGAATTAGAGTACTACTACGCCGGGCCGTATTATTCTTGTTGTTGTTTTTGTCTGTCTGCGCCCCCTCGATTCATTTCGTTCTAAGCCGCTTTGCGCGGCTTTTTACCTCCAAACACTCCCATGCCTGTAAACAAGTTTAGGACTCTTCCACCGCCCACCGGTCTGTGAGCTGAATTCGTTCGCCTATTTCCTGGTTTATTTGCTTCAATCCTTTCTACCGTCTGCTTGTTCGAAATATTTGTTTTAAACCATTGGCTGCCACTTCAGTAGTTAAATAAGATGGACGCACCATTCATAATCATGATACTAAAAATATTATATCGTTAATCACTCAGACATCACACTATGTTACTCGCTACCGAATAAAAACAAAGTGCTTTGGTTACTTTTCAAGGCACCGCGTTACATTCGCCATTGCAATGATGAGATTGCAAGAGCCCTCCCATTCAAGTATATCGGGCTTTGAAGTGTGGCGGCGGTTGCTGATGAACTACAAGAATCCGTGCATAACGCCCCATGCACCTTTTGTCTATAAAGATGGCAGGTACAGGGTATCTACAGGTTATCAGGATAATCTAACACTCCCGATCGTTTAACTGGACTTCTCGGTTTAGACTGCTCCAACAAGAGAGCATGATGTAACGGGTTGTGCCCCTATACGCATACTGCCAGGCTCAGCGAATTAACGTTTCTGTACCGTCCACTCCGTTCCGGGCATCTTACTTCCCTTGTACTACGAACGATCGGAAGACACTCCTTAAGAGTGTTCATAAATTGTTCGGTTTCAGTGTAAAACGACAATGTTTAACAATGCACTATGCTTAATCACTTCCTTGTCGAGCAGTCTCTCTCTATACTGTCATGGTTTGCGTTGTATTTGCGGTTATCTGGTCGTGTGTGTATCTATTGCCTGCATTTGCGTTCATACAAAATACTGGCAGCGTAGACTGGCAACAACGTTAATAGAATACTCAGTTGAGAAACTCACCGTTGAAGCCTGGGCCACTGGCGTCCAAAGAGACCGAGCTAAATACGACAAGAGCGCCACTCTTAATCTTTTGTCTTTACTGCGGTCACCTTGAGCTTTCAGAAAGCATGCTTTTGCCCATTAACAAACAAAAAGAACTCTTTTTGTAGTGACTTTTATTAGAGTTTAGTAGAAAATGACGGGCGCGTGATGTTTTTAAAATCTTTAGTTTGCAAGGTTTTGCGGCACAATTAATATTGTTTTTATACAACCATGTCTCAAAGATGATTTCAGGTAGCGTGTCCCGACCTGGGCGCATCCTAACTTCGGTAGTAATTCGCAGCGCGTCCGCTTGGGAGACGGGGGTGGCACCCCTGAAACCCCTTTCTCCGTATATATGTTTCGGTGCCAAAATGGCCGATTAAAGTCAAAATAGAAGTCACAGCGAACGGTATCGAATCCGGTACTCCGTGCAGTTCCTCGAGCGGCCGCTGCGGGAGAAATGACGGCGTTGCGATCGCCATTAGCTCGGTTCTCGAGTACGGATCGGTGCCACTTTTTCAGAGCAAGCTCTATGGCAGTTTCCCAACTGAGTGGTTCTAGTAACGTTGACTGACACGCTGTTTATACGACAAGCCCATTTTGGCTGACACCAGGCGTGACGTAACGAAATAACCACTTGTTGATCCATAGAGGAAAAATAATCCATAAAATAGATGCACATGTGGTAGGATCCCGTTTATATCGATGCAGATTAAAAGGTTCTGGCATACGGAAGCCTGCGGCCAATGGCGTAATTCGGAACCGGGGACACGTGACCGTCCGGACAAGGTCAGAAAAGCACATGAAACGCCTAAAAAAAAAAGAGAGAAAGAAACGAGGCAGTTTTTTTGTATAATTTACGTGTGTGTGTGTTAAAGGGGGGGGGGGGGGGGGGGCGAATGGCAACGGGCAACTGCGTGTGGACATACGTCCGGAAAACGGCGATAGTACGTGCGCAGCCGACGTCAACGTCAATCAAGCGCACGTACCGTACCGGGGACACAAAGTTCAAACGGACAACGATTGCAAAAGAGCCCGACGAAACTTTCGACAAAACAGACCCCGAGAAACAAGGGGAAAAAAAAAAGTCATTTTTCGTGTCGTTTGAATCTGACAGCCACTCAATAGTAAAAGCAAGGTTGCGAGAAAAAAAAAAAAAAAGGTACGCGGATGTTAGCAAAATATAAGCTGCTGATTAATCGTAAAAAATAAAAATAGTGGAAGTCGTCACGCAAGAAGTATTAATACTACTAATATAGAGAACAAAAAAAACCAAAGCGGAACCCCCCCCCCCCCCTCCCCCACGCGTACGTTACCGATAAATAAACAACGTAAAAAAAAAGTAACAGAAGAAGAGCTAGAAAAGAGAATAACGAGCTTGAAAATAGTAGTAGGCATCGAGGAGAAGGCGAGATGGAAATGGCGCTGAAAAATTGCAAAAGTGAGAAGGCGCCAAAAGAGAAAAGAGACAGACAGACGCGGAGCGCGGGATGAAATTCAAGGTCAGCACGTCAGGCTAAAACAGAAATCACGACTGCACAAAAAACAGAAGAACTAAAACCGACGATGAACAAATCGTTCTCGGAAGTTGGCTGCTGGAAAACAACAAAACAACGAACAACGTTTTACGAGCAAGAAAAAGGAAAAAAAGAAAAGTCGGAATAATAAGATGACTAATTAGTGAAAGCGCAGAAATCTGAGAGACTGAGAAGCAAGAGCCAGGGCAAGGGATAAGAGAGAAACAAAAAAAATTTGAGATAATCAAAACAAATATAAACGTTGGCTCCCCAACCTCCGCAAAAAAAGTTGCCTTCAGTGTTATGCGTGTTGTCTTACTTCTTTGTCCTTCTTGTTTTAAGTGCTTTTATATATATACATGTTTTGAAACTATGAACCAACTTGCCCGAATAAAGGGCTGTTTATACTACGTCGTAACGTCGACGAGCGCACACGCTCGACCGCGTTGGCTGACGCCGACTTCAAACGGGGGTTCATACTCCGTCGTCATATATATATATACGCAACGCGGCGTAGTGCAGCGTGCCCAGCGCGCGTTGGCGTAGCTCACGACGGATTCGAGCATGGTGTATTCCCGGCGTCGACGAGCGCAGTCCGACGACTATGACTATCCCAGAAGCCCTTGCGCGAGTGCCTCATTCGGGAATCTTGCTGTCGGGGCGTCGGGGCCAGTTGGAGTGTGCGAGATGCTCATTTCTGGGAACTAAACCTGTCGCTTTTGCCGTGTGTCGTGTGCTGCTGTCGTGTTTCCGTGTTGGTGTACGTATTTAACGTTCGTGCGCTCGTCTGGGCGAGTGTGTGTGTGGACGTGGTCCTCTCCGAGAATGCGCTACCCTTGATTCTTGTTAGGCACGAGCCGGTGGTAATCGGCCGTGGTGTTGGGGTACTGGCAAAAGCTGGAAACTCGATGACGCGCCAAATGTAGGGTTAATTAGAATTAAGAATGACCTAGTATGTGTGCTATATGTGATCATGTGCTAGTCGCACCCACCGGCAGCCGTTCCTGATCGAAAAAGCGCCGTCGAATGTACGGGAACGGCGGACCCGGTTAAACCTCTGAACTACTTCTATTTTTTCACCTGGGGTGTCTCAGCTCGGAAACGATAGTAGTGGTACGCGATGAAAATTGGACTAAATCCTGTATTGTTTGTATAGGTTTGGCAAAGTGAGCTACAATTTCGAACGCGTACATTGCGTAATTTAGGCATCGTCCCCTCTCTTCGCTGTCCGTTTCTTGAGTCAACGTAGAAGTCTAATATGATGATAAACCACCGGCTATCTGTCAGAAAGAGGTCTTTGTGGAATATCGAGTGCATCGATTCGATTTCATCGAAGCATTCCGGCGAAATTGCGTAAATCGCTTGGCACGACTTCGGCGAACCTGCGAAGCAAGCAGGTTCGCCGAAGTCGAGCCAAGCGTTCGACGAACGCGATATGGGGCTTTTTTTCTTTTTTTTTTTTTTCTGTTGACATTTGTGTGACATTTTGGAGGAAATAAATACTGCTTTGCACTCGTTATCACCATCATTTTCTTGGTTTCGAACTGCTAACCACTACCTCGGATGGTTGTTTTGAAGCGTGATATGACAACATAAGGACTAACCACACTGACCGATTGCATCTAGGCTATAGCACAAGCCCGAGACGTATAGCTTGTCTTAACACATGCTTGGTGTATTTTTTGTACACGATTGAGCCTTTTTGTTAGCGTTTCGAGATATATGTGGACGAGCCAGTGCTGGGAATCTCGACGTTGCATAGCTCGGATATCTTGCTTGTGTACGAGTCAACAAGGTCTAACGACCAATAAGTTTGTATACATCAAGCTCGCACCTGGTAAGGAAGTTTGTTTGTTTTGCGCGTCCATAGACGAAAGATAATTTTTTTGCAATTACTGTTTTTCTTAATACGCCTGAGTACGTGAGGTGAAACTCGGAGGCGCCATTGAAGAGCTCAATTTGAACACACTTCTTATCTCTTATCTGTACTGACCCGCAGCACTGCACGAAGCAAAGTCCCCCCCCCCCCCCCCCCGGCTTGCATTCCACTAATATTCAACATCGCATATGCACATAACGTTATCCTGCAATCATATAGGCACATTCGCACATACAAACCGTTTGAAGAAAGCAAAAGTCGAGCACTTGTGTGAAGAATGCCGCACCGTTCGCCGGAAGTGTGCTGGACGGGCGTGAGCCCCTATGCGGTGTGCCAAACGAACGAAATTATTGAAAGCGCATTTGACGGTTGCTAATGGCCTTAATATTTGTTCTGCGTTTGATTTCTTCCTGACTGAGTATGCCGAGATAATTTCAGACACACCGTTCAGACACAGATCTTGGGCGTCAGTAAAAGCTCGTCCAAAAAGGCTTAACGAGGAGTAGGGGACGCTTGTTAGAGCCTCCGTCGTAGCTAGCTGATCTCAGCGTTTGCGAAAACCTAATCTCGTATCAGCATAAAATTTGAGTGGGTGATATATGATGATACGAGGAAGACATCATAGTAACTTTTGTGCAGTAGCGAGGTCGTATTTATTGAGTTTCCTTAAACGCTCATGCGTCAACGCTGGGCTCAACTTCGATACTCCTGTGAGGATGCGGCTTGCTTCTCGCCCAATGAAGTAACAAGAAGCGGACGTTTGGAAACAAAATACGTGTAAGGCTCAAGGCGACCAAATTTCAGTTGTAGTTCACTGGTATCTAGACGGGATTATTGAAATTGAGCTCAAAGATGCACCCGTGGGTAAGGTGACTAAGCCACGTCTTACTACGTTTGCATACTCACGCACAATATCCGGTGTTTCGGGAACCAAGGAAAGTGCCCCAGTCTTCGTTTTGTATCGCTCGAGAATGAGTGTATTGTACATTTGTGAAAACTCAGATAATCGTAAACGCAAGCGCCGCATTCGGTCACGGCGTGATAGCATGAAATGAAGCTGCTCAATCAAAACCGAAACTGAGTGGCCAACTAGTTCCCAGAGTGCACTGCGTGGTATTTCGCCGCGATGGGGCGCGTCGGTTTTGGAAGAAGTCTATTGACTACTTCGTGGTACACGTTCTTGACTCCAGGAGTTGCATTGAAATTGTCCAAAAGTGAATCTCTGCGAAGGAAATACAGTGGCGTTGCAATTGAATGCAAACAAACGGGCAACGGTCTAAGCGTACACGGGCCATTTGACTTTCGGAAACGAGCCCCGGAGAGCATACACACGTTTATGAAAAAGCTCGTCCAAACGTTGGAAGTGTTTCTACAGAAAACACACATACAAAAAGGAAGACGGAAACAAAACTGTCAACCAGGAAAACACGAAAAGGGGCAAGTTTCTACGTAAACAAAAACAAACAAACAAAGGAGGACATCACCCTGTCCAGTAAACCTCGAACGAAACCAAATTTAGAAAAGCGTATAACAGACGACACACACAAACACTCACGCACGCACATTCACGTAAACGAGAAAAGTGTCCAACAACGACACATTTCTTCCCCAACCAAAACTGATGACCCGCTCCTAATGTAGGAGGAGGAAAAGAGCGAAACAAGAGGCGGCGGCGTGTTGGGCCCAGCCCAACAGGGAGAAAGATAGGCGAATATTCGGTGGCCAAGCGAGCGTTACAAATCTCCGCGGTCTAAGAAAAGCAAAACACGGGCGAAATATTTTTTTGGTTTCGCGCGAGTGGTGGTTGGTAGTTATTTACTTTCTTACGCCCCCACCTCAATTTCAGTTCTTTTTGGCTGAATCGTTTTTCTTTCTTTTTTGCTTTTATTTTTTTTTTTTTTTTTTTGCTTCCGTCATTTCTCCGCGTGCGAAGGCGTCGAGAAGAAACGCATCGAAGCGACTAATTTACACCCACGTTTATTCGCGTCAGCGAAGAGTTGGTCATTTTATATTTAGATGTTGTTTATCTATCTATACGTGTACGTGATATGACATCGTTTGGGGCTGCATTCCTTCCCTTCGTGTGCCTTTCTTGTATGTGCTCAAAGAAGCGAAAAGACACGGCGTACACGAGTACGATATTTATCCTTCATTTATGTTATGTTTTATTGTACTATGTACTTGATAGAATATACGAATTATGTTACTGGGCCTCCGTAGTCAGGCGTATCTGTATACATTCGTTGCGGAAAGACAGAAACCGTTCGTGTCTTTAACCTACATTCATGTGTTCCATCTAGTTCGAACCTTGCCGTATGCGATTAGGTATATACACACATACATCTTGTCAATGTTCAGACCGTGTAGGAGTCGCAGAATGCTCGTGAACGGGCTTGGAACCACAATTTAACTGCTAGCGGGTAAACATAACGGTTAAACACGATGGTTAAGCACCGTGGTTAAATGTTATGGTTAAAAATAGTGGGTACAGTTAGCCAGCTGACTACCTTACCATTATACTCGTATTCGCCCCAAAAAGTAAAAAAAATAAATAAAAAGAGTTCCGGCCCTTTGCGAAATGGGACTAATTTCCCCCTTTATGTGTTGAATCAAGATATATGTGGGTGCATCTTACATCAAAGTTGCGTTATTTTATAGAGACGCACACATCTCAAACACTAAAAGCGTCATTTCTTCCTTCCGCAACCAAATCCTGTAAGAACTACTTCGCGCAAAGCATAAAAAATAAAAACAATATACTGTTTTATATATACGACAACGAGTATAGTGGTTTTTCTTCTTTTTTTTTCTCGCAGTTTTAATTAATGTAGTAACTTTTCGCTCCACTTGGATGCTAACCTCATTGTTTAGTTGGTTTCGAGCGAACCTTGATCCTAAGGATCCCAACGTGCAAGGCATGCACAACATTTGCTGACTGAACATTTGATCCCGTGGCGACGGCCATGTTTTCCAGTAACATTTCGCCGTTGCTTTTTGATACTCTATCCTTCTCAATGAAGATGATAGACATTTGATAGAAGTTAACGCACGTACTTCATGCAACACTTCAAGGAAGAAATTTTCGCCTTTTGGGGATAGGCTTGACATTCATGCACACATTTGTGTATTTTACGTGCATGTGCATCAGCTATTCCTGAACAGCTGATGCACACGCACAACTTGTAGGTTGAAGATTGGTCAAGAGCAACGTAAGAACTACAGCATTGTGTTAACAATAATATACCCAAATATACGCAATATTATAATAATATATTATAATAATAATATACTATTAATAATAAACACAAAGAAAGTATGGAGGAGTGCGTGTATGTTTATACAGTCTGAAGTTAGTCATGTGAAATGGCGACTTGTCTCCCAGCTGTAGTTGAGCTAAAATTTAGCCTGTGCGGTAAAACCGCTAGCCTGGGGTCTTTCACGTGCACCACGCAGTAGTGATACACGACCGCACTCCGGCACGATGCTCATCTGCGTACTGGTGTACTGGTGTGCGCTAGACCACTCGGCCACCGGTACTCCTAAAGAAAGTACGATGACGCACATGTCTGTGTTAGCCCCTCCTTTGTGTTTTTTTAGCTTATATAATAGTAGTAACTAGGTCAAAACGCTCGTTGAACTTTTTTTTGGCGAGTTAAAATGCCGGTATCCACTGCACTGAGCGTAGAGATATGCTTTGATTAAGGAAGAAAGCCCGAGAATATCGCAGAACGTTTCGCAGAGCATGGACATGAATAGCCGACGTGAGATTAGAAACAGTCAATTTATCACAAAAAAAATTATAGCAACAAAAAAAAAAAAAACAGTCTCATATCCCACATGGGGTTTTAGATCAAAGTAGAACGACTCCATATCTTCGTAGATATGGAGAAACAATCAGGATAGAAGTTGGAGCTCGTAATAAATGTCTCTGTGTACACAGAAGAACATCGCGTGTCCTCCAGATGCGCCTTAAACAACGGTGCTTTTGTCCGTACCTCCGTATCTCATTTTATGAGTCAGATGAGGAACTGCATGTCCGTGTCGCACGGTTTGCATTCGGAAACTCTAAAACAGGCTCCTTTCGAACAGTATATCATCACAGGCTCCTTTCGAACAGTATATCATTACATCTCCGGCAAGACAAAGGTATCTTCGCGAAAATTGCCAGACATATATTTTTTTTCTTTTTCTTTTCACTCCAACTTAAGTATTTTCAGCGGTATATAACCTACCTATATTTCCGACTTTCTCAGGCGAGTAATTATGGCGCAATTGAAAAAACGGCGCAAGACAGCCAACCGTCGGTTGCTTTGTATTCAAAGACAAAAACGAATATGTTCCGTGACGACGTAACATATAGTATTTCGTAGATAACGCAGAAAACAAAAATGAGTATTAAAAACTTGAGCCGACATGTGTGCAGGATAACGCCACCATACCGTCGGCATATTCAAACACACGCGGTATTTCGTCGTGAAACGCCTACAAATTGCGACCTCAATCCACAACAAGAAATAATAATAAAAAAAGTTATGGTTTTTGTTGCGTTTCCCTGGAACTCTCGCTTAAAAAAAATATCTTTCGACTTGTTTTATTTATCTTTTTGATCTTTTGAGATCTCACCGGTGAAACACTAAAGACGAGGATTACTGCCGAAAACGTCGTAAAACCGGCGGGATACGGAGCGCCGCGAGACTTAGCTGAAAAACGACACGACTCGGGAGGGGAAAAAAAAAAAAAGAAGACGCAAACTAAGTATCGTAAATACCGGGAAAAAATGTAAATGAACTGTAAGTGCGCGAGAAAGAAGTATAGAGCGCAAAAAGAAAACTTAATACAAATGAGCGGATAAAAGAGAGAGAGAGGGAAGTGTAAAGTGGGGGAGGGAACGTGCTAGTCTTCCGTCCTGAAAACTTTCTTTCCAGAGAAATGTACTAAAAAAAGGTAAAATATTAAAAAGAAATAACACAAATTCTGTGAACGTAGTAAAACAAAGACCGTCATACAAGGAGCCCGTATAAAAGAAGGGCAAGTCGTTTCACCATCGATCTTTAGTGTTATTTTTGACTGCCCCCTCTGGAGCTCTCTCTCTTTCCCCCTCTATATCTCTCTAGTTCTCTCGAAGTATTTTTTTTTTCTTCTGCTATCTTCCGAAACCCTTTTGAAAATCCCGTGCGTGTTCATACGCCAAGTAGATGTAGTCTGCGTCATCGGAATAACTTTCTTTTTCTGGACCCTTTTTTTCCCCTTAAAAGGGCTTTCTTGTTGTTTTTGCTTCGGACAGCTCAGCGTGGAAGTGTACGGAGCACCTCGTATCAGGCATTCCGCCTCCGCTACATCGCGAGGGTTGAATATATGCTGCCTCTCGAAAGCGACTGCACGCGCATACGGTGAAAAAAAGAAATAATAAAAATAATAAGATTGCAATAAAATTAACGAAAGGTAACGAACAGCGCAGAACTTAATTGATTCCCCCCCCCCCCCCCCCCCGATATAAATCTAACGTTTATAAAAAACAAAATGAAGGGTTCATTAAGCTGTATCGAAACCGCGGATGCTTATGCAAATCGAACTGATTTTTTTCGGCAAGCCAAATGCATAATCACGGCGCAAGATTTCCCAGAAAGCTCACTTCTAAACATAAAAGAAAACAATGAAAAGAAAAACATTTATGATACAATTGCTTTTCTTAATTTCATTTTTTTTTCCTAGCAAGGTACAGGTTACGTAATTAAAACAATTTGCAACATAAAACAAAAAACGAAAACAAGTCTAAAACCTAAAAGGCCGCTGTAAAAAAAAAAAAGAAACATAATAGCGACGATATTTTTTTCTTTAGTTAAGATACGCGAGAAACATGCCATATTTGTGGCATGACTTCCGGTGACTTTTTTACTTTTTTTTTTTCATGTCTTTGCATTTGCAGTTTAGTAATATGCCAACCAGCCTGCCCCAGAAAAATTGGTGTTCGCCACTACTCAGACCCGGAACGAAGAGCCACTATAAGGAGTCCTTACTTTCTGTCAAATTCGATAAAGAGCCGCAATCCACCCATCACTAGAAGTCAGCATCCCAAATATGCAGTTCCTAGCTCAGACCCTCCTGTGTAACGCAGCGCGTTGCAATCACGCCCCAAGCACAAAGGAGAAAAAGCCTGTAAGCTCTAAGACTGTTCGAGAAAGCGTGTAGAAGACGTCTGCACAGACACACACAACATTCGCGCGCACAAAAGAAGTCTCCGCAGTCCGATTAGAAAAAAAAAAAATGGGAAGGACTACTCCTCCCGAGAAAGAGAAACACAAACTCGAAAGTCGGTAAACGGCTCGCAACAAAAAAAAAAAAAAAAAAAAAAACGTTCCTACTCCAAGAAAGCAATCACCTCCGCCTTCGTCGAAGTTGCGCAACGCGCACCGCAATGCGCAGCGAACAGAAGTTTCCAAGCACGCGTTACAAAAGATGGCGGAGTTTGCGAGACAAACAACGAACGAGACCGACCGGCCCCTCAGAGTCAAAGAGCGATCAACGTATAATGCGTGAAACACAACAACAGGCCACGAAAACACAAAGAGACACACATTCACAGGCAGAGCAAACATCAGAAATCCTGGACGCGCATTAGTGTCGCGGAATATAGCGCCGATCAATCCAAAACGTACTTCGCGCCAAACTCCTTCTCTTTTTTTTTTTTTTTTACTTGGTTGTTTGCAACTGCGTTCAGATCTGACATGCGCGTTCAAAAACCTCGCCTTTGTGCGAGAGCTCGATCTTTCCTCCGCCTCGTCGATTTTCCGAACACAATAGTGTCCATTTTTCTTTTTGTCCACTCTTCATGATCGTAATATTAACGTTTGGTTCGCGTGTTCCTTTCATTATTTCGCTGCCTTTAACACACATTCTCCACTACACGCCCCTTTAAACATCTCTTCTCCTCACTCACCCCTCCCAACGTCGAAGTAAACAATTTGAACATCTTTTGCATTTTTTTTTGCCGTTGTATAAATACCGTTCAAATTCCGTTTTCTTGTATACAAATTAAGTTTTCCTGTACACTAGATAGGTCTACTGACAGTTTCTTTTTTCTTATATTTCTCTGCGTCGATAGTTGTTAAGCGGTGGTTTTAAGGATTAACCGGAAGAGGGCAGAAAAAGAAAACTAGAAACGTGTCAATGCCGTCCACGATCCATCTTAGTCGACGCTGCGGCCAAACCAATTCCGAAACGGTTCCGAAGCAAACGCCGTCATTTTCTTCTCGTGCAAAAAGCTGGGCACCACTGTCTCTTCTTGCGTTAGTTATTACGTAATCACCGCCCAGTCATTTGTGGGCGTATATAGGAAAAAACGACCAGCGCGCGCGCAGCAAACGCAGGCATATAAAGAGGAGCGTTCGCTCGCCAAGAGAACGCACGCAAAATCCGACGAGTGGGCAAATAAACAAAATCACACAGACGTCGAAACATACGACTCAAGTGGCCTAAAAGCCGGGAATGTTATGAGGGTGACGCGGGCACTGGCGAACAAAAGAGATCGGCCGGAGGAGAGTCGGCAGATAGGGCCAGTCGGAGAGAGAAAAAAAAAAAAAAAAGCGACCTAAAATCAATTAATAATTGTAAAGGAAAAAAAACAAAACAAATTGACTTTATAAAGGAGGAGGCAGCCAATTCGGTTTGTGTCACCATCCATCATCTGTTTCTACTTTACGGAAGCTCACGGAGAGGGGAGCGTAGGAGCGGTTTTTTCCAAAGGGACCGTCCAACGCCGGTCAGAGCGGCAAAGATATGCGGGCTCTGGCAGACATATACCCACTGCGTGTATGTAGAAGTGCGCCGCAAAAACTCGGGCTCTCGAATGTATTCTTTGACGCAGCCAAAAAGAGTAAAATGCATGATCAGCGAGCCCCGACTCTGATAGATGGCATAAGCAATATTTCGTAGAAAGCACTAAACAAACACAAACTTGACACTTCCGATATAATGTGGAAGAAACACACACACACACACACACACACACACACACACACACACACACAAATATAGTTTTACTACGATATTTTTTTTCTCGACTTCAGAATCGTTGAAAAAGAGTAGTTGCGGAAATTTCAATTACCGTACCTAGAAAAAATGAGAACACACATACATATACATACACGTAAACGTATACGTCGTTTTCAAGCTTAATATATCGGTGCGGTCGAAATCGGATATTTGATAGATGGCAGCGCATTGCAAACAAATATCCATGTTGGTTCTCTCTTCTACGCGTTGGTTGTCCACGAGGGTAGAGATGGGGGGCTTAAAAAAGCGTCTGTCCGCTGGCCGTTCATGTCCGGTTTCCACAAGCCCAACTCTCTTGTTGGCGAGCAGGTCACGTTTCAGCAAAACCATCTGTTGACAAACACGTTCGTTCGCGGACGAGGTTAGTGAGCGTGAAAGCGTTGGAAAAGGTTGCGGATAATGTTTGCGTCTTGTTCACCTTGTGTGAGGCGCCTCTTGTAGAGCCACTGCTTGTTCTTGAACAGAAAGATATGTAGGTCATGTGAGCTCGTGCTGTCTTAACGTTTTAATGAATTAATTAATTAATTGGTATGTCTATCTATAGTTACCTACTTGAGAGACGCAATGAAGATACGTCTTTCGCCGCAAGAAGCAATCAAACGGAAGCAATTTTTTTCACGAAGCAGGCAGCACGCCATCGCGCGTTGCCTCGCATTGCTCCTCGTCCTGGGTTCCAAACACGAAATCCCAATTCGGGACCAGCTGCACAACGAGCAGCTCACATACCGTTTGCTTTCAAGAACGACATCATTACGCATTGATGTTGTTTCGTGATCGCAAGCCAGCTATGTCCCGTTTCACCATGCGATGAACAGCAGAGGGCGCTAAAAAAGCTATCGAAGCCAATCCAATGCCTCGAGAGTCAGCTGACCTTCGGAAGGCGCGCGGAGACCCGCGGCGTCCGTGCTCACGTGACACGTTCACCGCACTGGATTTCGGCTGGTAGCGTCCCATGCGCTCCATCGCAATGTGAAATGAAGTATAAGTGAAATACTACCAATACTTATACGCGCAAGCAAAATATACCATCGAGCGAGAAAGCTGAATTTGAGACAGAGAGAGCGAGGTGGTGGTGGTGCTGAAAGAGAGGCACAGGGGATCGAGGTGATCGAGGGCACGAAGAGGTGGAGAGAGTGGGAGAGACTGGTAAGTGGAGAGAGAGAGAGAAGTGCAAAGAGGGAGAGAGACGAGGAGGAACCACGTCACAAGGGCTGATTGTTTCTTGTTGTTTCAGCGGGCCCGCCGTCGCTTGGAGAAAGACGGCAGAAAAACGCAAAATTTCCTTTCAAGGCGACTTCCATATGTGACAAGTCTCGAGAGGATGACAGCCAACGAAGAGGATGACGCGACGGAGGGAGGGAGGGTGCGGCACGAACAAGCCGGGAGGCCGCAGAGAGACGGGGGAGGAGGGGGCACGCCTTGAAAGAGGCGCAGTCCCGGCGTCGGACGGCAAGGAGCGAAAACAAGACGCGGCCGCGCACTCCTTCGAAATCGAAAGCGAAAGAAACGAGCGGAGGAAACGCGCGACGCGTCCTTGGCTCTTCGTTGCCGCCTTTGTCTTGAGAAGGCGACGTCGTCGTCGTCGTAGTCGGGGTCTCTCTGGGAGTTGTCGTCGTAGCACGCCGTCGTCGTATTTTGTCGCGGAGATGCTCCTTGTCCTCTCTCGGTGGGGACCCCCAGCTCCCTTCGCGGCCGACAAACTTACATATTTATCTTTCGAATACGCTTTGTTTCGTTTTTTTTTTTGTCTTTTTTTGCGCAACTACACGTCGTTTTTTTTTTTTTTTTTTGTTACAATGTAAGGAGAATATAGCTACACCGAAAGGAATTAACCGAGCGGCAAACGGTTGTGTTTTCTTTAAATAAACAGAGTTGATACGCCAAAGGCAGAGGTGGTGCCGGATTCTGGATCTCTGCAGCTAACAGCGTTAGTTGCAAAAAAAAGAAAAAAACATATATATATATATATATATTCGTTAAAGTTATTTCTCTATTTCTATCAGACTACGGGGTGTATATATATATATATAAATATATATATATATAAATATATATATATATATATATATATATATATATATATATATATATATATATATATATATATATATAGATATATATATATATATATATATATTCTTAGCGCACAAGATTATATATATATATATATATATATATATATATATATAATCTTGTGCGCTAAGAAACCGAACAAAACAAGGAAGTGAAAGACAGAGACAAAGAAAACGTCTTGCAGCCTTTTGTGCACATGGGGGATTCATTCGTTGTCCGCAGTTTATGGTAACTGATCTGCATTTAATTGGTACTAGGTGTCTTAGCGCACGTAAGTCTCCCACCAAGTGGTTGCGGGTAACGACTCCCAATAGCTCAGCGGTTCTCATACTGTGCTGAGGTCCGCGGAGCCCCTAAGGCCCTCAAAAACTGTAATGACAGTCCGCGCAAAGAAACAGCCGCCTAAACAAAAAAGTTCCTTTTTTTGTTGTTGTTGTTTTTTTTTGTCACTGCACAATAATTTTGATGAAGAATGCATTGGGGGTTTTCGAAAGGCCTCTGAGTGGGTCATGGAGTCCGTGACGGCTAAAAGTTTAAGAGCCGCTGCAATAGCTGAACCTGTATTCCCTGGCCCACCATACCTTGGGCGCGAACATCAGACCACAGCCCTTTATCATCTTGCTCAGACAGGGTATCGATGAACACCAATCATCGGCCATCTAATTTTGTAACCAGGATGAGATTATTAAGCCACACATAGAATTTCGATGGAGGCTTTCCGATCGTATAAGAGAAAAAAAAAAAAAAAAAAAACATGAAACACTGGAGATTGCTGGTTTGTAGGCTCTGTCTACGCATACTCTTCGTTGAGTAAAGTGATAATAAAACGAGATATTTTCATCCCCAAGTACTGTGCACGCGGACCGCGATAATCGAGAAACCGCGTGGTCTGCGCGATATCTGGAGTCGTTCCGAGTCTTTCGGATCACCTCTTTTGAGCCACAGAAGCGCGAGTTTGTCCAAGGCTAGGTCGTCAGCCCTGAACAGTTTCGTGAAGGATGTGTCAGAAATGCCTGACAATTTGTGCACATGTTCGTTTCATTCCCGTGTCTGCTAAAGTCACGACCTTCGCGCGAATAGGCAGGTACCATCCGTTGCCCGCGGTAATAATTTTCTATCGAGTTCCGATTCTTATCGGTTCTCACCCGTTATCGCTCAAGCAGCCCAACCACAATTTTTTTTTTTTTTTTTTTAATGGCACAGTGCAATTTACAGGAAGAAAGTACAAATCCTTGGAGACAAAAAAAGAGAATACGAGCCAAGAGACGCGTGTAACGGAGCAAAAGGTATTCCCCCCTGCAACCGCGCGGGCTCCGGGGGATTCCGAAGAACTGACAACAGAGAGAAATGAGCTTGAGGAAACGGTTGCCAAAGACAGCGAAGCAACAGTCGAAGGACACATCGGGAGCTGTCATTTCCGTCAAAGCCGCGCACCCAATCACGCATCCGCGAGCCGATCAAAATGTCGGAATAAAAAAAAAATTAAAAAAAGAACCGAATAGAAAATTTGAGCAAGACACAGAATGGCTGGCCTTGCTCGGTTTCCGCATTGATATCACTCGTGATCGATTACTATACGGTGGAAGCCACTTTCAGTCATATCGGTTATATCTAACCTTTTTTTCCTCTTCGTTATCAGACTACGGGGTAAAAAGTAATACCGCGTATAGTGACTCCCACACAGTTGGATCGTGAACAGTCGCTACTTGTAATAACAATTAACTTCATCGCTACTTCATCACACCTTGACCTCGTGTGACTGGATGGTGCAGTGTCAGCATGCGAGACGTTTAGGGAATTTTCAACGACACAACCTAGAGGGCGTTATCGACAGTCCGATTCACAGGGTGAAAGTCCCAGTTGTCCTATCCGTTCTCCATTCATTTGGTGGGCGTTGGCCAGGTATACGCTCTGAGAGCTTTCCTCCAGGCATGTATGTGCCGTACAAATGTCAACAGCCACAGCGATAGACCCTTTTGCTGTTTACAAACATGAACCGTTACTCACAGCGACTGCCGGTTCCTCCGTCTTTGCACCACTGTCGAGCCTGCTTATGTCACCAGTGCTAGAAAGCATAAGTGCTACACGGAAAACAAAGTTGGAGAGTTAGCAAGGGCCTTCGGCTCTACGGTTTAATGTCTTGGAGGAAACAAGTTGGTTTACCGGAATATTCGAAAATTGTGAACAGGTCACGCGCTTCTTGGTTCTTTTGGCGTTCACCTGGAGAATCGGTGGGTAAATGTTTCATTGACGTTTCAAGCAGCGGTATTAAGGGGGGCTTTGACCGCTCTTTTTATGAACCGCAAGTTGGTTGGGGGAGCACGGCCTAGTAGCGTTTGCAAACAAAATGGTCTACAGTCCACAACTGTGCATCCAACTTTCATTATTATAATTTTAGGCGTTGCTTCTTTTATGGGCAGGAGAAACAAACCACGATACTTCCGTAGCATGAATATAAAAATAAAGTATAAATAAATGAGAAAATCATTACACCTATTTTACTAAAAAAAAAAAGAAGAAAGGCACCATTTCTTTGTTTTTGACAATAAACGCCGCAAGACAGGGACAGAAAGTAAGAGACACAGCACGAAGCGCTTAAACCGCCTGGTTAATTCATTTCCTAAACTCTACTGAACGACACTACAGCACTTCCTTCAAATGTGGCCCTATACGCTAAACGAGGAACTGAAGGAATGAAAACAGTACCTCATTGTATAAAGCAAAAACATTAACACAAACTACGATTTAGGGCATGTCCCATTTAGTTAAGGGACGTTAAATGTATCTTATGTTTCAGTAGACGATCCGTTAAAGTGGCTATAAATCGCGGAAACGGCAGCGTCAACCCAAGGAATACGTCTTCTCACGAGGAAATAATCCAAATTTGTCTATTGGCTTCAGAGAGAATATTGCTCGCGCAGCGTGTTTAATAGAGTCGGCATTTCCCCCCAAGGCATTTTTATAAAAGAAAACGACGAAAGGAGACATGAACGCACTTGACGGTATCAACGCGTCTTTTTCGAAGATATTGCAGAACAAAAGCGCACAACAATGAGCGACCCGAAGACACAGGGACGCACCAGCAGCCAAAGGACAAGACAAAACGCGATCTTAACCAAGCACGGACAAGAGTGAAAACTCAAGACAACCAACTCTGCCCCCCGCAGATTGCTTCCCCTTTCTGCCAACCACAAAAGGAAAGGGAAAAGAAACTCCCGCTCCTAGAATGAGGAAACTTGGAAACGCTGGCGGGCGAGCGCGAATTGACGCGCGGCCACGGCAGCTTCACTCTCCGCTCTCGCGTATTCGTAATCTAGTTTAGCCTAATTCCCAGCCTCATCGCGACGATGCCGCGGGCAGGATATCACCACTTAAGGCTCGCCAGCGAGCAGCAAATACTCTTTGGGAAATAACAGAGGGCAGAGAAAAAAAAAAAAAAAGAAACGTAAAGGATGGCGAGCGTATAAAAAGAAGCGACCGCTACGACGGGACCGCTCGCGCGAACGATGCAGGCAGCGAGTGCCGCCGAAGGAAAAACGAACGACTGCCGAATCATACCGCCGCCACCCCAGCCGCTTCCTTGTTTAGTGTGGTAACCAGCGTGAAAAGTGTAGAAATTTGGGATCTCACAAGATGGGAACATTTGTATTTTTGTACTTCTCACTTCCGTCCAATAAGACCTAATAAGCGCTTTAAATAAAAAATAAATGGGAGACTCCGCCATGAAATCGAGCTTACCTAATTCGTTTCGTCGTAAGGTAGAGGAAGCAGCCGATGCTACACGAGCCTATGGGGCCCAATCAGGTACCGTCAAAAAGTCACCGCGCTCGGTCCAGTGGATTATAAAGTTTGTCGACACGTTGAGAAACAGGGGGAGTGATCAGGTTCGCATAATATAGAGTATTATCAGTGGGTAGTCGAACTAGTTGATTACTGTAGAAATGTTGGGCTAGTTGGTATGCAGACACAATTAAAAACAGAACAGCGCAAAGGCGAGGACAAAGTCGAAGGTAACCGACAGGACACCTCGCTGACTCTCAACTGAAGATTTATTTATGTTGGCATCCAGTGGTGTGGCATGTTTGCTATTTATGCTGGATGCCAACATAAATAAATCTTCAGTTGAGAGTCAGCGCTGTGTCCTGTCGGTTACCTTCGACTTTGTCCTCGTCTTTGCGCTGTTCTGTTTTTAATCATATAGCCAATCTAGACATATACTACGGCGTCTCGCTAAAATCACGAGACGAAAAGCATACGCATAATCAGCCATTAAGTACTATTGTGATAACTCGAGAAACGCAAGATTACGCTTCTTATCTGCCGAGTCTTCCTCCGGCGTTGTTACGGCTAACGCAGCAGTGTCATTAGTGAGTTTTAGTAGATTGTTCCGATGAATCCGATAACGACACCCGATACTACGCCGCAGCCTTTGCTCATGCATCGCAGCGTCATCGGGTATCGTTATCGGGTGTATCGGAGGTATCGGAACGATCTACTAAAACTCTCTATTGACCGCTGAGCGAAAATAAGACGCTCGGGTAATAACACCACCCTGCGTTTGTAAAGCTGTCCGTGACAACACACGAGTCACCGTAAATACTGTAAACGACTTAATTTTCGCGGGCTCAGATTTTCGCGAATCGGGCCAAAGCTGAAAATTTGAAATTATTCGCGGGTTCTAATTTTCGCGAATCAAGTGTAGCTTCCGTAGCGTTCACATATATTGCCCGAATTGTTCGCGGGACGTATTTTTCGCGTTTGTAGGCGATTCGCGAAATTCGCGAAAATTTAGTCGTTTACAGTATTAAGAAAATGTATGGCAAATTGCTAGGCAACTGTGGTGCATACGTGAAACGTTCTAGCATCACAAACGTCTACATCATCGTTTAGCAGCACGTCTAGCCCGTTCAGCCAGACGCCTACATTCACGGCGCTCTTCATCAGATAAGTTAACGCGTCGCGTGTGTACACTTGAAAGGGGTGATCTTCCAGAGCCTCCTAACCGTCCTAGCCCACTTCCCCTCTCCCACCTCACCTCCCTCTTCTCTTCAGTCTAGCCTTGGTCACATGACTTACCCGTTAACCGATCAGCGTCGAGCACCTCACTCCACCTCTCCCACCCGCCAACCAATCAGTGTCGAGCCTCGCGGCCACGCTTTTATTTGAACTTCACTGTTGGGCTTCACGAAATTCCGAACACCTAGCCAAATAACGTTTCACGTTAAAAAGATCGAGGAAAAGAAAAGAATGAGTAATGTATACACAAGAAGCCGTCGTGGTAATCGAACATAAAACAAAAACGCCGCCAAAAGAAGGGAAAAAAGAAAAAGTAAAGTTGTTGGCTCCTCGATCGGGTTGCGTCCCTCCGTGTTCGGATGATTAATAATGCCCAGGCGCGAATGGACGGTGCTTGAAGTTAGTGACGCGTCGCCAGCGAGTTATTTCTGCCGCCTCGGAAAGTTCGGCGTTCACGCCGTGTTTACAAAAACCGTCTATTCCGACACGCCCGTAGTCGGACTATACTACGCACATTCCCAACACCGCAGACTAAACACAAGTTGGCTAGTATTCGTGGTATGGCGCACGAGAAAAATAGCCCAGGCGAGAAAATAAGTGGCACGCAAATATAATAAGACAAAGAAAAAAATATAAGCTAACCTGCGTTGGAAAAGTTGGGACACTTTAGGTTCAAAAAGGAAAGCGTGAGCAATGAAAGAGGAATTCGAATCAACATCGCCTCCATTGTCTATCGACAAAGTCGATCGAGATAGATGAATCATGTATGTCAGTTTAGTTAACATCTTTCTAAATAATGTTGTTGACGAAACGGCAGGCATTATGCCTCATTATTGCCTCGCTCAATATCCTGTCATAAAACAAACAAAAAAGGTACGACAACAAGAACTAGCTTTATTTACTTTTGCCATTTCGCTGAATTTAAACACTACTTCGAAAACAAGAGCAGGGTAACCATCAAAGCGGAGCTATTCATCTTTTGCCCTGGGAGTACGTAGGACTCGACTCGGGACATCGTGAACAACCAGCGGAAATTTCGACGCGTGCAGTCAACAAAGAAACAAATCGGTTAAACTAGGCAAAAACAGGGGGGGGGGGGGGGGGGGGGGGGGGGGTCAGTCAGCAAACAAACAAAGGAAAACAACACTTCCGACCGAAGACGTCCCGATAAGAGAAAATAACGCAGCGACCAACCAACAAAAACATGAACAAAACGAGCGACTGGCAATAGAGCGGAGCCAAGCGTGTGCTTGAACCAGCAGAAACTTTATATTTACAGCGTTAGCCCGGAGTCGCCACAATTTCTGCCGCCTCGCCCCTTCGTCGAAAAAAAAAAAAGTAAAAAATAAGAAAAAATGGGAAAACTCCCTCCGTCGGCTTTGGCGTTGGGTCGCCGCCGCGCTCGGCCTGCAGGCGCTGGCTCGCAAAAGTTCACCAAGCCAGCCGAGGAATGGCTAGAGCCTCCCTTGACGGGACAAAAACTCGCCTCCCTTTGCACCCACTTACTTCATTCGAAAGCGCTCGCGTTGCAGCTTTCTTTTCATTTATTCTTCCTTCCAATAAACTGAACGCGAAACAACATTCAGAAAATGTCGGCGACTGTTTTTTTTTTTTTTATCTTGTTTTATACGTGCGTGCGCGACGACATTCGTGCGCACGACGAAGAAAGAGTAAACTCGCGACAGCTGCTCCACCTCCATCCCCCCAAAGCACCACCAAAACGTTGAAATCTGTCCGGTCGATTTTGCGCCTTCGCGATTGTGAGAAGACTATTTGCGATTATTGGTGATATGATTATTTGTTTTCTTTATCTGACTTTCTTATTATTATTTATCACCGGCATTACAGCGTGAGCTGCGAAAGCCGTCGCTCCGCACGCGCCCAGCGCCGAACCGCGCGAATTAATAATCGAAAGCGCGGTGTCAACTCTCGTTGCGTTGTGCGTTGCGAGAGACGAATGGATCTGTTCCGTCGCGCATGCGCGCTGAGGCGCTGTTGCTGTGTGCGGCGGCGTTTTTGTTCGTACGATTTGCCGTGTCGTTTCGCTGTCAGTTGTCGGTCCTCGTCCACGCGTTATTACGACTGGAGCGCGCGCTTCCGTGAGATTGCGCGATAATTTCCGAGAGTTAGTTTTCGTATGTATATATATATATGTTATTTTTCCCTTCCCACCGCCGGAAGGAGTGACACCGCAACTGTATTATTAACATTATTATAATATGCCATTTTCTTTTTTACTTACAAGAGTGTTTGGAACTGGCTGTCACCGTTGACGTCCGGTGGGTGTAGTCTGGAAACCAAAAAACCGTTTCAACTTAAAAGTTAAAAAAAAAAAAAAAAACATTTGATACCTATTGCGCTTCGGAGAACACTCGCGCCTACTCAAATCTTATATGAGTAGGCTTTCGGATTGCAGCAAAGTTTCCGAGCTGGACAGATGTACGAGTTTCCCCAAGCGTGAATTTCCTAATCATCCGCAGCGAACCAAAGCGTAGAAAGAGCAAAGGTATACGCACTTCGCTACGAGTCAATAAAAAAAAAAAGTAGAAAAAAACACAATATAAAAAAAAAAGTAATACCGAGATGTTAGTTTGCGGGAGATGCAAGCAACAGACCCAACTGCGTTCGGAAGCCTATTCGCCTGCATTCGAATCAGTCTGGAGCGCCTACTTGCCCGGAAAGCACATGTGACATCCAATCGTGTAATCTACGGATGCAACTTGACTAATGAGAAAACCATAAGTGCGTTTAGACATAAAAAAAAGTGTGCCCTGTGACACTTAGCATGGTGAAATGTCATGCTCAGTGTCACAGCACATGTTTTTTTTCTCTATTACGTTTAAACTTATTTTTCAACTCACCATTCGCCGAGCTGTTTCCGTAAAGTGCAGTAATTGGCTCTAACAAGTGCTGTGCGGGAAAGCAGGCGCTCTAGATTTTCTTTAGAGTAGATGAGGTGACGATTGATTATCAGCCTCGGTCATTGAGCTCGACGCCACATTATTACGTTTGGGATGTTTCGAGCGAGGCATCAAGCTGCCAAGCTCGATGTCTCCGGGACGCACACTGCATCCCGGAAGCACAGCTGAGTTGTGTGTGTCTGTTTGTTTTCTTCGCCGCCAGACGTAAAGCAAATTCCGAGCGAAAGGGAGCAAACCCAAGACACGGTTACGCAGTGTGAGACTCGCCCTTTCGAGCACGTATTGTACGCGATTCAACGAAAGGATTGGACCGGGTTAACGTGAGAGTTCGCTGACCCATCGCGAGAAACAGATCGCGTTCCCCGTGCGTGTTTTTTTTATTATTATTTTTTTGGTCACGTGTCAGAGACACGATGTCGGGGCGTCTGGAACAATGGTAGTAAGAGGGTCGTAAAAACGTCAAAATAAAGATAAAAAAAAACGCAAACCGATTAGGTGAAAAACAAAAAAAGTTTAAAACAAGAGGGAAGTGAGAAAGTCTTGCTTTGCTTTCGCGCTTTTAATCTTATCCTTCTTAATGCATTTTACGGGGAGAGCTCGAACAGCACGGCAAACATTCTACCTTGGTCGTTCCAAATCAAAACTCTGCGGACATTTTATGAAAAAGAGGGTGCGAGAATTAGAAAGAGAGAAAGAGAGGAACATCAAAACAACAAACACCTCTAGAAGAAGAAGAAAAGAAAATAACGCGGAAAGTTGCCGCATGCGAGAATGGAGGCTCGCAGCTGTTGCTGCTGCGTCCAGCCCAGCTATCTCCTGGAAGAAAATGTCGCGCCTTCGAGTGGGAAACGAATAAAACCCGAGACAAGAAATATATACACCTCCAGGAGAGAGAAACGAAGAGAGAAAGAGCGTTTTCATTCGGCAGGACGTGTCCTCTTTTGGAGCGTTCCCACGGATTTTTTTGGGGTGCATCCTTTTTCGGCGTGCCACTCCGCCGCCGGAGACACGTTCAACGAGCCAGCAAATCCAACAGCGAGAAAACGAGGAAATAATCTAATGACGAAAATTGCGATTCGCGTGAGAGCGAGGTCGCTGCTCGCGCCGCCGAACCCGCGCTGCTGGCCGCTTGCAGGCCGCCACAGCTGGCAATTTAGTCCGCCGTCAAAGGCGCGCGCATTCCCTGTTTGTTGCTGACGCACAGGTGTGTCGCAAACCTGACCCGGAGACCGGTAGGCTGACTTCCTAAGAAGGGAAGTGGAGGAGACACGGCGACGCTGTTCGCACACCGGTGCAACTCTTCGCGCGCTACTGTGAGGCGATCAAGATGACCCGCGTAATTGCAGTAATGACTATCATCTCTGGATGTATATAAAATCGAACTGGGGCGTCACCTCGTTATTCTATTATAGGCAGCGTACTAGCGTAGCGTCGTTGGGGGGAAAAAAAAGGGAGGGGGGTTATATGGTAATGTGTGAACTAGATTTCGGGCGCCTGCTCTAATCTTGACGAATGCGATGGCTCCGAAGAAGCTATAAAGGCCTAATGGTGACGGAAGAAGAAATGCGCCCGACGGCGACGCAGTTCGAACTTTCAATGTCGGTAATGGGAGGCCGAGAAAAGCATAGGCGATTACGTCTGGGCAAGCCTATCGGGTATTGATATTCAATTAAGTGGCCTCGCGCGTTGTGGGCCCCAAACAGGCGGATTGGCTTACGACTCGAGTAAGAAATATCCTCCGGGAAACGTCTATATGACGCAGGTGAACCCGTCATACATTTTGTTTTCTAGAGATGTATCGAGCTAATTAAAAAAAGGTATAAAAATATTCTTAAAAAACAATGCTAGTCGAGTTAGAGTACATTGGTTTCAGTAATATCCGTCTATGGCCACGGATAGTAAAAATCGCAGGGCGTGGCTTCTTGCTTTCTTATTCACGTTTCCTGCTTTCTGATTGGTTCTTCGGAGCTTCGTACCGGCGAATGTCGCATCCTCATTGGCTGCGGGGCGACGCTAAAATGCTCCACGGGACTCGCCCCGACCGAGCTTTTGAAGTTGTCGGTCATTATAGTTGTTTGAGGGAGGATTTCTCGAGAACTCTATGGAATCGAGTAAACCACACTTTCCCGTGGTAGTTGCTTCCGACAGTGTCGACGAAGAACACACGCAAAATGGAACATTTGAGCGCCCCGGCGTAGAGCCAAGCTTGTACACAGAAAGACGTCGACACGAGAATTCGAACCAAGTGTGATTCACCGACAGAACATAACTGCGCCTCTTCAGTTTCTCTCTCTCTCTCTCTTTAACACAACCTCCTCTCCCGCACAGTCAGCAGGCGGGGACAGTCAGGCCCTTTGGCTGTAGAACTGTTTTCAAACCCCTCGACTGCCTGCCGCCGTTCCCTCGGGAACGGGTTAGTAGATATATATATATAAATGCCAGAACGAAAACGCATTGCCAAACAAACGACGACACAGCCAGCGAGGCTATCTCAAAGTCACAGAGTTTCAGCAGTCCCGCAGAAATTTGATCGGACTCGCGCGGAGAGTTCGAGATACACGGGCGATGGGGAGGCAACAAAACATAAAACAGCGCAGACACGCGGATCTCCCTATAAACAAGGAACCGAGCCACAGCACAGCGAAACAAACACACGCGCGAGACAGATGGACGGATGTCGTGCTTTCGTTGCGTCGGAAATGCAGAATGCAGGCACGCGGATACATATCCGAAAAAAGACAAAAGATAACGTTAAAAAAAAGACGTCAGACTTTCTTTGTTTAGACAGAGAAGGCAAGCGCGCTATACGGCAGCAAGATCGCGCAAGCACTTTTATTTATTTTTTTTTTTATTAAAGTTTTTCGGAGTCACCAGACGCACATCTGGCGATGGCAGAGTATGAGCAACCAAACTCTTTTCTACTCATGGCGACTCGCGTCGACCGCGATCGCTGACGTCATCGCCGAGCGTCGCGCAGTGTCGTAACAAAGCCCCCAATAGGCATTATTCACGCATCGAATCACGCAGACACGAGGGCCGGAACGGACAAGTACGAAACCTGCCAGCAGCCACTTCTCGCAAACAGCAAAATGGAATGACAGGGACCAATCGTAGTTCTATGCTCGTATCCGACGGCCAATTTAGTTGACCAATGGCTAGTGGTGAAGTTGAATAATTCTGTCCCGGTCGCATTACGTATACGTCATTTCGGAAGTGCTTTGGAACGTTCCGGAAACAAGGACACAAACCTGCGTTTTCTTTAGAAAGTGCTGTCCTTGCGCTAGTTCTCGTACAAATGAAGTGTTTTGTAGGGATATGTCCCGGTCATTGTCATTGATAACACTTCATACACGTAACTTATTAAGTAGAATAAAGTCACAAAACTGCGTACGAAACTTCACTTCTGTTAGCAACGAGTGGTTCGTCATAATTCTTATACGAGGATGAAGAGATATGATTGCACCCACACGTCAACCAGATGAGTGGTGCTGCGCAAGCATTGCGTTCTACAAACGTTAACGAGCTATAGCGTGTTCTTCCGCCATTTATCGGTATCACCAACGGCGACGTTCCCTTAACAAACTCCGTTCGTGCACGCGTCATATAATCTAAAAGATACATTGTTCGAGAATAAACCCGAGCAAGAAGCAGGAACTGACGAGGCAAGCTGAATGGATGCACACGTTCCCTGTTCGCGTGTTGCGCAAGCGGATTAACCGGTGCCTGCGCGCATACGTATCTCAATGCGCTTAGATACCAGCCATTAGGAACTGCGAACATTTCTTAGCCGCCCGCGTTCACGGGGAAAGATTAATACGGGAGTAATTATGCGGACAAGAGATTGTAATAAGTGTTGATTTGACAAGCTTATTGCTAATGGCAGGAGTCTGGCGCAAACGAGTATACACATCTCTATCGCGATGCCTTGACTGCTTTCGCTGCTTGGTTTTGGGTACACGGTAAGCTTTCATGTGAACCTTTTACAACGCCGTTAACAATACCTAAATAATAATAAAAAACGTTTTTGCGAGTAACATAATCACACGACGATACCCTTAGCGATTTTAGGTACCCCCTGTGGAGAACGCAGCACATGGGATAATGGGCGTACCAACCGGGGGGGCAGGGGGGTGCGCTTGCCTCCCCCAGTTCTCACGGTGGGGGGGGGGGGGGGGCAAGGCATGTGTTTCCCCCCCCCCCCTCCTGAAACAGCCACCACTGGGCAGGGCAAACACTGGCCGGCGGCGCCCAAGGGATACCAAGGGCACCACCCCCCGGCCTTGGAAGCGGGGGGGGGGGGGGTCTGGCTTGCCCCCCCCCCCCCCCCACTCAAAAACAAGTTGGTACGCCACTGCATGGGAGTGTTTCGGGCCTATCTTTTTTCGGTACGTTAGATAACCGTTCAAACGAAGGGCTTCTGGCCGGCGCAATTTTCAGCGTTTGTGCGTGTACTGCGCGTGATTTGCTCGCTTTGCGCAGCGACGAACATGGCCGTGCTGGGCCAATACCACCAACATCACTGGCAGCGCACCTTGCAGCGTCTCACACCGCGAACGCCGCAAAAGCGGCAGACATGAGCGACGCTGCACGCAGGCGTCTGACGCTTTGCGGCGATTTCTCGCCGAGCTTCATCGTGTTTGCCGCTTGGGACGGGTCGGGCACCCAGTAACAGTGACGTCATACGCAGGCGTCGTCTTCTAGCTGGAATTGACTGGGCCGTGGAGATCGCACGCTGGGCCATGGACTCGTAAGCGCTCGAACGGTGTATGGTCACCGACCAGAAGGGAACGACAGGGCGTGTCTCTTGCGCATGCGTGACGTCCAGCACGCGGTCTTTGCCTTTCGTCGTGCTCGCTGCCGGCCGCATCCTGTCAGTGACACTAGGTAAGGAAAAGCTTTCTGTGTTCGATAGTAAAGTAGATGCAAGCTATAAGAGGCGTCGCACTGTAGCTCTATAAGATCGACAATGCTCTATGCACCTATCTGGGAACCACGCTTGCGAGAGGTCGTGGAACAGCAGATGTATCGAGCTGTTTTGCGATGGCTCGCTAATGAATTACCACCAAACGGCGTTGCAATGCCACGTGGAGGGTTTATGAGCGCCTGAGATGCAACTCCTGCACACAAAAAAAATAAAAAAATATGTTGCCATTACTACATGTGCACGGGTCCGGGATGCGCCAACGACACACGCATGCGGTGAAACATGCATCCAGAAATAAGTATAGAGTACTGCGCGTCCGTCCCTAAAACGAGTCCTTTCATTTTATTTTTAAGTCGTTCGCCGCTCTCGGTCTCTGGAACGATCCGAACGCGTCCTGAAACCGAAACTACCCAAAATCGCAATCGCTGTTTTTTTTTTTTTTTTTTTCTTTTGATCGCGTTAGTCCGCGTATAATTATTCAGTCTGAGTCCGCCAACGCCGGGACGACATTTGCATGGCGAGCTCAGGTTAGGCGCAGGGTCACTCGCGAGCTAACGAATAACCGCGCCTTCGATCGTAAGTTGCTCGCCGACGAGAGAGCGGGGACAATAAACGATCGGTCGGTGGCGGCATCGTAGAATAGAACGCGTAAAAACAACGGCGAGAGCAGAGGCGGGCACTGGACGACCAGACAAATTTCGCTGGAAGCGCCACGCTCGCGCGTAGCCACACGAGAAACGACGAGATTTTCTTAAATTACGAGGTACACCCCTCATCCCCGCTCTCTCACTCACTCGATACTTCTCTCTCTCTCAAACGCGCAGACTACAAATCAGACAAAAAAAATGTATAAGAAAAAAGGAAAAGCATTAGGGGCCGTCGACAATCAACGCAATCAAGAAGTGCGGGCAATCGATTAGGTAACGCCAAAAAACACGAGAAAGAAGATTTCTGCGGCCAGATTGGGATTCGGGGAGGGTGTATACATGACGATGTATGCATTCACGCTAATAGCATGCGTATTCCAGCGTACGGGAGGGCGGCAAAAAAAAGCTGAAATTAGAAGCGGCCGGCGCGTAGTTAGTTTGGAGTTGTAGAAGAAAAAAAAATACAAAAACGAGCGACTGCTGTAAACAAGAAACATAAGCGAGCGAGGGAACGAACCGATTGGTAAAGGAGCAGACAGTCAGATCGGAAGGTCCGAAACGTAAAACGAGAAATTAACGTTGGTAAAAAAATAAAGCATACACACAAAAAGAAAAACGGCGCCGCGATAATTAATGGGAAAACAGAGTCCCTATCTTGGAAAGAAGTGGGCCTTCGCTATGCCTGACGCCGCCACGATCTGCGGCGGCTAAGCGTGGTGGAGCCAATGCGCTCTCCGCCACGTTAGTCTCGCAAGTCTCCGAACCACTTCGAAAGTCACGTGCCGATGATTAGCCAATCAAACCGCGCCGAAAGTGCAACGCCACTGCGCTCATCACATTTTTCCGTGGGCGTGCCTCTGCCTTTTCATCCAATCAAACGCAAAGTGTGCCGAGACGTTACTGGTATAGTTGTGGATGGATTTCACAGCTGCCAAAAGAGGGCAGTCTCTCGAAAAGGAGGAGGAGGGGGAATGACATGTTTGTGGACCTGCCCGAACCCGGACGATGCACGGATTACGCTGACGTCACAACAGCGGCCATTGTGGTGGTCTTGCTGCGGAGCGCGTACCTTCTGCGCCATTTGCATTTCGCATCCCAAATTTTCAACGCAAAATGTGCTTTATTTTCCAATATCCACGGAGGTTTCTGACGTGTGGCTGTGACGGCCGGCTGGAACGACACCTAAAGGCGTTACGCCCATAGGGGACCATATAAATAGACTTCAGTCCCCAGGTAGGGTTTGAAGCACCCCCTTGAAATTGCCAGTCAAGTCCTTTGCCGACTGAGCTATTATCCAGGGTCGGGGATCGGAGCATGCAAAGGCCAAGTCATTCGCAGGGGGAAGGGGGAAGGGGGGAAGGGCGCGGCCTTTGCTGCCACGCCGCGCCATCTCACGGCGTGTGCTAGAAATTAGAGCGAATCTTCGTTAGGCGCCACCGTTCAGAGGCCCATCTCCTCTACCCTGGAAGGTCTATCGCACATTCTATGCTTACCAGACATGGTCAGCATTATTAAGCTTCTGTATTTTTTCTTCTTTTCTCAGGCCAAGAACAAGTAGGAATGGCTACCAGCATGATGCCACGACGTCATATGACACGATACCCGTGTGTTCTAAAGGTTACGAGGCTACATCCGGCCATCTTCATATTCAGCTAGCGTGCGGCCTCCGTATCACTCTACATGTACATTAAAACTATATTTTATGCAAATATAATACACATGAAGTCGTTCTATGTTCATATCTTAAAGACACTCAGCGGAATAATTTTCCGTCATCTTTGTGTTAAAAAATAAATGAATTTCGCGGGCACAGCTCAGCCTTTTAACGAGTTCTGCAGATAAACGTCGTAGAGATGATGATGATGATGGGGGTCAACGAGAACCTTCATTTTCGCTGCTTGCTAAAATGCCGAACTGTTCGGCTCTTAATTGGTCGTAATCTCGAAAAAAATAATGTCCCGCTTTGAGTCGATTACAATTTGCACGCCCCCTTTGGGAAGAGGTACCGCAGTAAAGCCTAAGAAAAAAAAAAAAGCGTGTTTCTTTATAAATACGGAATAAAGAAATATGCGGCCTTGGGACCTGGCGATCCGACACCCACCAACGTCATGGGCACGACGGCGCTTTTCCCGGCATGTGGGAATATGCTACGAACTAATTAGTCGGGCTTTCGTTGCGAAAATCGGCCGCGCCCCGCAAGCCATCACAAGCAAAGCGCGCGTTTGCGTGAGCCTAACGTCCTTGTCGCTTCTTGGAAGCGGCACGAGCGTGACAAACCGTCCGCTGAGATGATCCATTTTGAAAGACTGAGACATATGTTTTTTTACACCAAACGCAGTATTATGAGAAGTTTTCTCCAGCTCCTTGCTCCTCTGCGCCAACAAATGACCGGTTCGGGCTGGAAAGACGTAGAATTTCAAGAATTGAGCTTCCTGCTTGAGCGTGTTTCTTTCGAATACGTCTACAACAACAACTATTACGTTTACTACACGTAGTACTTTTAATAACAATATTACGCGTTGTTGCCAATCGCCGCCCTAAAACTCTTTTAAACTCTTAGAAAAATGACCACTCACAGGAGTTCAGGTTTCTATTGAAAAACTACGGTTAGCCCTATCGCCTTAGTAAGGTTGGAAGACGGCTGGGACTGCTGATTATATTTTTATCGTATTGTTTCATGCAGGGTTGCAAGGGCTCGGAATATTAAATAGGAAAAAAAATCGAGGGATTTGAAAACGTCTTCTGTCTTCAAGTGCTACCGGGAGGCTGACGAAAAATTTCAACATTTAGATCTTCGACCCGAGAGATTTGCAAGCGTTTCTTTGGGACGCAGAAGTTGGTACCTTCGCGCGACATATTTTCACAGTTTGGGTGGATGAAGGAACACGACTGAAACCTTTTAATTTGGTGACGGCTTGCGCCACCTAGCCAGAGTTCGGCACTTCGCAGATTAGAAGCGAAATACTGTGTACTTGATTTCAACGGTCAACCTCCGTCTAATACAGAGAACATTACGCTTAAGCCTCGTAACAACAATATTCCTAAATAAATCTAACTCAACGACAGCGCCACCTATAATCACTGAAAAATGCGAGTATATTCGAGCGAAGCAAAGCCATATACCGAGTCAATCCAATTTCGTCACTACGTAGAATCAATAAATCTCACCAGCACAAATGGCTCAAAAAGAACCTGTGACACAGAGGCGACACAAGAGCAGTCTTTCCGCTACGTACCCAAACACCGTGTTATCGAAGCATGGAAGAGTGAATAATATGTCTGTGAGAAGAAGAAAAAAAGACAAAAGGGAGAACCGACAAATGTACAGACGCGATGCAAGGGCAAACAGATTTTTTCACGCAGTCTGGGACTGTAGCCCGTCGTATGCAGAGTGAGAGTTATACTTGACAGACAGATCGGACTCCGGGATAAAAATGGCCGGCAGCACTGTCGCACCCTTATCGGCGTGTTGGAACAGTGACGCGATTTGAATAATATCGATGGCGGAGCGTGGCCGAGACGCCGGCCGTTGTCCGTTTGCACCGTCAGCGAGGCGTCCGACTGGTTGCCACACACGCCTCTTATAGGCACATGCATTGGTTGATTGTACACCCGTATTCCAGAGATAGTAAGGACAATGCCAAGACATGTTTTCGTCAATTCGCTCGTGTTAACAAAATAAAAAAAAAAAATACCGGTGAAGTGAAGCTATGCTTTCTGTGCCGAAAAGTTTATTATTTTAGAAGAAAAAAATGAAATGACAAAAAAATACTGCTTTTAGAGACAAACAGTCGGAACGCGCTACGCTCTTCGTTTCTTAAACTGCCAGTGCCTATAGCCCGAACAAACAACTCGAAGCAAGGTTGAATGTGCTCAGCCTGGGCAGGAACTATATGGGCTGTCGAATTGGGTGTTTGTTTATCGACCATTTGTGCAAAAAATGTTTAAGTACGCCGATGAAGTCGTGTTCGTTGTTGTGTCCCACTGTCTACAATCAAAGCGCTTCTTAACGTTGTCAGATCGCGTATCTTCGCCAGTGATAATGATTCCAGAAGTATCCCTCGCTTCATCGTCCACAATTCGACGGTGTACTACGTCAGCTCTGTCAAAGTGTGGAAGGCGAAGAAACGGAGCATTGCATAGAACCCATACCTTTAGGTAGTGAGTGCTACGTGGCAATCCATATACAGACATTGCACCTTAGCAACGACTGTAGGAAGCTGTGATCCCAGAGGCACTGCTGCGAGGCGTCGTCACTACGGTAACACGCTAATTGAGAAGGAAGGATGCGTAACCTTCTTGAACTTCGTTAAGCTGAGCGATACGTTCACCTACAAAGAGGACGATAGTATTCGTGAGTTAAGTGCAAGAACGCCTAGAGTTTTTGAACACCGCTAAATGCTCAAAACGTCTTTCTTTTAGACGTTAACATGTGTCTTGTATTTGTCACGTTGTTGTGTCGCATAACGCAGGGATATCGCGCGTTGATATCGTTCTGTGAAGTTGAAAATACATTTAGGTTATGTCGAAAAAAAGAAAAAAAAAAGAGGAAGATGTCAAATCGTACCTGAAAGCGATCAGAGGAGAAAAATCGAATACTTGCAAACGACGCGATCATATCTTAGTCCGTAGGTAATAATCGAACATTCCTACATCATCTATTGCCTATGTATATGCCTTCAAGAATAAAAAATAAAGCTGCACATTGCAAGCAAATATACACGACCTTCGTTCACGAGAGGCCAATTTCGATTATCGCGCTACAAAAACACGCATAAAGCAACAACAACAAAACGAGATTGCAAAATAATAATAATAAAACTTAAAACGCCATTAAAGGACGTCTTTCACAACCCAGTATATGAATCACCCAAATCGCGAGTTTTGAAAGAAACTGCATTAAAGGTAACGAGAGAGAGAGAGAGAGAGAGAGAACAAGAAATAAAATTTACGTGCTCGAGAGATTGAAAAGGGGCGAGAGGGCTGTGTGACCTGCGCCGGCCGAAGATTGGAGGGCAGGTCGGTTCGACGCTGGACCCATGTTGGAGGTGGCCCCTCCCGGAAAATACACACAAAAAAGAAGAAAAATATCTATATTGCGATGCGAGCCCCACGGTGCAGAGAGCGAACATGGAGGTCTAGAAAAACCAACCGTCTGATGATCGATGAAGCCGTCGCGGTGTTGTTTTAAGGAGGAACAAAGAAAACATAGGGATGCGTGTTGTACACACACAAAAAAGAGCGTCGAAAAAAAAGACGGCGAAAATTTATATAACTTCTCTCGGCTTTTCTGCTTTTATTTGTCAATATGAAATGCGAAAACGGATTCGAAAAACATAATAAATCGTTCTGTCATAAAAGAAAAACAAACCTGCCTTATTCTACTCTGCCAAGAAAAGAAACGGCATACCATTTCTTTAGGTGGCAGCGGCATTTGATATCTTGTTCGGCAGATCTATTGAATTTACGCAACATATTCCTGCTGATGCTTTTTTTTTTTTCTTCTTCCGTGACATTTGTTCAATGGATGAACGGGGGTCTTAATATGTGCATATTATATCTGAGGACAGAGGACCTAAAGTATATGTAGCTCTTTCCTGGAATTTCTATCATTATGTTAAAAGAAAATTACAGGTATGAAATTTTTAATGAAGCTGTACATTTCCCGCGTAGAACCTATCAAAGTGATTGTCTCGCTATCTACCGCATTCGAAGGTTCTTAATTATTCGCGACAACGAAAATGACGTGATACCCGCGGTGATGGCATCGGCCTTTCATGCGAGGTGGTGTTGAGCAAAGGAGGCAACTTAATCTCAAGAAACTCGAAGCCGAATTCATATTCCGACCTGCGACGCGACTCAAATCGACTTGTCACGCGTCAACGCAACAGAGTTCATTGAAAGCAATATCAACTTATCACATCCAAATGCGCAATGAAACATGAATCACGGCATACGAACTGAATCAATATGTTATTACCACCCTACACCTATGACTCCTTGCCTGAAAATCGTACAATATTTATGAGTGATACGCAGGACGTCGTGCACCTCGACCGGAAAACGAGACATGACCGTATAAAAGGAAACCCACTTATGACTTGAGAAGGTGCCTCATTGGGGACTTTAAGCTAACCGTTAACATGTTCCGCGTACCGCACTACCGGAGCCTTTGAAGCGTTGCTTTTAAGCGCACGCCCGCGGTCACGGTATCAGCCGGGCGCAGCGCATAAAAGCACGCTTCAAAGGCTCCGATAGTGCGGTACGCAGAAGACAGTAACAGTTTGCTAAAAGTCTCTAATAACTCAAATAGCGTATATGACGTGCGTGACGTTACGAACAGTTGTTCATGGGCGAAGGCGGCGGATGAACGTGGTTCGCGACCCAAAAGTGTTGCAGTGAAGCGTCATAGTACAAAATTACAAGTTCTCTTGGGAAAACAAATTGCAAGTTCTCTTGGGGAAACAAATTGCAAGTTCTCTCGAAGAAATGAACAAATACCGTGTATACAGTATAACCCATCTGACGTTAGGAAAGGCACCACGTAAAGGTGGATAGCGGTCCGAATTAGTGTCGCAGTGAAGGCCCTGTTTCTTAGGGCACACCAAATTGCAAGTTCCCTCGGGGAATTCGACAAGCTCGTTGTGTAGAGCGATGTTGGGGTGCGAAATATCAGGTTCGGGAACTCGAGGAGCTCGTAGAGAGCAGAGCGTCGCGCATGCTCCCGCGCCCCCTTTGCTCACCTCGGTCGCAGTGGAGAAGGTCGGCGCGGCCGTAATCCCGCGAAGAACAACTCGCCGTGTCCGCGACAAACACCGATCTCGATGCGGTCGACGATCCTCTAGCGTACGCCGACGGTAGCAGCGCAAAGCACAGGCACGAGCACGGCAGCGACACAGTCGATGGCGACAACCAACACGACGACGACGATGACGACGACGACGTTGACCGAACCACAGCTACTACCGGTGGTAGGGAACAGGTGGGCGAAGACGAGCACCTCGGCGGCAACGAGCACGGGCAGCGGTGACGGCGACGGCGGCGTGATGATGATCCTCCCGTGCTCGAGAGTCCCATCCTGCCGCGTGAAGAAGCGGTCGGTCCTCTTCACCGACGACGAGCGTCTTCGCCGAGCGCGCGCGTTGAGCGGGCGAGCGAGCGCACGCGGCCGAGCTCTTGTGTTGCGCGAGAGCGGGCCGACTTTGCGCTCGAATCGCAAGACGGATCGTCCCCGGCCGTTTAGTTGCATCCGCCACCGCGACGCGCCGCCACCATCGCCAATCTTTCTTTTTTTTTTTTTTTTTTTTTTTAAAGGGGCGAAGGAAAGGGTCGCGTTTTGAGGAAGCGGAGGAGGACGCCTATAAAAAAGGAGGAGAGAAAGAATACATCGAGAGGGGGAGAGAGAAGGAGTACTGAATTGAAACCGGAGACTACATTTTTTTTTCGTCCCTCTCTCTCTGTTTCTCCTTCTCCTGAGGCTGTTTCTCTCTATTTATCATCTCTCCTTCCATCTTTCAATTTTTTCCCCTCTCTTTCGGGAGATTTTCATTTTTTAAGTCCCAGCGGGCTTTTTTTTTGTTCCCCTTCACATTGATATAAATCTCCGTCCCCCCCCCCCCTCCTCCTCCTCCTCCTTATATGGCATCTCATTTGTTTTTGTTGTCGGTCGACCGTTTTTAAAACGTGGTCCTCCTAAACTTTCTCCGTAATTCAAATCGTAAGTAGATTTTTTTTCGTATAATTTATTTTTTAACGTGGGTGGGGAAGGCCCATATCTCGATGCGACAACCGAACGCAGCGTAAGTTTTTCGATTTCCTGTTGCGGAAGGCAAACGATGGGAGCGAGGTGCGCTTCCATCTCTTAGTACAGTGGTTCCCAGCCATGGATGTGTCGGGGACCCCTTGCGGACCGCTGGCAGTGATGGGGGACCCCTTCCAGCGGGGGGGGGGGGGGGGGGGGGGGGGGGGGGGTACGTAAGTACGTTAACAGATCTGGAGCATGAAACAGGTGCCTTTTATTGCTACGTAGCAGAAAAACATAAAACAAAGGTGCCACATCACTTCATTTTGGTCAGTTCATCAATACGTGGCACAGTCGCGCTTAAACAGAGTTGCATATCTGCGGCTAAAAAAAAACAAAACAATTTTGTTGAGGCTCTCGCGGACCCCCTAGGGTCCGCGGACCCCCATTTGGGAACCACTGTCTTAGTATATTGCCACCTGACAGATTAAGAAATTCAGGGCGTGGAAGCTACCAGGCATCTTATTTCTGTTCTACAGCCAATAATGCGTTTGAGGTGAGCGGGTCAGAATGGCGTAAACAAACTCAATAAGAAAACAATGAAACGTAGAAGGAGGGACAACACATCTGTCGGGGTGTGCTGCTGTCCGTGTTCTGTACTTGGATGGATCGAGGCCAATTTGGCTGTACCCTTTATAAGGGGGTGAGGTGAAGCTTGAAATATCCCGAAGCAAAAAAGCGTGAACATAGGGCGCCATATACCCTTCGTTTCTTAAATTGTCACTAAACCTAACACTTTTCTTTACGAAGTTGAGCTTTTTTTTGATTAGAACGAATGTTGTTCGCGTTTCGACGTCATTATTATTTTTATTTTTTGCTAATAATCATTTCCGTCGATTTTTGGGGATACCGATAAGTACACGAGATGAGAATGAATAATCATAACCCATTCTACGGGTGGCAATATGATAAGCAACAGTTACTTTTGCCAAGTTTCCACTTGGTGTGCAACAATAAAATATTTAAATTAATTCCCCCCCAAAAAAACGGCGGATTTACAGGTTGAATGAGGAGCTGCGATATAGTCGCATACAAGTGAAACGGACAGGTGAGGCACGATAACTCTTGTGAAAACGAGCTGACAGTAACGATAAACAGAAACTCTCACCATGCAAGATCCACCAATTCCACAAAAAAAAAAAAAAAAAGAAACTATTGTCTCCAACCTGGGAGGCATGAGCACATCTTGAGCCTGAACAATCATAGGCTTCACCAGGCTGCCAAGAACCATTTGACCACCTTGCGATCCTCACTGTGGTCATGCATACGCCATGATTGGCCAAGAAAAAAAGCACATCACTGCGAGCGTGTTGAAAAAGGAATTAGCAACTGCGGCTTCGAGTTATCCTCTGCACGAAATGCTCTCCTAAAGAGGCCCTTAAATATCTACAAAATTTTCCAGAAGTTAAAGAAATGTTTCTAAAAGCTGCTAGTTGGTGAAATGGTGAGCCCAACAGTGAACTATACCCTCAAAGACGTACATACATTCATGTCAAAAGGATAAATAAGGGACTCAGTTTTCGTCCTATATGTTTTCCCAATAAGTGTTTCAATCACCCTCTGATAGCAACATGGCACTACTGAAGAACCATGGGTCACCGTCACATTCGTTTCGTATTCATTAATTTTTGTTCATAATGTTCTCTTTTTGCGTTCGAGGGCAGTTTAAGGTACGAATCCCTAATACTCCGTTAGTGGTTCCGGTGTCTAGCGTCAATAATAAATTATACCATGAAAACAAAAAGGCAATAACGTCTAGTAAAATCTTTTGAAAGGTAACATTTGCAGGTCAAGCACCACCCACAAACAAATTTCCCGCACACAGAAGAGGACTGCTTTGTCAGTATAGCCTTCTTCTGGTAAACTGTTACGCAGTGGCATGGACAAAATTCAAGACTTGGTAGCGTTAATTGTCATGCTAATTATACGTGGTCATAGAAGCACATGCTTTGAGGCCAGAAAATCTGAAGGTTTTATTCAGCAGTGCGGTGGGACTTTCTTTGGGGACTGAGGGGAAGAGCTGCTCCTCCAGATGCTGCTGCCACTGACTGTAAAATCATTATATATATTACACAAAAAATACCTTAGAATCTCTGTTTTTGTCTCAGATTGCTTACTATTTAGAATTAGGCGTAAGGAACGAATTCCTACTCTGCAAAGCGAACACAATTTGAAATCTGATGAATCACCAACCATGCCCGTTTTGATTTGGATGAGCATCGTGCAGGCGTGCAGTCGCGTGTCGTTGCTGAGTGATGAACGTTAAAGACCTAGCGATCGTACTGCACATGCTAAACTCTTCGTCAATAGTAGAAAGTTAGGAACCAGTTTGGTCAGAGTAAGGCGAACCAACCTCACGCAGTTGGAACACTTAGAGTTTATTTTGTTTTTATAGGAGGAAAATAGAGACCACGGATTAGTGTGTCGATGCAGAGACAGATGCAATACGCAATGACACTGTGTAGTAAAAAAAGTGTCGATCTACTTTGTTAGGCCTGCAACCTTAAGGCCCGTTCACACTCTTGCAACCGAGTACGACCAAGAGAGACCGAGACTTCTTACACCTCTCAAAATTTCTTAGGACGAAAGAACACACTGGCACCCTGGCGCCATCTATGCGGTGACCCTGGAACTGCATTTCACAAGAGCGAAGGTTTTGCGGGACTTCCGAGGTCAAATGTGCGAAATACCTATAAGAAAGGCTCGTTTATGACGTTGACTAAAGTTTTTCGAGTCAAGAAAGAAAGGATAATGCGCGAGAGAGATAGAAAATATGCCGGACCGCCAAGTTTACACTGCTACCCAATAGATGGCGCCAGTGTGTCCTCTCGTTGTAAGAGGTTTTAAGGAACCCAGTTTTAAAAAAGTCGCAAGAGTGTGAACGGGTCTTTATACGCTTGAGCGGCGCAAGTTAGCAACATGAAAACATGTTTATTACGACGAGGTATACGCGATTAAGGCTGTTCGGTTGGCCCAGAGGCTGTCTTTCACCTCGTCGTAATAAACATGTTTTCATGTTGCTAACTTTTGCCGCTCAAGCGTATAAGGTTGCAGGCCTAACAAAGTAGATCTAGCATCTCGACGAGAAGAAAAGGATTACAAATTTCTCTTTCTTTGATCTAAACTTTTCCAGCGCAGAACAGATAAAAATTAACATTACCTAGGGATGAAAATCTCACAGAAACGAGACACACGACAGAACTCACAACGCACGGACGGCGGGGTGGACTACAACAAACACAAAACAAAATGAGGATAACAGGCTGAAGCAGATTTAGCGATTCCAAAGTCATCCCCAAACACAAGACACAAACACGTCCCGTCTATTTTATTTATACCGTCGTTCGAGACATCTAGATTGTCTCCTACGCAAACTCTCTCTTTTTTTATTTTTTTTTATTTGATTTTTTAATTTTTTTGCGACGTTTCTTTGGGCTTGGTTTTTGCTCGTCCTGTCTTTTCGGTAAACCTGTTTGCTTGTCCGCGACAGTTTTTTCGTATTATTCTTGGTATTACTGCTGCCGCAAGCAAAGCGCGGTTTTATTTAAATGCAATATCGACTTTCCCGCCGCACTCGTGTTTGGCGAGCGGTTGCTAGGAGGCTTGCGACGAACTTATATACGTGCGGTTATCCCGGCAATAAACATAATAAACAAATATACCCCGTGATACTTCAATATTTTTTTTTTTTTTTTTTTCTTTCTACCCTTTTGTCTCATGGTGCCATCACACTGTCGGTTCGGATAGATGGCGTTTGAGTTTCCCCACACTATGCGAGAAACAAGACACAAAAACTGTTTTTGAAAAGAAAAAAAAAAAAAACTTTTTACTTTGTTGTTTAGTTACGTTTTATTTATTCATATTTTTCATGGCGCCCCCTCACCCTTCTTCCCTTTAAGGGGGGATTGTTGTACTCTGTTTTCCTAACAAACATTCAGTTTCCAGGACTACGTGTTGCGACATAACTCTTTCGACTGGAAATTTTGACGCGGCAGTTGAGGAGAATATTAAAGGTACTGGTGCATTAAAATGCCTCTTCAATAATGTAAGGCCAGGATGTCTAGTTATTCGTAACTCCAGAATTGGCGATGGCACCCAGCGGAAAAGACGTGAAGGAGAGACGCGGGGGGGCTACCGTCTATCCATGTGTCTGCAGTGAGAACTTGGCGCGGCCTGGTGGCCGACATGTGAACAGAAAAAGAAATAGATAACTGCACGACGCCGGAGTCGTGAATAGTTCATGGGCTCGGAGTTTCCGACAAAGGGAAATATATTTTCGCGGGCTAACCAATAATGCAAAAAAAAAAAGAAACGAAAAAGAAAGGTAATTGCAATTGAAGAGTGCGGCGATGAGTCTTTTCAAACATGCATTTGGTAGTAAAAAAAAAAAAAGTATTTGCGACTTTTTTTTATAAAAATAACTGTCGAATGGTTTTCATGCCCTTTTAAACGCAATATTTTTTTTTTTTTTGCATACAACGTGTCAATTTATAGTTTAACCAAAAAGATAGAAAAAAAAAGACCCCAGAATGACAAACATGAAAGAATTCTTGCGCGCATTTAAACAACGTTAAAATATAGCTGATAAAACCCGTTCCATTTTACTCAGAGCAACGCAAGATTTAAAGGATGAATCTATTTCATTTATTTTGATGTCTCTGTAAAATTCCACGGTTGTTTACTTTTCTTGTACAGTGCACCTCAAACTTAACGCCGCCACGACATTTGCCGTTTCTGACAATCCCTGCGGCGGCCGATTGAACTATTTGAAGAATGTTTGGATTTTCGATTTCTATTCCATCCTGAGAAGGCATCCCAAACTTTTTGGTGACAAATTTAACAGTAGGTAGCCGACACGAGCTCAATGTTTGGGAACCCAGTGGCGGCGTTAAGTTTGGGGAGCACTGTACCTTTGACATGGGTTTCCCCTTGCGGAATTCCTCCCACTAGGGAATTTTAGCGTAAAATGGGGAAACACATCAACAAACATACAAATGAATGAATGAATGAATGAATGAATGAATGAATGAATGAATGAATGAATGAATGAATGAATGCTTTAAACTCTTGTGAGAAAAGTAACTCGTCTTTTTACAAGGCGAAGCATCCAGACGGGACAGGCAGGCATCGTCAGTTTCCACCTTCCCGTGAACAAGAATCCCACGCCGTAACCTAATCGACCTCTCCATCCCAGTCAATACGCGCCAGGTGCCTCGTGGATACGCAAGTAAATGCCATGTTCTTCAACAGATAGCTCCTGACGTCGCTAAGACACAATACCGCGGAGACGCTAAATCTACCATTATATAGAGGACAAGAGCGCAAAAGACACGGACAAGTAGAACAACAGGACAGGACAGCACAAAGCGCTATTTTGCGCTCTTGACCTCTTTAATGCTTTACGAACTAGCGCAGCAGTTAATTCTGACGCTGAATCTACCGTTCATCAAAAGAAAGTTGTCTCTCCCCCCCCCCCCTCCCCTTTCCTTTTTTTTTTCTATGGCCATTTAAGCTTTCTCATTCCTGAAACGCCCCCCCCCCCCCTTTCTTTTTTTCTTTGAAGATCAGATTATACTATGTTTAAGAAAGGAAATTACAACTTCCAACGTTATATTGGTTCGAGTATAAACTATTTCTGTATATATGTAAAACAGAAGCCCATCGTATACATTAATTATATTTTTGCCACGGCTCAAAAAAAAGAAAAAAAGTTCCCATAGATATTTTTTTAAACTCTACAGTGTTCCCCATTAAAAAGCAAACAAAAAAAAAAACGAGTTCAACATTTTGATTTGTGCGGAACGTAAGTCACATTTGCAAAAAACGAAATCATATACTCTTTCGGTGAGGAATGGAAAGAGGAAGAATATAGAGCGGTAATAACTAACCCGAGCCACATAGAAGAGCCATGTCAACCGAAGCGACTGTATTTCGCTTTCGCCCGCAACGCACGTACGTAAAAACAGTATCACTCTGTCGATGGTGTACCCTACGCTGCCTGCTTTTGCCCCTTCCAACGTAGCCGACGGCCGGTTTGGCCGAGCTTCTACCGTTCGCGTAGGCCGATATGGGAAACCGCAACTCCAGAAAGGTTAGCATATAATTAGGCGGTAGATTTTCCTGTTTTAACCAATAAACACAGATAGACATCCGTCGGTGTCGAAAATACAAACTTGGATAAGCCGATAAACATCTGCTGCTATGCAAAATTTCCGGAGACTTTTGCTCCAGCTTGGAGTGTTTTTGTCGAGACCTTCCTTGTTAGAGTTGAGCTCTGTTTTTTTTATTATGTTTTTTTCATCGATAAGCACCGTTTTAGGGCGTCTGAGCCAGATTACCGAAAGACACCGACATACGAGAAAAAAATAAAAACTGAAAAACATCCGTTAATTTCTCTTATAAACAAAATTAAAAATATTTATATATTTTTTATCAAGAAATTAAACACGTCAGGAGAGAATTGGAATAACAATAAAGACTTCAATGCACAGACGTTTCGGAAAGAGTTTTTAACTTCTCATTACTCAAATTTCTCTTAACATAAATAGACACCCGAAAATGTACGTCCCAGATATGAGGTCCACAAACTATAGAAGGATTAGCACATTAAATACTAACTAGGGATATTACGAACCTGCCAAGATTTCCGTTCAAAAGGGGACCGTAGGCTCGTCAGGAACAAACTTGAGGCCGAAGTTTACGGAGCGCACCGGTTAGATTCTCGCGACAATAGGAAGTTCCGTACATGGCCTATTTTGCGTAATCCGTTTATGAGCAAACGCAAGCCCTCTGCGTTTGCGTAGCGTGTTTCACATGGCGCGATCGCGGAGCCAAGACTGCGGTCTTGGATCGTTGCATGGCGATGACGCGCATGCGCAGAGTGGAGCACGCAACGCTAGCGCATATTCACAGCGCTGGCGTGTGCTCCTCTAGGCAGCACCAAAACTCTCTAATGACGCTGCGCTTTCGTCGCCGATGTCCAATCGGCACACTCCATGAACTTTCGGTTCCAACTCTGTGTTCCACGAGCTCAGAGCCCAGGTTTGACTTTTAACACGGAATGTGTCTTATCGGCCGATTTTCATGGAGTTCTGTAACGTCTGGCTGTAGCAGTCGGCTAACGAACAACCGACACCGGAAAGCGTTACACTCCAAAAAAAGACTGTGCGTTTATTTTCCCGCACAACACTCGGAGAGTCAATCAGCACAACTTACGGAGGCAGGTCAGCGAATGACGACGCCGAAACATATGTTTAGACCAAGAAACGCTGTCTGAGTTGTGATATTAAGCAATGCAAAACGTCATGCTTGCATTGCTTAATGTCACAACTCAGAGTGCGTTTATTCGTCCAAACATATGTTTCGGCATCGGCATTCGCTGTGCTGCCTCCGTAAGTTGCGATGATTCGCACTACGAGTGTTGTGTGGGAAATTAGACGCACGAGCGATTCTTAGAGTGTATGCCCACGGGGAACCACATAAAAAGGACTGCCGGCAGGAATTGAACTCACCACCTGGAGGTTGTCAGCCAAGTGCTTTGCCGACTGAGCTATCCAGGGTCAGTCGGTCCGAGCGCGCAAAAACGAACTCATTCGCGCGGCGCGCGAAGGCGCGGTCGCGCGCTTCGCGGCCTTTTCTTGAGTTCCCGTATAGGCTCCCTACGGGAGCCAGAGTTGCGCGTCCGTTTTCCACGTGCCGCCGCGCCGTTATTCGCCGAGTTTTACCACCTGAGGAGCAAAGAATCCCGCGCCGCGCAGAAAAATCGCTTCGCCGACGTTGCCCGCGCCCCGGCGTATGTTCCCCTGCTTTTGGCTCCTAGTCCTCCTTTCCTGTTTTCCATGCGCGGCGGCGGGCGCTGCGCCTCTATTCGCCGAATTCAGTCACGTGACCGGCTGCAATCGACAGAGCACGGCTCCTACACGCGCAAGGAGTGGCTTTCACGTATAACTCAGGATTTCAAGATGGCTGAACGCGCGAATCTGGCCAGAGTTGCGCGTTCATGCCCGGGGCGCCGGCTTTCCTGCACGGCCCTAGATTCTTCGTTCCTCACGTGATCGATCTCGGCGAATGGCGGCCCCGCGCACGCCGCAGCGCATGGAAAACAGGAGAGGGGGAGAAGGAGGCAAAGTTGGGCAAAAGAAGGGGAGTAGGTAGTAGTACTGTCGAAACCGGTTATAATGAACTCAGTTATAACGAAATAGCGGCTACAGCGAAGCGATCACGATGTCCCATTCCCTTTTGCACTTCGTTATAACCGAAGTTGGTTATAACGAAATAGCGGATATAGCGAAGTGAATTCCGATTCCCCTCGACTTCGTTATAACCGGTCTCGACAGTAGTAGGCTTGTTCAACGTCGGCGAAACGACCGTATCGGTGGCATCCCTATACAGCGCTGATATTGTTTGCTCCTCACGTGATCGATCTCGGCGAAAAGCGGCGCGGCAGCCCGTGGAAAACAGACGCGCAACTCAGGCTCCCGTAGGTAGCCTATACAGGAACCCTAGCCTTTCCTAGAGTAACTGTATAGGCTCTGGAGCATATGCAGTTACTCTAGCCTTTCCTCTCATGCAGCACCATTTCACGGCACGCGTCAGAAATTAGAGCAAATCTTCTTTAGGCGATGCCGTTCAAACGCCCTTTCCTGCTTCTCCGGAGGGCCTATTACGTGTTATGTGCTTACCAGTCCTTGTTATCATGATCAAGCGTGCACACTTCTTTTATTTTTGTATATTTTAATGTAAAGGTACACGGAAGTTAGACTGAAGTTGGACTAGTATGCATACGCGCTGGAATTGAAAACGAACTCATGCCGTCTGGGGGAGGAAGGCCGCAGTCATTGTTGGGTATACTGTTTCAGTTAAACGCAAACGAAACCATAAAACGCTCGTTTGCTTTTATATTCTGCAAGCACAGGCAATTGTTTTCTATAGCTTGTAACAAACTACCGTTTCAAGTATTTGTTCCCTTTTTTTTTCTTCTTCTGAAGTAGGACACGGCTGTTCAGAAAGTTGAACTTTGTTTGTGCCATAAGTACTAAGGTTTGCCGAACTAGTCGAACCACAAGGTTCGGCAAAAGTGCCCAACATCCCTTATAGTAGTTCGACTAGATCGACGCCCTCTTAGATTCCCGCAAGATGGCGCCGCCGCACCCAAGATGGCCTGGAGATCCAATACTTATACTGACGTCGACTCATGTAAAAAGGCATGAATTCCTCTGCAGCCGGAAACGTAGAAAAAGTATGGCCGACGCTCGACATGTCGCAAACACGACTGCTCGGGCGCCACGTAGCGACGAAATAAACCATCTCCTCCACACTTTGGAGTTGACTGCCTTCTACTTTAGCAAAAAACAAACATAAAAAAATTAATGAGTCGGTGTTTAACTTTTCGTTGTGTGAGCAGAGATATGCCACACCTTGTTGAATAAACTTCTAAGCTGCGTTTGATACTTCGTTGTTCTGTCCGTTTTTCTTATTATTCCTCTGCCTCGGGAACACAACGGACACCTCAATTTGTTCCAATTGGCGACGTTCACCTCTAGATTCTTGGAAATTATTCGAAAGGCGCCCCTCAATGCAGTGGCGGACTCGAAAGGCGAAAAGAGCAATTAAAAAAAAAAAAAAAAAAAAAAAACGACATACACCAGCCATTTTTTTTTTAGGAAGAAATGCTTAGTTTCTGGTAAAATGACACCTAATATGTTACCTATATATATGGGCAACGCTTCTCCTTCAAACTCGCAGCATCCGTCCGTGACTTCAAATATCTGCGCAGACCGCCCGCACCCCCCCCCCCCTCCCCCTCCCCCCATTTTTTCCTGCACGCAAGAAAAGAAAAGAAGAAATTCTGACCCATAAATCCGGTTTTCCATCAAGGATAAAAGAAATTAGGCATGCTTGATGAGGCAAATATCGAAGACAAACACGAGCTTTTAGTAATAACATGGTGACGTGGTAATGGCAAAGTGTGCAGGGTGAATAGTGATCGCACGAGTGTCCAAAGGCGACGCTCATTCAACAAGTGCAGGTGACTGCAGATGCTTCCAAGGGATAAAATGCTCTAGGGTGTAGGGTCAAGGGATGTCAATAGACTGCAGATTCTCGAAAGGGGTGTACATACCCCTAATCGACCTGAGTCGGTTGCTTGTCGGTTTACGCTAACCTTTGGAGCCGGTAAAATGCCTCTAAGCACCGCGACGCATCGAAATAGCGTGTCATCGTTTTTTGTGCTATGATATGCTTTCACAAACTATTGGCGACTTGCGTGAAATCGACGATGCACCTAGAAGAGAAACCTGCAGCGACAGGCTCGTTCGACAGCTTTCTCGGGAGTATTATTGATATCGTATTTGCTCCAGTAGTAGCCGCACTTCTCAAAGCCCTTGCGTCTGCTTTTCTGCAGAACACTCACACACAGCCAATCATCGCGTTCTGCATGAAACTCGCAGCGAATAACAAGGGCGAGAACACGATTCTCCGTAAAGATGCCATCTGAGCAGATAACAATTTTGCGTGAAGATGCCATCTCTATCCCGTAAGTCGCTGTCATTTTTCTGCCGATCTCGGTGATTCGCTATCTCCGTGATCCGCGAGAGAGTAGACCCGCAGGCCTTGTTCATAAGAAGTGCGGCTATTACTCGAGCAAATACGGTATTCACAGCGCCTGGCGGCATAAACACGAAGCCGTGAAAGTAAGTTCAGAAGCACGCGATGAAAATCCTTGTCTTCTGCGGGCACATCAAGGTGCTATCAAAGGCAGAAGGCTCGCGCTGGAGGCGGTGCATTTACTCAATTTTTAACCTATCACCGACTATAGGATGGATACATTATCCAGCTTTTTTCGGTACTTTTACGGCTCAGTTAATTATATTACCAGTGGCGATTGCAGCGCAAACCCATATTAGGTGCAGCCATTGCAAGACCAATACGGTATGCAGACGAAAGCGTACGGGTCTTAATTTTGTGAGGAAACAAAAATACAACACAGCTAGCGACCATACACGAGGAAACAATCGATAATTAGGCACATCATAAACGTACTAAACGTGGAAGGAACATATAACTTTATGTTTCCAAGCTACGGAACGGAAACAGAGATCCGAAGAAACCGATTAACACACACTCGCGTGCGCAGGAGTCGCAATGCCGTTTTTCTATATTAGTATTCAGAACTTTAACTGTCTACGAACTGAATTAAATGCTATTGTGTCGGAGCCGTTTCCATGGCAACTCAATCGACGGGCTTCTAATTACAATATTTTCAAAGAGTAGCCCACGCAGGCCAGGAACTCATCAGGAAAGCAAAAGTTATTATCTATACCAAAAAGGGCTTCGTAGTTTTTGTTGTTTCTTTGTTTGCAGAATAAAAAGAAGATTGCTAAAAGAAATTAAAAGCAAAACGAAATGGAGAGCGAGAAAGAGTGAAAGTGAAACGAAGTCGCGGCATAAAAATGAAAAGAAAGGAAATTTGATATGTTTTACACATACTGGCGAGATAAAAAGGGCGGAGGCGAGCTCGAACGTCCTTTTCTAAAATATTGATTTCAGAGAGACTAAGAAAATATGAATATAAAGAAAAATACGATGGCAGACACTTTAGAAAAAGGAAGACTTCTGTACTCCATCTTACAAGTCTTTGTGTTCAGCGCTAATAGTAATAAAATTAAAGGCGTAAGCACTTCAAGTTGGCTTCTTTTTTTTTTTTCTTTTTTTTCTTGTACGGGCACGGAGGCGCATAGAGAGTGGCTCTATAGACCTTTTAATTTAAGTAGTTGCCTCACCGGCGGATAGAGGGCGCTGACGCACTCGGCGCCATTAGGTGGCTTCAATTTGGTTGGTTTCGGTTTCAACGTGAACGCGACTATGTTGCTGTTTTACGTTGTTTTTGCTTAATTTTGTGATACGATTATTTTTCTTGTAGCACACAACCAATGAAACAGTGGTATTGAGCCACTTTGAGGACTACGATGTGCATTTTAGCCTAAATTGTGGGCTTTTTTACCAGTTCCTTTGATGTATCTGATTATGGTCGGTTGCGAAACGCCCGACTGATGTACGGGGAAGATAAGCATCGTCTACGGCCGTACCCGATGACAACAGTTTCCAGAAAAACAAACTAATGAACTAACAGCTTGATTAGCAATTTGGTGAATCGGCCAGAACAGAAGAACTCGCGAGTGTATTACTCACTGTTTGGTTTTCGTGGGCACCCAACCTTTATGCCCGAGTCCCACTAGAGCTACAGACAGAAACAGACGACAGCGACAAGCTTCAAACCCATGCAGCATGCACGCGAGGGTATCTTTGACAGGCTTGCAATCGCTCGTGCTTACTTCACGAGAACCGAACGACTAAACACCTGCCAAAGGTACCATCACGAGCATGCTGCATGGGTTTAAGGCTTGTCGCTGTCTTTTGTTTTTGTCTTTCGCTCTATGGGACACGGGCATTAGCGAACTTCGCAGACTAAAAACGTATCGTGTAATGAATGACGCAGATAATTGATATAAACAAGTAGTATCGTCTCGGCCTCTTTTTTTAAAATTCAGTACTCGAGCATGTTTTGACAGGCCGAGTAGGAAATTTCTTAAATTATCAACCCTGCTAAAGTGCTCATAAGCAGCATTTCGCGATATTGGCCCCAGGAAATAAGTTATTTTTATATAAAAATTTGCTTACTCAAAATATGATATAAGTGACAGGCCCGTCAAATTACATCTGGCATTTGTCTTCCCTAAAATTGGCCAAATAAAATTAAAGGGCGCAGGAGGAGAAATACCTCGGAAAGTTTGGCTGAATTCTAGCGCTAGACACCACTTCACGGGCCTGTCTGAACTAATATTTATTTGTTTGAAAAGATTCGCTTTGTAAATTTTGGCGTCGCCAGCCACCAAAAGTAAACCTCTATTCGCCATCGACAATCCTGGACTGAAAGGATTGTTATGCAGACGGCTCTTTTCTTTTTTCTTTTTTTCGGCTTCATAAATTGCGTATTTCAGATACTGGCCCAAAATAAAACAACGTACGCAAAAAAAGTCGTCATTATTGCGCATGCGCCGAACCCAAATCGCGTTTTGGATTTGCAAATCGAAACGACGTTGTTTCTTTGTGCAAGCTCTTCTAAAACTCGCTACTATTAAGCGTATGTGGCAGTTTCTTACACGGGAAGTCCGAACTTTTGTGTTAAAATAAATTAAGTGGATGGCACTGGTTATCTAAACATAATCAATAAATCACTTAAATGACTGTCGAAATGGGAGCGAGCACGGTATACGATTTCTTAAACTTGGTGCGTAAACCAACCAACCGAATGTTTACGTCGCAAAAAAAGATTGAGAACCTCATACACATCCATAGGTGTGATCTTATGAACAAACAAATCGCTTGATGTTGACGTACCATTACTTCTAGCCTCAGATAAAATACAAGTTAAACGTTCGTTGTCCATCTCCTCCGCGAGTTTCTTCCCATGATCAAAAGAAACTGTTTTCGATATATTATAAATACAAAAGACAATATTTTCAGGAAATACAGAGTCTCCTTGCGCTGACTATTCTTGACGCCTTCCGATAAATGCGCGATATAAATATACGCGCTCCTAGTAAACAAACCTCAGTTGTTATAAGGACCTTTGAACCCTCGTGATGTCTTGGTCGTCGAGTAGACGTGTCGGACGACAGTTTCCGAAGTAATTAAGGCAAGAAAGCGCGGTGAAACGCGACGAAAAACACGAATACAACGCATCCGCCAAGGCGCGGAGGGGAGAGCGGAGCAGCAAGTTGAAGCAACCTAATGGCTGCCGCGTCACGTGATTCCAAGATGGCAGCGCCCATGCGGAGGAGGATGAAAAGGTCGATAGTCTCCCGTGGCAATGCAGCGCCTCCTGCATTGCAACAGGAGGCGCTGCAAAAAGCGACTTGTTTTCGGTATGGTACAAATATGGTGCCTCGAATGCGTCTTCGGTTAGAGATCATGTTAAAGATCCAGTTCACGACAACTGGGACGAAGTGATGTTTTCATAAAAGATTTTTCTCACCCTCTTTTTCTTCTCCTCTCACTCTCTCTCTCCCTCTGTCTGTCTTTCTTTTTTTTTTTCTTTCGCTACTGTTTATTTCAACTTCTGTCAATGCGAATCAATAAAATCTCGACTGCCGATACTCCGAGGCTTCGAACTTCTAATAAAATCCGGTCGAATTTCACCGCGCGAATTTAAAAGTCAATCGACTTCAGACCTTGCTGGACGCTATGCTTCGAACCAATTGCAAATTGTGCGTGTCAGATATGACGCGCACAATTTGCCACTCTCTCTCTCTCTCTCTCTCTGCATACACGGGAAAAACACTGGTCGTCGCGCACTAGTAATGCCGCAAGTCGAACAACACGTTCGTGTAACTCACCAGTTGGCGACCGACGCAATATCCACTTATGCAATTATAAATTAGGCACCACACGTGTGCATGTCCGCGGGAAGACTTAGCACGCTGCTAATCTGATGGGAACAGCACATTCGAAACACAGAAACTTGCTGCGCGGGAAGTCTGTCTGAATCGAAATGGTGACGTGTATACGACTTGAATAGAGGAATAAATTGACCATACGTATAGGACGACCGCAAACGTGGGGTCTTTGGCTTGCGGATCACGCTGTGTGGACATTCTACCGAGTTACGTTGAGAGAACGAAACTTCATGCTAAACCCAACGGATGTGATACTTACCGCCGAATTCACAAACCTCACTCCAATTGAGGGGCCCCTCCACTTTCTCGAGGAAGGCGCGAGGGCCGGCGCTGGCCAATCGCGATAACGGATCCGCCGTCGCGATTGGCCAACGCCGGCCCTCACGCCTTCCTCGAGGAAGTGGAGGGGCCCCTCAATTTGAGTGAGGTTTGTGAATTCGGCGGTTAAACTAACAATGGCACAATGGCCCTACACTCTAAAAAAAAGGGTATCACCTTACACCCTTTGTCCCATATAATACACCCCCAAACTTCAATTCGACGTACAGCGCCCTATAGTTGAACAGACGGCCCCACATTTTACGAGGGGCTTGATAACGGTGCGATATAACTTTTTAAATATCTAAAGTACGTATCAAAGACCACATAAAGAAAACATTGAGTTGTTGCAGTAGGGCCACGAAAACCCCGATTATGTTTTTTGTAGTCAGTAAAACGTACATTAGCTATTTTAATAAGTTGTACCACACGGCTATCAAGCCCCTCGTAAAATTGGCGGCCGTCTGTTCGACTATAGGGCGCTGTACGTCGACTTGAAGTTTTGGGGTGTATTATATGGGACAAAGGGTGTAACGATACACCCTTTTACACCCTTTTTTTAGAGTGTACTCTCTGCAGCGCCGTCGAGCATTCGCTTCAGATTCTCCCGTGCTGCGGTGCCTTCAATACATTCGATCACGAATTCCATCAGCTTGATCTTGAAACTCAAAATAACAGGTATTCTTTAGAAAACTCTCCTTAAAGCAAAAAATTCAATAGCGACCGAATGCTGCCCCGCGATACAAAACAACATGAGCAACAACAAAAATAGAACCGAATAGAAGCTTTATAGTGCAGGTAAAAATACGGCAGCGCGATTATTTTGGCCCATAAATAAGCCGGCGTTCACACGTGCGGCCGCCGCCGCCACCGTGAAAAGGCGTCGACGGAAGTCGGCGCATCTGTCGAAATGAACTCGACCCGAAAGAGCCCGAACACCTGCCGGCGCTAAAAAGGACCGCGGCGCGTTACTCCCATCGCGTTTCGTTGCGACGTCAAGAGGAAAAATAAAAAAAAAGAAGACGCAAGCGCTTTGAGCCGTGAAAATAGTCCGCACACACACATACACGGACAAAAATAAAAACGCAATAACATCAAAACAGGGCGGCGGCCGCTCATTTTTTGTTTCAGATTCGCACCGGCGCAACGAACAAGTTGAGCGACGACTCCGCAGAGCTTCATTTCCACCTGCACGAGCGGCCGAGACACAACTCCGGCTCCGCTGGTCCTTGCAAAGTGTGGGAAGCTAGCTGGTTAGCGAGATTCGACCGTTTCAACGAACGGTTCGTTGGCTGGCATTTCCCCGCTCGATCGCGCGCTTAGCGTGGAAAACGGTGACGCTGGCGGCCGGGTCATCTGGGCAGGAAGCAATCCGAAAAGCGTTTTCTCCGGCCGAGTCAAAGGAGCGGCCCGAGCTCGCGCTCCTTTCTCTGTTTCGCTTGTTTTAGCAATTACTGATGCGTGTACGATAGCGAGAGAGAGAGAGAGAGAGAAAGAGGTGGGGGTCAAAGGAGGACTACGCATTGTGGTATCGAACATTTCCTGCTGCTTGTCCGTTGATATAAATTTGTGAGGCGTCGTTTGTCATTTTGGTTGTCACGCAGGCTCGTGACCAGCGAGCGGAAGGGGTTGAACAAGCAGTAGATAGGGGAAGATGAACGCTCAAAAAACGTTAAGAATGTCACATTTTTAATGCGTTTCCACGCAATTGAGTAGATTTTGTTTCATCGTATCGAAACCGATGTAACACAGATCGCAGGATAATCGCCATTACAGCGGGAAGACATTTGCGCGACTTGCTGGATTTTTGGGACGTTCGAGAGTATTGTTGTTCTCAAACATCCAAGCTGTCGAAAGGGAGAGTCGTAAAAAAGGGACGAGTATCCCCATTCTTATCTGAGCCCGCGCTTACTTTAGTTTAAACTTGGGAAGTAATCCGTTACTTTTTCAAGTAATCTGGTAATTGCCACTTAACTTTTTTTTTGCGGCAGTAGTTCTAATGTAATTCGTTACAAACATTGGTAACGGATTGCTTTAATTACTCGTTGCCTTTTTAAATATGAAGGTAATACAGAATCTATAGAGTAATATGAGCAGGCAATTCAGCAGCATAAAGTTAGCAAGATAAAAAAAAAAAAAAAGATGGAGAGCATCGTGAAGATGAGAATAACCGAAAAGAAAACACGTTTTTTTGTTTGACCGCTCACTAGAACACAAGAAAAACGTGCAAAGCGCATACAAATACGCGGGGAAAAAAATATCGAGAAGACAACGCCGAATAGGTGGTGTCTTCCATGTTGCCTTCCATGGTGGAGGTAGACGGTGCTGTTGAACATGCGCGCCGCTAGCTTTGTTTGCAGAATTCAGGGATCATATCCGGTCGCCTATAACTATAAGCTATCGGGATGGCGTTTGAGGTTGCAGCTTTCACTGCCTTGCCAGCTTAGAGGTGAACGGAGTGTACCTAGATTCTTTCTCTTAAATAAAATATTTTATTTTTACAAGGTTAATGAGAAAGGGAAAGTAGTGTTGCAGAATAATTTTGAAAAAAAATCGACATTGTTTCTCTTGTTTTCTGGATAAGTGTAGGCGAAAAGTAACGTGAAAGTAATTCGTAACGTAACGAGCGAAGCAATCCGTTACTTTTGAGCGAAAGTAACTTGTAACGGTAATCCATTACGTTTGAGGCTCGGTAATCTGTAATTGTAATCCATGAAATTTTGCAAGTAACGGGCACAAGTCTGCTTTCGTCTAATCCTCCTCGAGCTACAAAATTGACTAATATCAGGGAAGGGCAGTATCGCGATACAAGTCTATTTCGATCGTATTTCAGAGATACATTTTGTATTTATATTTCTAGTGTATTTTGTATTTCTGTATTGAAATACAGTTTTGGGGTTCATTCCTGGTAGAGCGATTTTTTAGGAACCGATGTATCTCTTTGCAATTTTCAAGGAATCGTTATCATCAAAACAAAACTTGAAACTAACATTTTTCTTCTTTTTTTTTTTTTTGTCTTGAGAGGGGGAATGTTGTTTCGGACTTAAGCGTCGAGTATTCTCGAAGATTCCAAAAATTGTAAGCGCTGCCCGAACGCGTCCAACCAACGGAGAAGAGAACACTGTTTTGCACGCCCGTGACGTCACGAGATCGCTTTGAAAAGGCGCCCAAGTTGAACAAGAGCGGACGTCTCAAGTTTAGTCGTGAGCACACAGAGTGATATAGAGTTCCCTGTGAGTTTTACCCAGAAGGATGAGAAATGCCGAAAAAAATCGCACGCCTAGCTTTAGTGGAAACTGTTTTTCAACCCACGAAAAAAAAACAAAAAAAACTGCAGCTCTCTTCTCTTATCGCTACGCAAAATGTCAAATGTAAATTTTGCACGAAATATATATCCAGCACAAAAACACAAACAAACGTCAACCTCGATGTTCAGGCTGAATCTTACAATGAGTAATCATTTGTTGGTTTCAAAAAATGACTTCATATAATTATTTAGAGTATTATTTTTGGTTTTCATATACATGTTGACGGCCGCACATAATCAGTTTATAATACTGTTGAAAACAGTAGATTTTTATAAAAATGTTTTGAGTCTGTGTTTTTTGTCATATAAAAATATATTCCTGTATTTTTATTAGGAAAAAAACTTTTCTACGTTCAAATGTATTTCTGTTACATATCGCGATACCGTTTTATAGTTTCTACGTATGTACTTGGACCAGCATATTTCGTGGAATTTACATGTACAGTATCTAAGCATTTGCGAATGATTTCATTCTGCTTATAGAGATTACGGAATTTCGCAGATACTAGTCTAACACGAGTAATTTATCAAATGTTATTAGAATCAAAACTTAGATATGAAATTACTATCTATGCATCCTGTTCCAGCTTCAAAGAACAAAGAATAAATAACTTAATAATAAGGATGGTGCGGAACATCTCGTAGGGAACCCAGCTTGAAAACCAGGTTCTTGAAGAAGAGCTGGCAGAACTTCACTTATGGACAATACATAAACTGCGCAAATTTGTGTTTTTAACGAATCACTGCTTCACTTCTGAGTTCAAAATGAACACCACCAAACAAAGGCACCTGAGAAAAAGGAAGAAGTTTCAGATTCCGAAAATATATATTCACTATGGAGCTAGGCTCCGAAACTTTTATGTGCTCACATACTTCAACCAACTTCCTGAAAATCTTCGCACTCTCCATTCTTTAAGTTCTGTAGAAAAGAAAATGAGGAAATGGTGCATACAGGTTACTGAAGGTTCACTAGTCGTTATCGCGATCTCTTTTACTCATTACGCCTCTTCTGCCTAGTGCCAAATTTATACGGAATGCAATTCTTAATGCGTTCTTCAAACTTCCTTAGTACAATATCACATAATTACTTACAAATTCTAATGTGAATGTATTGGTTAAACGTGCTGGTTTATTGATTGCCATTGCGTGTCATCCCTTGCATTAGCTCGCGCTCGCTTTCGTCGTTTGGGGGAATTATGACTGCCCTTCTGTTCTTTGCGATTATTTTAGTGTATGAATCAATTCTACGATTTTCTTACTGTTTTTTTTTTATGTTACGCTTTGCATCTGCTGTTTGAGGTATAACGAACATAGCTTTTCTTTTTCTTTTTTTTTTTTGTCGTAACACGGGATAGATGTTTGAAGAAGCTGTTTGTACGATTTTAAGTAGTAAGCTCTGGCTTATAACTATTGTTCAAGATTGAAATCCACACGTATTCTTATGGTTTTCTTTTGGTTTTTGGTTTACTTTTCTCGTTTTGTTTTCTTTTACAAATATGCGTATCTCAATGGACTGCCCGTTCTCACGCACAAGTACGCAAGTGCTTCTGTGAGGCAGATTTGTGAATACATTATTATTATTATTATTATTATTATTATTATTATTATTATTATTATTATTATTATTATTATTATTAATTTTATTGCGAATAAGCCTGTAACCAACACAGAATCCGACGTATACGAACTCCAAAGAGATATAGACAAAGCGAGTCAGTGAGTGAGAGAGAAGTAAGAAAGAGAGCCGAGCGCGCGCTAGACATGCAACGAAATAACAGAAAACAAAATCCCGAAGACGTTCCCCCCGCGATGGGAGCGAGGACGAAGAGAAGAACCGTCGGTAATTGCCGTCCATTTTTCAATCGCCCTCTACGCGTCGTAGCGAGAGCGTCCCGCGACGCGCATTTCGCGACGGACTTCGTCGTTTGTCGTCGTCGTGAGAACTTAGAAGGTCGCACTAATTGACGACTGGATAATAATGTACAACGGCACCAACGTCGAGGACTTGTGCTAGCGAACTTCTACAAGTATACGTACTACATTTTTTTTTTTTATTTAAGCTTTTAACGAGTGTCGATGAGCAATGACGCGAAGAGACCCGCACTGCCTGCGAGGTGGCATCATTCGCCTGGGAACCGGGCTATACGGCGCAATGCCTATCAAAATCTTCGCTAATGGCACGTGCCTTACATCCCCCGTTTTTGTTGTTTCTTGTTCTCCATCTCGTTCATGCGATCCGCACCGCCACCGCCGCCACGTTATTGAACTGCAACCGACGAGTAATCACTGCATGCTTTCACGCGCGCTTTCTCTGCACGAGGACTAATTGGTTTAAGGGCGAATAGCGAAACGCAATCAGCGTCTCTGTCGGACATGGTCCCGTCTTTTTTTCTTTCCATCTTCCGTACGCGGAAACAATAACGGTTCCTCCGCTAGTCGTGCGGCGTCAAAGGTGACTTTGAAAGCGGAGAGACGATGTTGCTGGGGTTGTTACCTGGCGAGCCGCCGGCGCGGGACGAGTGGAGCGGCGTTTAGAGCAGGTCGCGGGCACGTGAGATATCGTCTCCGATCATGCACATGGTCGCATTGTCTCGAAAGCGGGTCAGCAGCGCCACTTTGCGCTCCCGATAAACCTGTGTCCAATGTGTCGTGTCTCCCGAACGGCGAGTGGCCGGAGTTATTGGAATAGGTCCTTTCACGTAGTCCCCATGCACAAAGTCAACGACGGCGGTGAATCGCTGCAGGAACACAGGCCGACCCATTGACTCGGGTCGGCCTGTGTTCAGAGAGGATGGCGAATTACGGGTGAACTCAATTTATGTGCAGGGGACGTGCCGTCAATCTTTTTCCGCTAAATGTAGAGGGGAAACTGAATTTGCGCGTGAGTCACGCGTCATGCGACGTCAATTTCCCGCTAAATTTAGCAGTGGAATTGAATTTGTGTATAGGTCACGTGAAATGAAGTCATGTGACATCCTTTCCTCGCTAAATTTAGCGGGGAAACCGAATTTAACCTGAGGTCACGTGAGGTCAATTTCCTCGCTATATCTAGCCGGGAAACTGATTTTCCGTATATGTCACGTGACACGAAGCCATGTGACGTCATTTTTCCCGCTAAATTTGGCGGGTAAGTTCGAGGTTAAGCTTTGTGAGGCTTCCCTTCACCCGGAAAAACCTAGCCTATATGTAAACGTTTCACATTAAGAATAGGCGTCTCCTCGTGCAGCAATATGGCACCACGGGTGAGAGAAAAAAAAAAAAAAGAAGGATATGCGACGTACGCCAGCGACTTTTGCTATACGACCGCTATCAATCGTATATGCGTGAGACGCGCACGTGACGTCATTCCATAGTTGCGGCGCTTATTCGTATATCTATCAGTGTTGGACAAAATACTCGATAAAAGTATTTAAGTTAAGTTACTAAATACCTGCTTCATAAAGTATTTAAAATACTACTCAAGTTACTTTCACTGTAAAGTATCTTGAGTAGAGTACAAATACTTAGAAATGTAATTCAGTTACTTTTGAAGATACCCCCGCTTTGTTTAATTTGTATCGACGTCATTAACAACGACAATTATGCAGCTACGCAAATCTGGGTTACCAGAATGGTTTATTAGCACGCAACAACACAAAACGGGGAAAAAAAGTATCGTAGGGCTATTTTATGCAGTCCGACTATAAAGAGCAAAATATTGTCACGAATGATCAATGACGAGGCGGCGAATAAATAAAGAAACTAAACATTTAAGGGGGCGAACTTGTTCCCAAAACAAAATAGAGAAAGGCTAGCGTCGCAGGCGTCGATGTCGGCGAAACAGCAAGATCGACCGCTGGGGCGAGAGTGACTCCGGACCGCCACTCGGAGCACCTTTTGTACCCGCGTGGGTTTCTGGAACATTCGGCGTAGAACGTTCAGCGCGTAGAACATTCGTAACTCGATCAGATGACAAAATTCTCGAACTTACCAGAATGTCAAGTTGAAGGAATAAATAAAAGAGAAGTCGGCTTTCCGGTATCGAACCCGGAGCCTCCGCGCGAGAGCGTCCGCGCGAGAGCCAAGCGCAGTAACCGTTCGGCCGTGCGCTCGCAGGGCAACGCGCGTGGCAATATCACTGATAGATGTTACAAAACATTTCTGGGACAACAAGAAAGAGGTCGCTTTAACTATTGGGGAGGAGATCAGACCGTGGCGCCCCAAGTGGTTAACTTTAGAACTAGATAGATGGGGACAACAAATACAATGGCTCAGCCGCGGCGTCAGCGTTCGGCTGGAGTTCGTGTTCTCCGGTGAGGGGAAAGAGGGGAGGCGGACTATTCGTCACATGTCGATTCGTCACAGGACGACTGGTAACAGGACCATTCGTCACAGCGGAACATTCGTCATAGGACGACTGGTAACAGGACCATTCGTCACAGCGGAACATTCGTCATAGGATGATTCGTCAATTGGGCAACCCGTTATACTGTAACTACTAGTTCGTCCCCTATTTGGATCAACCTCCCGAAGGAATTGTTACTGCTGAATTGCAGTAACAATAATATCAAGCTATTGTTCATTGTATGTTTGGCAGTACACACATTTGAACTCAAAGACCAACGTATGTATAATTGCATAGGACGGGCGAAATTGTTTGTTCAGTCCGTTGTGCATTGGAGCATGAAATGCTTGTATCAGGTGTTCCGAAATACATGTTCGGAAGACGGAAGACTTGATAGAACAATTTTATTGGAGAGAATCAAAAGGCAAGGTTTCGCGCAAGCGCCCTCAGGCACTCCATGCGGCGGGTGCTGCTGTAGTTTTCGACGATAAATCTGATGCGCTTGTTACAGTCCGCGTGCTTTTTTGAGACTCTTGTTAACGTCGTCCCGCCTTGAGCCTGGGCAATCTTCATCTCGGTCAGAGACTGCTCCTTCTTCAGGCAGTCCAAGAAGAACCAGGGGTTTGGCGCTGTACAGCCCACGTTCCTCTGAAGAGAAAAAAAAAATCAAAACGACGTTATATATTTAAAAAGTGTAAACTTTAGGACGTAGGAGAGGAATGACACATTGAAATTAGCACTACGTGTGCCCGGTTCGTCTCCCTGTTCGCTGTATTCGTTGTGATGTTTCCATTTTGCCGCCAATGTTATGAAGGTAGTACAAGATTGAACCAGCTGGTACACACAAGGTTATCAATATAATTTCCCCAGCCACAACTTCAGTATGCATAACCCTAAAAAAGACAATTTAGAACCCATATTCCCATGCAAACAGCATATCATGCTTTCGCTTCTGTCCTCGTTTGTTAATGTGGTAATGAGCATTATGTACGCATGACGAGTCTCATTATTATGCAATAACCATTCTCACATATACGTATAGCTGGTGCGTAACACCCACTTGCCCAACCTTAAAAAAGCTTACCTGGAAACCTCTGTGCCACGCCTCGACGCTGTTATTCGTTCTTGGCATGTCCTCCAAAGTCGACTCTCTGACGGACCACACCTCCGGCGGAAAGAGTGCGGAGCACAGGCCATTCCGTCGGGGTCTGCCGACGTAGGTGTCCTCAAAATAGTTCGCCACTGGAACTGCCTCTACCGGGATTACCTCCAATAAATCTTGAAAGGCTTCTGGGATTTCAGCGGTCGGGAGAAATGCCAGCGACGGGAACATCCTCATCTGAAGAATGAAAAGAAGAATATTGCTGTATTGGGATTGACATAAAAGAGCTCTCATATCATATTCATAGAAGTTCAGGTCACTCACCAGCACTGCAAAGTCCTCTTCTGTGTTGTATGTACTCTGCAGGCCGGAAGCGCAGACCCTCCGGTACACCGACTGGCTCAGATGGAAAAAAACACCCTTGAATCCTGGCGCTAGGTATAAGATCTTGGACGGCATTCATAGCCGCGATCTCAAAGTCCGAGTACACGACTTCAATGCTGTGGCGACCCATGGCGTTGAAAAGAGCAGCAAAAAACCTAGCAAAAGTATAAAAAGAAAAGTTTCCGTCACAAAATTATTTTAAGCATTTATTTCCTACCGCAACCATTTGCTCACTCTAGACAGGAAAACTGCTGTAGGAGAAACGAAACCACTGGTGATGCTGCAAAAATACGCGTAATTACCTTCTGTAAGTGTCTTCTGACTTGCTAGGTAGCAGACCGTATGCCATTGGCATTACCACTCCATGAAGTACAGCGTGCACTGTATAAAGCTGGTAGAATAGAGGTGGCGTCACCTTGAAGGTCCCGTCTACTAGCAACACGGTAGACTGAGCCAAGTGGTGCAAGTTCTTCTCGGTTGCGAAGATGAGGATTCTTGCTGAGTCGCCATCTCCACTATCATGCAGGAGAAAGGACTCGCCTTTGCTTGTCACCTGCAATGAGATGCAAAAAGCATTAAGAAAAATGCATACCGCCATCGATCACCAGGTCATTACCTTGAACTCCACGGGGACTCTGATGTCTCCTCTGGTGGACGGAATACTGTAGCTGAATGTCGCGCGCTGCCTTTGCTTCCGTATGACTCGCCGCAGGGACGACGGGGCAGGCACCTGAGAAGCGGTGTCGTCACTGACGGCAGATGCAGCGTCTAAAAGAATTTGGTGTGGAGTTTCGCGGCTCCCCACTGTGACGAAAAAAAAAATTGTTAAGAAACCTAATTTTTTTATACTAAATGTAGAAACGTTTCGGCACAATCCTGCTTTTTCTTTTATCCGATGACGGGTCCTGAGCAGGTTGAGTTCCGTTGGGTCTCCCGCGTGCGTGTGGCTGCTTGAAATGGCAATGATTCGACTGGCATCCGGATCTGTTGTCATTTTCGCCTTGCATTCACCTCTCCTGCGACATATCCAGTAGCACGTTGACTCGTTCTTTCTGCTGCATGTATACTAAAACCCGTCATGAAGGAGCATCGCTCCACCTCTCTCCGTAGCTATCACTTCCATTTTGAGAAGTGAAGCCAGAGACCCAAAAAGTCGTTCTTATATTATCCCAGCCTTCCATATTTGGGAACCAACCCGGAACTATTACGTTTGTTTCACATCTTTCACCTCGATAAGCTTAGCTGACCTTGCAGGGTCTTTGAACTTTCGGAGGTTGACCCAAATGGGGGACGAACTAGCGACCACAGCCCGATGAGCTGATTGACCTTCGGGAGGTTGACCCAAATAGGGGACAAACTAGTAGTTACAGTATAACTAGGGCTCCGTGTTTTCGGAGTTTATTTTTCGTCAAGATCGGAGGGTGTTTTTCGGAGTTTATCGGAATTTATATTCTTTTCATTCCCAATTCTCCGAAATTCGGAGTTTAATTTCGCTGTGTTTCCTATTAAAAATAAATAAATAAATAATATCCGAATGTAAACGTATGCCAGATAAAAAATAAAACGCGCTTGTATCAATTGAAATATCTTCAGTTGAATTTGGCGTTGGTGCCATCGCCATCAGCAATACTAAATTATCCACGTCAAAAGTCACACACAAGTGGCGCTTCGATAAACGACCTTAAAATCAATAAACTCCCTGAGGTACTCGCTAAAAAACTCCTAGTCATCCCATCCTATTCAATCAATCTAGCCCGCGGCCGCGCGAGGTGAAGAGGTTAAGGAGGTAATAGAGAATTTGAACTGCCCCTCTTCCCAATTTTATACAAACCCTATGGTCCATAGCTTTCACTGTTACTAAAACATACCCTTTCCTTTCTCTAAATCTCAAATCGCATGGCCCAAACTGGAAACCAAAAGAGTGGCTTTTGTCGTGACCCGAATATACAAACCTGTTGCACTGAATCAACCTTGAAGAGACAAGCGGCAAGACCCCTTTTGACGACAGTCCGAGATTTGAAAGATAATTATGGTGGAATTTTCCCAGGACCATTGGCTCTGTGCTGATCAAATTGTAAAAAAAAAAAAAGTCTTTCACTTTTTTTTTTTTTTGCTGGGGGGGGGGGGGGGGGGGGGGGAGTGGCATTGACACATAAATATTCGGAGTTTATCGGATAAATCCGAATTGACCAAAATTTCACCGGCGGGTGTTTTTCGGAGTTTTTCGGATTTATCCGAAAGCACGGAGCCCTAAGTATAACGGGTTGCCCAATTGACGAATCATCCTAAGACGAATGTTCCGCTGTGACGAATGGTCCTGTTACCAGTTGTCCTATGACGAATGTTCCGCTGTGACGAACGGTCCTGTTACCAGTCGTCCTGTGACGAATCGACATGTGACGAATAGTCCGCCTCCCGGGAAAGAGGGGGTCTTTTGTTACCACTCCGGCCTGCATGAACAATGCAGCATGCACAGTGCCCAGCAGAGCACAAAAGCCCAAGTGGGTCAAGTTCGCATCCCCTGACGACTGCTTTCGGGGGAGATCCGGCGCCTAACGTCACTTCACTAATTGTTTGTATTTTTTCATTACTGTGCCTTGCGCTCTATTAAAAAAGATGACACGAACATGCCCACAAGGCCTGTGGGCATGTGCGCAGGCCTTGTGTTGGGTAAACACCGAGGTGTGGGGGTGACAAACGGGTCAGAGCGCTTCGCCAATAGTGACATCGCTGAATATCACATCCTGCGGCGCACCTTAGACGCATCGTTTAGCTACAATCCCTATTTCCTATACGGGGAGTTCACTATAAACGAACTTGGGACACGGATATGAGTGAATGAATAACGAAGAGAACCCACATAATAACCACGGCAGTGGTCGCACCTTCTTCAAGTAGGTTGCGTTCAGAAAAGCACTCAATGTCGGGGGACACTTTTGTTGGCATTTTGAGAGTCATCCAGCTCCTAGTTCGTTTCCTGTACTGTTCCCTGCTTATCAATGTTCGCTTACAGACACAGACACAAAGAAAAGAAAAAAAAAAACCCTCGACGTTTTGCCTTAGCAGGGTCAAATATACAAAAAGCAAAACAAAAATGTCTACTTTTTCGTGTGTGTCCACTTCTCATTTCCTCTATTTGTTATTTTCTTGACACTCAAGTCTGCATTGTTCTCGTTGGTCGTTTCCCGGTCTGCTTGCGCCTCAGGGTCAGGGTGGCATCTTTACTTCCGTAAAACCACACCTTTTGTTTGAGGATTTTTTTGGGGGAAACTTTATAGAAACAAAAGGCGCCTTTGGGAAGGCAAGGGGAGAACCTTCATTGTACGAACTTTGGGCTGAAATATGAGTCACAGTCGGCAAAAAAGCGATATTTTCACGAGCTCAGTTAAAGTCACAGGATTCGGTTGCTCGAAAGAATGTTCACGTTTGCACGTGCCACGCCCACGCCACTTCCTACCGAAAAACTCGGAAAATGGCGGAATGCCAAAAATGTATTTAAGATAATGAGTACAAGATACTCGGAATTGTAATTAAAATAGAGTATTAAATACTCTCCATCAAAGGTATTTGCAAGATACCAAGATACTCCAAAAAGTATTTAAGATACAGTATCTTGAGTAGAGTATTTGAGATAGGCACAAGTCTGATATCTATTCGGATAGCCAGTCGTCCAGCTGCTTCTTGCGCACGGGTTGCGTTAACGTCAGAACGACGCCGAGCTCTGATTGGCTTTGACTGAAAGGATAGTGGGTAGACCTCAACGCTAGATGCCTTAAAGCCTACCCACTACTTTTTTTGTTTGTTTTTAGTCAGCCAATGAGAGCTCGGCGTTCTGACATCATCGCAAACCCGGAGCACTCTAAAAAAAGAAGTATATTTTTAAATTTTTTGTCACATACACGACACCCCAAACCTTCAGTTGGACGTACAACGCACTGCCGTTGAACCGACGCTACCAAATTTCACGAGGGACTTGATAGCCGAGTTGTACAACTTATTAAATTAGCTAATGTAAATGTGCTTGACAGCAAAAAAAGTTATCGGGATTTTCTCGGCTCTATACTGCAAAGCCAGTGTTTTTTGTGTTTTTTTATTTTCTCTGTAGACTTTGATACGTACTTTAGCTATTTAATCTGTTACATCGCACCGTAATCAATCCTCTCGCAAAAGTTGGGGTAGTCAGTTCGACGTCAGTGTGCTGTACGTCGAACTGAAGTTTTGGGATGTCGTACGTGTGACAAAAGGTGTGATGGCTACACATTTTTTTTGTTTTTTTTTTTAGAGTGTGGAAGAAGTAGACGGATTTGCCCTCAGTATACTCTTTCTCCTTACTTGCAAAATTATGAAGAAAAAAAATGTTCACGCTTCCTGCTCGCGATTCGTCGTGCGGCGTTTCTTATCGGCTGATGCGGCAGTTTCATTGGCGGCAGTTTCATTGACTGCTGAACAACAATAATTAATGCCGAGCACACGGTACGTCCCGCCTTCCTTAGGCGTTCAGTGACTACCCGCGGCTAGTTACTGTAAGACTGTCGAGGTAAAGGCAATGCTCGTGGCGGGTAGACCGACTATAGCACGGGAACACCGAATCACGTCAGTGTATTCCCGTTCCCGTTGAAACGCGGTCGCATCTCCCGTACACTTCCAGGTCTCGTGGTTGGGGAATTTAAAGTGATACGTCCCACTGAGAACGACGGAGATGGTGCTAATTGCAATTTTCAGCGAGTTTTTAGAAGGTTGATTCTACCACATTAAATAAATGATTACCATCAAAAAATACTGCGTGAGTATTTTGCAGAGAACTGTATCATTGTCAGTTATCGGTAAGCAGTGTTTGTGTTTTCGAGTGAGGCTAGCTGGCGTGAACAATAATTGGCGGATACGGATCGAGGGAGTTGTATGAAATACGTCTTTCCACGGTTGATGTAAATAGAAAAATATAACTGAAAATAAAAATCACACAGTTCTTTTTTTTTTTTCTATTGTTCGATCCTCATTTTTGCGGAGTTATCACGATTATTCATAAAAAATTGCAAAAAAAAAGAAAGAATAATAATAAAAAAACACCATCTTCCCGAGGGGAACCATGGGGTGATGCGGAGCATCGTGTTGGTTCCGAGGAAAGAGTCAGTTGCGTGCTGACGTCGAGAGATGGCGCCACACCGACTGCCCTAGCGTTACCCCCTACGCGAGCCTTCGTCGCGGCTCGCGGCAGAGAAACTTGGAACGCTCGCCGCTCGCCGTTTATTTTTTTTTTTCACACTTGAAGGAGAGGAGACTAGAGGGGGAGAGTTGCGCGTGCGCGCGCGGTGTGAGGAGAAGCGAACGCACGCGCAGTGCACGCAGCTGGTAGAGAGAGAGAGCGGAGAGAGTAACGCGCAGCTGTTGGAGAGAGGGAAGGAGGAGAGTTGCGCGTGCGTAGTTCGAGTGCCGACTACAACGCCGACGCCGCGGGACATAGACCCGAGCAAGAGATGCTCCGCATCTAAAATAGATACCAGAGAACGCGAAAGGTTACTCGGCGCGAACAAAACGCCGTCGACTTCGAGTTGCACAAACTTAGGCGCAAAGGCCAGGGCCTCTATACTCGTGAAACACAAAGTTGTGGCCGAAGTTGACGGAGAGCACCAATTGGTCTATCACGATGATGACTTCGCGCTTTTTCGCCGACGTCCAATCAGCTCGCTCCGCCAACTTTCTGCTCCAACTCTGTGTTTGACGAGTTTAGGGCCCCAGGGAGTTAAACATGAGAATGAAATCTCCGGCTCCCCCGTCGATGATAGGACGCACAATTTTTTCTCTCGGTCAGTGTCTCCCAATTTTAACGTCACTTTCCTCTTTCTCTCTCTCTCTCACTTCCACCCCCCCCCCCCCTTCCACGCAAACGCCTGCCAATACGTATAGAGACGCACGCGCATTTACTACATATATTTTTTTTTTATTTTCTGTAAAAGTTGAATTAAATATAACTCCGAGGTTTCCTCAAACGACAAACTCCCGAGAAAAGAAAAAAGGATAAAACAAATTCTTACCCGTACGACAGAATAAATAAAAATAAAGTCTAAGTAAAAGTTGGACGTGACAGCGCGTTTTCTACGCAGTCTCGATGTTTTGTTATGTTTTCCTTTCTTCGCTGTAGTCCGCGCACCCCACTCCTCTCAGAAGAGAAAGAAGCAAAGGAAAAGGAAATCGATCGTACATCATTTCCCCAACACTGGCAACGTCACACCAGACACAGGTCCGTAGCTAGATAACAACGCCAGATATATACTTGGACGCCCGCAAACTTGTAGAGCGACGCCACGGAAAAAAAAAAAGAAAAAAGAAGAAACTCGAGCAAAGCAAGGATACAAGATGGACTCCTCAGCGGCGAAAAACGCCCGCGAGACGAGAAAACTCTGTCATTCCGCATCGTGTATCGCGAATCCATCTTGGGATCCATCGCAGCCCAGCAACTTACACGTCACCCGCCCTATCTCTCTCTTTCGGGTCTTCGGGTGGGCATACGCGGACAAAACCGAATCAAAACGCAAGCTTCGGTCGTATACCAGAGAGAGAGAGCGAGATAGGCTGAGGGAAGAAAGGTGTTGCTCAAACTGCTAAGGAACATCGGTTGCAAAAAAAAAAAGGAGAAAAATCAGAGAAAGAAAGAAAGACTGTGAAAGGAATAGAGCGACTCCAGATACGTGAAAATAAAATAAAAATGTAATATCGTTGAAAGGAGTCCACGTTCGCGCAGTAATTTGGCAGATTCGTAGCGCGGATAAGGAGTGTGCAGAAAGACAGATATCGCGTTTTTTTATATGTTTTTATTTTCGAGTTTCTGCGTGTGTAAGTGTGTGTGTGTGTTCAGACAGGTGAAAATATACAGGCGCAAGCTCGTGGAAAAGCTTTTTTTTTATTTTTATTTTGCGAGCGACGGGTCAGATTGCCAGTCACGTGCTGATGATGGGATTATCATTTCGTGCCTTTTACGTAGTCAGAAGAGACGGCGTTGAAATCTCTGGCCCGCTCGTTCGTCTTGCTTTATTCTTTTTTTAGCGCCGTCATTATTGATGCGCCTCTTCTATTTTTTCGTCGAAAACAGATTCGCATCGACCGTGTAGAAAAAAAAAAAAAAGAAACTGTTCGAATTTGTGCGTGAACACACACACAGACACATGCACAGGTAGATACGCAGGCGAGGAGACAGAAGCGAGCCAACCCCATATTTTGGGTCGTGCGCCCGTCTCGTTCCCGTATACGGACGCGATGAGGGGGGAGCGCGGCATCGTGTTTTGCGCCGCTAACACTCGGAGCATGGAGTATATGTCGCTAGATCTCTGCTACTGCTCCTCTGGTTCGCGCCTCTGTTGTTGCTGTGGCTGCCTGCTGATTTTCTTTTAATGCCATACTGGCTGGCTGGCCTCCCCGCCTCCGCGCTACTCTTGGGGGTCCGTTCCTTCCAAAAGACAAAACAAAAAAAAAAAAAAAAACGATTTATCTTTGGTTGTACGTTTTTGTTTCGTTGGTGTTTGGGGCTGCCATCTCGGTGGCGATCAAGCTTTTTGCGACGAAAAAAATGAAACCCTTACATTTCTCGCATGACGTGTCTGAACCTTGGTGGAGCACTTCTTATCAAACCGAACGATCTGATTCTTCCGTGCTCTCCACCAAGAGGGTGTCCGAGAAACAAGGAGGCCTGGGGGGCTGTGTTCGACAAATGTTTCGTTTCTCCTAAAAAGAAACAGAAGTGACGGAAGTGACGATATCGCGTCTGATTGGTTAGATGCTCAAATTACGAAAAGGGAACGTTCGTCATTTGAGCCTGTAACCACGCTCTATCGTCACTCTTATCACTTCCGTTTCTTTTAAGGAGAAACGAAACATTTGTCGAACATAGCCCTCCTGATTTGCTCTATCAGATTACCCCCTATTTTATTCATGCGCAATCGCAGTATGGGGAGTTATTTCGCGACGTTTTTTGAACTTAGGAAATTGTATTACTTCGTTCGTATACCGGGAGCCCAGAAACATTTCACCTGACGGTGATAATCGAAGAATTACATCGCGTTCCGAATTTTCAGTTCAGAAAGGATTTTGAAGAGAACACCCGCTTCCACCCGCTGACGTGTCGTGTAAAGCATCTCGTACCCAAGCCTATCGAAAGGATCGATAAATAGTTAATCTAATATGTAGACGTTCGTCACAGACATTCATATGATCTATATGATCTCGTGCGACGTAAATTGTAATTATGTTATGGATTCAAACAAGCTGCCCCGGCAGCTATCCAATTCGTGCAGCAGCGACGCCTTGAGGTGTCGCTCCTTAGGCGCGAAGGAGCAGTTTGCTCAGCCATAGTTCGAAGAGAGCGTGACTTCCCCGCGCATGTTAAGCAGAGCACACCACTCGCCCTACACACGCACATACATTACGGGTTTGTTTTTGTTGAGTACTAAAACTGTCATCTGTCGATTCATACCCAAGTTGTGTGAGCATGCAGACAATGCTCCCAGCTCTCAGGTCATGTATGCCTCGCCCCCCCCTCCCCCCCCCCCCCCCCACACACACACGCACACACGCACGACAACGTCGTTGAGGATGGTTGAAATCAAACGCCCAGGACGGGGTCTTCTGAGAGAGAGAGAGAGAGAGCATGCGCAGAGATTCGCATGCATGAAAAAAGGGTTCTTGCACGTCAGAGTATTTACAGCTTAACCCGCTTGCGCTGCACAGCAGTAGAGCGACCGTTGCTTTCACAACGCTGCACGGCGTGATGATATCAGGAGTCACTCGGAGGTACCCGCATGACAGCGCAAGCTTTTTGTGTCAATGTGCAATGCGTTTAGAAACGTTCCTCTAACCGCGAGAAGTTGCCCATGCACATTCCGCTTATGGATGTCATGCAAAGTTAGCAGTAAATGCTGGATTTACGTGATACACACGCGTTGAGAAAGTATCTGTAAAACAGCACATCATTTTTTTCTCTATCAACAAACTACGAGTTGAATAAATATCTAAAGCAAAGTGCTAGAACAATGCTAATGAAAGAAAAAAAAAGTATTTTGAGAGGAAAGCGAAGACCGTATTGCATTCGGTATAATGGTTTATTGTCTTTTACAACTTCACTGTTTCACGACGAGTGAAGCCTCTGTCCACCGCGTTTGCGATGCGATGGGCAATCGCCAACCGAGGCTGGTTAAAGCAATTGGCGCGACATCATTTTGCGAGAGAAAATCGGAAACAAGGTCCCATATACTGCGTCGCAGCACTGCACTTCTGACGAAACGGCGACATGGAGAGAAATTAGTAATGAGAAATGAGTTCCCAGAAGAGCGAGAGTTTCTTTCAATAAACGAACGTTGACACGAACCGACCGGACGGCGTCTCGTTTTGGTCGACTGATCACAAGGACGCGCAAAACTTATCACTCCCCCCCCCCCCTTTTTTTCCCTCTTTCCAGCGCTTGACAAACCACAATGACAACCGAAGGAAAAAAAAAAGAAAACCGTCCCAAATCCTCCCAAACCTTTAACGAGGGGGAGGAAAGCTATCGCTTCGAAACGTTCCCATTTACCAAACCTCTCTCTTTCTCCGTACCAACTTCCGTTCATAAAGACGCTCAAATAAAGGCAAGTAACAAATAAAGAAAGGAGGAACCACGTAATCACCTCGAACTGCGGCAACGTGTGTTTATCCGGTTAGTGAGAAACGAGAGATACCGTGGCAACCCCTTGCGCGTCTTTTGTTTCGTTAATTGCAAGTTGAAACATGGAGCCGACTTGGCGGAACGACCACACCAAAATACGTGCCCCCCCCCCCCCCCCCTAAAAAAAAACAAAAATCTTTGTGTGTGTTTTTTTTTTGTTATTGTCCAGTTTTTTTTTTTTTGAGGAGCCAACAGTTGTTCATTATAAGAACGTTATTAATTTATTATGTACCTGGGGTGGCGCAATAGGCGTGTATATACGGGTTCGCACTATGGGACGAATATGTTTTACGGGTTTACTCATTATTTTACCCTGATGATGTGATTTGAGTGGTTGTGTTTGTGGACCGGTAAAATGCTGACTGGTCAAAGTTTACTCCAGCGAGGTCTCTATCGTACGAAAGAAAATATTGCGGTCAATTTTACGTCTATCTTAATTCAACAAGCAGTTTACAGGGTGTGAGTGTCACGTGCTTAGACTCTTTCCGGAGATGAAAAAAAAACAAAGTATTAGAGACTAAAAGGTGACAGGCAGAAGCTAAGGTGCACAGAAAATCGGCTTGACTTCAGGTGATGATTGACACCCGTTCTTTCAATACAAGTGACATCACATCGGAGGCCATTGTGGTGTGGCCTCGCTGCTGAGCGCGTACCTTCTGCAGCCTATACATTTTTGCACCGCCGAATGTTGTTTTGTCCCCGCCAATAACAAGCAGGGATGACCCAGAGCGACCACGAGCACTAAACGCTGACGTCACGTGCAAGCCATGTATTCAAACGAGGTATGAATTACTTAATTTCAAAAGTATGCATACCTAATTATTTCTAGGTATACGGGGTGTGCAGTACAAAGAGAGAGAGAGAGAGAGAGAGACAGAGTCTTCAGTTGTACCCATCCGAGTCGCCTCGGCTGCGGACTCCCCAAAGTGCGCGCGGGCATTCTTGTGCGCGCGGCACCTGAAGCGTAACCCACTGGAAATGCTGTGGTCGGCTGAGCGTGGGAGTCGGGGCGGGTGGGTAAACCGACCGAGCAAGCTCAGGTTAGAGATAACTGTAAAGCAACCCAAGCGGACGAGAGAAGAGCGAAAAGAAGAAAGATAAAGAAACGAAGTGGCCGTTTTGTTTTTTTGTTGTTTCAAGCATCGCCATTGTTGCTGTATAAGTTTCCCGCGAAACCACCGACTCGTAAAATTGACGGTTGCTCGTTTTCGGCCTGGTGTGAGGGAGAAGAATGACCACGGGTAGAGGGCACAAGGGAGGAAAGGAGAATCCTATGAAATATAGACGTCCAAAATAAAAGAAGGAAAACACCTTAAAGGGAATTTCGTTTTGTTTGTTTACAGTTCTTAGTATTTCGCCTACTCTAACGTTTTTCTTCTTTTTTTTTTCTTGCGTATAAGTGAGCGAGATATATATTTATGGTAAGCGGCAGACTGTGAAAACGGTCGGTTTTGTCCGTTTGCGTGGCCACGGGCCGTGTCGAACGGTCACGGAGAGAAGTGGGAGGATGATATATCCTTCGAACATTGCGCAGCAAAAGTGAACGTGGCGGGGCAAGCCAAAAGCGACGCAAATTCAGGAGGCGTAATTCCTATTAGTTTATTTTAAATAATCAAATGCAGTGAATTTAGTTAGGTTGCCTGTAGATAATAGACGACTTAATTTTTTTTTTTTCTTTTTGCGGGGGTAGTTGGACTTGTTCATCTAAAGAATCCTAAAGGGTGAGTTTATCCACAGATTACATTTGATCACTTCATTCAAACCTATACATTTTTTTTATTCGTAATATTTTGGTTTGGACGCGTGAACTGAACATGTATATTGTCCTTACTGTATGCCACCTGTTCAGATTATTATTTTTTTTACACAGGCGCGTGACTGCGTGACTTTACACGTGAATGTTTTGTGCTTTCGCCATATTACGTTTGTCCTCAGCTGTATATAGCATTCAGCAACAATGTACCGTTCACTACCTTTAGGTTCAAGGAGTCTTGGTGGGAAGCAGACAAAAGATTGACGAGGACGAAACACCCAAGGTATATACGCGTTCGAGAAACACTTCATAATTTAGGTCTAGGGAGTTTTCCACGTCAGATCACGCAATGAGGGTCCGGGTCGTATTTTATTATATTTATGTAAAAAAAAATATATCTTCAAGCTATGTTCTCTGGAGGAGCATTCAGCCAAATGTGAACGTCGTAGCTACGTTTCTTAAATTTCGAAGCTCGAGGCGTAGGAGATTGCCAAGGTTTCGCTATGGCATTTTGCACAGCCGTCATATTTTACAACCAGGCATGCGCAGTCATAATATGTTTTTTTTTTTTATTTTATGAAAGATTTACGAGATGTACAGAAAGTATTAAAAATTACAATAAATTATTTCTATGCAACAAAATTTGCGTCAAATAAACGCGTTTCAGAGACATATTCACACATTATTTACCAACGAACTTACATACATAAAACGAAGCAAAATATATCAAAATGTTCATATCTAAATGCATTTTACGAATTTATATAATAAATATACCTAGTCATTATTGTGGTCTTGTTATTAATGCAGAAACGCAGCTCATTTCTCCGAGTGTGAAAAAATTGCACATCAATATATATAAAAAACACACTTTTTTAGATTTTTTTATTTGTTTAAAGTTACTCGAAGTAGCTTGTGATAGCATATGACCTCCAATAAACCTTCACTCAAATCAAGTTAACTCGTCTTCGTTATAGGGGCTTTGCCACACGACGTCGGCTCCAAGGAGACATTTAATCTTACAACCGACGAATTCTGTACAGCGGTGCTGCCGTGTAGTAGGGTATAGAAACTCATGTAGTCCCTAGGCTTAGTTAGTTTTATATTTGTGTTTCCTCGCGTTGCCTTTCAGACCCCCATCCCCTCCACGGGCCATTAGCTCAGGAAAGACTGTTGGCGGACGCCACTGCTACCGGCATTTGAGAACTGTATGCACAGCACATTACCGTCAAGCCCAAAGCCCTCACACGAGGAGGTCTATCGCCGCGAAAACAAGGTGAGGGAAGCAGTATCTGGAGAGTCGGTATCTTGGTGTTCAACATTGTGTGACGACAAACAAACCAGCTTACCCTTTCTAAGTATTCACGCGTACCCAGTGGAATGCAGATAGGATTTGATAACCCATTACAAAAATATCAATGAGTTTCAACGCGGAGAGCAAGTCGTCTGCTTCTTGCGCACGAGTTGCAATGACGTCAGAACGACGCCGAGCTCTGATTGGCTCGGATTGAAAGGATAATGGGTAGACCTCAATGCGAGAGGCCTTGAGGTGTACCCACTATTTGTTGTTCAATCGGTCAATAAGAGCTCGGCGTTCTGACGTCATCGCAACCCCTATGGAAGAAGCAGACGAACTTGCGCTCCACATTGAGTTTGCAATGTATTATATTAGAATACATTAGAAACTGAACTGAAACTCATTGATAATTATTGTAAGAGATTACAAGGCGATACTTAGTTAAAAGCACTTTTTGTTTGTTTGTAATGGCTCTTCTGAAAAAGATATGGCTATCGGTATAATATTTAAGCGCACCAGTCATTTCCGTGTACAGAAGTTTTTAATACCTACCCCGGTCCCTCCGTTTCTAAATGTGCCTCATAAATCCAAAAAGAAAGAAAATAGCTAGCACCTCCAAACGAGCGTACTCACATAGGCACAACTGCGCGAGAAAGAATTACCAAAGACCTCCAGCCGCGTCTGCCTATACCGAGTCACCAGAACGTGCACACCAGTGACGCGACAACTCAGAGGCAGCGCGGTCGTCTAGCCAGCGGGCCGCGAGATACCCAAACACTATACGAAACAAGTAGCAGTCGGAGCAGTCCCCGCGCTTCCGGCCTCCTTCATCGTACTTCTCAAAACACTTTAAAGTGCCCGTCAGCGAAGGGATCACGAAGACGCGGGAACTTTCAGCATTCCGATGTCCACGCATCGACGACCGTGCACTCGCCGTCGTGGCCGAGCGGTCGCGGAGCCTCCTGTCCGTGCATGCACTCCGAAAAGATGTATGACAGCAAAATAAAACATCCACGCGCACTAACGTATACAAAAAAAAACAAAAAAACTCGGGGGCTATGTATGCGCACGGTGGCGACGCCGACCACCCACCCCTCCGAAGGAGGCCTTCGTCGGGAAGGGAGCTTCTGATTATTCTGCCTGGCCGGTGCGCTACTATATGCTTCATTCAAACTTAAGCTGACAGTACGGTGGAAGCTATACGTGCTCGCTGGACCGTCCTATACGTCGAGCTTTCCTCAGGTGACCACGCTCGTGTTCGTGTACCCACGCGCAGAGAGCGGGGTGAGGTGATGAAAGGGAGGCGGCTATAACTGGTCCGGCGAGTGTGTGTAGCTTCCACTGCACCGTCAGCTTAGGGGTGAACAGAGTGTAAGCTACGTTTTACATTACGATGGACGGCAAACGGGCGCTACGAACCACATCCCGACCAGTCCAGCGCTGTGATCGCGTCACCTGACTATGTTCCGCGCGCGTCGCTGCGCAGCTGCCGAAGGTCGCGATGTGGCAGGCACGGGACAGCGGATCGGCTGGGATAGTTCATAGCGTCTTCTAGCGGGCCATTGCAGGGAGAAAGGGACCTGTATGCCTTCACGAGGGATATTCGATAATCGGGAAGAGGGTGCGGGTATACAAGCACGGACGGAACCGAATCCGCTCCGGCGCCATGCATGTTCGGAGCGGCGGCGACACACGCGCGAGACGAACTTGAAACTCTCGACAACCCCAACGGACCAGGGGAAAACAAAACGAAGAAAAAATATATACGTCACACATCGAGGGGAAAATAGCGAATCGATGCAGACAGGAGCACAGGAGCCTATAAATTCCGGATTTCAGGCCCGTACGCGGAGACGCATGCTGACAATCACGCAATTGCTGATGTCGCGCGATGACAGCGCAGCAGAGGTTGGTTGCACTATTTCTCCACGGGGCGCGGTGCGGCCGGGGCCGAGATGCGCTCCGATAGCAAACCGAAACTTCAAAATCCGTCGAATTTGTGCGGTTTTTCAGGTAAGCCGTAAAATGCTTCGCGTGCCTTCTGTCAGTTCTGCAATATGTTCATTTAGTGTTTTTCGGTGATGCTGAGCAATTTTCTAACTGAACCATGCCCTTAAACCCAATATTAAAAAAGGTTAATTACGCAGAAAGAATTAACAATCTAATTATCCCGGACTTTAATAATTTTCCTAAATTGGCACCTGACTCAGAACCAAAACGACACAAAGCCTTTTTTTTTTTTTTTTTTTTGGTTGCAATGCGTAGTTTTCGCAATATCGAATGTGTCCACCTTTCATAAAACACCCTGTATGTAACACTATTATATTTCCTAAATGAATCTAGAAAGAAGTAATCTAGTCACCTCTTGCGCTCAATGTCATCGAAGTCCTCTTGGAAGGCAAAACAGGCGCATGAAATCCAGCGCGCAGGCAAAACGCGCGCTGGTTTTCGCGTGGCCGCGGCGCGGCGTCCATGTTTTTCTGAATGATTCGCAAAACACGCACTTCCCTTTTCACTTACCCTGTCTCTCGCGACAATCACGAACGACATCGGCGAAAGCAAGCGCTGTCTCGTTGAAGGAGAGGACGTGCTCAGCTGAGATCATGTCATCGAGTGCAGCGTTGCACCTGCAGAGCCGACGGCGGATAGCATACGCATCGTCGCGTACGTGCCGCAGTCCTCCGCGCTGCATACATTCCCGGTTCAAAAGCATGCTTGGAGCATCGCGCTACGCAGCAAGTGCGCACCATTTCGCTACGAACAAACGTCCAGCAAGCGTGGAAACGATGCGGCGTACGCTAGGTGAGTGTCGGAGTTGTTTGCCACACGGCGATTGTTTGTAGTGATGATGATGATAATTACACTGCGCTATAGTTCGATCTCTTTGCCGATAGCCACTAGGTGCCGTCGATTTCACAAAAATCACCAATAGTAGCTAAAACCTTCGTAAAAGCGGAAATAATTCCAACTTTCGTACTGAAGGATGGGGAAAAAAAACTAATAAGAAAGGAAGCTTTTCGCTTAAAGGGACACTGACAGGGTATTTATACTCGCCGAGGTTTTTAGTTGTACGTGACATATCAGAGCCCAGCTACCTAGAACACAATTTGCGGCTCGAAATTCGGTTTCTTTCCGCCCGAAAACCGCCGATCAAGAACTGGCCGGTTCGAGTCTCGCTCACTCTCTTTTCCGTGGTCACGGGCCGTTTTCTAAGGTATCGATGCCGACCACCAAATTTAATCAAAGTCGTGGGTCATTGAAGGCACACAGTCAATATTAAAAATAGAAAAAAATATGAAACCCATTTTTGTGGCTTCAAAAAAGCTACAAATACGTTGATTGAAAAAAAAAAAAAAGGTAGCACAGACAACCGGAAGCTTTCTGTGCGTTCACTGCATAATTCTCAACATGGCGTCGTTTCGCGTATCGTGGGACTAGCACTAGCGGACGGCAGCGGACGACGGGTGTTGGACCTCTACTTCAGAACTGCCGTTCACGGTACTGGCAAATTCTGTCTTTCTTCGAAAGAGAAATTTCGGACCAATCAAAAGAACTGATACTCATCCCGTACGACACGCCCGACCAGCAAGCCGATTGCACGAAGACGTCGCCGAGCCGTCGTCCCTTCTCCTGGCTGAAGACATCGCTCGCTCAAACGTCAAGCACGAAGTGCGTACTTCGAGTTGAATACGCACGCGTACGGTTACCTTACGAGGTGCGAATGTGCCCTATGCGTGGTGCTGCTCGACTTCAAGCCGGGAGTGCATGTATTGGAGGGAAATCGGCAGCAAACTTCTGACATACAGTCTACCCGCTGCATCACTACGCTTGAGAGATTTTCTTCAGTAGCTCAGTGGAAAGACGTCCGCTTCACCCGCAGAGGACACGGGTTCGATTCTTGGTGTAGATGTACCTTTTATTATTATTTTTTTTTGTCAAGCATTCTGCGATGTTTACATTTCTTTTTTTACAATTATCACAGAAAAAAAAAATTGTTGTGGACGATACGTCGCTGAACTAAATGGTATGGATTCCATTTTTGACACCAGCGAACTCGGTGTATATCACTTTCCACAAAATGCAAGGAGCATATGAATCGGGTAGCGTCCGCTTTCCGAGCTTCGCGTAATGGTTCTACAGGAATTGTGGCTAGTCATTGATCCCGACCCGTTGATCTTTCGGAAACTTGTGCACTCTGGCCACTTTCAGATGCAGGTCATGTGAGGCAACTCTTCACGCAACATCTTGGGGAGTATTCTTTTCGGAGCTGATCACGGGAATTCACCACGGCACTCGGGCACTCACTACTAATTGCCAACACTTAAATGTACAAAACAACTCATCTTGAAGTACAAAACAGCGAGCGGAACAAACATAACTGCAAAGGAATACCACGGCGAACGGACGCATTTCGTCTGCTACGTGCGGAAAGAGGAGAAAAAAAAAAAAAAAAAAAACACACGATCGGGTGTAGCCACGTGACTTCCGCCACTCACGCTATCCTCTCCACTTCTCCGTTTCGGTTTCGGTTTCGCGCAGTTGCGTTTTTTGGCTTTATTAAAAAATACGTGACTCTGTAGCAAAATATTAATTGGGTAGTATTCCGACATCATAATGAATCGCCTGACAAAAAAAGGAAAAAAAAAATTGGGGGGTGTCAGTGTCCCTTTAAATTACCACAAAGCGAATCCAAGAATAGAAACAAAAACAGGAAGGCAGACGAATAAAGCGCTGTGCGGCGTGCAAGTTTGTCTGCTCTGAGCGCACCTCGTACGCTTGTTTACCCCCTACGTGAGCCAATGACGGCGCGCGCTTGGCTGCCTCGTCCTCACGCGTTCCGTGCGATGACCTTTATGTTGCCCTCTGATTGGCGTGCCCCTCCTTGCATTCCGACGCGCCAAAGGCGCATTTTGGGACACTTGCTCGCCGTATATATGGCCACCGACAACATAAGAAACGCAGGACGTGGCGTGTCCCGATCCTCTTATTATATCGCCCTGCAGCGAATGCGATTGCAGCACACTTAAGCGAGTTTCACATGCAGCGATTTTGGCCCTAGAGCGGCGCGATTTCTGCCGTCGTGGCGCTCTGGCCAGCCGCAGCGGCAGAGCGGCCCGGTTCCACCAGGTTGGAAATTTTTCGCCGCGGCAGAGCGGCAGCTTCCCAGCTGGCCACTCACAGCGCGGCGGGAAATCACGTGACAGAAGGAGAAACATTGCGGGAAAGCTGGCGCATAGTACGGCGGCATTTTCACGTTCTTGAAGCAGACGACAAGCAGAGAAAGTACGCAAAAGACTGCTTTGCGGTTTCTTTTTTTTTTTTTCCGGCGGGTCGAGCTTCTTTGATTCAGCAGTGGCGTCGGAACTGTTCAGGAGATTATGGAGGAGGGCGATTGCTGTCCCCTTCCTCGGAATTTGTTTTCTCAATGAAACACGCGGCTCTTCTTTACTTTCCTCGCCTGAGTACCAAGTTATAGCGAGCGCAAGAGAAGCTAATCGGAAGCGGCTCGTGCGATCGCTAGTGAGAAAATTAAAAGACGAAGAAAGACTGAGTGACATTGACGTGTCTTTTCGAACACAGATCGTTCACCAAGTATCATGTATCGCGCCCAGTTCAACGAACTGCTTATAAGTGAACTGTCGAAGCGTCGGGTTCTTTGGGACGCGCAGCTCAAAAGATTTAGAAACAATGGGACCAAAGAGAAACTCTGGGACGAGGTGACTGAGGCCGTGAAAGTGATTGCATCTGCTTGCTGCAAGCAACAGTGGCCATCGCAACGGCAGAAAACGCTCATGTGAAATGAAACCTCGCGATCCGTGCCGCCGCGCCGCTAGCGGCAGCGATTTCGGCCGCTGAATCGTTGCATGTGAAACACGGATAAAAAAGCCCAAGAACGACCTACGAAGCAGAACGCGTGAATATAATAAAGGGAAACTGAAGCGGTTCTGTATTTGAGGAAAAACACCTAAATCGTCTTCACTTGGCCTCGAGGATCACTAATATCTTTTTTTTTTTTTTTTTAATTCACTGCACGAAGGCAGCAGAAATTAAATTTTAGAGTACCGCTGAAGCCCCTCCTTCCCGGGGCGTGACGCCATATTAGGAGTTTTCGGAAGGCTCCGCTCTCGCGCATCTTCAGCGCCTATCAAAGCTATGCACGCGCTCTCTTACTATTTAACAAAAAAAAAGTTCCGAAAAAGACGTCTCGAGTGTTGTCAGTGCGGGGGATTATACCTGGCAAGCTCGCAAATGCACGCCCTGCCCACATGAGCGACACGCGCTCGGCGGCCCAAAAGATTCTAGTATGACGCCACGACTGGTCGGAGGTTTTTCGTATTTTCTCACGTCTAGCTACATCTGCGGGGAAAACGTTTAAAAAATAGTTGAATTATCGAGCTGCATAAACGACCCGAAGTTCGCACATAAACAAAGCGAAACGTAAATAATAATTAAAACGTGCCTCCATCATCTTGAAAACCCGATGGCGCGACGCTTTGCACGATGGGGGTGGTGTATCGTGCTGCAGGCGCTGGCGTCCGCTCTTTTACCCGACGCAATAACGCGAGGGGAGGAGGAGGTTTATCGCACCCACTACATGCTCCATATAATTTGTCTACTGTGCAAAGTCGGGACGTCACACGCCCGCTGCGCTATTCGTTGGTGCGTTATTAGGGAGTTTTCGTAGATAGTTTTCGCCGTCCCGCAACGCTCTCGGCAACCCGCTACGATACCCGGAACTCTACAGCCAAGGCTATCGGCGCGTAGGCGCAGTAGCGGCTTCTTCGTTGCGGAGGGCTTAGCGGAGAGAGAAACGCGGTCTACGAAAACTCCGTATTAGGGAGTTTTCGTAAATCGTTTTCTCCGTACAGCAGCGCTCTCCGAAACCCGCCACAATAGGGAGTTTTCGTAGACCGCGTTTCTCCCTCCGCTAAGCCCTCCGCAACGAAGAAGTTGCTACTGCGCCTGCGCGCCAATAGCCTTGACTGTAGAGTTCCGGGTTTCGTAGCGGGTTGCGGAGGGCGTTGCGGGACGGCAAAAACGATCTACGAAAACTCCCTAATACCTGGAACTCTACAGTAACAGCCATCGGCGCGCAGGCGCAGTAGCGACTTCTTCGTTCCGGAGAGCTTAGCGGAGGGGGAAACACGGTTTACGAAAACTCCCTATCATGATCCGCTCCGTGACGTCGTGAGATCACGTGGGGAGCTTCGTTTCGTCATTCGGGAGCCAGTTGCGCGCGCCGACGACGGTCGCCTGCTTACCGTAAGTTCCCGCGCGAGCGATACTTGGTCCGGTTGCATGGCTCTCGTTTGCCCCCTCGTGGCGCCGAGCAATTAGGCGTCCAACTACGGATATAACACGGTTCGGGGTTCGATCCCCATTGCATCACTCGGTAAACCTCCCTAATTACAGTGAGTCGTGCTTTATTGCGATTAACAATGACTCAGCATGCCTTGCGTGTGCTTTGTGTGCTTTTGCATTGCCTGCAAGTGGGGATGCATACCTTACGCTGCCTTAGCTTGCCTGTAAAGATTTTCGTTACGCGTCCGAGAGCAACGTTTTTCCTATTAAATCTATCCCTTTAAGACAAACCCCGTTAAAAAAAAAAAGAAACACGACAAAGACAAAAGGGAATGAACTGAAAAGAAAGAAAAACATAGTACAAGACGGCTTAGTCTGGACGCCCAGTCCCACAGTGCTTGCGCGCACCAAGCTCGCCAGTTTGACGGCGGTACCGGCGGCGTGAACGGTGGCCGCACCGTATCGCACAAGGCTCTTCTACCACCGACCGAACCAACAGAACAGTCAGACGCCGGGAGGGGCATAGCCTCGCGTGTCGATGCGAGTTGCGTCTCTACGTAAGGGGGGAGCCCGCGAGGCGTGACTCGGCCGGACAGCTCGCTAGCTGCCGGCCATTCCCGACTTTTCAATCTTTCCTCGCGGCTGGTCCTTCTTCGAGAGCTGTACGGATCCCCTTGCCCCTTCCAGGAGGAGCTCGTTCCTGATCGGCTGCCAGCGGAGCAGCAGCCTCTGCCTCCTTGATTGTTTCGGCAGTTTTAGAAGCGTTTCTCACGCCACTGCTGCACGCACTTTTTTCCGCTCGTCGTCACGAGCCGCGGGCATTCGTCGGACGGGTTGCGAGACGGGAAATGAAAAGAAAAATAATCGAACCACCATATCTTCCGACGAGGTGTTCGAGGGAGGAAAAGAGCGAGTACTCACGGTTCTCGACGAGCAGGGGAGGCTGCGCAGATTGGAAGGCAGACGTTGTAGTTCTTGTTTCTGCCGAAGCACCACGAATTAAAGACGGGGGGAGAAATATAAAAGAGACGGCAGGGACACACACAGCTTCTGCGGTCCGGGAGCAACGATCGACACATGACAAGCGATCGTCTTTTTTTTTTCTTCCTCTTTTTTTATTTTTGGGGGTTCTTTTTTCTGCGATTATATTTTTGTCTTCTGCTTCCTTTAATTAGGTAATCATTGTTTTTTCGTCGTCTTCTTTTTTTCTCACTCTTTAACGATCCAATTGATACTCGGTACTTTGTATCCATTGCATCTCTCCCTCTTCAAGATGAAGTTGCGCATGTTCGTTGGTCGGTGATAGCTTGGTTTTTTCCGGTCGATGAGCGTCTGCCCGGAATGAGGTTCGTGCGTTTTAGAAATAGAACTTCACGGTGCAAATCCCGAGCACTGGGCACAAATGCTGCCCAGCCACAATTGCCTAAAAAAGAATTCTTACGAAGTGAACATTCGATTTCTTTTAACCCCAAAATGCGTACGATTCGTGCGTCTATATCTGGCTACCTTAAGTAGTACAGCAGCTTAGATCTCATATCTGTCTCTAGGCGACATTGGCGTGTCGTAATTCACTCAAATATCATTCCTTCGATTGTCACTAGTTGTAGTTGACCCTCTGTCTGCAGAGTTGACAGCCTGTTGGCGACTCGCTGAACATTCGAACCGTTGCATGCTGAGCAAAATGAGTAGCCGGCGTCCACCCGTTTCACAACATCCACCCATCAAGGAGTGCAACCTGCTGACCAACCAGCTTACTGAACTAACCGCGCGTTCATTACCAGAGGTGGTACACTAGCGGACCAGGCGACACACCAAAAGCGAGGAGATGAAACAAAACAAAAAAAAAGTCATGTGTGTGTGTTGGGGAGCAACCTGCTCGACTCATTCTCGAAGCTACCAAGAGGTCACTTCTAGGTGCACGGGGGGAGGGACGCTGGCGCTTCTCTGTATTTTTAGAAAGCCCAGGAAACGAGCGAGCCAGCAAAGCGAGCACACAATGCGAGACGAGTTGCTCGTCCAGAAAGCAGCCAAGCAATGCGGCCGCGCCACAAGAGCGGAGCGGGAAGCACAGTGGCTCGCTCCAACACACACCCGCGCGGAGGAATAAATCCCCGCCGGCCGACAAAGACCCGATAAAACAAGGACGAATAAACCTCCGCCGAGGAGACGGCGGGGACGACGCGATGATTCGGCAGAAAGAACACATCCTTCTCGCCTCCCACACAAATAATACAAATAAACAAACACATAGTAAAAGAACAACAAAAAAAAAATTAAAACAAGACGAGCCGTTCCGCTAAGTCTTGACTCCACAGCCGGTGGGACACACCTGCGTCAGAGAATCGCCTTTCCAGGTCTCATAATGAAGTCGCCATTATTTGAAGATGTGTCCTCCTCGCCCTTTTCCAGACACCCATCTTTGTTTCTCTCTCTCTCTCTCGCTTTCTATTTTGATCTTTCCCGCCTCTCCTCCCAGGTGTATGCGCAGGCACCGCGACGCTGCTCCGAACGGGCGCTGCGCGAACGAAAACTAATAAGCGTGATAACAATAATCATGCCGGGGGTTCAAATGGGAGGAATAAAAGATGCGGCGGCAGAGAAGTCCCGCGCCGAAACGGGTCAGCGATTTCGGCAGCGTCATCGGAGCGGCAAACCAGAGTGAACCAACAATGGAACTCAAGACGTCGGATAATAGAAACCGACCTGGGTCCGCGGCGGGGGGGGCGGCGGGCCGGTCGCGTCTAGTCAGCGTTATGCAGGAAGTGCCGAGAAGAAGGAAAACACAGAAACACTCAGATTAATAACGTGGCGCCTTCCCCCCAGTTTTCAAACTCTACCATCTTCCAACTTGAAATTCGGAACCTGATTTAAGGCGTGATAAAGTTTGTGGGCGCTGGTGGTGCTGGATGAGTAAAGCCCCTTCATGTTTTAAAAGTAGCGCAAGGTGCGCCGATGCAGGAGGCACGTGCAACGTGCAGTCCTTGGGAAGATCATGGCGGCACAGCGCAGTACTATATTCTGTTTCACCTTATGATGTACCGCAGGAAAGGCTACAAGCGCGAGCTCCTTGCTCTGGGGCACATCTCGGCGGCACAAGCTCTCGTGACTTAAGAGCGGCTGCCAACGCTATGAGCTCGCGCTTCTAGCTTTCGCTGCGGTACAACGTATGGTGAAACGAAGTATAGCTGAGCTAGATTTCAGGCGCCATGTTCTTCCCAGAAGTGGCGCGCTGCACGTGTCACCAGCATTTCCACAACAATGAATGGCGCCACTCTTCCTGGGTGAGCGCTTTTGTGCGCACGTGCTCTTGCCGCACGTGGACTTGGCCAATAAATAGCACCCACTGGTGACGCGCGCGACCAAAAGCGTCGCTGTGGTCAGCCTTATTCCACGATTCGTCAAACGCTCACTATGATGACGTCTTGAGTGTGACGGACGAACATTGTTAGATCGATCAATTGACAAGCTCCACGGAAGAGCGGCGTTCGAAATCGGTTCTTCCCTGCCGCCTGCACGCGAGCAGGTACGGGCAGATAGCGTTCCTAGCGCCACCAGCGTCAACGCCTCCACGGGCAACGAAAATAAAACATTTTCAAAAGACGATTTTTTTGTTTTTTCGCCGACGTTTGCGCAATTGCCATAAGAAACCACGATAAAATCCCTTTCCAGCGCAGGTAATGTGCAACCAAGGTTCCACCGGTTCGTCCGTTTCTGTCCATTGGGCGGGCAGATGGTGCAGCGGGTGCTACCCAGCGCACCCGCCACGAAAGGGCGCCAGGCGTTCTAGGAAGCTTTTCAACCTACTTTGATCTAGTAAGGTTGGGATCGACTCTATACTTTTAATAATGCAGATATAAGAGGAATGTAAAACCGTCAAAATTGACGGTGTTGGTATAAGGACGCGATAATTACGAGCTTCCACCGTGCTTATGATGTACACACCATCGAAATTGTCGCTGACCATCCATAGTCCTGGTCGTAATGTCAGAAATAGGAACCATAAGACGGAGCCACCGAAAACATGTCGTCGCCAATAATCGCTGAGAGGGTTAAGAATTCAACGAACGCTCACCCTCCAGCGCGAGCTTTCCTGTCTTTGTGATAAGACTCGATATCACGCGCAACCAAAGCAGAAAGGAAGGCAACGAACGCCTGCATGGGGGCGGAGCTTCCGCCGAATTCTTTGCCTGTCACCGTAGGCAGAAAGCCGTAGTGCAGAATATTATGCGACCCCGAGTGAGGATTAGAAAGGGCCACACATCGGACACTAGTGTGACGTCAGAGTTGGCCTGGAACTCCTGTTCATTCGTGTCACAACATGAGTCGACGGTTGAACGCTGTCTCGGCACTCGTGTGGAATTGTGACCCGCTCTGACCCTCGGTACAATGACGTGTAGGATTTAGCGCTACGGCTTTCTATCAAGCTGGTGTTGGCCCGGTGCTCGTGAGTAACGGAGCATCTCCGGATTACAGAGGAAGCAGGGTATTACCCATTTTCCGGAGGCGGTTAGAAAATGCTTCCCACTTAATCGAGTTTGCTTATAATAATAGATAAAAACGACACGCTTCACGCAGTGTTGTAGGCGTTACCGAAGAAAAGTAACGAAATAGCGAGTTTTCGTAGACCGCTTTCGCACCCCCACTGCGCTCTCCGGAACGAAGACGCCACTAGCTCTATGCATGCGCGCTGCTAGCCTCGCCTGCAGAGTCCCGTATCTCGTAGCGGGTTACGGAGAACGCTGCGGGACAGCGGAAGCGACCTACGAAAACTCCCTAATAAAAGGAACGCGTTGCAGTTACAGTTACCAATTAAAAGTAACGCACGTTACTTTTGCATTTTTTTATTTTATTTATGAATTAAGACGTTTTAGCGTTTTGACGTTACAGATATGCATGTTATCTTTTTTTTTTTTTTTTGCTTAAGTGGCGTTGTTTGCGTAGGGAAAAGAGCGGAAAATTTCGAAGGCATATGAGATGAGTGCGAGAATTCATTTGACGGCGCCTAGAAATACCAACAAAATTGAAGTGTAATATTTTTATTTTAAGTCTCGGGAAGAAGATGTAACGAGTCACGTAACTACGTTGCCCGTTACTCTAAATATGTAACGCAACTACATTATTCGTAACAGTTCTAAAAAAAAAAAATAAATAAAGAGTACGTAACTGGGTCAGCGAAAAAATAAGGCGTATAGAGGTAACACCGCTACTTGTAACCCTTTACCGCCAAAAACTGGTTTCTCGGGGTGTTCGTGTAACTATAGTCTTGTACACTGCTGAAGCCACGAACGGCATCCTTCCCACCTCTTCCTACGTTTTCTTGGACGTTTTCTTGGATTCTGCCGAGACTGAGATAACCCCGTCGTTCTTCCGATCTCGCGATAAGCAAGGACAGCTGCTCGCTTGTCACCGTACCTGCGCCAAGATTTTATTCGACGGGCTAACCAAGCGCTCTATTCTTTTATATACAAGCGTGCAGCAAGAACACCTAAGAGGACTGAACCCTCCGATCGATCCTCGCAAGGTGTTAAATCGCTGGATACGTTTGCTCCGCCCTATCAAGTGGTTGAGTTCAAACCAATTCAAACTGTGTAGCATAAGTGAGGTGCCGAATCAAGACGAAACCGTTACCAACATCTCTTCCGCGTTTAGAACTGAACCATGTTGAACAGCCATCTCACGTAGATTTAAGTGTCATAAGATATTCTAAAAGTAATCGGGAGGCAACTTAATTTCTTTTATGGGTCAATGTAATTGCAACTATATAGACGAGTAAGAGCGCAACTGTATTTGTAAGTTATTTGTTTGCGACTCGAAGCAATCATCACTGTAACCTGATTACTTTTTTAAGGGTAACATGTACAGCTCCAGTATCAACTACAACAGGGATCAGGGCGGGACCAAGAAAAAAAAAAACAAATACAGAGAGAGAGAGGACAGTAAAAGACGAGAATACGAATAAATTAAGCGTCACTCATCTCCGCAGCTCCAGCAGCGCGTTCAACCTCGGCGTTCTTTTTACGGATACCGGGCGAGGGCGGCGGAGCAGCGAAGGGAGGACGGTGCCTGGCGGCGATAACGAGGTGAAGTCCAACCGCACGAGAAATCAGGGCGTCGCCTTTTCTCGGGATAGCATCAGACCGACGAAGGCACCCGACTCGACAATGCCACGGGGAGAGACGACGACGAAGCTGCTGCCGTCGCGAGATCGTCAAAGTGTAACTAATTGGAAGACGGCTAAGGTGGAGCGGCGAATGAGAGAAGAATATATCGGGCAGGTCGAGGAGGGCTATGGTCGCCGCGCTCAACCGCTACGGCAGAAGGAGGCACAAAAGAAATGGATGGAAGGTGGAGGGGGCCAAGGAGTGCAGTGGACCTCGGCGTAAACAGAGAGACCCGGTTGACTCGGCTGCCATCTTTTTTTCGCGGTTTCTCTTAATTGGGGAATGCCGCGAGGCGTAGTTGGTGTGCCGGAACTTTATAATTGCGCTCGTGGCGAGACGAAATAAGCCGAGATAAACTGGAATAATGAACGAGAAAGAGAGGGCCCAGAAAATAGGGAGAGGGGAAGAAGGAGGAAGGACGAGATGGGATGAGGGGTTGTAGTTTTTTTGGCTATCTGCGTACGCACTGACGGGCTGGGGTTCGGCAGGTGGTGTCTGTCGGTCGCGGTGCGACCGGCAGTGCGCGTCCTCTCATGTGCGCGCTAGGTGCGCGTGAGTTCCGTTCGCGCAAATCGGAGCATGTACGCGACTTTCAAAGGAAAAAGCACACCGACGAGGATTAGAATCGCCGCTCATGTTGGAACCGATGTAGCGGAACTAGAGGTTCGCAATGTTCATGGTGGGGTTGAGCCACTCTATGATGAAGTACCTGATGCCGACATCACGCTATCAGGAAAACCAAGACTTGAAAAAAAAAAAAAAAAAAAAGGCGTTGTTAAAAATGGAGGCGAATAACCCAAAACGCCCTTATAATGCGCCCTTCGTCTCACAAGACAGATGGTTTCTCATTCTTCTTCTTTTGTGACATAGCCGAGACGTTAATAAGAAGCTCGGGGCTCATCCCGCTCCGCATTTCTTAAATTGCCAGGGACCCTGCTTTTCGTAAGCCATATATGCATTCAATTAAACTGTCAGGCGTGTAATTTGAGATAACCTCGTGTCGCTATCTTGAAAAACCTAAAGGTAAGATGTATACACGTATATTTAGATATATAGTAAAAGGTGCAGGACATGGCTGCCGAGAGTTTGTATGAAATAGAGCCACTGCAAGACCTATATATATATATATATATATATATATATATAGTACGAGCGTTCCAAGTTTTGCCAAGAGAAAACTGAGAACCGTTTAGGGAAACAAAACCTACGGCGCTGCAGCATTGCGCGGCAGAATGAAACGAAGGGCATAAAAGTAATTGTGTTGTGCGTATGTTTAGAGAGCGGGGAAGTTAGTAAGCCCCAAAGGGCGTCCGCGGTGTCTCGGTTGTAAATGAGAAATTCTGCCAGACGAAGGGCATACCACACACACGCACACACACGGCGACGCTCACGCGTGTGTATGTAACACACACATACACAGGCATACACAAGGCGCCAAATTTGATTCCGGTAGGCGTCGGAAGACAGGAAAAGAACGCGTGTACACGTGGCATCGCGACAACGGCAAACAACGAACCTACATCTCCGCACCCATTTGGTAGGAACTCAAAACGGGAGGGGACGAAAAAAACACACAACAACATAAATCTAGCTCATTCGCGGCCTTGCCAAAACCAACCGTGCGTCTCCCACTTTCTTTGCCTTTCGAATGCGTGTATATTTATATTTTCGCGGCGTAAATATGTTTTAACGAGGGTCGCCCGCGCGTATCGTCGTGCCAGCAAGTCGTTACCGCATCACGCCGAAAAAATACCTCTCCCGCCTTTCTTATTTGTTCGACTACTTTCCACCGTGCTCTCCGAGAGTTGTTACTCTGCGTAAGTTTCTTTGTAAAAGCAAATAATATAAAAATTGTATATAACTTTTTTTCTTTTTTTGTCTCGCTCGCCACAAATATCCTCCCACGGCACGGCATTGGAGTCGGAACCACGACGTGGATGACGATGAACGAAAGAACGACGTTGACGTTAGAACGCAGGAGACAAAAAAACAAACAAACAAAAAGCATTAATGATAACAGACAAATTTCGTGAGAGAGCATAAAGAGCGTGGAGCGGCGAGACTTGTCGAAAAGAGCAGCTTTCTTTCAAAGAAAGGCGCCTCCGTGTATTTGATTTTTTTTTCTCGATTTCTGGCACTCCAGTAGTGAGTCAGAAATTTATAAGACGCACAAGAGCAGAGTCCCAGGAAATTGCAGAAAGAAGAAGGAACAAAAAGGGGGAGGAAGGAAGACACAACATAAGAGGAGGAGACATTTATGAAGTGACCGTAAAGTGGAGAAGCGATGGGACGAAAAAAAAAAATAGAAAGGGCAATATAAAAAAGTGCGCAAGAGGCGGAAAAAAAAAAGCACAAGCGACGACAGAAAAAAAAAAATAATATCCATCAGGCTTTTAGAAGCAGTGTACGAGGGGGAATTCTTTACCGAGAGCGCCGAACAGACACTTGGAAGTGGCGGCAGCCACTGGAAAAGAAACGAAAACGGAGAAAGTGATTGCGAAATAAACACTCTTAACACGAGAAAAAAATGTTGACGGAGAAAACTAAAATAAAATAAAGCTCCAGACCGACGGAGGCCCGTTTTCGTTTCAAAGAAGCTCTCATCTGAGTTGTCCACTTTTCTCGATTCATCGCTTTTCATGAAACGATTTTTTCCTCTTTTCCTTTTTTTTTTTTTCTTTACCCGTTCAATTTGGAGCCATATACGACGAATTCACGCTCGTTTTCAAGACGCGGCAAGAGTTTATATTTCCCTCTTCCTCTGTCGCTCCCTCTCGTTTATGCGCGGTGGCGTGGTGTGGCGCGGCGAGCAGTCATTCGAGAAGTGACCTCTTGAACCATTTTTTCTTCTTTCCTACGCCGGCGTCTGAAGAGTGAGTGCGTGTGAACGTCTGTGTGCGTGTCTGGCCCCCAGGAAAGACTCGTTTTCTGGAAATATCGCCGTTCCGTCGGTGCGAAAAAAAAGAAGTGAAAAGGGAAAAGTGAAATCGTTATTCCTCTCCTAACCCCCTCCCCCCTCGCGCGTAGTCTAGTCGGTAGCGTCGCGTGTCACGGGACGCCACACGTGTCTGTGACGCCATGGCCCCATCGACCCGCTAAATTTGGCGGGAAAATTTTCCTGCTAAATTTGGCGTGAAAACTTTCCTGCCAAATTTAGCGGGTAAATCCCATCATGCAAGGCGCGCAGTCACGTGTGACGTCACGTGTAACATACATGATGCGCGCGTTGCATTTGGGATCTTTTGGTCCCGCCGACGCTGACGCCGGGTTTTCTTCGACACGAGCTCCTAAACGCTATCGCGTTAAAATATTGGTCGGTGCGCAGGTGTATTATGCCGCATACATTTCTGTAGAACTACGTGTGGGTGGAACAAGAAATGAGAGGGGCTGATATATGAGAGGCCGTGCCTTGTCCACTTGCGCAGGATGTGTTGTTTGTGGCAGCTGGAGATACGTCCACGGGCTCGTGCCGGATGACGATGGCGGGTACTCAAGAAGTGAAGGCCTGTGGCTGGGGTATAAGCAAAGTCACCTGACCTGATGTCACAGGGCCCACAGACCAATTCAGTTTCCCCGCTAAAGTTAGCGGAAATATTGACGTCCCGTGACTTAGACAGTTATCTTTACCCGCTAAATTTGGCTGGAAAATTAATGTCACTTGACCTGACGGCACGTAACCTACGCATCATTTGTTTTACCCGCTAAATCTGACGGGAAAATTGATGTCATCTGACCTGACGTAACGTGAGCTATACACCAATTCAGTTTCCCCGCTAAATTTGGCGGAAGAAATGATGTGATGTGACCCGACGTCACCTGGCTTATGCACCAGAGGCGTCACTTCCGTAACGTCACTACCGTGATCAAGCTTTTTTGATGTCGATTCGCAACATTAAACCCCCTTTCAAGAGCGGAGAAAGACGTACCTCTACGTCAAAAAAACTAAATAAACAAGACGAAATAAAAAGGAAGTGACTACTAACCCTTCTTTGCTGATATCTTCCTCCGGTCGAAGATTGAACTATGGCATTCAAATGTTAAAACACCACCTGCCGTCACTACCTAACAACTTCATACGAAACAACATTCACATAGAACACATGGCTCTCAAATCAATAAGGAGTGTTTTCACAAAATTGTAACAATCACTACAAGTGTAAGTTCCGTGTTTTCTTTTTTCATGTTTTTTTTAATGTTTTTGAGACATGTTAGTTATATTTTCGCTGTTGTCCTTCGTTTTGCCAAGAAGACGGGAGAAGCCAAGACCTGTTGGCCTTTTGTCTGCCTCCCGTCATTTGTACTTTTGCATGTACAGGTGCAAATAAAATGATCGATTAATTGATCGTACGTACGCTAGTAAATCTCCAGCTTGATCTGTTCGCGTGCAGACTTCTATTGCTTTGGAGGGTTTCACGCGTATTCCTTTTGTACTAACTCGACTCGCTATATTTTGGAGCAACGGATGAAAGATTCAGACACCGCGTATCTCCGAGCAAACGTCAAAAATCACTATCTCGAGGTCGCAGGGACATATTCTGTTTTGATCGCGAGAAGTCTCGAAAAGTCGAGATATTTTCCGCCCGGCGTTAAAAAATAAATGCAAACGTTTTCATTCCTTCGCACGTATACCGTCAGACGGTGCAACTACGAATCTCGGAAATTTCCGCGACAGCAAGCAAACAAATGCCGTCGCGTTTGTTCGCGGACACGAGTGGCACGGTGCGTGCGTCGCGTGTCCGGCTGTGGTGCGTTAACCGTCGCGTGTATATTCCATCCACCCGTAGAAAGGGGTCCCCAAGTGGTCTCAAGTGACACGTCACAAAAATCGGAGTGTCATGTTGTTGAATGACGCGATCCTGGCGGTTCGTATAAAAGTTAGGGGGGGGGGGGGGAGGGGGGAATGGTACGAGCGAGCGTGAGATGTCGCTGTTGTCGCGGCGTCCCAACTCCTGCTTGCCGAAGCTTCCTTGGACTGTCCAGCCGGAGACCGATCTGTAGCGGAACAGGCGTCTGCTAACGTCCACCACCGCTGCGCTGACACCGCCAGGGTAGCGGCCGGCGACAGCGTGACACTTGTACGACGTGATAAGGCGGAAATGGAGGGACTACTCTTTGGGACGCGGTATAAACGCACCAGTCCGAGACGCGTGCCAGGCACCCCAATGCACATCGTGCGAATGAACCGCGTCAGCATGAAGACGGCACGCAGCGGCAGATATGCGAAACTATACTTCGGAAGCGAGACTAACGTTTCCAGAAGAGCCTGCCACCAAAGCGTAGCAAGATTGCTTCCTTTTCTTTTTCTTTATCCCCGTATTCGTATTATTACATAATAAGAGCACAATGGTAAACAATACAAAGACATCTGCTCCTGTTTTCACCGAATTCCTCGCGTCAATTCGTCGCTAGCTATATAGATGTAACATATCGCGCGCATGCGCGGAACAATCGGGAAACGGTTCATTTGCACAAGTCACAAGACACTTTCAGTCTGCTCGTTAAAACAAAAAAAAAAAGCAATTCTATGCTATTCGTCTCACGCATGTATGGGAGATACAGTAAAGAAAAATACAGTAAGAAAGAAGAAAAAATCATTATCTATAAAAAAAGGTTAGGGCTGTCCAAATAACACGGTTACGCGTAATCCGTTACGTATACTTATTGCTATCAATCAACACCACCACCAGTTAGATAGTCGGCCGGCCTGTTTGATTGATCTGTTGTCCCTACCCCAAAACAAAACGAAAATAAAATTAAAATAAAAGCATAGCGTTTGAAATATACCTTTCCTCGTTACCTGCATACGGCGGAATACGTTTCAGGGTCGCGTTGAAAACGACGGCAAGTTCTGCCACGATTAGTCTCATTAAGTAAAAAATCTCACTTACCGTCAACCGCTCCTATGTAAGTTCATTTGAATCATTTTTCTAGGTCATTTCGTTAGAAAACTTACCAAGGCTGTTGTTACTGGATAATTTGTCATCTCCCCTTTCGGAGCTAATTTTCTTGATTCCGGAAAGAAAGATTTCAGCATTTCTGCGTAACAGGCTAGAAATACTATTTATATATTTCTTTTCTTTTTTTTTTGTTTTTTTGAAGAAGGAATAGGAAGGAAGAGAGTTTCTCCTTCTTTGCGTGAAGGAGGAAGGTTTCATTTTCTCTGAAAAAAAAAAAAAAACAATAAAAAGAGAGAGAGAGAGAGAGACAACAATTTGAGTACCAATTGTGCGCGTTTTGTGCGTTTTATATTCTTTATATTTCCGCTTAAAGATACGATATAATTTCTGTAGTATGTTTCCTCTTCTATGGAACAAAGACAGACACTCGAGCTATTACCTTGTCGTTCTGACCATTATTTCGAGCTTCTTTTTCGAAGGATTGTCTTACTTAAAAAACTTTTTTTTTTTTTTTTCGGTCTTCTTTTCCGAATAATAATACGGACAGCCAACATTCGCGGTTTCACCGTTGGGGCTCGTTCACACAGCTGCGTCTGACTGCGTTCGACTTGCGTCGTGCTGTTGCTGTGGCGACCCTAACGACGAGCCAATGGGGAGGCGCTGTGCTGCACGGGGCAACGCGGCGCAACGCGGTCGACGCAGACGTGTGTGAACCAGTCGTTACGTGGCAAACGACATGAGCTAGGACCACAGCGAGCAAATCAGAGCGTCGAAGCGAGGCACGTGACAAAGCGTCATCGGACCGCACTCCTACCAAGAGCCGTCATGTGTTTCGCTTCGTCGCTTTGATAAAGCAGCGTTCGCAATTTGCCAACCTATGCTGAAATATCGTATCTAGCACGGGGATCAAAAAGTGACCCGAAATGAAAAGAAAACAACAACAAAACAAGAACACGGGGAAAACAACCGAAACAGACAACAAGCAAAGAAGAAAACAAGTAAAAACAGGAAGCGAAAGCATTCACATTTATTACTTAACTCGCATGAGGAGGAGCAAGTTAGAAAACAAAAAAACTTGACGTTCGTGTCAACTTTTCTTTTTACTTTTTTTTTTTTTTCAAGGCGGGGATAGAGGGGTGTAGCAAATAATAAAAGAATGATACTAGTAATAATTTTAAAGAGAACATATAAAAGCGAGGAAGATTGCAGGGGCGATTTTGAGGGGAGATGGAAACATTTTCTCCCCAGAAAAAAAAGAATGTTCATGTCGGGGTGGTTAGAGGCAAAAGCGTGCTCTCGCGCACGCACAGAAAAAAAAAAAAAAAAAAAAAAAACGAAACGCGAGCGCGGACTCATCTTCTCTTACGAACCAATCGACGTAGAGAATCATAGTAATAGAAGATATATTAACATTGGAAGAAGCGCCGCCGTGCGGACCGACCCAACTAGAACCACCGAGAGAGGTACAAAAAGAACCGAGGCGTTAGCTTGGACAAAGACAGAACTAGAAAAACGAAGGAGAGAAACGTTTCGAGATGTTATTTCTTTCCACTCCCCGCCGGTCTCGAAACGAATGCTGTAATCGTAATAATTGCGAATAATGGTTCGGCAGGCGGACGACGGGTACCGCGAAAATAATACGCCGTTTCTAGTTTCCGATTCTGATTATTCTGGGAGTTTATTTTTTGTTTATTTGTATTCTTTTTTTTTTTTTTTTTGGCTGGCAGAGAACGCCGCCGTGATGGGAATTGAGCTGCGATTTCAAACCGTCTAGAATATTCTTTCTCTGCAACTGGTCCGGCTCTTTTTTTTTTTTTTTTCGTATTTGGTTTCTATTTTATTATTGTGTGTTTCGTTTTTAAAAATACCGTTCCAATCATAGTATTCTGCTTCGTGTTCCATAGTTTATTATATAGGCTGACCTCTCCGGAGTACACTTTGTCACTCAGAATAACCTAGCTATACCAATGTCTTCCGTGTCGGTACGAATGCCAGCCTCTGCACTCTAAGAAATGGCTGCACGTCTACTTACCCGCAAAACACTCGAAGAGCCAATCTCTGTGATCTACGAAATCAGCTCAGCAAATGATGAGGCGGAACATCTGTTTAGACCTCAAAATGAAGTCTGCGCTTGGCATTACGCATTGCAAGCATGACGCTTTGCATTGCGTAATGCCACAGCGCAGACTTCATTTTCAGGTCTAAACGGATGTTCCGCCTCATCATTCGCTGAGCTGATTTCGTAGATCACAGAGATTGGCTCTTCGAGTGTTTTGCGGGTAAGTAGACGCGCAGGCATTTTTTAGAGTGTGCTGACAAGATCTCCGTTTAGAGGGTCCCCAGCGTACGACTAACCAAAAACGGACGCGACCTTCAGACCAGACCTAACGAAAAAAAAAATCACTTCCCTTAAAAGAAAACATACATATGTATATATGGATTACAGTTTTACTATACACTCCAGAAGTGGGCCTAACCACGCCTCCCAGACGCCCAAAGTACGGAAAAGAAAGTTCCTCTCACTCTTCAAACAAGTAGAACAAGTTTAGAATTTCGCTAAGCGCCATATCCCGCGTCGTCCACGAAGCCAATGGCTTAGCGAAAGTAGCGACCGCTAACTTCCCCTCCGATGGTTTGTTCCTTCACTTCATTCCAGCAAGAGTGGCGGAGCCGCCAGTTGTAACACTTTGACAACATCACCGCCGCTTTTGAGCTTTGTTAAAAGTCCGCTCTCCCACACAGACACAAAGATGCAGTAGAGGTTCGTCGCTCTCGTGTGCGCCGTCAATCCGTCGGCGGGCGCGTCCTCAAACCAAAACCGAGCTGCGAGTCAAAACGCCAAACCCCGACGTTCTCACCTAAAACCCTCTCGGCCATAATGTCCGTTTTGCCTCACGATGAAGCGTAGCGGACGTTAGGAGCCGTCCCAGCCAATCCAACGCCGGTGACGCATCACGTGACGAGTACGCGCCCCCGGTCATTGCTGCGCCCTTATTGAGGGTCACGTGACACCCACGCGACATTGAAATTACTTGGACGATTCGTGTACCTTCCCGTATGCGGTTCATCGTAAAAAAGGAAGGATACAGGCATTCCTACCTCGTCCCGCTTTTCAAAGGTCCCTCTCGCCCTGTATTATATACCTCGATGGGTCCTGGTCGCGTGCGTGCAAGCAAAACTGGACGTTGATTCGCTTTCTTTTCGCTCTCTTCTTTCTCTTCTATTGCTCTGTTTTTTTGTTGTTTTTTTTTCGTGCCTCGGCGCGCACTTTTCACTTGCGCCGCCGTATTTTAATTTTTCGCCCCGCCAAGCGAGGAAGGCATGTTCGAGATCGGCGGTGCGGCGGCGGCGGGCGCGCGCGAGTTCTCCTCGAAGCGGGCAAACGCGAAGATTACATAGAAATGCGCGGAGGCGTGGGTATGTCCATTATTCCTGAGGGATGGGGGTGGGGTTCGTACGCTGCTTCTCTTCCGTCCCGTACCCCTCTTCGCTCCTTTTTTCTTTCTTTCCTTCCTTAGACTTCATTTTTTTTTTTTCATCTCCTTTTTATGTTTCCTCCGTGGCCGTTTCATTCCACGGGCCAGTTTTGCCTAATAGTGGCTCGATCCGGGCGCAGCAACACAGAACGCCTTCCTCGCCTTCAGCAAGTGGAGTTCGCTCGAGTTCACGAGCGGTCAAGTTGTTTCGTCCCCCCCTTGTTCTATGTTGCCCTTTTTTCTGCCGTTTTTCAGTCCGAGATGCACGGTCGGCGCGTAATGCCCCGCGAGCGAGCGCGCCGGGTCGGTCTCTGTTTCTTCTCGATACGCCGCGGTTCCGAGGGATGGGTAAAGTCGGTGCTCTCCATCTTGCCGCCGCCACTTCTTTATTTTTTATAGTGTAATTGCACACACCCATGGCGCCCCCTCCCCCAGACACGAGTATATCTTCAATCGTTATTTTTAATGCCGCGCTCGCTCTGCTAACAAATCAGACAAAAGACAGTCTGCACGCACTGAGTGGGACGTGTTTCTTCCAGCAAACAAACAACGAAAAATCGAAAACACACGAAGTCAACGTGTTTGAGGCACATGAACAAACCTTCTCCTTTTCATTCAATCGATCGGCCTCTTTGTCTCCGTCGACAAGATTCTAACACGTGCATATGAACTCTCCGTCACGCTGTTCATACAAAAAAAAACTGTTTGCAGTTATGTTTAAAGCATACATACGTATGAAGCATAAGCAGGCTTCGATCGAACATCGAACATGCTCGAAGGGCGTCCATCGAGCAACATTGGCAGTCACGCCATTGCCAAAAAAACAAATGATGAAATGTTAGGCTAGGTGGCGCAAGCTGCCGCCCACTACAAAGGGTATAGCCATTACCCTCCATCCATCCGTCCATCCATCCATCCTCGGTAACGTATACAGCGTGCGATAGGATCCGAGTCCTCGCCGACCGCTGACGCAACCCTCGTGTCCAATCCACGCGCTCAGGACACGTGATCGAGCAATGGTGGACGGGCGATGGCGCGGACATTTGAAAAGGGTATATTCTGTCATCGTTTCTGTAGTGAACACAAGGGGGACTTTTGGCAAACCGTTACCGTCTTCCGCGTACCCCACAATACCGGAGCCTTTGAAGCGTGCTTTCGAGCGCGCGCGCGCGCTTGCCCCGCGGTCAAGGTATCACCCGGGCGCGCGCTTTTAAAAACACGCTTCAAAGGCTCCGGTATTGTGCGGTACGTGGAACACGGTAACGATTTCCTAAAAGTCCTCAGTGTCTAAGCGGTGCGCCTGCGTCTTAACGTTGTGGATCGTTGGGCGTCGTAGCCTGTGCAGCGTTTTGTCATTTGTCGCGACAAACAATACACGCGACTCGCGCCCGTACATGCCAAGCACAGATTGTTAAAACTTGGGGACAACTTCTTTACGGTAATGAAGTGAGAGCTCTATGAGCACCCGGTGCGCTCGTATTGTACACATTGAGCACCGATCAAAACATATACTATATACGCATGGACGAGAGCGCTTTACTTCTGAAATGCCTCGGAAAGTTGTCCCAGATGATTTTAAACAAAGGGTACTCTGGAAGATCCGCAAAGCTCTAATCCCACTTAGGGTGCTTTCGTGTGCGCTTTGCATAGGGTGATGACATATGGCCGAACGCTTTTTTCTTGTTTGTTCTGAAGCGCGTGAAAGACTGTCTTCCTGCACGCGCTCTTGGCGTTGACTGTGCTACGGTGACATTCTGTTTTCGGCGATTTCTTTGTACTTTCCCTGTAAGCGCGTGCTGCCAGCATCGGGTACAAAAAATATGTCATCACCTTTTAGGGTGATGAGATCCTTTTTGTCCCGCTCAAACGGGACTAGGTTGTCTCAATATCATCACCCTTTAGGGTGATGACATTGAGGCAACCTAGTCCCGCTTGAGCGACAAACAGGAACAAACCAAGCCGACCAACCTCAAGCACAACCAGCATGCACGCGAAGGTATATTTGGCAAGCCTGCAATCACTCGTACTTACTTCACGAGCAGCGGAGGTTGCAAATTGCCAAAAATGCCTTCACGTGCATGCATGCAGCACGCGTTTGAGGTCGGTAATAGACCCTTCCAGAAATTCAGTCTGGCCACCTCGATAGCTATCATCACCTAAGTGTGTATCATCTGTACATGCGAATGGCGGCCTTTCTATGGCTGGTGAAGGAAGAATTTGAAGACAGAAACCGATGCGGAGCCTGAGCATCTAGACTTATAAGCTTATATGCATTACGCATTTGAGGCTGTCATGCAAGTCCTTGGAATGCTCGGCTTCACACGCCCCATGACAGCTCATGACAACGAAATGTTAGTTTTAGTGAGAGGCTTACTCAATTATAAGCGCCTTGTGCAGAGCGGTAGTTTCTTGACACCATCGAAACTGAAGCAGATAGAGAAATAACCGTTCAACGGAAAACACCCTAACTTTCGTACGCCTACCGTTGATGAAAAGGCACCAGATTTTATCCGCCATTAGCATACAGCAATTTGAACTGCTATTTCAGACACTAGATGGCGCTGAATTTGTGAAAGGGTCGGCACTAGGGGATAGTGGGACTATGTCCTGGCTCCGGAAATCACGGAGTTCGCTGACCGCACGCACCATTCTTTCCCTTAACCACACGGTTTCGTGGTTTGTTGGAAAAGGGTAAAAAGAAGCACGGCGCTATCTGGTTCTGCCTCTCTTAACCGAGTAACCAATGACCCCAGCGGTCCGGACTGCGGTCAAAGTCACTGCACGTTTATCAATTTATCCTTCAAATGCTGTATTCGCCATTAAAGCTGAGGTCTTAGATTTCGCTGGCCAATGGGGCAACGATGAAAAGACCAAGCCGTTGCACTGAGTCTGCGAAATATGCTTTAATTTATACTCGTAGGGAATGCAAAATGTAATCTTGGCTTCAGTGCCACGCGCCATTTTCAAAGAGCCTCATATAAATCGCCAATATTCGAGGACTGCCACGCGTCCTTCTGATTTCTTTTACGAATGCAAGCTGGGACAAACGCATGAACCATGCAGTGCTGTGCGTGCGCAGCACTCGTTTGATGCCTTAAAGTGCAACACCGCGATGCATGCCAAAACGTTCAGGCTATAGCACACACAAACACTGCACTGAACAAGTCGTCCCTCTATACAGCGGAATCACAACTGGTTATATCGCGTGGAAGACTATAGCTTCCCGCTCTCCAGACTGACACTCGCAACAGATTTTAATTTTGACTATCGATCAAGCTCCAAATCGAGCGTGGCCATCGTCGCGGTCAACCTCTCCTTGTCCTACGCTATGCAAAGAAAATAAGAAAAAAAAAAGAAAAAAAAAGAAAAAAAAAGAGGCGGGAATTAACATTGTCAAAAGCCGCGAACCAATCAGCTTCAGTGTTTAGCACAAGTAGACCGCCACGAATAACGTCAATAACATGGAGTCGTCCTCGGGCAACGCAATCCGAAATACCGAAGTAGCCGCGGTAACAAACTTTCCTGTAAAAGCAAACGAAGAGGTGTAAAAAGGAAGGAGACGACAACGACGACAACTGGTAGAACGGAGTGCCCTGGCTGGGAAATCAAAAATAAAATTAGGGAAACGAAATTGTCGATGGGTCTGTCCTTCGATGTCGCGCAAGATGAATAGGGGATGACGCCCAAGGGGAGAATGGAATGGAGCAAGAACACGAAGAGGAAATTCTCGCCGCGCTATTTTCGGACGCGAATCTGATAGTTGAGCCTTTAAGAAAACGATTACATTCTATTAAAAGTCACTTATCGAACAGATTATACTACCGGAGGTTGCAGAAGTGCTCGACCAAAATACCGGTTTTTCCTGCGATTATATGTGCTCGCTCTAGAGATTTTGGGCTGATGATAGTAACGCTGCTATGCGGTTCGTTCTTCCCGGACTTGTTTGAATCGCGAAGGATCGGACAAATTCTCATTAATTACTTTTGGTTCATATTTTTAGTGATTTTGACTACTCTGCTTTGTTATCATTATTTTTCGACGAATGCAAATGACTATCCCACATTGTTAAGACAGGAGACGACGGAAAGAATGGGGACAGAACACACGGAAAGAATGGGGACACACGTGTGTCCTGTCCCCATTCTTTCCGTCTGTTCTGTCCCCAATCTTTCCGTTGTGTCTGGTCTAAGCAATGTGCAACCTAATCCAGCTCGCCTGTTTACTAGCTTTATCAGCAAATGATTATAAGGGCAAATTTGTCTTCTTCATACACGTGCTAGAAAAGTCACCTTTGTTGTATGAATGCTTAAATAGCACGAAGTGCCTGACTTGTGAAGTTGAAACGCATGCGACACCCATGATGTTAAGCTATATTATGGCTAGTATAGCTCTACCACTAACTTAAAAAGCTCCTGACAAGAAAAAAAAATGTTTTTTTTTATACAGTCTGATTGGGACACGCGTGTAAAAAATAAATTTTACGCGAAAAAAAGAAAAATTACAGCAATATTGACGGCGCGAGACGCGATTTTGTCGGCAGTCACCCCCTCTCCACTTATTTTCTCTCTCGGCATTTCGGGCGCGTGGAGGAGAGGTGGATCGGCTTTGACCTCATGACCGAGGTGGTCATTCCGGAATGGCCCGTGACGTCATGGCCTCTAAATCTCTTGCCGTCAATATTGCGTGTTTTTTTTTTTTTTCCGCGTAAAATTTCTTTTTTACGCGCGTGTCCCAACCAAACTATTAAAAAAAAAACAAAAAAACTTCTTTTTTCTTTTAGGGGCTTTTTAAGGTTTTCATAATAGTGTACTGTGGCGATTCCCCGAACACACATCAGTTTCAATGCTTACTAAAACCACTAAGAAAATAAGAATACGATTCGAAACCATAAAGCCCGAGGTGGAAGCCTAGATAACCAATAGAGAGTTTTAGTAGAACCCAGAGCCGTGTATAGAGAGAGTTTGGTCAATGGGAAGAGCGGGCAGAGCCAGGGCGTGCACCAGAAAAAGAGAAAGAGGGCTTGACAAGCTCTCTTGGCCAACCAGAAGCCGAAAAGAATCTTCTAGCGGTGGTAACGAGAAACAGTTTCAATCATAGATATGTGGTTTTAATGAGCGCGTAAGAGTAAAATGTAGTAATCCTTCATGGTTGAAAATAGGGTGCACGTGTTGTTTCGATAATGATCATGCAGAAAGATGTAAGAAACGAATGTGCTCTTGAACTCTGTTTTGCTCAAACAGAGTGTGACCGTTCGGACGGCTGATTCCCGCGGCCCTCGGCGCCTGGCGTACGGATTATGTCGATCGAAACGCTAGTCGCGCTCTTCCACCATGATTTTGGATGATTGTGATTGGAACATCCCGTGCACCACATTTTCAGCCACCGGGAGTTACTCCGACGCACTTATTAATTTCGTGTCTTGCGAGCACCGCCAGGGTATTATTTCCGGCTTCTGGCTGGCCACATCCGAATTTGTGAAGACGCTCTGGAGCACGCCCAGCACTCTTTCGGCCAATGCGCCTTCTTATTTGACTCCTATACTTCCAAATGAATGGCCAAACTCTCTGTATATACGGCTCTGATAGACCGCGTATAGACCATTCCATTTAGCGCTCTGAGGGCGGCGCCATTTTGGTAGACCGCAGCGCCCTCTCCACAGATCCGGGAACTTCAGCAGGTTCGGCAGGGTAAAACGAGAGAGAAGGCAAGTGCCCGGCTCTGCTAGCAGACGACAAACCGGGAGGTTGCCGTTCTCCATCTTTGGGCTGTACCGGCGGGCTGTACCGAACATCGAACTCTTGCTCGTGGCTGCCGTTATGAGGTGCTTCGTGTCTTAGAATATTTATGGCTACTCCAAAATCAGTTTCTAGCACTCTGTTGTTTTATTTCAGTAAATGATCAACTAGCGTATCTTTGTTCCGTTAGTTCAATACCATTAGAGTCAGCCGCAGTGGTGTACCAACTTGTTTTTGAGGAGAGGGGGGGGGGGGGGTAAACCAGACCCCCCCCCCCCCAGGGCCGGGGGGCGGTGCCCTTGGCATTCCTTAAGGCTGAACTCCATGGAACGAATTATGCAACGAATAACTGGCGAACGCCGCCCGACGGCACGCTCGTTTGGCGCGCGACGTAGCAGCCACTGTGTTGATTCCACGCGCAGAGCAAAAGCCGCCGGCCAAAATTCGTCGGTTATTCGCATCATATTCGTCCCATGGAGTTCAGCCTTTAGGCGTTGCCGGCCAGTGTTTTCCCTGCCCAGTGGCGGCTGCTTCAGGGGGGGGGGGGGGGGGGGGGGGGGGCAAAACAGATGCCTTGCCCCCCTACTCTGAAAACTGGGGGGGGGGGGGGCAAGCGCCCCCCTTGCACCCCCGGTTGGTACGCCCATCGTCAGCCGGCACCTCAACCACTGCGTCTATTGCACCAGGAGAGCACGTTTTTATTTATTATTTCAGACTTCCACTCATTGTCGCTAAAGGCTTACACCAGTACGAACATCGTAGAGAAATAGCAACAGCAACCACGTTTACTTTTCACCGGAGTGACCGGCCACTCTGACAGAGTTTTTCTTTTTTTTATTCGCACGCAGGTTACATTGCAGTTAGACTTGGTTAGTCTTTTTATCGAGCATGGCATTACACGATAACTTGCATATCAAAGTCCACGCATCTGCGCTTGAAATTTCCAAAAATGACGTGATTTTTAACCGAGTTAGAACGCCAGCCGGATGTTAGGCACAGCCAGGTACAGCCCACTCGGCGGAGCAGACGACACGCGGGGTGAGAGGGGGAGGGAATTTTTTTCTCTCTCCGCTCTTACTAGTGGAACGGTCTATTGGCGACGTGACTGATCAAAAGCGTCGCAGTGATCGGCCTTCCACGATTGGCCGAATGCTGACTTCGACGTCAGCAAAGGATTTCTCATCGACGAAAATAAGAGTAATGTAAGAACTTCGATTTTGACGGTGTTGTCAGGGTTGGTTTTGAAAAGCGCACTGATTTCCAGCTTCCACTATGCTAATTACAAACACCGTCGAACTTGTTGTTCAGAAGGTAATGACGTCACGACAGGTAACCATAGGAGGGCGCCACCCAAACATCTCGGCGCGACTGCAAGCAAGGCGGCTGGCCGCCGCCATGCCTCAACTCGTGTGGAGAAGCCCGTGCAATTTCAAGCTTGCCAAAGCTATGTTCATGAGCACGCTGCACGTGCTTGCACGCATGGGGCACCAGTCGGGGCACCATGCTTGCAATAGACCCTTCCAGAAATTCAGTCTGGCCACCTCGATAGCTATCATCACCTAAGTGTGTATCATCTGTACATGTGAATGGCGGGCTTTCTATGGCTGGTGAAGAAAGAACTTGAAGACAGAAACCGATGCGGAGCCTGAGCATCTAGACTTATAAGCTTATATGCATTACGCATTTGAGGCTGTCATGCAAGTCCTTGGAATGCTCGGCTTCAGCACGCCCCATGACAGCTCATGACAATGAAATGTTAGTTTTAGTGAGAGGCTTACTCAACTATAAGCGCCTTGTGCAGAGCGGTAGTTTCTTGACACCATCGAAACTGAAGCAGATAGAGAAATAACCGTTCAACGGAAAACACCCTAACTTTCGTACGCCTACCGTTGATGAAAAGGCACCAGATTTTATCCGCCATTAGCATACAGCAATTTGAACTGCTATTTCAGACACTAGATGGCACTGAATTTGTGAAAGCGTCTATTGTCTATGCGCTGGAAATCGCGGGCCAAGCGGGCCCGTATTCGACCCGTGCTTCAAAGTGACGACACGAGCTCATAGGAGCGCAAAGCTCTAGCGTAGTACGGTCTACTAAAAGTCCCTAGTAATAGCTAGTCTCTCGATTATACTCTGTTTCACCTTATGATGTACCGCAGGAAGGCTACAAGCGCGAGCTTATTGCCCTAGGGCCCATCTCGGCGGCACAAGCTCTCGTGCGTTAGAGCAGCTCCCAACGCTTTGAGCTCGCGCTTCTAGCCTTCTCTGCGGTACAACATAAGGTGAAACGGAGTATAGAACCATGCAGGCACTGGGAAACGTAAAGGCTATACCGGAAGATTGTCTATTCTTCCATGAAATAAAAAAAAGAAGGAGATCGGTGGCCGAGTGGGCTAGCGCACACCAGCTTGGAGCACGTGGAGCGAAAGCTCGCGCTGCAGAACCCAGGAATCCTGGGTTCAAACACCACCCGTTTCGATCTGGACGAGCATCGCACCGGCGTGAGGTCGTGTATCACTACTGTGTGGTGCACGTTAGAGACCCCGGGCTAGCGGTTGTACTGCACTGGCTAAATTGCTCATCTACAGCTGGGAGACAGGTCGCCCATTGAGTCAGACCAAGTTCTAAGCTGTATGCACATAGGCACACCCTATTTTGTTTTCTATTAAAGGCTATATTTTGTAGAAAATTGCCCCAATCGTTTGTTTCGCTGCTACTATAAACCTTTCATAAAAATAGCGTATAGACGGTGGCATCTTGAGTGTTCGTGCGTATGGCGCGTGCTTTCCTCGCCTTCCGAAGCGATGACCACGCACGTGCTGGGCTGTGAAGATCGCACGCTGGACTGTGATTTTGTAAACATTGGAAAGGACTATTGGCGTTGAGATTTTTTGATGGCGCCCTCCTATCGTTACCTTTCGTGACGTCATTACCTTCCCAACAACAAGTTTGAAGGTCTTTGAAAAGAGCACGGTGGAAGCTTGAAATCATTGCACTCTCAAACCAACACTGCCAACACCGCCAAGGTTGAAGTTTTTCCGTTCCTCTTATTTCCGTCGATGGGAAATCCTCTGCTGACGTCATAGCCAGCATTCGGCCTATCGTGGAAGACCGATCACGACGACACTTTCGATCGCTCACGTCGTCAATACTCACTGGCAAGTTTAGAACGGCAGAGAGGTCCTTCAGTGGTGCCGCTTCCAGCGCGAGCCTCATATATCTCCGATAACACTGCGGCATCTCGTGATCCTCGAACGTGCAAGCGCAGCCAGAGCACGACAGAAGGCATCGACCGCGTGCTGAGGACAGCGAACATCCGAAAAAAAAAAAAAAAAAGAAGACGCCATGCCGTTCTCCTTCCGTCAATAAGGAGGTCTATTAGCGGCGAGATGTTTTGGTGGCGCCCTCCTGTGGTTCCCCCTTGTGACGTCATTACCTTGCAAACAACAAGTTCGATGGTGTCTGTTATTAGCATGGTGGAAGCTTGCAATCATTGCGCTCTCAAAGGAACACTGCCAACACAGTCAAAATTAAAGTTCTTTCATTCCTCTTATTTCCGTCGATGATAAATTCCCTTTCCGACGTCATAGTCAGCGTTCCGCCAATCGTGGAAGGCCGACCACAGCGACGCATTCGGTCGCGCACGGGGCTAATAGAATAGGGGCTCGTGGGCTCCCCGAAACAGCTTGACGCGTCACACAGCGCACTCTGAAGACGCAAGCGCAGTGCGACGCCCCAAGCTGCTCGGGGGAGACCCGAAGCGTGAGGGGTACCTCTCCATTCTAGAACTTTCTCATGACTCTATTAGCGGCGAGATGTTTCGGTGGCGCCGCCGTATGTTTACCTTTCGTGACGTCATTACCTTGCGAACAACAATTTCGATGGTGTTTATAATTAGCATGGCGGAAGCTTGAAATCATAGCATTCTTGAACCAACAGTGTCAACACCGTCAAAATTGAAATCCTCGCGTTCCTCTTATTTCCGTCCTAGAGAACTCCTTTGCTGACGTCATAGTCAGCATTCGGCCAATCGTGGAAGGCCGACCACAGCGACGCTTTCGATCGCGCACGTCGCCAATAATCTCGGAGTCCGCAACACAAGCTCTAACTACTCGTCCCACTCGGACAACCGATCGTCCTTAAGACCAGAGTCACGCTGGCCACACATCACAAAAACTACACAGTGTTCGCCGCAGAAAAGCAACAAACGCGCCTCAGACAGTCTATGCAGACTGTCTTTCCTATGACTTATGACTTGAATGACTTTCTATGGCTTAAGCTTCCGGGTGTATAGCTCGCGTGCATGCGCTCATATAAACAGCCGAGTGCACTGGATACAACCTCACTCGACGCGCGCGTTCGATTATCCCATTACATTTGTGTATACCAACCGCAATCGTCGAGCTAATACTATGCCGGGCCGCGGCGAGAACGCCCGTTGTATAGTAACACCTACGACCTCTCGCGCAGGTCTACACACGTCCCATCGGTTGCACGACGACGTCGTTCTCAGCTTCGCGTGATCCAAACCTTAAACCTCTTTCCTGGTATTTGCGACAGGTAAAGAAGATCGCTTCCTTTGTCTCGTCGCTCGATACAAATGGACGTATACGGGCCCGTCGAACGAAACGCTGCAGTCGCGAAGGCGCTGCTCACGCTCCGTAACGACCACCGCGCGTTTTCGGTCGTCCAACCGAGTACACGAGAGCGCTAGCGATGCTCATCGGGGTACGTCGCGCGTTGTCTCAGCGCGTACCCAACAACCACAATGTTGCCGATAACTTAATGAGTCCGTGGAATTAACGACGAGAAATAAATAATAATAATAAAAAGGAAACGTGGAAGGAAAAACTAGCGGAGAGATGATTCTCGTTCCTCCAAATCAGCCACGAGGCACGACTCTCCCGGCTAATGCGCGCCGAAGCGGACCACGAGCGCCGTTATTTGGCCGTGTGCTATTACGGCCGTTTATTCCATTACTGCGGGAACGAGAAGGCCGCGCGACTTGTAATTCGTTGTTCGTCGCGTCCGGCAGACCTCGGGAGCGTTGAACGCTGGTATCACACTCGTTCAGTTTTATCGTGAGGGTGTAGCTTTCAGCGACATCTTTCGAGCGGGTTTCGAGCTCGTGAGAATAAAACTGCCCGTCTCTTAAAAATAAAAAAATAAAATATATATATATATATATATATATATATATATATATATATATATATATATATATATAAACTGTTACTTTTCTGTCACGTCATGGTATCCCAAAGGTGCTTTAAAATGAGCCCTTCTTTACGTCATGGAGTCACGCGACGACTGTCACGCTGATGAGGGTCGTCATGTGGTGCCGTTACGTCATCGATACTACAATCCCTGGAGCTGACGCAAAAGCGCTAAGAGCTGGCGGTATAAATGCTACTCGTCTTAAGCAACTTTTTTATTTATTTGCTTTATGTAGAGTGGTAGAATTATTTTCGCAAATGTGGACAGTACAGTACAACTTTCAACTAGGGGGGTTAACTAGGGTCGCGTAGGGTTTTCATCAAACATGTACACGTTACGTAAAACAGGTAACTGAATACCGCTACTCTTTACTCGCTCAAAAGTAGCTTAGTACATTAACCGTTACTTAGATTCAAGAGGAACAAGGTATTTTAGCTGAAAAGTATCGAGTTACTATCTCGTTACTCGGGGTGTTTCGTTTTAAAAGGCGGCAGCCACCTTCCAATATTTCGTGCCGTTTTAACGCATTCGTGGGTATTTTTATTTTTTTGCTTTCGATCTTTTCCCGTGAATGTCAATTTCTGGTGCGAGAACCAGGTTGAGTAACTTGTATGCACGTTCCTCGCCAGAAGTAACTCTAAGTACCGTTAGTCGTTGCTCTATCCGAATGTAACCAAGATGCGTTAGTCGATCCTTCTTTCGAAAAGTAATTAAGTCGTTGCTCCATTACCGGAAAAAAGTAACTCGATAAAAGAAATGCGCTACGTACAAATCTGGGTTTGGTGGCGTAGAGGCACGCCGGTACAAGTGCCTGTTCATATTCAAACAAGCAAAGTCAGCTTTCTTTTTTTTTTTTGGAAAACTATTGCGGCGTGACAATCAAAATCAAGTTTTGGAAGTTGAACAGGTTCCTAAATGCCGCATTGAACGTTTCATTTTCTTATATTTTTTATGATCCTGAAATCTGGCATTACTATGTTGCGATTTGAAGACCAGAAAAATAATGATATCGTTTTTGGTCTTTGTTTTCTCTCCAAACACGTTTCCTCTTCTAGATTCGATTTCTCGTCCTTTAATCTTTCGTGACAGCAAGACAAGTTCCAGCCAGCGAGTCCAGGAGATGAGGCGCCCTCCATTAATCATAGGCACAAATAGGGGCCACGATTAAAGTGAGATAATTAGCTACGCTAATAAGAACGCTTCGAAAGAACCTGTTGACGTGTCACATAGTAACTGCCTGGTAGCTGACTGCGCGCAGCTATTGTTTAGGGAGGCTCTTTTGATGAAACGACGCACTGAGTCGTCATTCTAATGTATCTGTACGGCTACAAAAAAAAAGGTTCATGCACAGTTGGACCTTGAACAAACCGCGGCACTGAAGTATAACATTTGCCACTTATCGGTCATACTCTGTAAAAACAAGCGCTTGTAAACGTATTTATTAACCAGCTAGCTGTCAAAGTTCCTCGCTATTTGATTATATTATATTATTGTATTAAAGCTAATTTGCCCCACCATATCTTATTTTAATTTTTTGACTTCGGAGCGTTAAATCCTTACAGGTCGCCGGCGGCTAATGAAAGCGTTAATAAAAGCGTCGAACGTTAATAGTTTAGGAACAAGACACACAAGCGAAAAATGAACGCTCCTTGAATATCCCTCAAGCAACGATGGCGGTCGCCATAGTTTATGATTATAATGCAATTAAATGCAAAGGTGCAAGCGAGCTGGACAAGAATGACGAAAATAATCCCTGGTGAAATGAACAAGTGGGACAAAGGACAAACACAAATCTCCAAACACAGCTAGGTGACTGGGGCGAGACCGAAAAAATCCGCCTGGTTCGGGTATCGAACCCGGGACCTCTCCATTACAGGTGGAGCACTCTACCAACTGAGCTAACCAGGGGTTAGACGTTAGTAGAGCAAACGGGTTTCATCAGCTGCCACCACCCGGACCACCCGGACCCGGACCAGGCGGATTTTTTCTGTCGCGCACCAGTCACCTATAGCTTTGTTTGGAGATTTGTGTTTGTCCTTTGTCCCACTTGTCCCCCTTCTCCAGGGATTATTTTCGGCATAGTTCAGTCGTCGTGTCAACCGCAGCAGTGTCTGACTGAAACCGACGCGATGACGGCTATAAAATTCAAGCCGAATGATGACGTAGATACAAAAACAGCTAGCTTTGAGTCTACCTTCTAATTTGGTGTTCCGAGGTCCACGCGCAGTCTCCTCTCCTTTCCTCTCTCTCAATTAACACCGGTAGATGAAGCTCGTGAATGTGGCGGGTCAACTCAAGTATTTCCCTGGCGTTCTCAATCTGTCAGTGACAAAAGATGGCGGCCGTGCTTGTAAAAAGTCCATTCTCATCGATGATATCAGTCAGCCAACTAAATTCTACGCAACACGAGCACAAAATGAACATTCGTTCCAGCTCATATCTAATACCACGATAGAAAACAACAATATCTTATGCAGGAACCCGAAGAACAAGGACGACGGAATCGACGTGCCGGATATTCGGCGCGAAAGAGAAAGAAGGCCGCTTGCCGGGAATAATAAGCTCGTGAGACGGTAGACGCTTTTCTTCCTATTTGCTCACTAATGTGCCTCTGGAGTCTCCCCCCAGCGGTTCTCGTCTCCGGAGCGCACCAATAACCTGTCCCAAGCGATAAACATCTGATCGATGACGGCGCAGTGCGAGAGACGCGGAGGCGATAATTACGCTTTACTGATCGCCGATCGACCCATAAATTAATTGAACCGCAGATGCAACATTTTCTCTTCTGCCCACCCCGCCCTCCACCACGCTCTTCCCGCAAAAAAAGATTTTTCTTCTTTTTTTTTTTTTATTGGTGGCGAAGCAAGTTTTGAAGAAATAACGCGCGGCTGTCTAGAGCGTCTCCGGGAATGACCGATTGTCGTAGAGCAAGGAGTCAGATGCAAACCGCAACTCTGGTTCCCTCCGTGTAAACGCGACGCCGACAGCTGTCTGTCGATGATACCCGCGGGTTCTGAAACAATCAGTCGCTGTCTATTAGGCGTTTCCCCGAGAGCTCGTCGTAGTTTGCACGGATTGCTTTCAGCACCACAATTTCTAGCTGTGTATCCTTTCGGTGAGTGATATCTCTACACCGCAATCTGCCAAAGAAGCCTAGCAATAAAATAATGAATATCTATCTCAACTCGGAGCGAAGCGCCCAACAGTGACGATCGCGAGCAACGAGAGAACGAGATTATATGACCCTGAAGTGAATTTTGAGTTTGCCGTTGCCGACATTAAAGTGACACTGAAGTGAATACCCTACACAAATTGACGCATCAAAGATCGAGTTAAATGTATTCGTTGATATCCGGAAAAGGTGACCACAAGCTTGTATTTCGTTAGCACTGGAATATTTATTGTTCCGATTTCCCATCTCTATGGACCTTTTTCCTAAGGGCGCCGCCATCTTGAAAATTGCGGCGCCGACGACGTCGCTTAAAGCCTGAAATACTGGCTGGTTCTGGCAGCTCAGCTATCTGGGTACGAAAGGGTGCGGATACGGGGGGGGGGGGGGGGGGGGGCGGGGGGGTGTAAGCGGCACACTTCGCCAGACTTGGCTATGGTGGGCTACAATGACTTGGCAGGAATTTGACCGGTTGAATCAAACTGTATTCTACAAAAACGTTATTAAAAAAAAATTCTGTAAAAAAAAAATACACGATTGGAAGAGGCCGCAGTTGTGATGTTGCATCACGACAATGCTTGGCTTCATCGGGTGACACTTCTTTGGAGATGATTTCTTCCAGAAGGCAATTTTATAGTGGTTTCTCAAGCTCCCTACTTTTGCTGATCTTGCTCCCAGCTATTTTTGCCGGTTTCTGACAATGAATGACACTCCATGTGGTCGAGGTCGAGAGTTTTCGATGCGCTCCGCTGTTGCGTCGGCAATATCCCAGTTGCCTTAACAAGTCCTCGAAGAAGCCTTCGCCGAGGCCATGCAGTCGTGGTGTCGAGGTTGCCAAAAAAGTGCACGGAATTACACAGTGACTATGTAAAGGAGTGGCGAAGTTTCTCTCTTTTGTTGCGCGTAACTTTTTAACAAATAAATTAGGAGACTTTAGAACTTGAATGCTCCCCGTATAAAGGCCTTCGGTTTGAAGGCTATTAAAACGTCTTTGAAACAGCAATATCACTCTACACGAAGTCGCAGACTAGTCCCTATAGCCCGAAGGTCAAGGAAACCTGGCTGTCCGAGTGCCCGTCCGATGCAACGAATGGATATTGTTTCTTTGCAGCCAGGACAATCGACTGGTGATATTTTGTGAGCTATCGTCGTTCAGAATATGGAACATACTTACCGCCATGCCAGCGTAGGAATGCCTCCTCTGCAATCTCTCGTTCACAGCCGTCGTAACTGTAAAAAAAAAAAAAAAGTGATATAATATTAAGAATTTTACGCGAGAAATGGCATAGAACTTATAGTTAGTTCATATATCTGAGCACTAGAACAGCCGCGGGTCTAGGTTAATTGCTCATGCTCCGCAGGCAACAGGTCCTGCAGCAAAGATCGGACTTGAACACCCTAAGTTCTAACTCCTCTTTTACCGAAAGCAAGTAAAGTCGAGGGAGTCACCTTTCATAGTCAATTACGAATATATATACAAAAACTTAATTTATGTTTTGCTTTCGAGAGATTTTTTTATTTTATTTTGCTCTTAGCGGCCTCAATATCTACAGTACAAGATCGTTCGTTCTTGTTTTATGCCCCGTACACCCAATGCATGTTTGAACTATTCACCCTAAATTAAACGAGACAAATAGTACACTTTCGTTCCGGCGCGTTTCACGCGACACCAATGACTTGATCAGTTTGGGAACTTTTCTCCACGTGGGTGGAGAAAAGTTTTCATCAATTACCGTAACAACATATACTATACCTGTTTTCACCTCAAGAAAAAAGTATGTTTTGCGCATTGTTCCTACGCGGCGCGAAATAGTTCTTACGAGATTCAGTTGTCGGAGGAAAAAGCAATGCTTTTCGCGTTTGGAATGTGTACGTCTTGATAAGATAACATATATCTAATCTAAAATTCACCTACATATGTCTTCATTATCCACATAAAGGGGGAAATTAGTAATGCTCCGCGAGGAGCCGGACTTGTTTTACTTCGGTTCTTGAGGTGAAAACAGGTATAGTAAGAGATCGCGTGTGGTCGCCAAAAATACCGATATTTTTAGAAATCGCATTCGGAAACCTGTTTGATAAGACAAAGCTTTTGGAGAGAGCAAGCGTGAACAGTTCTAATAAATCTCCTTCTGCGTGCTGCCACCAAGATGCCGGGGGTCGCAGTGCTTATACATCATACAAAATACATCATGTGATTGTTTTGTAATGTTTTTGTTGTTGATGTTTTCCTTCAAGTTTACTTTGTTGTTAGGTCTTGCAGCTGGTATTGATGTCTTCTCGGTGTTGTATATCATGTCTATATTTGTGATGCTCATTCCTGCTTGGACACTAACATGAGTCTGCAGTATTTATATAAAAATAAAATAAAACAATACACGTGGTGTTCTCTGAAGACATGATGACAGAAGTGTCGGCGGACACGCCTCACTCATGTTCGAAAGCAGGTTTGCTTCATACACCTTGTACGATTCGAACATGTCCTCAGGCAGTGTTTGCATGATCAACGCGATAGGACCGTCACAGTAGAAAAAAACACGCTGTTAATGGCTATACCCTTTGTAACGGGCGGTAGCTTGCGCCACCTATCCTCAGACAGTGTCTTCAGACTGTCTTTCGTATAGTGTATTAGCAGTATGAACGCGGCTTAAAACTTAAACAGACGTGCAAAAAAAAAGAAAAAAAAACGAGCCAAAAACATAAAAAATTCCGAGATATAAAATTTGTTTTATCTTTTTTTTTTTAACGATCTTGAGGTGAGTGTTGACAGCTCGCCGTAAGGAGGTGGTAAATATGTTTTGGACGAACACTATATTTGTGATCAATGTGCAATATAAAATTCACGTTTCTTTTTTTTTTTTGAAGCACATTGATTACGTTTTGCATGTTCCGACTTCCGTGCGAATTTCAGGTTGGTTTTCCGCACGCGTGTTTCAGCCTTTATATAGTCTCTAAATATGAATCATGCGCTGAGCGTGCAGAAAAAAATGCCTCTTTCGTGTTCTTTTTTTTCCCCATAAAGGGAGTTTTTGCACACGCTCAGAGCGCGAGTCTGCGGCCAGTAACTGTAGTCTGATGCAATTTGGGAGCTGCGGGAAAACGACGACAATAACAACGACACCGCTTTACTCAGTGCCCCATGCAACAAAGCCCATTGGGCACGAGACGGAGCTACGTTTTCTGTGTGTTTCGTATATGTTGAAAAACGGGCCCAGACAAAGGCTGTTATTCTTTTTTTTTTTTTTTTTTCTAGTTAAAAAAAAGTGCGTTCGCAGTTCGTATTGAGTGACGTGTCATGCCATTTCTACCTGGGAATTCGGGGACGGGCCGCTCTTGCGCTTCTTATGTCGAAACAGATTTAAAGTTAATTTTGACTGGATAATGCGCAATTGAAGTTTTTTTTTTTTTTTCTTTCTCGCCCCTTTTTCATTCTTAAAATTTTCCGTGTTATTGATTCCCACAGCGGGTAGCCGGCGCCGTTTTAAAGGTGATAAGTCTCTACAATAATATTTTTTTCTCTCACTCTCTTTTAAAGGGCCATTGAAAAGAAAAAAAAAATGTTTTGTTTTTAAACAGTCTGGTTGAGACACGCGTGTCAAGAAATAAATTTTTAGCAAAAAACCAAATTTAGGGCAATATTGACGACGAGAGGTTTATTCGAAATTCTGCGCGCAAAGTCCATGAGGTCACGGAATGGTCATTCGCTCTTTCGACCTGAACGTGAAGGCGAAGCCAATCCACCTTTCCCCCACGCGCCCGAAATGCCTAGAGAGAAAACAAGTGGAAAGGACTTGACTATACCGACTAAATCGGGTCTCGCGCCGTCAATATTGCTCTAAAATTGTTTTTTTCACGTAAAATTTATTTTTGACACGCGTGTCTCAACCGGACTGCTTAAAAAAATCTTTTTTTTTTCAGGGGCCCTTTAAGCACGTTAAAGTTTCGACGTTACTTCCCAAAACACTTTATTATTATTTTTTTTTTATTTCGACTTATTGCATGCGGTGTATTCGCGTTTCGTCCTTCAAGCACCATGCACCGAGAAACTGAAGGAGAGAAGGAGACGAAAGCGCGTGGGAACATCAGAACGGCGAGCTCTGATTGGGACGATTAGGGGGTAGACCTGAAGTTATAGCTGCCGTTGTCTCCACTGCACCCGTCGAACGTGTTCGAAAGCGAAACGCCGGCGATAGGCGCTTGGCTCTCGCCTTCGAACGCGTACGATGAGTGCGGTGGAGACAAAGGCAGCTATAACTTCAGGTCTACCCCCTAATCGTCCCAATCAGAGCTCGCCGTTCTGATGTTCCCACGCGTTTTCGTCTCCTTCTCTCCCTCAGTTTCTCGACGCATTATCCGAAGAAACACAAAACCTAAAATAAAGGTGTTCGAGGTGTCGGTGTTCTGGCCCTGTCACCGCATAACCCCGTCAAAGCATCGTCAAATGTTACCCCAATCTTTCCTTACAGGTCACACAAACATCATACGAAATCTGCTCGACACAGTTAGCGAGAAGCATAACTGAGAATCAACACTAAATTTTAACGCCTAAGCTAATACAGACACTCAAATGAACTGTCTCGTAAAATTCTTTGTTTAAGGAAACTATTAATTTATGTTGTCATTGTTTTTAGCAATATCTTCAGCACAATATCTTAATCTTTTTTTTTATCTTCTACCGCACAAGTAATTAAATTTTTAAGTAGAGCCTCACTGCCCATGTTGCATACGCAAAACACGCAGCGTTTTCGTTGGCGCTGTGCGTTTCGTGAAACGAAACGAACAGCATTACGTTTGGCGAAAGGTGTTGTAAAGGAAGTTAATTAATACGTATATAAATAGATAAATTTACGAAAAAAAATAACAGCGGAAGCCTTGACGTCACATTATGCAATGAGAGCTCTCGACTCCTCGACTGCTGCCTCAGTGAAATAACTGTGTTACACGAAAAACAACATTAATGGTATTGAGGAAAGCTGATTCCTTCGACGATGTTCTTTGCACGCAACATTTACCATCTTAATCACAACCGGTAATAAGTCAACGCCCGCGAGTCCGACGGCACAATGCCACAGTTACCTCGGTTACCTCAGTTAAAAAACTGCCCATACACGGTGCTTGCACCAGCAATTACCCCGCCCGCCAGACCCCCCCCCCCCCCCCCCCCCTCCCTCCACGGCTCGCCCTTTAGGGGACGGCTGCTATGGTAACTGCAGTGTTATTCTATGGAATACGATGTTACTAAGCACAGCGTCTCTATGGCGTTTCACCGTACTTAATAAAAAACACAGTTTTGAAACGAATATTTTGATGACGCTTCAAACGACTGGAAACGGATTGAAGGGAGTGAGTGGTGTACCTTCGCCGCGAGCGTTCCACAACTGAGGTAATCTAGTAACGCTGCACCATGGCTCATGTAACGTCAGGCAACCACCAGCCATTCATACTCCCGAAATTTGGCGTGCAGATTTATATTATGCCCATAACGAATTTCACAAATATTGGAGTTTATTTCAAGTAAATAAAAAGCACACATGACCATATCTAGGCCCTCACTGCGTGACCAGCGGAACAACTTAGTAACTTCCGGATATCACCTGACAACCCTTTAAAAAGCTTTTTTTTTTTTTTTTTTTTTTTACAGTTTGGGGTAAACTTTTGTGAGAAAAAAAAATAATTTTACGCAAAAAAGAATTGGAGCAATATTGACGTTGCGACATTTATTTTAAATTCTGCGCGCAAAGTTCATGACGTCACGGAATGGTCATGCACTCTCTCCACCTCAACGTGATGGCCAAGCCGATCCACCTCTCCTTCACGAGCCCGAAATGCCGAGAGAGGAAACAAGTGGAGAGGAGGTGACTACCGACTAAATCCAACACCACCGAGAATAATCACAGCCCCCGTATCGCCTTCTCTCCCTTCATGGAATGCCATCACACTCGAATGCCTCCAACTCGGCTATTGGGCCCGGGCTCGACCTTCGACGCGCTGATTGGACACGAGCCCCGGCCGAACACTGACGCAGCACTCGTGCCCAATCTCTGGCCTCGATCAATCTGACTGTGATGACGGTGCATGCGGAGACCTTCTGCTTGTCTAGGTGGTGTTGCTAAATCCCGTCTCGCGCCGTCAATATTAATAAATTTTTTTTTCGCGAAAAGTTATATTTTTCAATACGTGTGTCACAGCAAAACTGTAAAAAAAAAAAAAATTTTTTTAAGCGCTTTTGTCATTTCCCGGTTGCTATAGCGAAAGCTCCTGCTCTCACAATGAGACATGGATCAGACAAACGCCCGCGATGGTCGCAGACCTCAGCCTACGTTACACTGCTAGTCTCCCGGATGAACGCATTTCCCCATACAGTTACTTTTGGAACAAAAATGTCCAACTATAAAGGGAAAATAAATGGGAGGGGCAATTGCTTATTTGGTGAGCAACTGAAGGAGAGAAGGAGATGAGAGGATTCGGCGATGTCAGAGCGACGAGCTCTGATTGGAGGAAGAAGTGGGTAGACGCCAATGCTAACTGCCTTCGTCAGTTGGAAAAAAACGAAAGCGTCGTCGGCGTCTCGCGCAGACAACGCCCTCGCATACTTTCTGACTGGAGGGAGACGATGGGTACATGGACACAGGCAGTTAGCGTTTCCGTCTAATCACTAATCCTTCCAATCAGAGCTGGAGGCTCTGACGTCACAGCGTGCTTTCATCTACTCCGCTCGTTCAGTTTCTCATTGTATTCGTGCTAAGAGTGCCGCGCAGTGTGCGTCTCCCGAACGAGAGCATTCTCGTATGCACGGGCTCCTCGTGACGCAAGATAGCGAGGACGACCGTACACGAGGTGTGGTCATGTTCAATAGGTACGGGTCTGGTCATAAACTGATCCTAGGTGTTGACCATATCGTCGTCAGTTTCCAAACATGCATGTTATGAAAACGAAAACGCAAAGCAACTGGACGTCGCAGCGAGATGCTAAAGATACCCTCTCGGAAGGTATTCGTACACTCCGTTTATTTGGTAGCACCTCCACGCAAGCTTTGTATCTAAACGGCGACTGAATACGGCGCACGCATACACCTTAGGACCCGGGTAGACCATGAATAATTATCGGCCAACGCTCGTTAAGCAAGGCGACGGACGTCCGGACTCACCACTCTAGATTCGCCCGTATCGTGACACACTGGACGTGGGCGAACAAAAAAATGAGGAATCATTCGTGAATGATGGATAACTCTCAGATACACGGCTCAGATAACCGATCAAGGTTGCCTTTTTGTTCGGTCCTCAAGGTTTCCAACCCCAGAAAGAAAGAAAGAAAGACAAAATCCTAGTGCAGGTTTACTCTCCTCAGTTGGTTGTTCCACCTCCCCCAATAGCAGTTCTTCGTTGCCTCACGCAGCACCAGCCGAAGATAACAGAAACTGATAGCTACCCCCCCTCATGCTTACCTCTAAGAAAAAGAATCCAGAAAAGAGAATTTGCCAAACCTGGCCTAAACGATAGGCTCATTCATTATCCATTCGCGAGCGCGGTAATGATTTATTTATAACCGCGTTTGGTGCGAGCCCTCCCGGTAATTTATAACCAGTCAACTTTTTTTAAGACGTCCGTCCCCGCCCCACTGCCCGCGCACTCGCCAAGTTTACTTTTTGTTTCATTTCCGTTGAGACAAGCGCGAAGAGAAATCCGGCGGAGGTGCTCGCGTGTAGCGTTCGCGCTCTCTTTTGGACGCCGCGCTGCCCGTTTCGCCCTGCCGGAATGCGTCCGTAATCCTAAGTTTCGCAACCAAAGGGGCCTGACAAAAGGCTTTCCTCTGTCTCTTTCTCCCACTTTTTCTCTTTTTTTTTTTTTTCCTTCCTTTCTGTCATATCGGAATGCGTAATCTTTCCCGGCTCGAAATGACAATTACCAAACATTAACTGCCTCCCAAATGAGAGCGCTTTGACTCAAAGCAGTTCCATCGCAGAATGACTATAGCGGAACGTCGCCCGGGCAGTTAATCGCTGTCTTGCGCGAGCGTCATTTCAAGTCGCGAATAGCGACGTTCATCCTGGGGCAACATGAACGGACTGGTTTCTTCCTTTTCCGTGTCTTTCTTTTTTCTCTACCGATTGTCCGAAACCGCCGCGCACTTCCAAAGGAATCCCACAGCGGCGCACCTGCTACAATCCTTCTCGCCAGTTTGGTGCGGCGCCATCCAAGGCACAGGTATGAGAGAGCGTGACCCCAGGAAATCATCTATTTGCGCAAGAAAACCAACGTTTTTTTTTTGTTTGTTTTTTATTGTACGCGTAAGACGTTAAACGATTGCTAGACCACCAGCGCTCTTTATAGCCGATTCACACGACGGACCGAATCGCGATTTTCGTCCGCGGATCGTGTACCAAGTGACCGTCACGTCACCGATTCCTGCGATCCGTGCCTCGTCCGCGGACGCGCGTACTGATGAAGTCGAGCGCCTTTTCACTCACGGACTTTTGGCGGGAGATTGACTTGAAAAGCGTTTAGTATGGCAAGGGTACGATGTTTTTTCTTTTTTTTTTCTTGTTTTGTTTTCGGACGATTAAAACAAAAATGGCGCACCGTTGTGTTTTGTGCGTTCACAGGTCCATTTTGATGCGCGATTCTTGGCTCCACGCGTGAAACTGCAGAAACTTTGTCCGGCTGACGCGACGCAGGTTCCGGTATACTTTTCCGGGTCCGCGTCAAGAAGCTTCCGTCAAAACTCGTCTAGCACGCCGCGGCAATTCTTGCATGTCCAAACAGCCTTTCATCGAGGAAAGCCTTTCTTGTGGCTGTGGTGTACCTAAGTGTTGTGCACGAGTGCGGAGTGCATGAAGGCATCTCGAAACGCCCCTCCGCGATCCCAGAACTTCCTCGCTTCTACGCAGAAGCCTTCTCGAGCAGGAACCTGCTTGTGTTGCTGCCATGCTTTGGTTTAATAAAGCTAGTGGCGCTTTGCGCAAAGCCTATCACTGTGTTCTGTCTCGATCTGTACCTAACAGCGGTGTACGATTGTTTATCGCGGTAGCAAACGTCAATTTCTCTCTTGGACAACGGTGCCAGGGTGAGATGTGTGAGTTTCGCGGCGCTGTGAGGTAGCGAACAGGTTCGGTCCGTCCTCGATGGCGTCTGCTCGTCGTGCCCCTCGTGTGGATGCGCTTGGGAGACGGACGAACCGCGGACGCGTCGTCACGTGATCAATCCATCCGAGGATCAGTCCGTCGTGTGAATCGGCCACTAAAGAGACACCAACCATTCGCCCCCCCCCCCCCCCCCAAAAAAAAAAAAAAAAAAATTATAGATGTTTAATATATTGTTAATTTGCGCGAAACGTTCGATTATGTTCTCGGAACAACACACACACACACGCACACACACACACACACACACGCACACACACACGCACGCACACACGCACACACACACAAACACACACACACACTATTTGTCCCGGAGTCTCGCATTTGATGCGAAAAACGTACGAAGCCGAACCGAACCTTGAAGGCTACCCTGACGTTGGAGACTTGGGAAGCTGACGGAGGTCACTCACAATTTGTCTTACTCCCCACGAATACGAGGCCAAATTTGAACAATATGTTATATGGCTAACACCTAACCATTCCGCTTTCCAAAAACAGAAAAGAAAAAGCACGGAGGTTTTTAGGCGGACTGTCAGCCAAACACTAACATAGCGCTCGTCTCCTCACTGATTGAACACCAGTAACAGCCGAACATCTTCCTCGAGTACATGCTTGGTGGGGATAAAACATCACGTGATGAGATATATACAGCGGCGCTGCATGCTCCGTGAAACGAGCACGTTCCGGGCTTCACAAGAGAAAGAGCGCAAGAGAGAGAGAGAGCGACAGAAAATCCGAAAAAGAAAAGCAGACACAATAATAGATGAGCTCACTTTGTCGTAATGGGTTGAGATAGTTCGAGTGTTAGGTTCTCTATTGCCGCGAGCCTGCATCAGGGCTCTGCTCGATGCTGCCGCGTTCCAATTGTTACGTTTTCTACACGCTCCGTCTAGAGCGTCTCACACTGCAACAAACTCTGAGAAGGTCGCTTTATGTTGCCAGCGCAGAAGGTGGCACCCGCAGATAAGATATCTACAGAGCGCTCACGCGCTTACCGTACACGACAGCGGGCAGCGAGGTCAGCCGAGCACGTGGAACATTCGAAGGGTGCTTCCGGGTCCTCAACCGAGCGGGTGAGACTCTACAGGAAACTCTGCATATATCACTGATGGGGATGGGCAGACAGTGGTTCGATTCAAATGGCAGTGAGCGACTCAACAATGTTACATTGCAAAAGAGCCACGACGTATTAGCGGCGAGATGTTTTGGTGTCGCCCTCCTGTGGTTCCCCCTTGTGACGTCATAACCTTGTAAACAACAAGTTCGATGGTGTTTGTTATTAGCATGGTGGAAGCTTGAAATCATTGCGCTCTCAAAGGAACACTGCCAACACCGTCAAAATTAAAGTTCTTTCATTCCTCTTATTTCCGTCGATGAGAAATCCCCTTTCCGACGTCATAGTCAGCGTTCGGCCAATCGTGGAAGGCCGACCACAGCGACGCTTTCGGTCGCGCACGGGGCTAATAGGCTGTTTGCAGTGTCGAAGCTATTAGCCCCGTGCGCGACCGAAAGCGTCGCTGTGGTCGGCCTTCCACGATTGGCCGAACGCTGACTATGACGTCGAAAAGGGGATTTATCATCGGCGGAACTAAGAGGAATGAAAGAACTTTAATTTTGACGGTGTTGGCAGTGTTCCTTTGAGAGCGCAATGATTTCAAGCTTCCACCATGCTAATAACAAACACCATCGAACTTGTTGTTTGCAAGGTAATGACGTCACAAGGGGGAACCACAGGAGGGCGCCACTAAAACATCTCGCCGCTAATAGGAAGTATTCACTGGCGGCCATAGCTGTGTGCGCGACTGCTGAGCGCGTGCTGATGGCTAGCTTCCAGGGTTCTTTTGCAACGTGCATTCCACACCGTCAAAATGGCCGGTTTTAGCAACCTATTAATGGGGGCTCGTTCTGAGCATGCGCTCTAGAGAGCACCCACAAATATGGCGCCCAGTGAATACTCCTTATAGGTTCGGAGCATTATTCGTCCACCCCTAATGAATGCTACGCATGTCATAAGTTAACGTGGAACGTGATTGGACCTGGCGGCCCGTGGCTTTGGCCTTTAGTCCATCGTAGGATGAGACAAAGGATAGTAATACCATTCACGCCCTCCGGTCTCCACATGTGTAGACAGTTTCTCCGGACTAACACATGACATATCTTGTGTTAAGCACTGCCTAAATTTGCCACGCTAGGACGGCGAAGGAGCGACATTTGTTTTTTTAATTTGCGCGTCTTCGGTATTTTGGGGGATATCAAAGTTGCCTTTCCTAGAGTTTAATGTATAAATGAGTAAAGATTATCCGTAGAAGATTTAATACCTCTCAGATACTACGAGTCCTGCGTCGTAACCGAAAATCACGATGAAAACGAGACCGTGCACCATAAGAGAAAGGTATGCGAGTTCGATTTCCCGCGGAACAGCGGAAAACGAATCGAACAGAAAGAAGTATCCCAGTGAGTGGCGCAGCTCATCATGCGATTACACGACCAATGTCCCGGCACACATCACATTTTAGGCCTAGTCATATCTTGAGCTTCGTCATCCCCTGGGATCATTCTAGCGTCCGCCACGATTAGTTGATCCGTGTCCTACACCAAAGCAAACTCACGGGTCTAATTCTTTAGAGCGAGGGAAGCCCAAGCGGCCAGTTCTCGACCGGCTGTTTTGCTGTACACCGTATACTTTGTCTCACCTTAAGTCCAGACGCAGCCGAAGCTGCGAGCTGGTGTGACCAATCAGACGGCGTCAAAAGCGCACCATCATGGTGTTCTTCTTGTGTCTGCACGTGTTCCGTCATCGCTGAACCAATCATAAACAGAAAAGGCCCAGCGGCTTGCGCGTTTAACACTGCTCGATTTGTCCCGTTAGCTCGGAGCGTCGGCTGCGTCAGCTCAAACGAAGTATCAGATATCTGGAGTGCCTGCTTTCCTGCAAAGCACTAGCCAGTGACTGCAATCTACGGAGCGAGCTCGGCGAATAACGAGGCTAGAAATATGTTTAAAGCTTCAAGATCAATCTGCGCTGCCTGTGACATAGAGTGTGGCGTGATCACGTGAAGCGTCATGACGACCGTCACAGCGCACATTATCTTTTTACTTTTAGCCTCCTCAACGACGAGGTTGAAACGTCTCGTCCTCGCCAGGGACGAAGACGACGAGGGAAAGCGGAAGCAACAGATTGTTTTTAAAGTGATAAAATATAGCCGGAGTTTCTACCGAAAGTATTTCTTTCTTGATTCTTCAATCCTCGACGGCCGTGTATTGGTGACAGTATGCACGAAATGTCATCAATGTCCGTGAAAGCTTACCTCACGAGTCGTCGCGCCATGAAAAATGATCAGCTCCTCTCAAAATCTACCTTCCAAGGATAACTAAACGCGAGGCAAAGAGAAAACATCTGAACGCTAAAAGCAAAACAAAAAAAACACGGAAATGTGTATCTTTACTGGTCTGCTCAGGCATTAGCCTTCTACACGAAGGAATAAAGTACGCAGCGTAAGAGATGTTATGATTACGAACCCCTGCTCCTAGTTTTCTCTCCTGATCTCTCGCAGGGCTGCAGTGCACCGGAGACAAGAAACGATCTAGGTATAGTTTTTCAGTGATATCTACTCATGCCTGGTTAGCGTATTTGAGTATACCCCTCGGATTTTCTATTTGCGCCCAATTGGGTCGCTAATAAAGTGATCGATAACACCTGGTTAAGTTTAACATTCCAAACAACGAACACGTTGCGGTATACATATATTTTTTTTTTCTTTTTTCTAATTTGGACTGTTTTAACTTTTGAGACATATTTTAGTTTGCATGAAAGTTGCAACGCATGCGAGTTCAAGATTAGCTCAGTACGTGCATGATGACCCACCCTTCATAACAACAAAGGGAGCGCGTCTTTTAAAGTTTGACGAAGAGTTGGCGAAAGCAAAACAAAGAAAAAATGTCAAAGAGCAGCCAATCAAAAATCAAAGCATGCCTTGCACATGACATCAGCTAACCATGCTGTTGTCAGTGCCACTTGTTCTTGTCAAGAGAGAAAAAAAAAAATCGAATTCGGTGGTGCGAAATTTATGCTACCGAAGGTACGCGCTCAGCAGCAAGACCACCACAATGGCAGCTGTGTTGACGTCAATACGAAATATGTATAGTTACAAGCATGATTAGAAGCGAGACGCAATTACGAGCTTGTGATCTATTTGCGGTGAGAAGCTCCCTAGGGGCGCTTCTATTTCCCTCACTATGGGCATTTCACGTGCTTGCACCAGCAAAGGAAGTTGAAGTATCCTCACTCTGGGTTGTGAAAAAATACCGCCAGGCGGCGATACCCAAATTTCTCGCCTCGAATAAGCTGCAGTTTTCGAGTTGTTCGCAATATTGGGCAGCACACGACGGCAGCCGTATAGCATTCAATGGTAAACGTACAGATGCGGGCACGCCAAAAGAGAGAGATAGAGAGAGAAAGAAAGAAAGAGACAGAGAGAGAGAAAAAAGGAGAAAGAAATTTAGAGCGAAAAAAAAAAAAAAGCAGGAAAGATGGGGTCTAGAAATTGGCCAAGAATAAATACCTGGACGGGCAAAAGGTTGCGAAATGAGAAGCTCACGATCCTGTAAACCTCGAGCCCTAAGAAATAATCTTAATAATAATAATAATAAAAGTTATCTCTTGAAATAAGCGCGAGAGAACACATCCCATATTTTCGTCCAATAAAAAAAAAAAAAAAAAAAAAAAAAAAGGTGGGGGGGAGGGGAGAAGGGGGGAAGAGCGTTAATTTGTTTTCTTTTTATTTCGATGGACTGCTTCTCCGCAAGCATCGGAGGCGTAGAGGGGCGGTGGCACAATGCGTACACAAACGCTCGCATTGTCTCGTAGCGAAATTTTCTCATTATCGTAAGACTATCGTTATCATAATCATCATCGTCGTAAGATATCCACACTTTCTTCCTCTAGAAAAACGTTTGTTGTAGGCGTCCTTTTGTTTTCTTCTCCGACATTGTATTTTTGTTTACCCGGACGCGTGTGTGTGCGTATACCACTAACTGATCGAAGCCGTAGACAAAGACGCAGCGCAGCGATGAAGCAACGAAAACAAAAGGCGCGATCGACAGTGAGAACGAGTGAGAGAGAGTGGCTTTAACGAACCTTTATCTCTCCACCGGATTCGCCCCGGGACAGAGAGAGAGAGGAGGAGAGGGAGAGTGCGAAGGCCTGGCAAAAAACGAGCACTATATTCCGGGACGCCTCGGCCGACCAGACATTATGTTAATCAGGAACATTTATTCATCGATCTGCGCTCCTCGTGTGCGTATGTGCACGCGCATATTAGACCAGCACCGACAGAAACCCAATACGCGACGCTTCCTTAATTGTAATTGTTGCCTCACGTTTTGAGGGCAAGCACGATCCCAGAATGCCTTGTTCCTTTCTTTTTCTTTTCTTCCTCCGCTTTTTTTCATGCGTTTTTACTCCGTCCGCCATCCTTTGTTTGTGCGTTAAGAAGCACGGTTCGATTTCCTTTTCTCTTCCTGCGTCGATACTTTGTTTTTTTTTTTTTTTTTCTATTGGCTACCCGGTGCCGCCGCGAGGAGAGCTTGCGCGAACGAACCATGTTCCTATATCTCTTTATCGTCTTTGTCATACTCATCACGAATATAATTTATTATTTATCGTTGCGAATCTCACGATCATTAGAAATCATATTTTTGTACTGGAGAGAAACGTGCCCTTTGTTGGATAGATGAGGAACGCAGACTGTGAAGTAATTAAGGAAACGTTGCGGAGCGGAGGCTGGGCACGGCGAAAGAACTTCATTAGTGTACTGCGGGCTCCTTTTGGGAGGACGTCTTTTGAGCGCATAGGAGTCGTTCGGCGAATATCTCTATTCCCTCGCTGTTAGTTTTTTCTTCTTTCTTTTTCTGTTTGGGTTCCTAGGTTTCTGACACCACCAAGTTATAATTGCGTATCAATGGATCCTGATTGACTCGGCTCTTGGTCACTTCGAGCGCCGGGATTTGTACCCTAAAGCCGTGGTCACGCTGCTCACACATCATACAAAGAGTCGGTCTGCAAAACACGAGTCACCGCAGTATCCGTGGTTGGAATTCCGCGTTCCAAGTTTTCTCCTTGAACTCATTGGCATGCGGCATTCGAAGCACGGATCTCGCTGTGACCCGCGTTTGAGTCTCTATGCAGACTGTCTTAGTATTCACTGGCGGCCATAGCTGTGTGGGCGACTGCTGAGCGCGTGCTGACGGCGAACTTCCGCAGTTCTTTTGCAACGTGCATTCCACATATCGAGATTGCCGGTCTTAGCAACCTATTAATATGAGCTCGTCCTGAGCACGCGCTCTAAACAGCAACAACAAATATGGCGTCCAGTGAATAGTACTCCCTATAAGGAGTGTGACCCCGGCTTAAAAGATTACTATCAGGTTAATGCTTACACGGACCTTATTTGGGTCCGCTTGTTCGCGAATATTTCGGCTATATTCCTTCTTTATTGTGATCAATGCCATTTAAAGCTAAAGACTATCGAACCTTCTGACAATCTGCTTCGCAAGTAGTTTTAGGCAGAAGCACTGGATCTAGCAAACTGTTCACAGCCGCGAAAAAAATAATATCCGATTCAGAAAGGAATTCTGGATATTTGTTACGCGAAGCCGCATTTATTTTATTTAAAAAAATCGGTAGATCGGACTAATCACCAAGAAGATTGTAATGATCACCATTGAACATGGTGATAAAAAGCGCACAAGAGGCACGTTCTATAGTGTATTCGTCTCTTGTGCGCTGTTCATCCTCATGTTCTATGTCTACCAACTCGCCCAAATCACCACCTTGCTAATAATCACCACTTGAGGGACAAACAGCAGCATCCGACAACAGGCAACCTCAAGCATATATGCAGCATGCACAGGAAGGTTCAATCACTCGCTGCTCGTGAGGTAAACAGGACGGATTGCAAGCCTGCCAAAGATACATTCGCGTGCGTGCTGCACGCGCTCGCAGACAAACAGTGTAGGCCGTTGCTGTGTCCGGCTCAAGTTGGGAATATATGGTGCGCAAGACCGCCTTCTCTTTGCGCACCTTGTGCGTCTGTCAATTTACCCGCCAAATATTCCCACGCACTTTTGTTTTCCTTCGCTCTCAGCCAATGACGGGGCGCGCTTGGATGCCTCGTCACCGCGTTTTAGCAGTTTAATACCCTAGTTCCATGTTAAAAGAAACAAAAAACAAAAAACAGCCGTTAATGGTGATTATTAAAGTTTTCTTTGTGATTAGTTCGGTCTACCGCTTTCTTGGCCAATGCACTGTGGCTTAAATGAAATGGTTTTCATGTAAATTCTGAACTCCATGGAGCGAATTATGCGACGAATAATTGTCGAACTTCGCCCGACGGCACGCTCGCGCGCAACGTAGCAGCCACTGTGCTGATGACTCGAGCAGAGCAAAAGCAGCCGAGCAGAATTTGTTGATTTTTAGATGCGGAGCATCTCTTGCTCGGGTCTATGTCCCGCGGCGTCGGCGTTGTAGTCGGCACTCGAACTACGCACGCGCAACTCTCCTCCTTCCCTCTCTCCAACAGCTGCGCGTTACTCTCTCCGCTCTCTCTCTCTACCAGCTGCGTGCACTGCGCGTGCGTTCGCGTCTCCTCACACCGCGCGCGCACGCGCAACTCTCCTCCTCTAGTCTCCTCTTTTTCAAGTGTGAAAAAAAATAAACGGCGAGCGGGGAGCGTTCCAAGTTTCTCTGCCGCGAGCCGCGACGAAGGCTCGCGTAGGGGGTAACGCTAGGGCAGTCGGTGGCGCCATCTCTCGACGTCAGCACGCAACTGACTCTTTCCTCGGAACCAACACGATGCTCCGCATCACCCCATGGTTCCCCTCGGGAAGATGGTGTAATTTTTGCAGCGTATTCGCCCCACGGAGTCCAGCCTTTAGGATCGTCAAAATATTAGGGGCTTGAGAAAATCAGCCACGTGCGTTAAGTCCTTATTTCGAACTCTTGTTCACGTTCCGCTCGTTGAGAAACACGGCGAAGGAGCCCGAGTGCAAGGGGGAGTATTCACTGGCGGCCATTAGCGGCGAGAAGTTTTGGTGGCGCCCTCCTGTGGTTCCCCCTTGTGACGTCATTACCTTACAAACAACAAGTTCGATGGTGTTTGTTATTAGCATGGTGGAAGCTTGAAATCATTGCGCTCTCAAAGGAACACTGCCAACACCGTCAAAATTAAAGTTCTTTCATTCCTCTTAATTCTGTCGATGATAAATCCCCTTTCCGACGTCATAGTCAGCGTTCGGCAAATCGTGGAAGGCCGACCACAGCGACGCTTTCGGTCGCGCACGGGGCTAATAGCTGTGTGCGCGAATGCTGAGCGCGTGCTGATGGCGAGCGTCCACAGTTCTTTTGCAACGTGCATACCGCACCATCAAGAGTGCCGGTCTTAGCAGCCTATTGATGTCAGCTCGTTCTGAGCATGCGCTCTAAACAGCATCCACAAATATGGCGTCCAGTGAATACTCCCTATAGACCGATCTCACTAAGCGTTCGGCGCATGCGAGACACCGCCATAACTTTAATTCACGGGAGGCAGACGGCCGTGCATGCTAGGGCTCGTACCGTTTCGTGCTCCACAGCTTCAGCGGGGTTGTCGCACTTGCAGAAAGACTAAAGTTCCCTCGATGCATTGCGGCAGCGGTGGCGTAGTCAAACTGGCTGGCGGGATCGGTCAATTCAGAAGGCTGCGTTAACATGAGCGGCTAGCCTTGACATGCCTTCACTGGAGCCCTCTCTGCACGAGCGCTTGTGCAGCCGCCGTGGCTTCATCCAAAGCAACTAGCTTGTGCTTTTAGCATGCGCCGCTAAGAATAGTCCATGCTAAGGTTAGGCGAACACCAGCTCGGAGCACGTGGAGCAAAAGCTCGCGCTGCAGAACCCATATATCCTGGGCTAAATCTTTACCAACGTTACTTGGTTATCTCAGTTGCGGAACTCCTGCGGAGGGGTCAGTGGCGTAGCCTGAAACTTCTTCTCGGGGGGGGGGGGGGGGGGAGGGGGGAGGGGGGTGCTGGGATGCCCATGACCTGGGGTGCGGACCGGGGGGGGGGGGGGGGTTAGTTAAAAGGCATGTTAATATTAAAGGTCGGCTGGATTTGGGGGAGGGGGGGAGGAGGGAGGAGTTTGAACCCCATAAACCTCCCCCTTGGCTACGCCACTGGGAGGGGGTACCCCCTCACTCACTTGGATCCGCCCCCGCTCGTTTGAAGCGCCATCTAGATTTTCGTTTCTAAACCGTATGTTTCATAGAGTACGGTGGAACACCGTCTAGACGTTCTGCTTCGAAACGTACGTATTCCATAGAACACGGTGCAGCATCCATAGCAGCCGTCTGGCACGTCGAACGACGGGAGGCAAGCCGTGGTGAGAGGGGGGGGGGGGGGTTACTGCTCGTGCAAGCAGCGACTATGAGCAGTTCGGTAACTGAGCTAATTTAATAACGTTGATCCCCACCCCTGCCCGTTTCCATCTGGATGGGCATCGTACCGGCGTGCCATCCAGCTCCCATCACCGCCATTAGAGCGGCGATAATGGAGCTTTTGGGGTCTGCCACAAGGTGACTCTGATTTTCGAAAAGGGTCTATTGGGACGACGTTTCTTGTACTGCAATATGGGGCTGAACTATACCGATATGCCGCGCTTTCCCTGCGCGTTCTTTACTTGCAACTTTCAGCGAAGGTGCTACCCCGGGGTAAGAAACGCGCTCGATGATCGGCTTCCGATTGTGGGTGCTTGCTTACCCCTTCCTGACGTTGGAGTATTAGGTAGAGCTCTTACATCGCTCGTACTCTAAAAAATTAGAATAACCTACGCGTCGCAGACCCAACCTCGTCTTTCTGTTGTACGACGATCATTCATATGATAGCCATTTTGATAGGAACTAGCGTGCATCCTACAGGCCCTGAAAGTTGCAAATATTGTCCATTGATTGATGTATTGCATTCCGACGCGTCAAAGACGCGTTCTGGAACACTTATTTGCCGTATTATACTCGGAGACGGCTTTGTGTCAATGCGGTATGAAGCTATGGGAGCGCGTATTCGAGCACCGATTGAAGTCGAGCCGGTGCACTCCTCCTTTCTTAGGAAATGTCACAGAAAGTTGTCCCTGAATATCGGCGACTTGTGCGAAATCGACGGCAGCCTAGTGCCTAGAACCTAAAAGCTTTCACGGCACGATTTCTCGACAGCTTTCTCGAGAAAATCAGATTGTCACAGCGCCTGGCGGTCTAAACGTAAAGCCATCTTTAGGAACGCAGAGCCCTGGTCTCCTTCGAAGCCCACTCTTTACTGTTTTTACGGATATTTTTGGTCGGCGTGCATTATTGCAATCACACTGGCGCCACGCACGTTAGATACCCCCGGAATAGCAGTTGTACTGATGTAGCATACCTCCTCTTTATAAAGCGTAGACTAAACTCCGTTTACAGGCATACCAGACTCCCCCTATTTAAACGCGCATAGAACGAACTTTATACTCACACTTCATTAAACAAACAATTTGACACGTATCCTGCGCCGTACCCCTTTCCCGTCAAGGAAATATCCGTGTCCGTCAAAAGGCTACAAACAGTTCAACTTTGATGAACGGCCAGAGAGAAGTGTGAAGAGAGAGCGTAAATGGTTTGGACATAAACCTCTTGGCGATCAAGAACCGTAAGTCACACAAGCTCGCAACCTTGTAGACAAGAGCAGCAATCCGTGAGCCCTTTGGCACCTTGCACGTTTATTGTTTTGTCTCTATTTCGTTTTGTTCTAATTCATAGCATTATTGTTGGTTCGCATTCGTCGAACTGGTGCAAGCTTTAGCTTAATTTCCCATGCACTCGGCATGCAGGTCGGTGAACAATAACGAATCGTTTCTTTTCGTTGCCAGCACGCGAATATTCTCGCGCTGGTTATTCCCCTGCGCCCTTTGGTGCTCCCATAATCGCCGATTGAGTGGCTAATATAGTTAAGGCTCGGAGCCAGCGCTTACTGAAGGCGAACCCCATACGTCTCGCTCAGAAAGTAGATCACGGCAGACTATCGTAGAGAGCGAGAACAGCAAACAACGACAAAGAAAGAAAAAACAAAACAGCAATCATGCAACCGAAGGCCTTTAAAGATATTCAAAAACAGGCGACAAACAAAAAGGGGGCAAGCGCAAAGGAAAGGAAAGGGAGCAGTTGAGTCGGAATTACAACTTGTTTCGTTTCACCTGCTCTTGATTTACTCTATCATTTAGTCGCAATGTTTTCTTTTCTTTTTTATCTTTCGTTTTTTTTTTTTTTGTTTTCTTTTGGGTTCCTTCCGACCTCGAGCCTGGAGAACGAAACAGGCGAAGCAGATCGTGATGCGGCCTATAATTGAGGCTAAAGGCGTGGATTTCGCCGTCCCGGCAAACCTACCAAAGAAAGAAGGTGAGCGAGAGAGAAAAGACAGCTTCACGTTCCAAGTCGCGATTCCCTATTCTCATCTTCTCTATACGTCCCTTTCTTTTTTTCCTCTTACAGCCTATCATTCGTACATCTCGTGCTTGTCTAACACGATCGAGTTTCTTTCCTATTGGCGACGTGAGCGATCAAAAGCGTCGCTGCGGTCGGCCTATCACAAGTGGCCAAATGCTGCTATGACGTCAGCAAAAGATTTCTCATCGACGCAAATAAGAGGAATGTAAGAACTTCAATTTTGACGGTGTTGGCAGTGTTGCTTTGAGAGCGCTATAATTTCAGGTTTCCACCATGCTCATTACAAACACAATCGAACTTGTTGTTCACAAGGTAATGACGTCACGAAAGGTAACCGAACGAGGGCGCCACCGAAACATCTCGCCACTAATGTTAAAGGGGCGGTGCAACAATATTCAATTGGAATATTTTTCACTTTACACGAGCTTACTGGCACTAGTGGGACTCAAGGATATTCGCACGCAACGCCACTGACCAAGAAACTCCTTTGTTGCGCTGTAATTTCGAGGACAAAACCGAGTGTTTTCGTTCAATCTCTCCTTCGGAAAACCTGATGACGTAGCTGGGTGGTAGCAGTAACTCCCAGTGACGATATCAGTACCTCCCAGTGACGATATTTGAATGCGGCCCATAGACTGGACCCGAGCATGGCGTGGACACTCGATTTGTGCTCGTGATAATCGATAGCTCGAGAAGCATTCGGGTAGTGTCCTGTGTCCAATCGCTGCAATGACGACAACAGCCGAGCCATAACAATGTCTGGAACTCAGCGCGTGTCGTGTGCCTTGCCAACCCCAGCGCATGGCTATGATCAACATTGGCGGCATATAATCGGCTCCAGATCACGTGGCCGCTTGTTCTGGCTGCGAGTTGAGGGGGTGAATGCTGCTCGTTTTTCTTTATTTTTTTCTGCGACTTCGATTGCGTTTGGTGAAAAACGAACGGGTATTTCCCAGGTCACTAACGTCAGGGATCCGTTCTAAGCGGTATTTGCGCAAAATACAAAAATCGTTGCATCGCCCCTTTAAAAGAGCGCCGTTTTTGTTCGTGATCCGCGTTTCAACTTTCGCGCGCTTTGCTCACGCGCGCTGGGCGTCCTGATGTCTTTACGCGTGTCAAGGCCGGTTCAGACACTTGTGTTTGAGTGCGTTTGACTGCGTTGCGTCGAGAACCGAAAGCGCGTCACCGGCACATCTGTGCTTCGTATGAAGCGTGGACTCCAATTCAAGGAATCATCTTGGCACGCGATATAAGCAGCAGGGATGTCCTGGTTTCTCGCAGCCGCAACGCAGTCAAACGCAGTCAAACGCAACTGTCTGAACCGGCCTTTAGAGTGCATTCACAGTGTAATATCGAACCCGATATGGAGATGTACGCATGTATATATTCTCGCTTAATTTATACAACTTTCTTCTCGGTCGCGTCACGGGAGTCTGGTGTACACGCCACTTTGCAAGTTCGAAAACCGAAAACGATATCGACAAACAGAGCCGCCATACACAACAACGGGAAATGTTACTACAAAGATAAGAAAGGGAAGAATGGGCGGATAGAGACAGAGAAAGAAAGATAGAGGAAGAAAGAAACTGATGATGAAACTCGCCAGTTCTCTCTCTCTCTCTCTTTCTCTTGTTCTGCGCAGAGAGGGACCGCGATTAATAACCGTAAATAAAGGAATCACCAGACAGGCAGACGTGCGGGTAGCTTCCAGAGCCTGGATGGGAATAAAAGGGCCGAAACGAACGCCAACAAACCAATCCCATCTCCGGCTCCGCTCTCTCCATTAAGGGGGGGGGGGGGGGGGAGGTGTAAGTAGCCCTGCCAAAAGACTGGATCACGTTCGGGTTAAAGACAGTACCGGCCCAACCATACAACAATCAACGACAACGGCGGCGTTTTCTCCAGGTGCGAGCGCAACAGGAAATGTTCCAAGGCAACGCGGGCAGAAGGAGTGGCATTGCATGCATGTGCAGGGTAAAAGAAACGTTTTTTTTTGTTTTGTCTTTACTTTTCTTTTTAATCTGGGCGATGCCCACCAATAACACAGGGATAGATGTTAAGAAAGCAACCAACCATGCAATTAGAAAGTTTTGCCTGTGCGGAGAGCGGGAAAGTATACGCGTCGATAAAATATTCGGATGTATTCTTTCCTAATGAGGTAGCGTTCCTGCTCAGAGTGAAACAACAAACTGGGTGCATCTGAGCCGCCGTCCCGGAGAATACTAACAACGTGAACCGAGAACAGACGACTCTGATGAAGTCAGGACCGGAAACCTACCCGTGCACCCGGCCTGCTGGAAGCAGCGACAACAGCCTCACAACCACCACCGGTACTGGTGGCCGAGCTTCGACACACGCGCCAGATTCCAGCCGCCATTGCTGACCTTCTCTCGTCTTATTGAGATACCGAGCCACTGAAACGGTCGTTGACGAGCCTCCACAAAACGGCAATGCTAGAGAGAAGGACACGGTAAAGAATCGAAAATGTCAATAACCTGGCCCGCTATGGTAACGATGAAGTGAAGTGAAAGGAATAAGAGGAAACAAAAACTGAAAAGTCGCTTATGGCGGCGCCCATGCACAGCTGCATGCAAAGCGTATATACTGGAGCAAAAGCTCGCACATGGGGTCTGCAGGAAGGATGATGAGCTCCGTTCGCATCCCTACCGGGTATGATAGAGTGCGGGTGTTTCACAGGCGTGGGTCCGTGGATGCAGCATTCACTGCTACATTGCGCCCTTCGAAGACCTCTGAGTTTCTTCATTTGACTGCACTATATATAGTCACCGAAAGGTCAAGAAACGCAGGGCGTGACTCATTTTCTTTACGCGTCCTGCTTCGTGCTTGGATGCTTGGAGTTCTAATCAGCTTGGTACCACAGTCCCAGTAGCTGCAGAGGGATACTATAGATGCTCGAGACAGCTCTCTTCAGGGGGACACAAAGCGCTACGTCGGGAGGTAAACTGACATCCAGCGGCAGAAGCATCCGGATCAAGTTCAAATTACCTGAGCTTCAAGATCACACCCATGACATCGGTTTCGGTGACATTATATATATATTACCGTAACTGTAGGGCGCCGCCTAAACTGTAGGGCACCTATTATCTCTCTCTCTCTCTCTCTCTCTCTCTCTCTTGCTCTCTTTCTCTGTAGGGCGCCTCTTTCGGAAGCCTTCCAGCATGTGATTGTTGCCTTTTGACTCTGCATGCGCGTTCAAGGCTCAGGAGACGCTGAAGCGCCATCAAAGGTAGGAATTCTCACACCGGGACAACTGAAGCCCCTCCCTGCCGTTCTCCTTTTGTCAGCGACCATATATACTTATTTGCAGCGACCGTTTTCGACGACCTGTTCCCACCTCCAAACGTTAACTCTAGTTCTTGAGTTCACGCCTATAGGCACGGGACATATAGCTTAGCCAAACCTGCGTGAGTCTCAGCTCAACGGCTCAATCAACAAAAAATTCACAGAGGCAAGCATTATTGGTAGTGCTAGCTTCTTTCGGAACGGTTCATTCAGAGGGGGATTTCGCATTAAAGAGCGGATTAGACATTTCAATCTTAATTTTTACGAATGAAGATCACAACTACATTCAGTGCTATTTTGTAGTTGGATTCACAGAAACCACTGGCCAAGATCCCATAATCGTAGACCACGTAAAATGCGATACACACGCACCTTCGGGAAGAGAATAAACTAGAATCGGCCAACAGGTTTACTTAGGTTTCTGGTATACAAATTGTAAATGATAGAGCCACAGTTTGTCTCTTTGAGAAACCTCTTCTTTCGATCCTCAACAGAGGCGCATAAATATTCTACATACCGTTGTTCAGTTGCAATGAGGTGAGGATTTTTTTTTTTTTTTTTTCGTGACCGCGTGCAACGGTAAAATTACTTTCGTGTGTTGCCAGGCCAGAAATAACGTCCGAGGAACGAGTAGAAACAGTCTCTTCACATTAGATGGTAATGATAGCTCCCACTGTAGGACTGTAGAAAGACTGAACGACAAACTATCCTTAGAGCGGGATCGAAAGGTTTCTGATTTCTTTGATTAGTTGTGACCGGAAGAAAATGCGCTCCAGAGGTAAGAGTGGGAAACCTTTGCAAAGAAGCTAGAATCGGGTTGTTGAAGTCTCCCTTCCATCATCAGTTTTACAGTTCAGTAAAAAAAAAAAAAATGCGATGGGAGAAATTTTGTTTATAAGTTTCCTATGAATCTTTTTTTATCGAAAACAATTTGTGGCATTAGACTCCTTTCGAAAGACTGGCTCCTGTTGGCAGCTGTGGAATTCCTGCAAAACGGCAGACTATAGAAACCCGCAGCGTCGCGGCACACTTTATGCGTTTGGTTCGATTAGAAGGCAAAAACACACCGACAAAAAATGTGACGAGCGCAGTCAAGTTGCACTTTTGACGCTGTTTGATTTGCTCGTCCATTCGTTCACCACGCTTCGACGTTCGCTATTTTTTGAAAAAGACTTACACTTTTCAAGATGCCAGTTGTTTCGCCACTCTGCGGTGGTTGTGACCTAATCAACAGCACGTGATTTAAAACAAATTATATGATAAACAAAAAAACAACAGCAACAAAGTCTCCGTTTTCTGCACGGCTGCACCGTTTCTCCCACGTTCTTGAAAACGGCATGGAAAACCTTTTCCAGACAGAGGCAATGCATAGACCCCTTTCAAAAAGACTGACAACAGTGAAACAAAAGCTAGATCTGGCTGGGTACACTTTAGGTACACTGGGCAGCTGACGCCATCTTGAAGGATTCTCCCGGCTTGTTTACGTCGCCCCAGCGAGCTTTGCGGTGTGCTGAGAACTCGGAAGGTCGTGGGTACAATACAACTGCCGTTCTTTATCGCGCACTAAGAAATTATTTCTTTTTCACCTCTGGGCAACAAGTGACCGAGTTATATCATTAATTTATTAAAAGTGAGACTGGATCAGCTCCTTGAACGTTCTTTGTGTTTTTCGGTGACGTGCTCGCAGCCACCTTGTTGTGAAAGATAAGCGAGTGTTCGTGGCTATGCGAGTTGAAAAGCTGGCGGTTGCATCATCCTGGTAATCTAGAGTCTATTCTCAATCAGTCGCGAGCTTATGCAACAGTGCACAATTCTCGGCAATCCGGTGACTATGAACCCATCGATTGCTATGTCGCTGTGCTCGCAAGTCCTCTGACGACACGCGAAGCAGGTATGCTTGATATCTTGAAGCAGTTTTGCAAAAGCAGCTTCCCTTTCCGTTTGCTTGGAGGGCGCTAGCATATCATATGTGCAGACTGGTTATGTAAAAGCCGAATTTGATTATATCGCTGGGCTGTTTTTAAGTAGTGCCACAAATTCTAACAGTTGCACACACACACAAATAAAGTACCTACCTTAAGATCTGTTGCACGAAATTAGCTTTAATGTATTGCTCAATAAGTCAATCCAATGCCACGGGTATTCACGGCCTAATAATTTTCTCACGCCTTGTTGAACGTAGTTTGATAAAACGATGAATCCTCAGAAAGCAATTGCTACACGTATTAGTTACAAAAATATAGTGATAACGTCACCTTGAATTGCACTGCGCAGTCTGAACGCTGTAGTTAATCAGCTGTTTAAATCTTTGAGACAAGCACGCGAGGCAGTAGTTTTACATATCTTCCGCGTATACGAGTAAAGCCTCCGCACGAATAAAGACGTATTCAACACCGATGGCCGCACACTTTTTTTACGAACAACAGAAGTAACTCCATCCGCAGTGTATCAGGCTCAGTCGCAAACCTCCGTGTCGAACGGGCCTCGCCACTTCGAACGGGCAGTCGCCATCCTGCTCGTGACTGACGTTTAGTCTAGACATCACGGCAGCACAAGACAAGTACAGTCTCTTCACGAATTCGGGCAACCGACCCCCCCCCCCCCCCCCCCCCCCCCCCCCTTCCATCTGACTTTACGAAACAAAACGCGAAAGTATTGTGATTAGTCTAGAGGTTTTTTGCGCGACGTATCGCATAGATTGAAACGTGCGCAGACAGGCATGAGCGACGCGGTATCCTTCAAGATGGCGTCGGAGGCTAGCTGCCTTTCCGTGGGACGGATGGAGCTCTTTTACCTAGAGGGTCTACAGGGGCCGCACGTCACCCAACCACCGCATCGCACGTAATACACCTAAACTAAACAAACACTCCCCACCAATGTATACGCGCCCGTCTCGCCTATTTAACGACCCGCTGGCCAACAGAGCACATTCCATCCGTCAGGCTGGGAGTTAGCCCGCTCTCCAGACAGAGACCGAAGAGAAACCAGGCGATCACGCTTCCGCAGGTAGATACATTCCGTCTTCGTCGCGACCAAACTCATTTTATTCCGGCAGCGAACTGAACCGGGCCCACAGCGTTCCCTCCCACCCCGCCCCTGCCGTACACGTACCGCGCGCTCTGTACTCTCTTTTACCTCACGATGAACCACGGTGGATGCCACGAGCCACCCGAACCAATCCAATGCCACGTGAGTGTCACGCGACTTTCTGGAGGAGCGCGGGCGACGCAGTGATAAGGGGAGGGGGGCGTTTGTAGTGGTTAGGCCCGAGTCCCACTAGAACGACAAACAGAAGCAGCCGACACCGACAAGCCCGAACAGCCCGTGCAGCATGCACGCGGAGGTATCTGTGGCAGCCTCGCAATCACTCGTGCTTACTTCACGAGCATCGAGAAACTGCAAGCCTGCCAGAGGTATGCCATCGCGTGCATGCTCCTCGGGCTTCGGCTTGTCGGTGTCGGCTGCTTTCGTTTATCGCTCTATACTCTGTTTCACCTTATGATGTACCGCAGGAAAGGCTACAAGCGCGAGCTCCTTGCTCTAGGGCACATCTCGGCGGCACAAGCTCTCGTGCGTTAAGAGCAGCTCCCAACGCTATGAGCTCGCGCTTCTAGCCTTGTCTGCGGTACAACATAAGGTGAAACGGAGTATAGTGGGACACAAGCATCACGGAGAGTGAACAATGAACACAGAGGGTGCGCTGATATTTGGCGGATTTATTTTGAAGAAACAAGTACCGACGTGATATCCAGAACATGAGAAACGCAGTCATCTGTCACAGACAGGCGCCAAGACTACAAAAAGAAAAGCCACCTCATTCTGAGGCATTGATGGATCTATAGACCTTTGCATCACTTATCGCCCGGGCGAAAAATGCTGAGTCATTGAGCTGTGGACGCATGCGCAGCGTTCGATATACCGCATAGGAGATCAACAGCGCGTACTCAGAAGGCGTTCCACAGCCCAGCAGACAAAGATGGCAGAGCGCAGAAGGCGATCTTTGCAAAAATCTTTATGTTCATGTAAATTAAAAAAAAAAACAAAAAAAAAACGTTTTTAGCTATTTAAGGACTGCGACCACTGATCTCTATTGTAGTAGGCTGGATCGCGGACCGCGGCCTCGGCAGCTGGGGCCGAGTGTCGCCACCGGCGGCCATTGATTGACACCAGCCAATGCATGGAACTCTATGGGAAGAACGACAAAAAGTGCCGATTTCCCCCGTTTCTAAGCTGTTGTCGGCACTGAAACGTTTTGGATGCTTTTCGATAAGCCCGTCAAATAGCTTGCGTACAAACATTAAAACTGACAACCCTCGCAATTATTATAAATAAATATTTTGTGGTCGAGAGTGACTCCGCTGTAGTGCAGCTCAGTGAGGCGAGAGTTACTTAGAGTTACCGCGGAGTCGGTGGCGGTTTCGTTGAGTTGGGTTTAGCAGACGACAAGCTCGAAGGCTTTGCTACGCGTAATTCGCTCACTCTCGGAAAGCCGTTGTCGAGATGGAACTTCTTTGTCATTCATCAACTTCTGGATTTCCCCGAGGACGGTCTCATTGACGGCAAGTTCCTTTGTTTACTCCAGCACTACGAGAGCAAGCTTACCAGCTCAGCCGTAGGTGCTCCGGATTCGATACGGATTCGATCTCCAAACACCCGACGTAAGGATCGCAGCGCACCATAAAATACTCGCCTCCGAGCACAGCGTACATGCTTCAATATTCTTACTTTTGTGCGTTTCTCCCATAGGCTTGCGTGTATTGCCTGGTGTCAAGCAATGGCCGCCGGTGGCGACACCGACGGGCTCCCGATCCGCGATCCAGCCTACTAAAATAGAGATCAGTGACTGCGACGTCCTATACTTTGCTTCACCTGAAGTCCAGAAGCAGCCGATGCTACGAGCTTGTGGAACCAAATAGACGTCAAAAGCTCACCATCATAGTGTTTGTCACGTTTCTGTGTCGCACCGTCACTGAACCGATCAAACAGAAGGCCCAATTAATGACTTGCACTTTTGACGTTACTTGATTGGTCCGATCAGCTCGTAGCGTCGGCTGCGAATCGAACAGAATGGACGTATCTTCAATGGGTTTGCAACCCCATCAGTCACAGCGCGCACAGCTATTAGCGGCGAGATGTTTCGGTGGCGCCCTCGTTTGTTTACCTTTCGTGACGTCATTACCTTGTGAAGAACAAGTTCAATGGTGTCTGTAATGAGCATGGTGAAAGCCTGAAATCATAGCGCTCTCAAAGTAACACTGCCCACACCGTCAAAATTGAAGTTCTTACATTGCTCTTATTTGCGTCGATTTGATATCCTTTGCTGACGTCATATTCAGCATTCGGCCAATTGTGGTGGGCCGATCACAGCGACGCTTTCGATCGCGCACGTCGCCAATAGGCTTCCCGCAGGTGACAAGTGTGCAGTGGCGTGATGCATTCATAGGGCTGAATTGACTGGGATGGCTCGTGGCGTCCACTGCAGTCCACCGTAAATAAAAACTGGGCATAGAGACACAACGCTCACCATTCCTAAACGTACGAGTCCGAAAGCGATCCAACTTCCATCCCCTAAAAAAAAAAAAAAAAAAAAAAAAAAACAAGAGAAGAAAAGAAAGAAGGATAGGGTCGACCGAAGATTCCGGAAACGAGGCAAGCCCCGTCGACTTCTTTCTGCATAAAACGGTCGAAGGCAGGCGAGCAGAAGATCATAAACAACAACATGAACAGCACCAACAACAAATCGTAGGACTTCGAAGAGGTGAGCGAGCATTCAGCATTCCCGCCGAGTTTTAAGGGGTCAACACACTTCTTTTTCGGGGATTGCAGGCACTGCTCCGGCGGCCCTGTAGTGGGTGGAGCTTTTATCGCGGGTTTTATATTTATTCTCGGTCAAGAGAGAGCTTTAAGCGGTCTCGGAAACAACTTCACCCCATTAAAGATCGCTCGGTCTCCTCTCTCTCTCTCTCTCTCTCGGAGTGGTGCAGCAAACAGCGCTTTCCAAATCGCACGGTGGTGTATAAATAAATCGAGGAAAGGTTGCACCATCTATCTCGCCTTTGTGTTTCGGTGTGCGCGACTTGCCTTCCAGAACATGCATGGGTGCGTGTACCCATGGGCACGCCGTGTATATGTGCACGCTGCACCTGTCTGCGTAGAGCGTATCTTTCTGTGAGTGAGTGAGCGTGCAGGTGTGCTCGTAGCAGAGGGAAATTAATTATAATGCTGGTCTTTACTTTATCCTTAAATTTCTATGTCTAAGTGATTTTATTTTTCTATCCCGCAAGTTTGACAAGCCAGACAAACACGACAAACTAGGGCCACTTTATTTTTATTTTCCGTTTGCCGTCAAAAGTTTTCTTTGCATTAAAATGTTACCAAATGTTTACAGAAAGGAACCCTAGAATTAATATCCCTTCGAGGGTAAAATGCGGAGGAAACAGAAAGTGCTCTGATACAAAGGACGCCAAAGATATATATATCTGTGTGTGTATGTGTGTGTGTGTGAGCACGCGCGCGCGCGCTTGTGTGTGTGTGTGGACGAAAGTATTGCAGCGACCTTTTCCGTTTGTTCATGTTCATCGACCGCCTCCCTCCTCTCCCCCCCCCCCCCCCCCCCCCCCCCCCGTTTCCACTCTCCAAGGAATCCCCAATCCACGAGAGAGCGCAATTCGCCTTTGGTCTCGCAAAACAGCGCGGTCCGAGCAGCCCACCGGTAATAACAATAATAACCTTTCGCACGCGGAGCACGAGGCGCAGACACTTCCCGAGTTCTCACGGTAGCCGCGAAGGCGCCACGATTCTTTTCGCTAAACGTGGTCACGAGTGGCCCTCTTTCTCGAAACGAAATCAGGAAAATATCGCGCACGCACTTCTTTCTGTAATGCCTTCCTTTAATTCTTTTTTTTTTTTTTTCCGTCGCCTTTCCGTTTGCGAGCGCGCGCGCGGGGGATTGAGGTGCCGCGACGGGATGAGTGGTCAGCAGCACTGAGAGGCGCACCTTGCAGTCGAAGGTCGTCGACGGGTCCCCGCCGCGGCCACCGCGCTGGTCCAATACCACCCGGCAGACAAGGCCGGCGCCGTTTCCCTCCAAACGTCATCAATAGTGGATCGACCCAGCGTCGCCTACCTAGTGTCGGCAGTCAGCGCCAGGGCGTCTCCGCGACGCTGAGTATGCGGCGTCGCCAAGATGGACGCGGCTGTCGCCTTCTGCGTGTTTGCGCCACTTGGGGCTCGTCGGGCATCAACCAACCAATAAACGTTGGGACCAACTAACGGTGACGTCGTGCGTGGGCCTCGCTTTCTAGGCAGTATCGGCTGGTCGCGAGAAGCGTCCCGAGCCGCATACCCGCGAGGCTCTTCCGCATCTCGTCGGCTGTGTCTTCCCTCTGCTGAAGAAAGAAAGCCTCGCGGGAGCGCTTCCGTTTGCCGACCTTTGCGCGCGCGCGCGGCGGTATACGTGCTTTGTGCGCCGTCCGCTTTTCGGACCAATCAACATTATCAGCGTGCCTTTTAGGCGGATGCACGTGTGGCGGCGCGGGTCGCCGAACGATGACCCGCGACCGCGAGCCGTTTTCGGGTCCGACGGGTGCGTATGGAGTGGACCGCAGCAACTGCGGGTCGCCCTCTGACTCCCCGCAAACCAGGAGCCTTCCTGTGAAAGCTTCTTTAAAGCAAAAACAAAAACACACAAAAAACAACAGAAAAAACGTTGTAACTGCTGTAGAGGATAAAAACCTAACGATACTTTAGGCAATCTGGCAGAGAAGGAACAAGTGGGAGAAATTAAGTTTTGTGTTCATTCTTCTTTAGGTTCGTTGAAAGACTGTCACCTTGATGTACCCCGTAGAACCCTAAGCTCACAATGCGTGGAAGCGACGTGCTCATGGACCAGACGTACGTCCATCGTTCGGCACGCGTCCCTCACGAAAATATTTATCCACTTTATTCAAAATGTCTATAGAAAGTAGTGTACAGTGGCCATAGATATTCCAAAGAAAATGTAAAACCTTTTTTATCCACGTCTATAGCTTTTTGGCTTCTTTTTTCATAGACTCCGTATGAACGTAGTGTGTAAAGATTTGATAAAAATTGCATAGAAAACTAATAGACTAATAGAGGCAACGCTTCTATACCCCTTTTTATTGACGAATGGACAGTTGTTCGTAAAAAAAAAAAAAAAAAAAACCCTAAGTTTTGGTCATTAGTTTTAGGTTTGTCACAATACGTTCGTGGAAACATGCACTCGCCTTTTGCCTTGTGCACACACGCAGACATCACAAATACACCCGCCGCGGAGCAATCATAACAGTAGTAATTCAGTAGCGTTGACTGCTCCACCGCCATATATACCCTGCGCTTGAAAGGCAATCATTTGAACGATGACCAACACAGAAGATTGAAAGATTACAAGTATGTTGCTTTGTTATAGCGAATGATATATATGAAGTGTGGTTTCTAAGGGTTGGTGAACTGTATCTCCAACTATATAAAGCATCGCGAGAAGCGATAATTATTTGCCACAGTCGAAAAAAGCAGCACCCCGTAAGGACGTTCCAACTGGGTGTGATGGCGCTTCTCCACACTTCATATTATTATTCTACGAAGTCTAGTTTATAGAAAGTTTACAAAGCATTTGGTGATATAAAGTCTATTTAAACTTGGTGATAGAGATCCATAGCATTTATATCGTCTGTACTCTATAGACTTCGGTTAAAAAAAAAAAAAATCCATTAAAAATTGTCGATTCAACGTGACTGAACATGGAGCAGAAAGGGTCTTTTAAATATAGATAGGATTTCTATAGACTGCCTAAAATATCTTCCCTATCGCGTCCATACTCACGCGAAGCGATTGTGGTCATGTGATGAAAGGGACGGGGTTGATTGGACTGACGAGCGAGTAGCTCCCACCGCACTGTCAACTTAGGGGTGGAGTATGGTAACTTGGAGGCAGACTCGAGACTAAACCTTCGGGTATATTTGCACACACAATTCGTTGTTCGCGTAAGGGTATCTGGCATTTGGTTGTCCCGCGAGCGGTATTTTCGTAGTTAGGAAAGAGTCAGCTAAAAAACCCCAAGCTTTAGCCCATGTTCTGCCGAAGAACAACGGCTCACGCAAGTGTGCTTTCCCGCACATCACGCAGAGAGCGAACCATGTTTGGCAGGAAAGAGGATGTTCGGGCATTTTAGACGGAATCCAGCTATTCACTTCAGTGAGCTCATGCAAGGTTCTTAGCTGAACAAAGAAAGGCTGTTATTAGGGGTGCCGATTTGATTTCGTTGACGGTAGATGCGCTGACTAGACACTCCGGAGCAAGAGTTGGTTGCGAACTATTTTAGTGTTCAAACGGCAGTCAGGTGATTTATGTCTCCCAGACGAAGTCACTGATTCATTTCCTAAAAATATTTGCGATGAAAGGTTATTGTCTCGCTATTACCAGGTAGCTTTTACGATTCCATAACAACGTAAGGCACCATAGACAATACCAAAACGCAAACGCTTTCAACAGTGTCCATCAACGTTCCCTCGATTGGCCTGAATCCAGGGGGATCGTTGCCGGCCGCGACACCCGCCCCTGTGAGCTCCAATATGAAGCAGCATTGTACCAGTGAGCTGGCGCTGGGCGTCATAATGCACTGTCCAAATTTCCCATATGCAACGGAAACGAGACACCATTTGAAGGCAGTCTAGCTTCTGCTCTTTAAACCCCCACGCGACAAATTTATCTCTTTCACTACAGAGATAGAGTTCTTCTATACGCACGAAGGCGCTCCATCTCGCAGCAGGTATGATCAATTACCTACCACCAAAAGAAATCAAAATATCCGTACGCGTAAATAAAATAAAACCACATCAGCGCATCCAAGTCGTTTATTTTTATTCTCACGCACACGTGCACGCGCACACACGCATTGACGGCATTACCTACGTGAACTCCTTCGGAGGAGACTCCCCAGTACGGTCCGTTCCCGCGCTCGATCCCTCTCCAACGTCTTCTGCCCTTCGGCGCCGCGCACACACAACGAAAAGGCCCCGCAGAGGACAGCGCGGCGCACACATTCTCCGGAGCCGACCGACGATGTGGGCACCCAGTTCCGTCCGACGACAACAGGCAACAATGGATCGTAAAGATATCATTACAGCCAGGGCACCCCCGGCATCTCTCTCGGAGAAAGAGCGAGCGAGAAAGAGATGCGCCGCAGAATCGGGTCTCAAGCGCGGTTTTTCGAGACAAATTTTATCTACTTCCTAGTTATTTGGGAGACCTCTCCAAACACCCCCCCCCCCTCTTTTTTTTTTTTTCGTTGTTGTTATGGTGCTGTGAAGGCAGACTCGAGCGGTAAACGACGGGGTGAACCACTGACTGCGGACGTGCGGCCTCCGTCTCTCTCCTCTTCCTCATCCTTTCTCTTTCTCCTCCACATGACGGACAGAGGAAGCCTGTTGTTAGCCGCAGCGGGCGACCGCGGGAACCTTGCAACGAAGGAGACAAACGACTCTCTTCTCTACAACAGCACACTCGCGCCGGGGTTGAGTGTTGACTCCTCCTCACGATGCTGTGTCTTCCTCTCTCGCAGGGAAGTCTGCGTTGCCCGCCGCCCCGCTTCAACGGCGAGTCAAGTTCACGGACATTGTTTGTGTGTGTGCGCCCATTTTGAGAAGGCTGAGCTGAGGGTTATATAGTATACGAACGCGGACATGTATGGCTGCATGGCTAGCAGATCTGGAAGACCTTATGCGGCCTAGCCTTTTCTTTTTTCTTTATTTCCGCGAGTCAAGTGATGTCTTTGAGTCTTCTCGAAATCTTCCGGCACGGTGTTTCATTCGTATTTATTTTTTTCAAACCCTCGCGTTCCTGTTCTACCGTCGTCGTCGTTCTCATAGTCGTTGTGGAGTCGTTATGCATAGCGATGGCGGCAGTTGCTTGCTTGTGCGTTTCGGTGCGGAGATTTAGAGATTGCCCATTCTTCACGTTTGATCTTCTCCTATTTTTTTCCCCCGCTCGAAACCATTTTAAGCTGGCAAAGAGGCACGCAGATACGCAGCTACAGAGAGAGGGAAAGAAGGAGATGGCGCTCAAAAGAAAACTTTAGTAAGGAAGAAGCGACCGCGGTATGCGGATATGTGACGCTTGGACATTACGTAATCTCAGAGGGTCGGGGTTCAGCGGAGCGCCGGCTTGTCGTCCGGGAACTTCTTACGCTCGGCTAACGCTTGTCTCCAAGTTGTGCGCTGTCTAATCTCGCGAAGGATAAATCCTGGGATACGAAAAAAGTCGATATCCTTTCTTCCGCCCGACCTCCTCTTCCTGCGGTAGAACGCGAAACCGAACTGGTTACTTCGGTATGATGCAGCGTTAAAAGCATTCGCGTCGCGACCCGTACCTGTTCGGTTTGAAAGTGTTGACACCATTTATCGCGTAAATTTAGCATTAAATTGGCTTGAAATAGCCTCCAGGAAGCGTTGCACAGCGGAATTGGGCACAGTTAGCAAAACAAATACACCCCTTTGACTGGACGTAATTTATATTTGGTTTTCATCGCATAAATATAGATTATTAGATTTATAACTAAAAACAATAAAGTAAGGTAAAAAAAATATTATTAAAGAATGCTTTCTCACTTGCGCTAGGTATTTACATCAGCTGCTTGCATAAAATGAACCCCCCCCCCCCTTTATTAATACTGGCACCATGGGCGTACCAACCGTGGGGGCAAGGGGGGCGCTTGCCCCCTCCAGTTCTCGGTGTGGAGGGGCAATGCATGTATTTTGCCCCCCACCCCCTAAAACAGCCGCCACTGGGCAGGACAAACACTGGCCGGCGGCGCCTAAGGGATACCAAGGGCACCGCCTCCGGCCTTTGGGGGACGGGGGGGGGGGGGGGAATTGGTTCGATCCCCCCCCCCCTCACTCAGAAACAAGTTGGTACGCCACTGACTGGCACCTGTATACACACTGAGAGGATGACACCGACAGGGTGGTCGTCCAGATGACCCATCTCCATACGAACGTTCTGGCTCCGATCACGCCTCGCCGCTTCGTGGGATTTGAGCTTACACGCGCAGTCAAAGCACGGCGGAAGGCAACAAGCGCGTGGTCGAGGCCGGACACAGGAAAGAGTCGCCCTGTCGTTTTCAACCTGTCGGTGTCAATAGGCGTAACTGCGGTATCTGTTTCTTTTTTTTTTTTTTTTGCTTTTTTTCACACCCCAAAGTGTGTCGGAGGGTCGTCCACTGACCCAGGCAAGCTTCGAGTTCTCCAAGCTTCTGTACACCTTTTCCACAAGGGCGCAGCCATCTTGAATGTCGTCACTTCTGACACGCGTTAAAACATCGTTTTAACGCGCAAAACAGAATGCGTGATTGTCACACATTTTGTTTTGCCTCACCTATATTTTCTCGCATATTCCAGGTTCAAATGCCCTATTATCTTTTCGCCTCGCATACCAGATACGGAATCCACGTGACTGAGAACAAAAGGAAACGAAAAAAATGTCTATATTTCGCCTCCCAAGTAGCGCGCAGCGCTATGTGGACGCGCCACTTGGGAGGCGCCATGTGCGCGAACAATATATGCCCTCTCTATAAGCCTCCTGCGTTGCCCTGGGGTGCTGTACAAAGGGACGTGTTAGGACTTATTTTTGGTATAGCGAAAACTTAAGCGTCCCAAACTGTCACATATGTAGAAGCGTGCCAGCTCTGGTGCCGAACGCGAGATCACCATGAAAAGTCGAAGGAACAACGAAAATTCGAACGCCGTTGAGGCACAGGTCAAAGCTGAGACGCTAAAAACCCTGTTCACACACTTGCAACCGTGTAGAACTGACTGAGACAAGACCGGTTTTTAGGCCTTTTCCGACGGCTTAGGATCGGATGCGCTGCTGCCTGTGGAGCTGGTCCTAAGCCGTCGTAAGAGGCTTAAAAACCGCTCTTTTCTTATTCGGTACTACTCGGTTGCTAGTGTGTGAACGAACCCTAAGAGCGTAGAGTCAAAAAAACTATTGCCGCAGTCACAAAACAAACGGTGAAAGAAGTGAAAGCCGTTTACAACTCCCTGTAACGCCGGATTGGAGCGCAGCTCTTGAGGAGGAGGAGGGAAGGGTACTCAGGGGAGGGTATACCCCTCCTCCTCCTCCTCCTCTTCCTGCTCCCCTCATTCTTCAATCTCCTCCGGGGGGGGGGGGGGTCACGTGACCCTCCCCCCCTCCCTCCTGAGGTCACGTGACCCCGGGGGGGGGGGGGGGGGGGGGCTCGCGCGGTGCATTATGGGACATTTCCCATAATGCACCGCGCGGTTACGCCGACGCCGACGCCGACGCCGCCGAAGCCGGAAACGGGCGCCTAAGAGCTGCGCTCTAAAACTTCATCACGTACTTCGACCGGTATAGGCCCAGGAATAGCGCATAAAATAACAAATGCGTACAATCTTGAAGCGGCATCAAGTTCGAAGAGCACTGTACATTAAATGAAGGCGACTTTATTTAATTTTTTTAAATGGTGTTTTTAGGCTTCTTGGGAACCTGGCATACTGCCCAATTTGTCATAGACGTTTGTGACGCGTATTTCTGTACCTACGAAAGAATTGAAGAAACCGAAACTGAACAATCTGCATTCTCATTTTTGGGCCTCCAAGAACGGAGGTGACGTAGGAGCGACGTCAGATGTGAATTGTCGGTACCGGTAGCATTTAGGGCATCGAGACTCGGTTACCGCGGTGGGTTATAGCAGCGCGGTGGCGTGGTCCTTTCGTCGGACCAACATGGACGGCAATGCCGCTCTCGCGAGCGAATTCGGTTCGGTCTTCCGTTCAGTGACCTCTCAGCAAGCCAACGCTGTTCAACCAGAGACTTCGTAATGCTTCATCGCTTGGGAGTAGGTGAAAACTAGCGTCGCCCGAACGATCACGGGTCTTCAGTCGACCGTTTGAACATCCTTCAACAGCGCACAAATTTGGCATGACTACCGCCTTGCAGAATCCCTCGAGTGCCGTGTTCCTAAAGTAAACACGGCACCGACATCTGAAACCAGAACCAAAAAGTCTCGCGCCTGTTCCGACCTGTGTTCTTTATTTTATATATTTTGTTTGCCCATAGTTGCTCGTTGCCCGTTTCGCGTGCGGTGTAGCAAAGACAAAATAATTATGGTGTTTTATTTACGGTTTAGTTATCATTTTCGGTTCGATTTATAGTTTTCAAGGTTATTCAAGTGGAATTAGAACAGTGTTCTTAAAAACCACGAACCAAAGCGTGACCGATGGCACGTTTCTCGTTTCGACCAATCGCTGACGCGTCTCTTGTGACGTCACGCTTCCAGGCCCTGCAGGGTCACGTGACCTCCGCTTCTGCTGGTTTCTCCCGCAACGTTCGGGGCGTCGCCTCGATTGATCCCGGTACGATTATTACCGCGACTGTTTAATTGATTTGCGCGGCACACAAGCGCCGGTTTCGGCTGAAATTCGGGCAACGTGGCCTCGTGCCGGGAACCCAGTTCAATCGCCAAAAAATATCCGAAATTGCCTTCATTGTCCCTTTAAAGTGACAATCATAATCGGGCGACGTTTTGAGCTCCCCGACACTAATATACCGCACGCGCCTAAACTGTCTCTGCACACACTACTTTCTGCGAAACAAAAAATGGGAAAATGACAAATAGTGCCTCGTGTATGGAGTTACGAAGCCCGTAAAGCGATGTTCAATCAACCGCTGAACAGTTGGTACATGGAGACAGCGAGGCAAAATGTGTGTATTTGTGGGTGTGTACTCCACACACGTTTAGATCTCGGCAGTCTCGATGTCCGACAACTTCATTTTTGCCCTGTTGTCATGGCTACATAATTAAGCCCACAAGGGACTATCAGGCGGTGACCAATACAACCGTGTAGCGCCGCCTTTGTTTTGTCGAAGGGAGAACCAGGTTAAGAAGTTCGCGGATGGAGAATAAGGAAACGAATTTTATTTCTTAAATTTAAACGTCAGAAACAAGGCGTGGATAGCCTTTTGGCGCTACCTTATACAGGTGGCTCGCGTCCAAAATACTCGAACGGCAGTTGGCAAAGTCGGCGCCTAACGTCAGAGCGCAGTTCATCGTATAAATACTTTTCGTTCCATCACAAGTCGTTACACCGCGGGCGGCACACCCTCTCATAATCACTCGTTCCCATTCTTTTCGAGTACGGTATACCATTCCACGCGTACAACAGATAACAAAGCTCGCCCGTTTAGATGCACAACAATGATGAACCTCGATAATGGAACGCGCAATAAACTCGTTCACCTTTTTTTCCGCACTCAGGCCCATACGTCCAGCAGACGCAAACTCGGGCAAACGCTCTTGGCCTGTCCGGGACGCCAAAATGTCCGTTATTAAAGGGCGAAACGCGGCTCTAAGTTGCCTCCATAACTAGCGAGCTCGCCACCGCTAATCGCTCCATTACCTTATCTTCCGTACACCGCACACAGGCAGACCCCATGGTCGTTTAAATAACGCTGCACTTCAAAGAACCAGCGCGTATCGAAATTCAGCAATGCCACGCACGCATACTATACACGCCGCTCAAAAACTGAGGCAACCAGTTTTTCCCGGAAGCATCGCATAAACAAGCCCCAACTATCTAAATGAGGGCTGCCGTTTTATGCTCAGAGAGATAGGGAAGTAGCTTGCCGACATCCCCCCTTTTTGTCTTAAAGCTACACAAAGAACAAGAAGAAGAAAAAAAAATTGGCTGTTAGCAGAATCGACGAGTTGGAAGAGCTTGCTTTTAGCAAAGAGACCTTTTTGAAAGTACCGACGGAATCAGCAAAAGCCCAGAGCACAGAAGCGACGATTCTGTCTACGTCTAGTAAAAAGCAGGGAAAAAATATAATAATTTAAAAGATGTCGACAAGGGCAACGACGTTACGGACAGGGAAGACGACTCCCGCGAGAAAAGAATTGTGGTGAAAAAGATTAGTATCCCCTCGGTTTTACGTGAGGTCAAGCCACAAAACATCAGTCGTCTACATCGCAGAGCCTTTAAAAGGGAGTTAAGAGAGACTGATATGCAGAGGCGAGGTTCACATTTTATCTGTCTCTCCTAGACAAAAACGAAATAAATAAAAACAACAAATAAGGGGGAGAGGTATAAATAACAACAAGAATATTCTGACAGAAAGCGAGAGGGAGGGGGAGAGAGAGAGATAGACAAGAGCTACGGCGCCCATTTTTATAAGAGCCCATGGTTTCCAAGCCGCTCGATCCAGAGAGCTCGGCTCGGTAATGATCAGACGAACACACCCACTCCTACTTTCCCCCTCGCACCCCTCCCCTCGTCTTCCGCGCGTATCAGCATAAAACGCGAACCACTGAGAACTCCCCCCCAAGAACGCCGCGTCGCCGAGGCTAGGTAGGGTACTTTAAAAGCCGTAGGCAGACAGAAAACGAAACAAGGAGCCGCTCAGATAACGAATTGAACAACATCTAAAGAGGCCCATGCGAAAAAGCGTGTGTACGGCATTGCTGTATGCAGGAGGCTGGACCTCCTCAAAGAGAGGCCGTGTGCTGTATCGTAGAACAGGCATAGGATGACTAAAAGGATAGAGGGAAGGAAAAGGTCCGTATCGCGAAATTAGCGTCGCTTAAAACGCCGTAAAAGTAAAGGGACTCGGACGAGTTGTAACAGCACTGCAACCGCAGTTGCAGCGTTCGCACGTGCGCGTTTAGAGGACTCCGTTTTTTTTTAGGTAGGTTTGTTTTTTACGGAGATTGATGTTGGCGAGAGGTCTTGATACGACCGACATATCTGCTCCGAGTTGGGAGGTACGTAGGCTTTTAGCGTGTATCAGACTTAGAAGTATTCGTATTCTTCGTTGAACTCTGGAGAGTCAAGTCACCGCAGAACGCCGCAGGCCCATGCCCGCAGGTTTCTGAAGCCTTACATGCGGCTAATAGATACATACATTCATATGTAGTACAGTACATATATCATCTGTATCAACCAAAAACCGCCCCCCCCCCTTTCCTTCCCCCTTCCCCCCCCCCCCCCCCCCCCCCCCTGGGGTGTGGGTTGAAACTAAACGGCCGTAAACCTGCAAGTTCGCTTACTTTCTCTTGCTGTAAAAGTAACCGGGATGCGTACTGCCCATTAGTATGATCCTGTCCCTGTCACGTCAAAGTAAAACGTCTCCACCGGTGATGTTTACACAAGGCACGCTACAAATTTATAAACCACCGCGCCTAAAAAAAAAAAAAAAAAAAGGTCCTACTTGTTTTTACAGGGAATTAGCAGACTTCGAATTTAGAACACCCATTCAAAGTGCCAAAAAATATTCGACTGAATACTGAGACCAGGGGGCCAGGGCGAGACCAAGGGACTGGGACATCGGCGCCTGTTGTCATTGGTCAGCGCCACGCCGCTGACCAATCAGAGGGCGGCGCTGTCCCGGTCCCTTCGTTCTGACGTCTTGCATAGCCCCCCGGGAGAGCGCCTGAAGGGAATTAGTGAAACCGATCTATGTTTCTGGCGTCGTGCCTGCAGGTTGACGCCAGCTATAAAACGGGGCATGCATTTACCCCGTTTCACCTTACAATGGACTGTGGCGAACCCTTCGAGCCACGCCAACCAATCCAAGGCTTGGTAACGTATCACCTGACTACGCAGCCCGCGTGTCTTAGCAACCCTCTTGAAGGTCACGTGACAATCACATGGTATTGGATTAGTTACATACGAGCCTGAATAGCTCGTGGAGTCCTCCACGATTCAGCTGTAAGGTGAGACAGTGTGCAGATGCCAGCCTCGGCAATTAACAGGTTCGTGCGCAGGCGCAGTACTGACAGTAGCGCCATCGTAGTGCATGGCGTGACATCGGAGAGCTAAGTTGGTCTATAAACGACGAGTTGGTTTATAAACGTGTATAGTGTATAGTATACAGTCTGAGCATCCAGACCGAAGCAATTGTTTTGCTCCGAAAACTAGACGCGGTCAAATCCCACGCTCGGTTTTGCGGGGGGTGGACGCCCTTGGATTCAAGGCAAAATCCGATCCACTCGGCGCTAACGATCTCGCTCTCTGCATCTCCGATGTGACGGGAGTCGCAGATAGAAGACCGTTCAGTAGAGGAGGCGAGTGAAACGGGAGAACCTGTTACATTGAATCATTCGATAGAGGCGCGGCTTGGCGCGCTTCAAGATTGCCGCTTGTCTTTTTAAGACCACGGTCAAGCGGCGAAACACTTCGCTCTCGTTTTCTCTCTTGGTCGCACAGGGCGCGGTAACCTATCGTCGTTCCTTCACACTGGAAAGTGGGGCTGTATGCAAGTTTACAGGGAGGCTGGCGCACCCACGAGTTTCCGTTAATGGTCGCCTTCTTTGAACATTTTCCATTCAGCCTCCAGCGCGAAACGAAAGAGAAACGATATTGCTGTAACGTCCCTTTGCACAAGAGGAGTAGCGGCGTACAACCCCAAAAGCTTAAAGCTTACTAGGAATGCGAGCATTTTACTTGAGATATCGATGCGTCTTTTTTTTCTTTTCTTCTGTGTTCTTTCTGCTGTAAGTTTTATGTCCTCATCAACAACTGCGTGGATGTAACGTTAATCACGGATTGCTTCAACAGACAGCGAAAACGAGTGGAGCAGCTTTTCTTTTTTCTGCTTTTTTTCTAAGTCATTCTTTTTTTTTTTTTTTAGCTTTCCTAATCTTAAGGGACTTGACTTTCATATATGAGTGTGAGACGTTGACAGCTACTGTCATAGACAGGCGTTTTGTGTGAATATTTAAACAGCGTTAATTTTATCTGCCACCAGATAAGGCACAACTGGCACGAATGAATCTAAGACGAAAAAGGCGAAAACCTAGACACACACACACACACACACACACACACACACACACACACACACACACACACACACACACACACACACACACAAACACACACACGCACGCCACACACACACACGCACGCACGCACGCGCACACACGCACGCACGCACGCACGCACACGCACACACACATACACACACACACAAACACACACACATACGCGCGCGAAAGTATACAGTGCACGACACTATCAGCGCAAACACGATTTCGGCGATTATTCGCGCTTTATTTCGTAAGGGTATTTGCAGGCGTCAAGATTTGGCACCTCGGTTAATTCTCCAACCTGATAACTTCCCACTAAAATAGTAGTTTTGATGACAGTCATTCGATACTGAGAAGAAAACAAAGAAAGCCGGCGATTGTTTGTTCGCGCCAACCATGTCGCGGAGTGTGTGTTTGTAAGATCGAACTACCAATTGAACGAAGCAATGTACGTTCAGGTCTCGATCCCAACGCAGTTTACAAAATCTTCACACTATCGAAAAACAGAAGGAGAAAAGACCGACGACACTCCTGACACTAAAGTCAAGCCAGCTGCGAACACGAAAACGAGCGTTGGGAAATGATAACCGAGATGTTCGCCTCCTGAAGCTAGAAACTTGGCAGGTTTCCGCCCTCCATTTATTTATTTTTTTGAGAGGATGCCAGACAAACATCAGTTCAAAGTGCTTTCTCGTATAACGATTACAACATGAACTGCAACTTTCAATGGTTTCTATATATATATATTTTTTTTTTATTTTAAAGTGAACATTTTTATAATGCAATTAAATGCAAAGGTGCAAGCGAGCTGGACAAGAATGACGAAAATAATCCCTGGAGAAGGGGAACAAGAGGGACAAAGGACAAACACAAATCTCCAAACACAGCTAGGGGAGTGGTGAGCGACCGAAAAAATCCGCCTGCTCCGGGTATCAAACCCGGGACCTCTCCACTAGTGGAGAGGTCCCGGGTTTGATACCCGGAGCAGGCGGATTTTTTCGGTCGCTCACCACTCCCCTAGCTGTGTTTGGAGATTTGTGTTTGTCCTTTGTCCCTCTTGTTCCCCTTCTCCAGGGATTATTTTCGTGAACATTTTTGCCGCATATTTTCTTAAAGCAATGAAGACACCTACCGAAGGGAGAATAACTAAACTCTGCTAACGACTGTAGTGTTTACTGTGTATTCGTTTTTTAAGGCGAAAGCCATACTTGTCCCACTGAGCGAAAAATCGCAGTAAATGGCCATAAAATTACGATTGCGCGGCACGCGCCGCCCAATGGGCGGCCCTACTTGTCATGTTACCTTGGCGTCGTCCTTGCGGTCGTTAGAAGTCGTCCTAGACCCTTAGGACAGACCTGATTTGTCACATTACGTGAAAAACAAACGGCGTTGTTGTGCCCGAAAGATGGCCATAAAAATGCGCCATCAAGCGTCATCAGCGTGATGATATCAAGCCTCATCATACGTCATCAGCGTGGTGTCATCGCCGGAGCGCCGTGTGCAAAAGATGCACTTCGGACTTCCATCTCTGCTCGTTGTGTGCTTCGTGCGATGGACTGTGAGGCGACCGCGTCTACATCTACGGAGGCTTCCGCAGGCAAACGTGGCCGCCCACGCAAATACGCCACGGTTTCCTTAAGTGTCCTCCTCTAGGCGTCGTTCTCGACGTCGTCCTAAACGTCGTCCTTGAGCTCGTCCTAGAGGTTGTCCTAGAGATCGTCTTAGAAGTCGTCATAGACGTCGTTCTTGACGTCGTCCTGGAGGTCATGCTTAGGCGTCATTCTCGACGTCGTCGTAGACGTCGTCCTCTAGGCGTCGTTCTCGACGTCGCCCTTAAGGTCCTCCTAGAGGTGGTCCTAGAGGTCGTTCTATCGTCGTCCTTGACTGGCTTTTGCCTTCCTACACGTTAGCAGTCTTTAGTGTACTCGTGTAATTTTTTTTAACCGGTTAATCGGTAAAATCTTGCCGAACCAAAATATTAAAGGCTTCTAGTATGCAGGCGTGGACGAGAACACCTCTATGAAGGGCAAAATTTGGATGAAATTTTAACCTAAGCTAATCTGTAGGGGCAAGATTTGTAACTCCAGACAAGGGTGCAGAAGGTTATTCGTATCCCGGCCACTTGAACGCCGCGCTAGTGTCCGTATAGCGCAGCAGACTGCAAACAATAAAAGGAGGTCGCTCTTGCCGGAGAGTATCAACGAACCCCTTTACCTCTATATGTTAGCCGAAGTATGAGTGTCTGCAGCATCTGTGAGTCTGAGTGTCTTTGAGCTGCTCTCAACTACAGATCCAAGTCGATTCTTAAACAAAGCTGTATACTGCGCCGTTTATCACATATTAAAAAAAAAAGACTTAAGAATATTGCGTGTGAAAATGAACGTGACCTATTAATCTATTAATTAATCGATGAAAGGGTGGCGATTTATCCGATTAAAAATGTTTAGTCGACGTCCAGCCCTATTCGCAACTCCAGCCCGCCGTTCGCCCTCCCGCGGACGAACGGAGAACCAGAGGAACGGGGACGGCAGCGGCGGCGGCGGCGCGGAAGTGGTGGCGGGGGCTGTTCTCCTTGATGGGTGAAGCCGTTTTAACGAAAAAAGTGAGCGCGTTAAAATAGGAATTATTGTGCTGCTCCGCCTTGCAACAGCGTTGCGCGACGGACCGGGATGTCAAATTTCATTCGGGACTTTTCGCATATCGCATACGCTGCGGATTTCTGGTGTTGTGCTTGACCGCCAGCTCAATCTGTGCTCAACGTGACGGCAAATGCTCCCGCTAGTAACGTGGAGCTCTAGCGTACGGTCTACGAAAAGTCTATACTTTACCCTAAGTAGGAGAAAACTCGCCGCGCAACGGTATGTCAAGGAATACACACCAGGAATGGGTTCGTGTTTTAAGGCCGTAGGAACAAGACAATTTATTCCAAGCGCTTTTAAAAGATAGAATACGCATACTTGCTTTCAGGTAATTACAAGGTAAATAAAGAAATACCTGAAGCATTTTAAGCGAGTCTGTGCTAGCCAGCTGTTCGTGACGAGAGCTTAGAACGGGCAGTTTCGGCGAGAGTGGCCGCAACGTTGCAAATAACACGGTACAAAAAAATGTACGGTATATCAAAATATTTATTTTTTATAGAGCAATAAATAAAACTTCTAAACACGCCGATTGTGGTAATAGGCAGTTTTAGCATAGCGTTACCGCAGGCTACCGTGAGCACGGCAACGCTCCTGGCGAGCACTGAAAATTGTACTCCAAAGACGCAGCTCGAGATTCCAGTTGTAATGCTACACCGCACGGTAGCCTGCGGTATCAAACTTCCTATCAATAGCCATACAGCAGTTTGATCCCGTGTTGCAATACACTAAAACCGACACGGTGAGCAGCGAGTTGCGAGCCTGTGACACGAAGACATCAATACTGTAAACGCTGCTCTTCCAAGCTTGACGGTCACCGCGCGCGGCTCACTTTTTAGATCACTGTTGGCCAGGCAAAGTACAAACACGAAACCGCCATCACCCTCAAAAATATTTTGCCACAAACAGTGACGTGGCCGGTGCCTAAAACGCACTCGCCCACCACAAAGCTTCGAAAGTTGAGGTTTCTGCAACTTTTAAATATCAACATGCTCGTTTTGCTAACGCGCATCAACATCTCCGTCATCTATAATATGATCCTGCCCCAACCACTTCGCGTCTGTATAGACAAATAAATAATTTTTAGCCCACTGGAGAGCGTCAGCGAGCAGGCGCACGGGAAATCCTGAAGAATCTATCCCCGTCTCTTCCGCCATCTTGGAACTACCGCCCCGCCACCTATAGGGCGTTGTAGTTGCGAATTTTTTACCCTTTTTTTCTGCTAGTAGCTTTATGGTGGGTGGTGCTCTTAGTTCGGGTAGTGTCTAGGGCAGGATGACCCTTAGTCTTTCAGTGCCTGGTGCGGGTGTTGCTGTTAGTTGAGGTGGTGCCTAGGGCAGGGGTTTGTATGAAAAGAGATTACATCGCACCATTGTCTCTTTGTGACGCCGCGCGCGCTTCCCTTCAGCACCACCCGGATACAAATCCATTGCGCTGAATTTTCTGTTTTTCACCAATACAGGGGAAGCGTACTTTCTTGCCTTCTACATTCCTCCTCATTCCGCACGCTCTTTCTACACCACCCATTTCAGCTCTACACTTTCATGCCCTTTCCAGCCCTTTCCGCTACGCGCGCTTTCTCACACACCCCCTATTTCTACCCTTTCCACCCCTCTCCGCTTTGCGCGCTTTCTCGCACCACCTGCTTCTGCTCTTTCCGTTTCTGCGTGCTGGTTCCGCATAGTTCAGTCAGTAGTGCACTCGGCTTCCACTTCGGTGACCGCGTTTCAATCCATGGCGTCGATTGCCGTTTTTTTTTGTTTTTTTTTCAAGATCGTTTTGTTGGGTGCGGACTGACCGACCTACACATTTCGTGGTTACGTGGCTTTTGAGGTTGGTTGGTTGGTGGTGATCTCAGCGAATAACGAAGCTAAGCGATAAGGCAAAAAGAAAGAAAAAGGAAAAAAAGAATAGGATGTCTGCATGGACAATGACCATGACGTCTCACTTTGGAAAGTGAACTGACATACTTGTTTTCGATTGTAGGCACCACCATACTAGTTAGAGGGGTCAAAACAATCACCCCTCCAACATATAAGTCGAAGGGTCTGTATTCTAGGCGACGCTCTCGATAAAAACGATCATCGGGATAAACAGACCGAAATGCATACACATCCCTCCCCCCCCCTAAAAAAAAAAAAAAAAAAGAAGAAAAAAAGAACAACAACAGAACGTGCGTTGGCCGTAGGCGACGTTTGCCCGAATGCCCACAGATACGTTCGCTTTGACCTTCTCGTAACCTGAAACAAGCGGCGTCTGAGTCCGCGACACAAAAATAAGTGTAACACATATTCGACCAAGTCCCATCTACCCCGAGTTGTTCCAAGAGAAAGAGAAATGGGAGGCTGGCTTTTACGGCTGGGGACATTATATACGCCCGCTGAAATTCCAGCCGCATAGATGGAGCAATCCGTGAAAGAAAATCAAAATCGAACTCGACGCACCTCCAGGGATAGAAATAAGAGGTAATTCGCGTCCTGTCCACGTTAATTAGAACTATTAATCACGCCCCAAAAAAACGGAGAGCAGTCTCGTTTCTATGCCACCGTCTTTCGATTGCCCCTCTAAGAGAAGCAAGAAAATAGAGGAGGCGGAATATAAACTCATATCTCGAAGCATCGCCCCGTTCCTTTCGGGTGGCCTCTTCTGTTCTGCGCATCGAGCGAGAAATTGGTCTGGAGGAAAGGCATCTGCATAACGAATCGCTGGACGCCGCCGCCGCTGCACGAGCTCGGGAGTCGGAGCAACCGCGCGCGCCCTGACCCAGCCCCTGATTTGCATAAGGGCCGGGAATTCAAAGGCGGTCGAATTAAGGAGGAAACGGGAACACTTGGGGGCAGAAACGCCCGATGTGCCGTTCGGACGAGAAGAACCCGGGTTATTTATGTATGGATACGCCGAATACACGAGAAGATATGCTCAGGGCCCCCTCCTGGCGCTATCTGTCGACGGATCTAATTGTGACTACGTTGAATCCTTGCCGGAAGGCTATGCGCGCCTTGGTGCGAGCGAGGCGATGAGAAGCAGACCTTTACGGGGACCGATATGTGCATACGTATACATACTAGCTCGAAGAGAAATGAGTTTCTTGGCTGCCCGCATTTCTACATTCGCTTTCTTTTTTCTTTTTTTTTTATCTTCGAACATTATTTCTTGTATCAAATACTGCCCAGTATACATACGTCAGTCTGTATAGCTGGTGCGAGAACTCCTCTTTGGCAGGCGAGTCATGTGCTGTTTGAACGCGCTAAAGCCTGGTTCACACATTTGCAACAGTTGCGTTCGCATGCAACCGAAACGACCGTAACGACAAAGTCACCGGGACAAGTGTTTGCCGTACACAGCATGGCAAGCGATGCAAGGGGTAGCTTCGCGAAGCGATTCATGAGTAAGGGTTATTGCGGTGTTTTGGTCGTTACGGTCGTTTTGGTTGCATGCGAACGCAACTGTTGCAAATGTGTGAACCAGGCTTAACACTTGCAATGATCACTTCTGCCCCACGCGTACAAAACAATCCAGATGTCCCGTGGAAAAGCGCAACATATGTGGAGGACAGGACACGCGCCGTGACTGATTTTATAAAACGGCTAATCTACCATTACAGAAAAAAAAAATGCCTTGGGCAGTGCTCACGCACTGCCACTCTTTTGTAAAGAGTGCGCTTTTTTATTATGAGTGCATTCGAAGTTAAGGACTTCCCGGTGCCTCGTGTGGTTGATTTGTTCGGTACTCATCTCACAAGAAAACCCCTGAATACATATACCTTACAGTACAGGCTGCTCTCAGTATTTCGTTGTAGAGAGAAACAGAGAGAGAGAGAGAGAGAGAGAGAGAGCAGTTGACGGTGATAGATATGTTGTGGTTGAATTACTGCACAAGAGCCGAGTAACTTATTCAGCGTGCTTTACCTATAGTGGCTGTCGCTGTTTTGCCGCTCAGTTTAGTTTTGGTTCGTTGAGCTCATGAAATGTATATATTACCACGGTGGAGCTTTAAGCGGTTTTCGCAATGGGGGAGAAATCCACAGAGGGATGTGCGTGACGTCGGCGATAGACATCAGGCCTTTGAGGTTCTTGGTGGTTGCCAGTGACAGAGGCGCGCGTGAGCAATGGCGTTGAAACAAAATAACAAAGCAACAATGACCACCTCCTCCGCCCCCCCCCCCCTACACACACACACACACAGACACACATACGCACACACACATTTCAAACTTTTCAAGTAGACAAGACCGAGGATGGGCACTTTCACACTCTCGAGTAAATAATAATACCGGGAAGGAACGACTTTCGCAAATTTTCTAAATTTGCAGATGTGATTTTTATTAAATAAGTTCTCATTTCGAGCTACCAGAAGTATCAGGATTATTAAAAGATATTAACAAGTCATAAATGTGAGCCTCCCAAACTTTATTAATCAAGTATATTCATCTCTATTTTAAGAGTGCCGCAAGAAATTCGAGGGCACTAGTTTAAGAAGGCAGTGGAGAGAAAGTGCTCATTGTCACGATCCCCGACAGTCTGGAGAAACGTCAGGTTTTGCATCGGTTAATTCAATGGTCAATAACTTGAAAAGAAAGTATCTACCAGCTTTACCGTTTGCGCCTTTTCTCATTTCAGAAATTCTCAAAAAAGAGTCTTTTTTTTTTTGTTTTTCTTTAATACTAACACAAAATTGTGCTTAAAGTTAAAATGAAATATCTAGTTAAATTAGGACTCGACTGCTTATTTACGGTTTCTGTTAACCTGAAAACGTATCTAATCCCCTCTACAATTATAAAATGTCGAGGTGTCGCAAAACTTAACCTAACCTAACTAGTGTATATTTGTGTGTACGTAACATAAATAAAAACAAAAATCTAGGGAAGTTACGGAACCTGAAATTTAACTGGAAGCAAATGATAGCTAAATATATTTGAACGCTTACATTACCTCAATTCATTTATTACCATACATCACAGCTGAGGGGGGGGGGGGGGGGGAATGTGGCCAGTCCAGTACGGCTGCGATTGCTGGCAATGTGCAGTTACTAACCAAATATTATCACTGAGCTGTGACAAAACTACTTAAAAAATTGTAAGTTAACTATTAAGTAAAACTTTCAATAGCTAGGTGTGCTTTGAGTTTTAGTATGTTTTAGTAACTGTAACTTACGTAATTTAGTAACTCGTAATTTAGTAGAATTGAAAATAGCTGGGCTTTGCAAACCATGCTCGGCCCAGAGACGGCAGTCGGTGCCGACCCGACACCGGCCAATACTGCTTGGCCATCATCTGTCCAGCCGTGAAAGACACCCCCGGCCCGGAATCAACAACCAAGACCTGCCCGAAGGTGGGAGCCACTGCCGGCCCAAATCGGCACCCTGTGCCGCCCCGTTGCCGGATAGTTCGTTTCGACCACTGTTGGGCCGATGCTGGGTGTCATTGCTAGCCCGTAATCCCAATGCCGGCACATTGCCGGATAATTCGTTTTTTCCACTGTTGGAGAGAAGTTGCGAGTTATATTTCCGGCCCGGAATCGGAAGCCGATGCCGGCCCGTTGCCGGACAATTCGTTTCAACCACTGTTGGGCCGAAGCACTGTCGGCCCGGAATCGGCGTCGAGGCAGGTTCACCACGGTGCTGCAAAACCAGAACTGACACTGGCCCGAAGACTTCTCCCGAAGCCGGCCCACTGTCGCGCCGGCTTTCGGTGCTACTTGGGCTGCAGTCACAATCACCGCCTCGACGTTCCCACTGGCGAGGTACCAGGGGAAGGGTGTGAGCATTTGCAGTCCGATTTAGCGGTTTCCACTTTTGACACCACCGCCACGAATTCAGCGTTCTCTACACTTGACACCAAAATATAACCAAAACAAACTAATTTGCCGTTATACCGGGATCGTTCGTTGTACTGCCCGAGCACCTCTCCCTCTTTCCACCGGGGAGCGGACGCCAGAACGCCGCATCGCAAAAGGCCTGACATTTTCGTCGTGTGATGCGCGCGCACGGGAGAAATCGCCGCAATGTCTCCCTCGCGAGAATCAAGACGCGAGACACTTCGAATATTCTTGAGTTACCACCTCTATCCTCTCTTTTACGCCGCACACAAATTTTGTATTGCCTTATATGCCTTGCAAGTTGGTTGTCTCACTGCTATACGGGCGCAAGTTCGTCTGCTTCTTTTGCAGGGGTTGTGATGACGTCAAAACGCCAAGCTCTGATTGACTCTGATTGAAGGATAGTGGGTAGACCTCAGCCAGCTTGCTTTGAGGTCTACCCACTGTCCTTCATTCAGAACCAATCAGAGTTTGGTGTACTGACGTCACCACAACCTCTGCAAAAGAAGCAGACGAACTTGCGCTCCGTATTGTGTTCAATTCGTACTAGTCAGTTATAATATTTGCGTGCTTTAGAGATAGAACACTGAGACAATAGGTCCCTGGAGAGTTGAAATCCTCAAATTTTGCACGCAATGTGCCGTTCCTTCGCATTAGAGGGCTTGTACTTATTGTTTCTGTGGCAGATATCACATCAATCCTTGAACTCCTTTATTTCGCTAACAAATCGGATAATAATATGACAGCAAGGGACCAATCACAAAGCGAAGGGTGATAAAATTAAGCCGACATAATAAAAAAGAGACGAAACAAAGCGCCAGCACAAAACTCGACGAACGACTCCACCCATGGGCGAACATACCTCGCTCTCCCGTCCACGGAAGGCAGACCTCGTAACATTGTTGAGCGGCGAGTTGCGATTATTTACGGATCCATCTTTCGAAGTTAAACGAGCTACAAAAAAAAAAAAAAACAGAAAAAAAAAGAACGATCGATTTCCGAGATGAATTTTAGAAGTAGAGAAATCTCCCTTGGCGCAGGGGAACACCCATCCCCGCGTATACGCCCGAGCAATCCAGGCTCGCCAAAGGGCAGCCATCGCTGTTGGCGGCCGTTAGTTTCGCATAGCCACCCGGAACTCGGAATGGCGGAAGACGGAGGACAACAAATCCGGTTCAAGCAAGCCAAGCCAAGCCCAGCTTACGCTCCGTATATCGGCAGACACCCCATTCTTCGTGGAAAAAAAAAAATAGAAAAAAGCCAGAGAAGCTTCCTCATTTATCACGCGAGTGGAGGCACCGATCGTCGACCACTCGGATTCCCACCAGAACAACAAACTGCTCCGCACAAACGAGGAAGCGAAGAAACCGCGGCGACAAGAACGCGGCAAGTGATAGAAACATGAGCTCGGCGTATGATCGGTACACGAAATACTCGTGAAACGGGTTCACATCGAGCAGTAAAAATCTTGCGTCGAAGCGATGTCGTCGATGAAACGAATCAGAAAAACAATTCTCATAAACGAATGCGAACCTTCGAAGAGCCACCACAGGCGCGATGCCTTGAAGATAATAGACATCTTCTCGGCGGGTCACACTGCTTATACGTCATACAAAAGACAGTCTGGAAACAGATTCGAAAGCGAGTCACCGCGAGATCGGTGCTTCGAATACCGCGTGGCAATAAGTTCAAAGATAGACTTGGGCACGCGGCATTCAAACCATGGATATTGCGGTGACTCGTATTTCCAGACTGTCTTTTGTATGAGAGTAAAACTATACGCACTGTGCACTTCGGTCGGAAATGGCTATACGCACTCCGCTAAACTCGTGTAAAACGAATGGTCACAGCAAGTTTTTCTAAGCGATGGCATAGCGTGGGGTTAAGACGTCCGCTTGATACGCAAGTGGACGCGGGTTCGATCCCATGGGGGTGGGCCTACTTTTTTCCCCCTTTTTTTTTTTTCTGGAACATTTTGTTTCGTCGATGCATTAGGCGATATTTACGACATTTCTTTTTGCGATGAACACTAAGAAAACCGAATGTTGTCGCCGAAACTCTGCAGAACTAAATGTTATGGGACTCCCTTTCCGGGGGTGCGATCGGGTACAGCGGGGCTTGGGTTGCCGGCTGGACGCCGCGAAGCGGCGTGTACTGGTTAAGTTTTGTAATTAGCAGCCGATACTGTCGCCGCGAAGCGACGTGAACGCAGGCGGGGGGCTGTGTTAACAAGCTCCCCAGTGATACACGCGCCGTTCGAAAAGGGTGACCCAAATGGCACGTGTTCTCCGCGGAGTGCGTATAGCCATTTCCGACCAAAGTGCACTCCGGAGTGCGTATAGCTTTACTCTTTGTATAATGTATGAGCAGTGTAATCCCGGCTTTACACTTGCCGGTGTTCCTACATTCAGTTACATGGCATGTCATTGTTCTGGACATGGTTCTGCCGTTGTCGTCACCAGCATGTCGTCCATCTCAATTGTCGAAAAACAGTTAGGACGGCGTTAGAGGTGGCTGCTCGCTACAATCAAATTAATTTATACATATCGCGAGAATTCCGGATTACGTTCACGTTTTATTTTTTTCGCTACTTGACCTTTGACGTCACCACCTTTATATTTTCTCGCTCTCGCATGGTTTCCGAGCTTTGCGAACCCGCAATCTTGGAGACCATGCCCACACTCGAGAGCTTGGGGGTTCGGACCCGATGAGCGAAGTGATACACCCATATACTACTTCATATTTAATAAGCACACAGAAAAACCCAGCAAAAAAACTATATATCATTTAGTTTCCGTAAAGTAGGCCAGTGTCACTTACCCGTCCAATTCACGTGTTGATTTGCTGTTTTCCAAAATGATTCCACAAAAAAAACAAAAAAAAAAACAGTAGCGGCCGGGTAATACATTAAGAAACACCAGCTCTCGAGGTCTAGTCCTTTTCTGTGCAGTTATTTGGTCGTTGAAACCGCCGTTCCACACCTCCGGCCCAATGCTCCGGCGTAGCAAGAAACCGCGCTCAAAAAAAGAAAGAAACAGTGACTCACAGTATCGTATAGCGGCCCACGCAGCGACGTCGTCAAAACGATACGCCACGATGCAATCAGGCCCTGGAAATTAATGCCTCAAGAAAGAGGTTCAAAAAGCAAAACTTCCGACCCTCGCCGTTCTCCAATCAGAAGCCACCCACGGCCCCTTCAATACTTCAAAAAAGAAAAAAAAGGAACAAAAACGGCAACAACAATGCCTCTACCTGAGAAGAGGCCCACACGCGCGCGACACGCAAGAGGTCTCCCAAACGACGAATCAAAAGGCGAATTTCACCGACAACATATTCGCAAACAGCGTCGCCAGCACGCACGCACGCACGCAGGTACCCTCGCACGCGCACACTCACTCACTCACCAGCACTCACAAACAGACGCACGCGCGCGTGCATCCACGAGCCACAAAATACTAAACGGGTCAAAGAGGCGACGGCCATCTTGGTTTCACGCACGGTCCGACGCGTTTTGCAGCGTCATTCTCGACGAAGGCGGAAGCCACAGCCTCAACTTTTTTTTTTCTTCTTCTCTTTCTTTGCTTCTTTTCTTGTGCTCGTTAGAAAAAAAAAAAAAAAAAGAGCCGCGCAGACAGACGCCGAACAATGAAACCCCCTAAGTTGCTGCTTTAATTAGCGCGGGCGGCCATGGAAGGGATCGTTTCGTTGCTCACAGCAAAGACGAATGTACAAGCGCGAACGACAAGAAACAAACAAAAAAAAATAGCCAAAATGGGAGAGGTTATACCGCGCGTTCCGAATATACGTACACGGACACATAGAACCTACAATTCCTCTTTGATCGTCCGGGCAAGTACACCCCCCCCCCCCCCCCCCCCCCACCCCTTCTTCCGGGCAAAGGCATTCATTTCGTGTCTTAAACCGTATTCCAGACACGGACAGTTATAGCACGCACGTGCGTGCATGTCATGCGCGCCCGCGGAGAAAATATATACTTTTGGTCCGCGAACAGGAATCTCATTTCTCAATTAACGTGTAAGCATCCTAGGTCTGAACTAGATTTCCGCATGATTCTGGTTCGTTTATACGCTTGCACTGTGTAGAAAAAAGAAAAAGAAAAAAAAAAAAGATGGGAGCCGCCTGGGCGCCGCCATTGTCTTTTGGCCTATTTGCCAGCTAATGAACGGAGTGGTAGCTCGGGGTGGAGTCTCGTTGCGTTTATCCGAATTCGCTTCTGCCCGCTGCACAAATTGTTCCGATGAGCAATTATTTGGTAAATCGGGACGGACGAAAGCAAGGATGTTATATAAGGACTTGCTGGAGCGGAGGTCGCCTATCCCACACCTATGTGTGGCTTGCACGGGACGTCGTCGCTTCGTGCTGATGGTCATTCCTGTAGGCGGTATTCGCTAGACGCCATAGTTCAGGGCACTGCTCACTGGGCATGCTCCGAAAGAGCTCACACGCTTATAGTTTCCCAAGTCCGGCAATCGTAAAGCCGGGGTCCCACTGCTCATACATCATAGAAAAGACAGTCTGGTAAACACGAGTCACCGCAGTATCCGTGGTTCGAATGCCTTGAACTCATTGCCTTCCGGCATTCGAAGCAGGGATCTCGCGGTGACTCTCGTTCGAATCTGTATGCAGACCGTATTTTGTATCATGTATACGCAATGTGACCCCGGCTTAATGCTGTGGAATGCACGTCGCAAAAGCACAGTGGAAGCTTGCCGTCAGCACACGCAGAGCAGCTACGCAGTCAGCTGAGGCCGACAAATACATATCCCTTTGCCGAAAAGAAAATTGTTTTTTTGGTGGAGCGAAATGCATGCGCAGCATGCATTTTGCATGCTGCATTTCGGCACTAAGGCCACCGCTACGTCCGCCGGTGGGACGTCAGCGCAAGCCGTGTATAGAGACGGGAGAGGGCGAAGCCCGACTGACTCTCGTTTCACACGGTTTGGAAACGTACAATGCACGTTTGCATCCCAAGAGCCGTCGCAAAATTAGTTTAGCACCTCGCGGAGCGGCGTGTCCGCGTACCGCACTACTGGAGCCTTTGAAGCATGCTTTTGGTGTTCATGGGTGTGAGAGAAAGCTGATGGAAATAGACTGGTGTAACTGTGAGTGAGAGAGAGAAATAAATAATAGAAAGAAATAATATTGGTGTAAATTTGTGTGTGTCTGATAGAGAAAGAGAGAGGAAGAGGGATATATAGTATTGGTTTGTGTGAGGAGATTCAGAACGAGATAATATGTCTGTATATTTTGTGAGACCGAAAAAGAGTGATAATAGCGTGTGAGAGAGACGGAACGAAATAATGTTTGTGTGCATGTCTGCAGGGGAGGAATACAGAGACAGCAAGAGGAAATAGGGACTTTTAGCAAACTGTAACCGTGTTCCTCGTACCGCATTACCGGAGCCTTTGAAATATGCTTTTAAGCGTACGCCCGGCCGATACCGTGACCGCGGGGAGCGCTCTTAAAAGCATGCTTCAAATACTCCTCCGGTAGTGCGGTACACGGAACACGGTAACAGTTTGCTAAAATTCCCAAATATTGGCTCGTGCGTGTGTGCCTGCCTGGGGATCGGTAGGAAACACTGAGAACGCAGGCGCGCTCAGGTTTGCGTCCATGCGTGATGAAGGAGGAGAGAGGGAGGGAGAGAGGCGAGTAAGTGTGCGCGTGTATGTCCGTTCATGGTAGTCACAAGACTGCATTTCGCACCGCCGCCGAAGGTGAAGAAACGCGATAAAAGTCGACAGCTACGTCTCAAATTGTGACGCTGTCAGGTCTCGGTTCGTTGCATTAGGGGCACCGTTTCTCAGGTGCCCCTAATGCCCACAGAGCACCGCACCGCTGACAGCTTGAGAATCGACGCGTCTTCTCTTCCGTAACTTCGCCGGCAACGTCGTGGCAAAAACGTAGGAAACGTGTGCAGGAAGCTGCATCAGCGTATTCTGCCACTGCAACGACGGTACATCATAGAAACAAAGAAGGGGCGGGGGGGGGGGGGGGGGGGGGATGGACCAGCCAGCAGGGACGGAACAAAACATGCTACAGCTCGCAGGATCTGAATTAATTGTTTTTCTCGCGTCCTTGCTTGCTCTCCTTGTCACTCGATTTAGATGGGATATTTTATACTGGCGTACTTAAATATACAACTCGCACGTATGTAATTAAGGGGGACTCTGAGTGTTGTCCCTTGCTTCAAATAACAACAATATTTTCTGCAATAACACTTGTTCATCAACTTTTTTTTTTTTGGTAGGTTGGTAATATTTAGGAGTAAATTAAGTTTGCAAGGATGCTCTTGAGGCGCCTGCCCCGTTTAACAACAACAAAAAAAAACTTTTAGCTATCGATGCAACTTTATTTATATGAACAAGATAAGTAGAACAGTCAGTCAAATGAGAGAAGGATAAAAAAAAATTGTGACGGAAAAAAAGGGCAGGGGAAAAAAAGGCTAAGAACAATCTCTTCGCTGTCTCGAGACATATATCCTTCGAGCAAGATTGTGCAGAACGCACGCACGCACGCACGCAGAGAGTCTCTTATGGCGAATTCGGGTGACCAGACGCCGGCGAGACCGAGCCGGCGGAACCGGCAACCAGAAACGCGCCGTCGGTACACCAAGTGACCCTCACCACCCGAACACGAAACGCGAGACGGTGGCAGTTTACTTCGCCTCTTGCCCGCGCGACACCGCTACTGCGGTGGCTACCGTAACACCGCTAGGCTATAGCGAGAGGCTGTCGCCGCCGTCACCCATGTCCCAAGAGCTTGGATTGACTCGAGTAGTGGCTGCTGCAGATCAGTTTCGTTCTTTCGTTCACTTTTCTCACCGACCTCCTCTCGCATTTCGGAAACGACGACACCGGATACAGTCTGGCGCCTACTCGCCCGGCCGTTTGGAGCTCGGGCGGAAAAGGCGCCGGAAAGTTGCCGGTGCTTGCCGGAGAACCACCACCCAAACGGTACGCGCCGGCCGGAAATCGACCACGCGAACACTATTGCCGGTTTTCCGGCAAAATAAGGTGCCGACGACTGACCACCCGAATTCGCCATTAGCCACGGGAAATTTCCAATTGCGCTGCGGTCCGAAAGACGTAATACGTACGCAGGAACTGAGAAAAAAAAAATACAGTGAAAGAGTTGAAAAGCGCGAGCAAAAGAACCATGGCACAGCAACAATGGCATCCAAAGCGGACCAGCCAGCGTGAGATACGACCCCACGATATCCACAAGAGACCACCAGCCTCACTCGGGGCGCCAGAAAGGCAGCGAAAGGGTCAAAAGGAGCCTACTTATTCCCTTCCCCTTTCCCCCATCTTTTTGGTCTTCATTCCATTTCACGTATCTTTCTTCTTTTCGCGCTTGTAACGTCGCTGCTCTCCCCTCCCCCTGCAGAGAGAAGAAGGAGCAGCCGAGGCGACTGCTTGACGCTGCCCGTGTTCAACATATGCCAGATGCCCTTTGGGGCTGCTGCTGCATGCCGACGCTGCTGAGGCGACTGCGCCCCAAACTGACTTCCTCGTTCGGTCTTTTTTAATTTTTTTTTTTTTTAGTGAGGTTGTGATTTTGTTTTGCAATTCATCAAAGTAATAACCTCTGAGCTCGAGGAAATTTTGTGTGGAAATAAGACCGTATTGTGAGACGAACCGGGGAAGTTGTGTCTAAACAGTAGTCCCCTGTAGCGTCTAGGAACTGCGAAAGAAGCTTTGCAACCGAATTTGAAGAGGAAAATGACGTCGTTACGCCAGTCAGTTCGTTCGCTGTAATCTTTCGACAACACAAAAAGAGACAAGCACCTATCAATGCCTTTTTACAAAAAAAAAAAAACAGTTTTGAAAAAAAAAAAAAAACATACAGAGAACTTCGTCTAATGACAAGTGCGCCTCGAAGCATTTGGCATTCAGCGGAGCGTTGTTCTACGTGGATGGAGCCTCTTTGCAGTTCGTTTGTCGCAGAAGGTTTTGAAGTTGTGAATGTTTCTGAGACGGTTTTGGCGAGTCTCACGAAATAAAATTCCAGCCAAGCTGCTATGGTGGAGGTTAGAATCACACGGACACGAAGATGTCAAACAAGGGTGCACACTCACCCGATGGGGTTCTTGAAATCGCGCCTGCGTGTGCATATATACTTGGGCGTCGTAATCGTTTTGAAACGAGTCAGCAAAACAGGTCCGCCTCATTTATGCGAGCTAAGCAGACGCCATACGGCGGTCTTTCAGGTAGTAGAAGTTACTATACTTTGTTTCAGCTTACGATGGACCGCAAAGGACGCTGTCACGTGTCCTTCCGGTTGGGTGGAGCGACGCGAGGAGCGCGAAGTCACGAGACAAGCTACGAACTATGGATTGGCTCGTGTAGGTCGTAGCATCTATCGCGGTATATTGTAAGGTAAAATGGAGTATGGGCATCGAACCTTTAAACGGTGATTATTTTATAATCTTGCGCAGACATTTCGGCCTTCATCTTGCGGCTCGGCTAACTGCCAGCCCGCCACCTATCGATACGCGGGCCTGCAGGCGGACAGGCGTACGGGTTTTAACTTTTCTGCCCAGCCCGCCACGCCATCCAGGGTAAAATTCTTTCTGTGCAAATATTTTTTTGGCAGAGTCACGTGACCCATAGTTCAAGCATAATTTAGGAGGAGAGGACAAGGTTTACATAAACACTTGTGCGAAACCACGCTTGTGTCTGCTTTTTATTTTCTTCTTTTCTGCCACGCCCCACTATATTTTATTATGCCTGTTAGACGATACAGTATTGTAGTTGTCTAGTAGAGAGACACTATCCGAGAAACAATAATATAAAAAACGAGCTTTTAATTAAGGAACCCTATAGCTGTGTTACATATTTCTTAGTCCGTTTTCAGGCTGCGGATTATTTTAGACCAAACTTTGTCGAACGCTCACGACACTATAAAGTAGGAAAGCTAACCTCCCCCCTCTCCATCAACTTTTAAACCTACTCCTAATTTGACTAATAAATGTCACTTAGCGTACTACCCCTTAGCTTATTGTATTGACACTCCGAATGTATCTATCACTCTTCACTCACCGCGCGTACAAAGAAAAAAAAAAAAAACTTATTGAAACGGAACAGCGGTAGCCTCCAGCTTCCATACTCCTCACCGCCAGCATCTCACTCTTTTCAGAAATCGGTCTCGACAAAAAACGAGAGAAAAAAAAAAAGAAGTCACAAAAACGGAAACCATGAAAACCTTGCTCAAAACAACCCCCATCAAAGCTACTAAATCGCCCAGACGCAACGGGTCGCAACCAAGCTCCTGGTGGTACGATACACGCTCGTCGTCTTCATCGAACACATTCCCGGGCTTAACGTACGTCACGCGCATGCCGGCACACATCAACGCACATACACACAAACGCGCACGCGCACAGACCTCATATTAGGCGCGCGATGTAAAGAGAGAGAAGAAAAAGCGTGTGCTAACTATCCCTCCATGCCGGCCAACCAGACTCGCGTGGCGCTCATAGAGGGGACCTCGGAAGCACAATTCCTCCGAGTCGTTCTTCCCTCACAAAGTTTTCCCGCACGGATGGAATCGTACCTGTTCTTTATTTCTCGTTTTATTATTCTTCTTTTTTAAGAGTAGCCCCGGACAAACGACGGTGAAGAGGGGCGGTGTGGTCGGTCGCCGACGGAGCACGACGGGGATCGCGTAAAAGGAGGAAGAGGAGGAGGGGGAGAGACAAAGAGGGAAGCACGGCTAACCGCCGGCATATCGGACAATAGTTTAACTGGCCCCTATATCCGAAAAAAAATGTTTGGGGGAATTGAAACCGGAGAGGTTGCATGGTGAGCTTGGAGGGATAGAGAGAGAGAGAGAGGAAGAAAAGGCTCCCAGGCGCGAGCAGCATTAATCTCAAGGTAGTTTTCTTTATCGACAACAATGTGAGTTGACCGGCACGTGCCGCGTCGATGTGATCGCGGATCTTCGATTTTATTATAGGTTTCTTTTTCTATAAAGACAGTTGGTGTATTTGCGTAGACGCGTGAACGAGATTGAATACAGCTTAGCCTTTGTGTTTGTGCGAGTGTGACAAATCAAAGCCCGAGAAATGGTGCTGTGCACCGAGAGACTGAGGGAAAGGAGGAGCCGAGATTGCAAGGAGGCGTCAGAACGCAGAGCTTCTGGGGAGTAAGCAACTCGGTTTTGTAATGCCGTCGTTGTATAGTGACTTGACCTTACAGCCCTGAGATGCGTTTTCGTTGCACAGGCGTTAAGCTTACGCGTCGGAAAATTTGGCCAAAATTGAGTACGTTAAGGCTGAACTCCGTGGGGCGAATATAATACGGCGAACGACCGACGAATTTCGTCCGGCGGCTAGGCTCGCTTGCGCAACAGTCGCTGTTTTGACGCAGCGTCGGGAGCGAACAACGTCAGGCGCTCTATGGAGCGAATGTCCATATAGAGTCTCGTTCGCAGCACATTCGCTCCAGGCGGTTTGACGGATATCTAAGACAAGGCCATGGCGTTGTAAAGGTAGGCGCACTGGATGGTTGTTCCCTAAAACGGTGACTGATCTTCTCTTGTAAAAACGACGCCTTGACATACAGAGGCAGCAGAAAAACAATTTCGAAGTACCGCTGAAGTCACTCCTTCCCGGAGCCTAACGTGTTCGGAATATCCTCTCTCCCGCATCTTCAGCGCCTATCGAAGCTATGCACGCGCACTCTTGCTATTTTCACAAAAGAAAAAGACAGAAAAAGACGTCACGACTGGTGTCGATGAGGGGAAACATACCTAACAAGCTTGCAATTGCACGCGCTGCCCACACGAGCGACACGCACTTGGCGGCCGAAATATTTGGGTATGACGTAACGACTGGTCGGAAGTTTGTCGTGTTTTCTCGCGTTTAGTCACATCTTGGAGGTTACCGAACGTGAAATTCCGATTCACGGGATAAAAATACCCTAGAATTCACCTGTTTTCAAGAACCTCCTCAACTTCCCTTTAAACGCCACGTCCGTGGCGGAAGTGGCGTACCTATTATATGGGGTATGGATGTGGACGCCTTCTGCTTCAGTAGTTTAACCCTCTTCCCCCTGTCATCTGTTCGTTCAAGTTCTGTGTCGTCAGCTAAAGCCGGTGAATGATTCCCGCATTGCAGGCACTGACCCGCTTGCGAGGAATATAAACGCTCGAACCGTTAAAAAGTGGCTCCCAGGGAACTAAGGCAGCAGCCGATTCGCAACCCCAACAAAAAAGAAAAAAAAAAGAAAACGAGTGGAGAAGGTTGTACCGCAATTAGAACCATTTCGTGATATAGGAACGTGGGAAACTCAAGCAAACCAACACAAGCCCGCCGAGAGACCTCATCCTGTTTTGTGGTCGCCAATTTCCGCTTTCCGCTTCAAAGATAAAACGGAACACGAGTTCGAAAAACGAAAAAAGCAGAATCTATACAACACGCTCTTTTTGAGCGCGTCCGCGTGTTTTCGGGTTTCTCCCAGACATGTAATGTTTATTCTTAATTCCGTTTTTTTTTTTCTTTTCTTTCTTTTCCCCTGCGTTTGAAGTACCACACGTGTCGACTAGGACGCACCCGTCACCGAAATTGACGGAGCATTTCCCGTTTACCCAGGCTTTATGATCTGCTCTTTGTTTGCTGTTGAGTTGGCCATTTTGCTTCTTTGTAGCGGCTTGATACCTAAGTATGACATTTCCCTGAAGGCCATCACGCGTTTATTGACTTCCATTCGTAATTAATCCCACGGAAAAACTTTGCACGGGTCTGAGCATGGCTCGAAATTATGAGTCAGTCTAGACTCTTGTTCCCGGTTTATTTTTAGAGAGATTACCAACTATGTGATATCACGATCGATTGATGGATGGCTATGATTAAGAAAAAAGAGCTCGATAAAATCATCTTCCGTTGGTGGTCTTTAACGGGGCAATGAAACGATTCTTCAACTTTCGCTAAATGCTGCTCGGAATCACTCCCTAACGTTAATAACCAAATAAACCTGCCTTAGCTTTTATTTCTTTTTCTAAGCAATGGCAGTCGGCAAATAAATTAATATGTGCATCGTTCATCCCCTCAACTCGGAGCCATAACAAGCGGCCATGTGACCGTCGATAACTCAATACACCGATCTCACCAAGCGTTCGATTATAGCCTCCTCTATACTGACAAAGCCTGGCAGTTCGATGACGGAGCCATAGAGTGCCCGGTAACAGATTTGGAGCGCGAGGATCTGATAGCACAGAACATTTCGGGGGGGTCTGGTATTCAGCGCACAGCTTTTGCAGCGGCGAGGGCCCGAAACATGGTTTTCAAACCAAAGTAACGTTGTTTCAAACCCCGACGGGAAAAGAAGCAGTAGCCCGAGGAGCGCCAGAAGCAAGAGCGGACATTCCATCGCTCGGGACGAGTGTGTTTCGGCGTCTCGCCGCAGCGGGGCGCCCGTTACATGTCACTTGTCTGCCGCTCTACCTTTTCAAGTTCGGCGACCGCGTCACGTGACGATCTGCATAGCGGCGAGATGTTTGGGTGGCGCCCTCCTATAATTACCTTTCGTGACGTCATTACCCTATGAGCAACAAGTTCGATGGTGTTTGTAATCAGCATGGTGGAAGCTGAAAATCATTGCGCTTTTAAACCAATAATGCCAACACCGTCAAAATCGAAGTTCTTACATTACTCTTATTTCCGTCGATGAGGAATCCTTTGCTGACGTCAAAGTCAGCATTCGGCCAATCGTGGAGGGCCGATCACCGCGACGCTTTTGATCGGTCACGTCGCCAGTCGACGCATTCGAACGCCGCCATAATTTTAGTTCACAGGAGGCAGACGGCAGTTCTCGAGAGGTCTCGTGCCCTCTCATGCTCTTCACGCACAGTGCTTCAGGGAAGTTGTCCCACGTGCAGACAGACTAAAGTTCCCTCGACGCATTGCGGCAGCGGTTCCGTAACAAAACTAGCTGATCAGAGCCGGTTCAGACACTTGCGGTTGAGTGCGTTTGACTGCGTTGCGTCGAGAACCGAAAGCCAGTCACCGGCACATCTGTGCTTCGTATGAAGCGTGGAATCCAATTCAAGGACTCATCTGGGCACGCGATATTAGCAGCAGGGATGTCCTGGTTTCTCGCAGCCGCAACGCAGTCAAACGCAGTCAAACGCAACTGTCTGAACCAGGCTTAAGAACTGTGGAAATAAACAAGCGACCACGTGGCCTGATGCCTATCTAATGCCGCCAACGTTAATCATATCCACGCGCTGGGGTCGGCAAAGTAGAAGACGCGTGCTGAGCTCCTGGCATTGTTAAGGCCGGTTCAGACACTTGCGTTTGAGTGCGTTTGACTGCGTTGCGGCGAAAACCGAAAGCGAGTCACTGGCACATCTGTGCTTCGTATGAAGCGTGGAATCCAATTCAAGGAATCTTCTTGGCACGCGATATAAGCAGCAGGGATGTCCTGGTGTCTCGCTGCCGCAACGCAGTCAAACGCAGTCAAACGCAACTGTGTGAACCGGGCTTTAGAGTTCGGCTATTTTCATCACCGCAGTGGTTGGGCACGAGCCACTACCCGAGTTTTCACCAAGGCATTGATCGTTACGAGCCGAAGTCGAGCGCTCACGCAGTGCTCGACTGTCGTCAGGCGGGTGGTTTCGATCCCACAATTATGCCGCCAAACTTTGCGAAAGCGAGAATGGAATAAATAGTCTCCTTTTATTCTCGCTTTTTCACCGCGACCAAGAAGCTTTTAAATCAGTGATGATCAGTGCGAGTATACTAGGGCCAAACTAGGACCAGTACGCCTCTGTGAAATCATGAACATTCCAACCCGATATCGTTTCATGACCCCTTTGAACTGGAACGTCGTCTTCGTCATCGCGACAAGAAACATTGCTTTTCGCACCCAGTTTCGTTGTTTTATGTTAGGCGCGTTACATTCACTTTTCATGTGTGTTATCTCCTTTGGATCGCCCAGGATAGATGGACATATGACTTTTTCACATGCAGACAGGCGAGAGCTCTATTCCAATATTTAGAAGTCCTCAGCCCAGCGTGCGATCTCCTCAGCCGAGCACGCACATGTTCGTCGCTTCGCAAAGCGAGCAAAAAAAACACGCCATACGCGCGAACACTGAAAATGGAACCGGCTAGTCCGCGCTCCTGGCTTTGAGACCTGCATTTCTCGCACGAGCGAACGATCTGCAGAAAAACGCTTCAAAGCAGTGAGGTTTCTGAGATCGCCTAAATATTGTGATAACTCACTCTGCGGGCTCTAAGCATCTTAGAAATCCGTGAATCATGACGACGTGTGGCTGGTTTTTCTATTTAAAAAAAAAAAACAAAAAAACAATTAAAGATCAACCCCACCGAAGCCATCTCCGTTAATGCGAGGAGCATTGTTCCGGCAACCAGGACGACATGTAACCATTGAAAACCCGACATTTCGTCGAGATTGCAAACGCTCTTATTACAAAATGTCTATGTTTTGTGGACGATAAAAGCAAATAAAAGTAGTCGAAAAATGTTAATTTTCGCGGAGAGGGAACATAATATTGCAATAATTGTCTCCAAAACAACGCACTATGTGTTTTCTTTCTTTTTGTTTTTTTGTTTTTCTTTTTTGCGGGAGTGATGTGTTTGGTTGTCAGCTCTCGAGCGCGCGCTCGCTGGGTTGAATCGTAATCCGGGCTATTGGCCACGAGCCGCCCGCATTCGAGATATCACTCCGCGGTTCCACCGGTCGGAGGCGCGACGATCCTTCGCTTGCTATTGGCTGACAGTGGTCCTGGTTTCGGAACATGATTCTCCCATTGCCGGAAATGACTTCGGTGTGTTGCGATCTTGAATTGCTTTTTAATAGGGAAATTGGCCGACTATCGTACGTTTAGTATGCTTTGAGCCAGCATAGTGAGTTCTCGGCATATTTAGGCGATCTCAGGAATCTCTTCAGGGCACCTTTGAGGGCGAACGTTGTTTAGTGGACGCGTCGCACGCTCTCATATCCTTATCTCCATCTGTTTCTGTCCATATAAGTTTCCGTGCACCGAATCAACGCGTGTCCATCCGTAAATCGACCCGACGGTATCCCCCGGTGCCCGTGGAAACACTCCAATTTCAAACAAAACTTCTCGGGCAAGCTCAAAGACAAAAAAATGCACGCCGAAAAAAAACAAAAAAACCCACTGACATTTAAGAAAAAAAAAAAAACACGTAAGCTTAGCTAAAAAAAAGAAAAAGAAAAGGCACTTCAGCAAGCGCGGCCGCCTATCTGAGCAGAAATAACGGTTCGAGTTCGAAACAGCCAAGAAATTACAGCCGTGGCCCATGGAGTTCGTCCGCCGCAGCCACCGCCCCTTTTTCTCTCCATCCTCCTCCAAACAGCGCGAGCAGTCGCGCCATACACATGCAAATCACTCAGGGCCGTCGCATAACTACGTAACGCCGCGCTCACGCGGGCGGACCGAGCGTTCGCCCTCAAGCCGGCTGATAGATCGACGACCTTGGCTTCCAGATCGGCTTCGTCTTCGGCATCGGCTCGCCCCTGTGTCGGCGCTGTATAATGGACAACAACCGATGTATTCAGCGACGCTCTGAGCCGGGCGCAGAGCGGCGATTCGTCGCACGCTTGCGTGTGCAACGCGGAAGCAAGCGAGGGAAAGCCGCTTTTCGAGAAGCGTCGGTTCCCGGCCGTTCGAAGCTTTTCGCAAACGCGGGCGCACCTTCTGACGCCAAACGCCTCCCGCTGCTGCCCCTCCGCTTGGATGCGCAAGCAACAACGTTGCTTTGGCGGACTCTTGCTGCCGCCACAAAAAAAAAAAAAAAAAAAAAGCGTTTTGCTTATTTTGTTGTTCCTTTGCTCCCGGATGGTTCGCCAGACTTGAATTCAGTGCTAATTCGACAGCAGGAGTAGGTGTTTTTCGCGGGGAATCGTAGTCTGTTGGAGGTTACCCAAAATCGCGGGACAAGGTCCTCCCGCAAGGCCTTCTACCCTTTCCAGTTTAGCAGAGCGAACGCTGGAGAGGAGGTGAGCGGAGAGGAGGATACCGCCAATAGACTACTTCCATAAATCCCTGCATGCAACACGACGCGCGTCATGTGGAACTAGTTGGCCAGGGAAGAGAGTGGCATGGTAAAAGAAAAAAATCGTAAGGGTGCAGGCGAGCTGGGGAATAATAACCATTTTGAATAAACCTGAGACTGGGGTAGAGAAGAAACATCAAAACGTAGAAGAGACAGCAAATAGGCAGGACGACGTCTCAAAGACGTCGTCCTGTCTATGTTCTATTGAGACGTCGTCCTGTCTATTTTCTGCCCCTTCTACGTTTTGATGTTTCTTCCCCCCCCCCCCCCCCCCCCACCCCCCCCAGTCTCAGGTTAATTCAACATGGTCAGTGGCATGGTTTCGTTTTCGATCGACACGTCGAGACGAGATTATACTCAGAGCGTGGACTATAAACGGCCGTTATCTCATGTTTTCTGGTCCCAGGAGCGTCATTTGTGGTCTCTAAACTAACCCAAATGGCCAGAACTCGAAGCTTAGCACAAGCCCGAGACGTATAGCTTGTCTTAACGCATGCTTGTTGTATTTTTGTACTTGAGCCTTTCTGCTAGCGTTTCGAGGTATGTGGACGAGCCAGTGCTGGGAATCTCGACGCTGCGAAGCTCGAGGAGCTTGCTTGTGTACGAATCAACAAGCTGTAGCAAGCAATAAGTATACATACATCGAGCTCGCGCCTTCACATTAGTGTTGTTGATCAGGAAGTATGTTTGTTTCGTGCGTTCATATACGAAATATAACTTTTTGCAATTACCTCCTGTTTTTTTTTTTTAATACGCCTGAGTACGCGAGGTAAAACTCGGAGTCGTTTTTGAAAAGCTGCATTTGAAAACACTTCTTATATACCTTATCTGTACTGCCCCGCAGCACTGCACGAAGTGAATGTCCCCACCCGCTTGCATCCCACTAATATTCAACATCGCGTATGCACATGAATTTATCGTGCAATCATATAAGCACATTCGCACATACAAACCGTTTTAAGAAAGCAAAAGTCGAGCACTTGTGTGAAGAATGTCGCACCGTTCGCCTGAAGTGCGCCGGACGGGCATGAACCCATATATGCTGTGCGCCAAACGAACGAAATTATTCAAAGCGCATTTGACGGTTGCTAATGGCCATAATATTTGTTATGTGATTGCTTTATCCCTGACTGAGTATGCCGAGATAATCTCAGACACACCGTTCAGGCACAGATCTTGGGCGTCAGTAAAAGCGCTCGTCCAAAAAGGCTTAGCGAGGAGTAGGGGACGCTTGTTAGGGCCTCCGTCGTAGCTATCCGATCTCAGCGTTTGCGAAGACTTATTCTTCTATCAACATAAAATTTGAGTGTGAGATATGCGATGACACGAGGAAGACATCATAGTAACTTTTGTGCAGTAGTGAGGTCGAATTCATTGCGTTTTCTTAAAAGTTCGTGCGCCAACGCTGGGCTCAACTTTGCAAGACTCCTGTCATGATGCGGCTTGATTTTTGCCCAATGAAGTAACAAGAAGCGGACGTTTGGCAAACAAAATACGTGTAGGGCTCAAAGTGACCAAATTTCAGTTGTAGTTCACTGGTACTAGACGGGATTACTGACATTGAGCTCAAAGATGCACTCGTGGGGTGAGGTGACTAAGCCACGTTTTACTACGTTTGCATACGCACGCACAAAATCTGGTGTTTCGAGAACCAAGGAGAGTGCCCCGGTCTTCGTTTTGTATCGCTCAAGAATGAGTCTATTGTACAGAGCGCGACACTGGTAGCGCGAACAAGCGATCGCCGGTTTTATCAGTTTTTCTCTTTGAAACCAAGCGATGTCATCCAAGTTATTATTGCTACGGAAAGAGCTTATTTAGTTCTATAGTGTAAGTGATAAAATTTCGTGTCGGCTAATACTATTTAGAAGTAAAATGCGAAAATGCGCCGACGTCGTGTTCGCGCTAACAGTGTCGCGATGTGTACACTCGTACAAAGTCAGATAATCGAAAACGCAAGCAGTCCGTTCGGTCACGGCGTAATAGCATTAGATGAAGCTGCTCAGTCGAAACCGAAACTGAGTGGCCAACTACTGGGTGTATTAAGGAGTGGCCAATCTCTTTAAGTCGACCACAAAATTCGGTATCTTAACGTATCGCGCTATGACTTTGTGCAGCGTTGCCCACAGATGGTGCATTTTTTTCGTAAAATTTGCGAAGAGCGAACTTACCTGAGGAAAAAATAAAGAAAGAAAAAGGTTTAGCTCCCATGTAAATGCGGCGAAGCCAAAGGTCTTCAAACAATACCGCGCCGTTTCGCACGGGAGGCAAGAGATGGCGCAACGAACGCCGCCAACGAACGAGCATACGGCGCCGAGAGTCGGCGTCTTTAGCAGACGACCTTTTCGACTCAAAAGCGGAGCGCGTTCCGCAGGCGGCGACAGTCGCAGAAACAAAAACAGGCGCAGTAACAACAAGGAACTGCAAAGCAGTTCCTTGTTGTTACTTCACACACACACACACACCAAAAAAAAAAAAAGCAGTCAAAATATCCCGACAAACCCTTTTTCTAATCGATTATGTGTCCATTCAATGTGTTTTATCAGTAAGGATGATAAAATAATGCATTGGCAACTGATATCAGAAAAGCTAGCGCCGCTTTTGAGTCGAAAAGATCGTCTGCTAAAGACGTCGGCGCTCGGCGCCGTATGCTCGTTCGTTGGCGCAGTTGGCATCGCGACCACTTGCGCCATTTCTTGTCTCGCGTGCGAAACGGCACCGTATTGTTTGAAGACCTTTGACTTCGCCGCATTTCCATAGGAGCTAAGCCTTTTTCTTTCTTAACTTTTTCCTCTGGTAAGTTCGCTCTTTGCAAATTTTGCGAAAAAAATGCACCATCTGTGGGCAACGCTGCACAAAGTCGTAGCGCGATAAGTTAGGAAGCCGAATTTTGCGGTCGATTTAAAGAGCCTGGCCACCCCTTGATACACCCAGTAGTTCCCAGAGTGCACTGCGTGGTATTTTGCCGCGATGGGGTGCGTTGTTTTTGGAAAAAGTCTATTGTGGCAAGCAGAGAGATTTGTGGGAGCAGTTTCTCCCGCTTTTCTTAAACCTACTGCAGACTATAGTGGTGTCACGTGCAAAGCTATGTTTATTTTAGAAGTGCACAATTGAATAGTTCAAGAAGACGCTGGGACGGCCGCCGAGAAAACTGGGGTCCTTTGGCGTGCAAATTAGGTCTCGAACAAGTGAGGAAGGTCTTATGCGGTATTAATATTAAGAGAAGGAACAAGGATCCTGGCTACACTCTTCGAGCTCGAATTCGTCATTGGAATACATCAAAGTGTTATATCTTCCGCAGGGAACTAAGCGTACATACTAAGCACTTTTATTGTCTGTATAATACGACTGTGAAAAGGAAAAAAAAGAAATTGGTTTTGGCTTTATAGTTTTATGATTTTGTGCAAAAATAACAAAAAATGCAAGCAGGCTACGAATGAAAAATGGAAGAACTGAGCACATCATGAAACACGAAAAATGACGCAGCTAAGAACAGTGCCGCTCTTATAATCAATTCACCTTTCAGGCAGTAAAGTTCTCTGAGATTGGATGTGTGCGTTTTCGTAGACGAAGTGCATGTCAACAACCTACGCCACCATTTTGCGTTGTAACTGCCAAGGTGAATTCAACCTCGCTCAATGGCAAGACAACTATAGATTAATTAAATATACGATAAAGGGGAAAAAATATGCCTCTACAAAATTCAAACTAAGAAACGACGTTTTATTGGAAGAAAGCTATACGCCTTTGGGTTATGCAGTTCGAGCATATTCGCTGCTCATAGCGTCAACTAACGGCCGTAAAACAACAACAAAGCGTTCGTAGAGAAACCTAAAAAAAAAAAAAAAGTGAAACAAAGCTGGGGAGAAAGGACTGGATTGACAACGAAGGACTCGCGGCGTCGCCACCGAATAGCAGAAGCCCTTCTTTTCGTCACGAACGGATCACGAGGAAGTTAACAATCTCGAACCCTCTTCTCCCGTGTTCTCTCCTCCCATCTCCCTCTCTGCCCTTTTCACCAGTCCCCCCTCCCTCCCCTTTCCATCGCAACGGTAATCTTCTCGGGCAAACGCGGTTCCCCCTTTATCAGGGGTTATCCCCACAGTCCCCGCCAAAAGGGGCCGATCATCGATCAATCCGCGCTGGGACCGTTGCTTTTTATTAAAGACAGCGCGGTGGCTGCACAGCCCGCAGGCGGACGACGTCGCAACGACGGCGGCGGCAGCCAAAAAACTGCAATTACTGCACACGCCGCGAAAAGAAACGCAAATTGAAGCAAAAGGAAACGGGATAAAGACGACCCGATATCAAGATACGCGAGCTCGCTTCAGTTATACCGATCCTCGCTGCTGCTCCTGCTACAATAAAATAAAAAATAACTGGAAGCTTAAGAACAAGGCTGAGAAGAAACCGAACGAACGAACGAATAAGAAAAAAATGTAAATGATCCGAAGCACGCCTCGAATATATACCTGATAGCGTGTACTTTGCGTTCTCTGCTCCGACCAACAATTTGGGCTGAGCGTCCCTGTTTGCGAATCAGCCCAACCTATCCGGTGCGCGGAGAGACAACCGGTCAACTGGCCCGAGATATAACCCCATCTCTCCGCTGTCCGTCTGTTTTTTTTTGCGCAGTTTTCTGTTTTGCTTCGTTTTCTCAGACGGGACACAAGGACGGCCGTGGTGGTTGTTGCGCTCGCTTGCTCTTTTTTTCTCCCGAGTCACCACGCGTGTCGCCCGCTTCTCATCTCGTTCTCTCGTTGTTAACACAGGAGGGAGAGTTGTTTGGAGTTGGAACGGGACAGGCTTTCATCTCGTATGCGTCACTTCCGATGCTGGTGGTTTTATACGAAGCTTTTCTCCGGTGTACACGAGACGGACATTTCAACCAATATATATTGTGACTTAAACAACTAGCTGGCTTTGTTTTAATTTGCCAAACAACAGAAACAAAAAGCCACGAAGAACTAGTCACCCACCGCAATAGCACTTTCAAAGAACACCGACTGATTCGAAATGCCCGTGGCCTAACCCGGGAAGCGAAATGGCGTGGTTGATGATGAGGATCAGGATGATGAAGATGAGGGAATGATGATTGAGGAGTTGAAGTTTGCTGCAAACATCACTACGGAAATAACAACAGCGACAATGATACGTTTCAAAGTATTGAAACGGCCTTCTTTGTGCCTGGTGTTAAGTTTAACTCGCATATTGTCTTCGCGGGTAAGCAGGCACCGAGGAGCGGTCAAATACGGGGTCGCAAACAACAAATAATCGAGGTGATAACTGTTTATTTTAAGGGGACATGTTTTCTTCTTCATTTATTGACTTAGAAGAAGTGTGCTTAATTAACAACGTTAAAATCGGCAGTGCCATTAAAAAAAACTAGGAAGTTGTTTGTGTTGATATCATCACTAGTCTACCTCACTGAAAGACTGGAGTAACCTCTGCTGAACGCCATCGCGCACGACAATCAATGATATAGAGCTGAAAGTTATGAAACCCAAAAAAATCGGCAGAGACACTTGGGACCGCTTACGTGCAGGAACGCGAAAGCCTTCCTACACACAGCGCATTCCTACAAGCAGCGCGCCACTGCTCAGTTGTGGCGAGCCTCGCCGGCTTAACGACGGCTTCCGTGACGAAGCCTCTGCGTTGCTGTGCTTCTATTCGCGTTTTATTTCGGAGCCTCGTCCGCTTGGACCTTGAGCGCCCCGCCGGCTTCCGTGACAAGGCATCTGCGTTTCTGTGCTTTTATTTGTGTTTTATTTCTGAGGCGCGTCTCGCTTTGCAGCCAATGGGAATTTATGTGCCGTTTTGCTCAGCCAATGGGAATTTGCGTGCCGTTTCGCTCAGCCAATGGGTGTTTAGGTGCCGGTTTTCCCTGCTACAGACATCAGATAACGCCGGCTTCGCTCCATGGGACAGTTAATGCTTTCGCATTAAAAAGCCTCCACGAGGCTCCACGGTGAAGATACACAATACCAGACAGGGCGTGTACGTTACAAACCTGCTAAGGTCGACTGAATTTTTTTAAGGAGTCTTTTTCCGAAAACTGAACATTGTACAACAAAAGAGAATGTCACGGTGAACTCGAGCTTTAAATCTGTAGGAATTTGTTTATTGAGAGACAAGGGAAACGTCGGGGGCTGCTAGCTCTGCCTCTAGAGCCATCGAGCATTGCTCTGCTTGCACGCCGCTTAACTGGCAACTCACGAAGGGCAAGGAAAGGAGAGCACGCAGGTGTACCGGGCAGAAAAACAAAGCGTATTAGTACGATGAATGAGGCAAGCGAGGAGTAGTTAAGACTAAGGCAAGCAAACAGCAACATCGCTCAGTCTGCCTGGACGCGAGCAAAAGAAAAACAAGCGTTGAAAGGTTAGGTGGTCTCTCGTACTCTGAAATGATCGAAAGGCCTTCGTCGTGTTCGCCGCGGGCGCCCTGTGGTTAGCTTAAACCAATACCTCATCTAGACTAGCTTTCTTGAAAGAAGAGGCCTGCTTCAAGGACATAGCTGGGTGTTTCATTCCGGGATACAGCCTAACGTAATGTTTTAGTTTAAAACAAAAGTAATGCTGAATAAATCGAAAAGTAAAAGTTCAAGTTGGCTGGAAAAACAACAAGAGCGACAACAACAACGTTTTAGATTTAGAGAGTGAATGTATGCTAAATCGAAGTTCGCTGCTCCAACAGGACCACTACTAAACGGTCATCTTGCAGTGGGCTCATGTATACGATGGCATTGTGACAATCCTGATTTTTCTAGAAAGTGCAAAAGCCATACTTTCAATGAGATGGATTTCCGAAGTTTTTGATAAGAAAACTCTGAACAAAGGGGCTACAAATTGAACGAGACACTTAGCTAGTTGCGTAGTTTTTTGTTGTTGGAGTGATGCCTGGAGCCTGGCGGTGTATGCCTGAACTGATGTCGTTATGTTAACTCTAATGGTAAACTCCGAGTGGAGCTGTTGACTTTTAGTGTTCCGTTATATTGGTTCTCAATTTTCGCGCGTTTTTCTGCCTGCAGGCTAGGATACGATACTGCAAACCTTCTCAGAGTGTTGGAGTGCGTGTTTGTGTATAGCTGCGTCGTGCACTTCATTCGAAAATGATTTGTGGTTTATGTAGTCGCTCTTTGAATGTACAGTCGCGATCCCCGTGAATATGAATCCTTATTTTTGCCACCCTTTATTTTCATTCCCCTTTTTCTCTCTATTTTATTTTTTACTTTTTTATCTACCAGAGTTAGCAGCATTTTACTGCTACCTCTGTCCGGAAAAGTGGAGAGACAAACGCGCGACACAAAATATAACTTCGTTACTAATACCGAGCGTAGAGTGTTATTAATTGCATAATTCACACACCCGCAAAAGAAAAAAAAAAAAAAAACATTGCCAGGATGGTGGCCTTTTACGGCGGTGAACGGAGGTTTTACCTTTTGGGAATCGACGACGCGTGAAAGGGCGAGCCAGAAGACGCGCTGAGTTCATTCCATAGACGCTCGGAAACAAATAACAAATAAACAAATGCATACAATCGCGCGCACGTCACATTCGTAAACAAAGCACGAAGCAGCGTACAAAGCTGACCAGTAGGGACAGGGACTAAGATTGCAGGGGAGGCTTTGTTTCCGAAGCGCGAAGCAGACCCTGCAAGAACAAATTAACGATTAAAAATATAAAAAAAAATGGAAAGGAAGAAAAACAAGATAGCGCATTTTTGTATGAAAGCACAACCACAACAATACAAGAGAGGATGGCAAAAAATGGGAAGGCAAGAAAAAAAACCAAAGTTGGGATCAAAGAGGTGGTTCGAGCAACGCGGACAAACCTCAGATGATTGACGATAACTTTTGGCAGCTAGGTTTGTCCTTTCTTGTCCCAGGTTCAAGGAAAAATTCTCTAAACGTGCGGATTTAATAAATACCTACGTTATCGCTCTTTAAAACAATGTGATTGTGTATTGTTTTAATTGTGGTTCATACTACTTGCTCAAACGGTAAAAAAATATATATATAAACAAAACGCCTTGCTTGTAACTGAACAGAAAGGGGGAACGCGACACTTCACGCAAGGATAAAAGGCGTTTTCTCGAGAGAAATAGTAAACAACTCTTGGGTTTCTACACTTTCGGATGTGCCCGTATAGGGTTAGTCACACGGGGGAGAAATCCCTTCCTTTGTTCCCCGAGATGCGCAACACGGGGTAACAACGTCACGTTTTTGCGCGGAGCCGCGCTGACGTAGAAATAAAACCAAGAGGAATAGAGAGATTTTTCTCGGGCTGAACAGTCCCCGCCATTGGCATGCTGGCAACTTTACACGCTTTTCTCAGCAAGATACCGGCGCTGGCATTGGGATTGCCTAACTTGTTCTGGCTTGCGCTGTTGCGCATGTCGTCCGAGGCACCCAAAGGAGTCTTCGATATTCATCGACGCCGTCCTCAAGTCACTCCTCATACAACTGGCTTTGTATTCCAGATTCTTTAAGTTGCACTCACTTGCCAAAAAAAAAAAAAAAAATGTTTTTTTTTTGTTTTTTTGGTTTTTTTTAGCAGGAAGCAGTTTGTTGTTTTTTGCATTTAACAGCGCTGCTGCCACAATCGCGTATCGCCGTTTCACGCACGCCTCCATTTTTCTTCTCTCGTAAGCTCGCGTACCCAGCCCGGTTGTCCAGAGTGCGATCGCTACATGCGTCTGCTAACAGCGACGTCCCTCTCGGCTGTTCCGCCGTTCGTGAGAATGCTGGAGTCGGGGAGACAGTCCCGCTGGCTCCGCCGATCACTGACGTCCCGCACATCCCTCCCCGAAGAAAACAAAAACAAAACTATGAATAGCCTTTCATCACCAGACCAAGTCTCTGACGTCAAGCCAAAGCGGCGGCTCTCCGGTCGGCATTGCACATGCGCGGACGTTTCATCTCAGCCGAAGTTCTGCGCAAGCGCAGTGAGGGCCCACAGCTGGCATGGCGGCAAATGCGTGCTTGTTTTGTAAACACGTAGAATTCTACACACCGACACGGTGTGTAGAATTCTACGTGTTTAGGAACGGACTCGCCCTTCTATAAAAACGGCACCACTTCAATGCCTAGTTCATACTGGAGTTCTTTCACCTAGACCAATCTGCTATGCGAATGGAGAGCAACGCTGAATTCGTGTTGCACGGCGCGCGTTCCTTAAAGGGGCTAAGCCACGAGTATTGTAGTATGTGAAAATACCACTTAGAACGAATCCCTGACGTTACTGACCTAGGAAACACTCGTTCGTTGTTTGCACCACACGCAACAAAAAGTCTCAGAAAAAGAAGTTAAAGAAAAACGAGCAGCGTTAATTACCTCCACTCGCGGACAGAACAAGCGGGGCACGTGATCTGGAGTCGATTTTATGCTGCCAATGCGGAGTCCAAGTTCATCTGCTTCTTGAGCAGGGGTTGCACTGACGTCAGAACGCCAAGCTCTGATTGGCTCTGATGGAAGGGTATAGTGGGCAGACCTCAATGCTAGCTGCTTTGAGATCTACCTACTATACTCCCAATCGGAACCCAACAGAGATCGGCTTTCTGAGGTCACCGTGACCCCTGCTCTAGAAGCAGACGAACTTGCGCTCATAGCTTCGTTCGATTTACTTGCACCTCCTGCACCTGTGCAGAAATGTACAGAGCGGTGTACTTCCGGTTGCATCTCAATACAGATACCGGAAGTACATTGCCCTACACTTTTCTGCCTGGTGCAGCGGTGCAGGTGGATCGAACGAAGCTAATGTTTATCACAGGCACACGCTGGGGTTAGCAAAGCACAGACGCGCGCTGAGTTCCCGACATTGTTATGGTTTGGCTGTTGTCGTCATTGCCGCGATTGGAAACGGGCCACTACCCGGATGCTAGCTTGTCGAGCTATTGATTATCACGAGCCCAAATCGAGTGCTCACGGAATGCTCGGGGTCCAACCACTGAGCCACATTACAATATCGTCACTGGGGTATACTGCGACCCCGCAGCTACGTCATCAAGTTTTTCGAAGGAGAGATTGAAAGAAAACGCTCGCGTTTGTCCTTGAAATTACAGCGCACCAAAGGAGTTCCTTGGTCAGTGCCGTTGCGTGCGAGTATATTTGGGTCCCACTATAGTGCCAGGAAGTCCGTGTAAAGTGAAACACATTCCAAGCGAATATCGTCGCACGGCCCCTTGAAACAACGCGGGAAACGTTTATTCTCATTACGCGTTTCTTTTATAGTAACTGACAATTTAAGAAACGCTGTTCGAACGCGTTTGATCGGCGAACGCCGGCGTCCAGCGTCCAGCGTTTGCTTTCGAACAATGAGTGGAGACAAAGGCAGCTTGCGTCGATACCCACTAATATTTCCAACCAGATCTCGGCGCTCTGCAGCGTCCGCTCGCGTTCTCATTTCCTCCTCTCTCTTCGCTTCTACCCGTATAGTATACGCAAGAAGGGCTCGCTTCTCTCGGCGTAAAATGAACAAGAGGAACGCCAAGTTTCGTCGTCGCCGAAAAAAAAACCAAAAAAAAAACAACAACAACAAAACAATGCATTATTGCTTACCGCGTGTTTTTTACAGTTTCCAGTAAGCCTAGCTGTTATGTGTACAGAGCGCGACAATGTTAGCGCGAACAAGCGATCGCCGGTTTTTCCAGTTTTTCTCTTTGAAACCAAGGGATGTCATCTAAGTTATCATTGCTACGGAAAGAGCTCATTTAGTTCTATATTGTAAGCGATAATATTTCGTGCTCGCTAATACTACTTAGAAATAAAACGCGAAAATGCGCTGATGTCGTGTTCGCGCTAACAGTGTCGCGATGTGTACGTGCTAGTCTCTCATCCCCCACCCACCCCCTTTTTTTTTTTTTTGCTTTCTATAAAAAAAAAAAATGAGAAGGTATCGAGCTGGTTACTCCGGTCGTGAAGGCGAATGAGGTTTCACTGTGGGATGCCGTTCAAACGTGCAAAATATTCATAAGGTCAGAAAGAAACCCGTCTGGTTGGAATACAGGCACCGTTTATTTTGTCGAGCGTGAAACGGTCGGAAGCTAAGAATTGCTCGATTTGACATCGCATTCATTGTCTTGGCCACACTGTTCCGAACCACACCATTTCAATCCCAGCGGGCCCAATGTCACCAACAGTAAAGGCTGCTTCACACAGCACCGTTTTCTTGCGTTACGTTATGTTACGAAAGCTTACGTACAAGTCATCGGTGCATCTGGGCTTCATAGTTAGCGTGGCTACGCCAGTTGAAGGAGATAGCCTGGCAGGCGACATTCAGACACGAATGTTTCGGTGACTTATAAGTTGTACGGGACGTAAGAAAACGTAAGAAAACGGTGCTGTGTGGATCAGCCTGAATCGTTTGCCCCGGTGATGGACGCGTTACCACTTCGAGCTGTGTGACAAAACTTTCTACCTTAATTAAGCTTTTATGTCCGGTGAAACTTCCTGGGTCGAAATGAACTCGAAGCAGGCACGTATCCAGGGGGGGCCCAATGGGCCCGGGCCCCCCCCCCAAAATCATCCATTTTGCTGGGACCTCCTCTCCCCCCTCCCCCTCATACAGCATTTTGTCATGAGCGGCCCCCCCCCCCCCCCCCCCCCCCCCCCCCGAAACAAAATCCTGGCTACGTGCCTGACTCGAAGCATTAAGTATACTTACGCTTCGATAACAGGAGGCGCTAGAATAACTCGCGATACATTCATTCATACATAAAATAAACGTACCAGTTGTATTGAAATGTGCAGTAGTTCACGTTTCGTGAGTCATATGGCGCTTTCCTATAGACAGACTAGCAGAGGGGAACTCGAACGGAACATCCAACGTTCTTCTATGGGCAGATATCGCATCGTGCCCACAGTGTAGGAGTCTGCAAAGTTCGAGATTCTTTCAAAATGACTTGTATTCCGATATTTATAAGATGGCACACTAAATGTCTATGAATTCATAAGCGATCCCAGAGAGAGCGAGAGGTCATGTTGTCAAATAAAAGAAACGCAAATACATAAATGTCATCCAGGTAGGTACACAGCGTGAACAGCCGAGGTATCCCTTGTACGCACAAATACACAGATACACACAACATCGCACGCGCGCACGCACGCGCGCACACCGCACACAAACAAAAACACCACCTCCGAAACTGGTTTTGGGGTAGATGGTCAAAGGTCAAGATATTTTTTTTTTTTCTCCGAAACCCAAAAGTCCAAAGCATCCCCTGTCCTTCCTCGAGCTTTTTTTAATTTTCTTTCACGTCCGCTCTCTCACACGTAGAAGCCCTTCGAACAGGAAAAGAAACACACCGGGAACGGCGTCAGAAGATACAAGCGCGCTGAGGCACACAACCGCGCGGGAAGATGGAAGTTCACTCAAAACGGGCACGACCGAATATGAAAAAGCAAGAAATGTCGACCTCTTCAACGTTCTCGGTTTTATCTGTTTTTTAAGTTTTTGAACGCTCTCCCCTCTGCCTTCTTGTTAAACAATGCCTGCTCAAACAGGACAACAAAGGAGCTAACACCGCCGCGTCGTCGACGTGAACGGAAAACTATTTGGTTTCTTTGTTTTTGCAACGCACTTCAAACAAGACTTGAAAGCGTCAAGGAAGCGAGCAAGCACGACGCGGGGGTCGCGCCTGAGAAAAGTATAAAACAGTATTAAATGGTGGACGAAGATAGCAGAAACTCGAAATTACCAGAAGCGTGGCAAAGCTTCGAAGAGGTTGAAGGGGCTTCTTTTTTACTTTGTTTTTTTCTTTCGCTTAGGGAGAGGTCGTCGTGCCGCTGCTAGTGCAAACTAAATATTACCTCCTCAACGTTAAACTGGCCCAAAGAAAAATAAAAAAAAAACAATGTTGAAAACGCAAAAACGAAAAGTGAAAAGAAACAGAAGAGCTTGGACAAAACGGAGATAAAACAACAAACTTGCGTAAGAAAGACCCAACCATGTGAGCAGGACGTAGTTCAAAGAAACGACACAGTGCGCAAACATTTCTTCTTTGCAACTGAAGTTTCGCGTCGGCTAGCTCGTTCGTCGTCTGCCCGACCGTCTGCTTGCTTACTCTGCACCCGCTGAGTGTGGGAATCAAGACGGCGAAAAATGATCTTGCCTTTTTTTTTTTTTTTTTCTTCTTCGAAGTTTCTAGACGCCCTCTTGTAAGCTTTCGGTCTTTCGTTCTTAGCTTAATTTTGTTTTCACAACCGTATGGCTTTTGGAAGAAATGAAATTTTGAGGAGGCGACGGAGGGCGCAGTGTGTACTTTCGTAGTAAATTAGTAATTCACCAAACTCTTCCTTTTTTTCTTTTTCCATCAAGAAAGACCATTCGAGGAATTAAAACAGACGAAGTCTGAGTCCCCGCTTAAAGCAGCAATGGCGGTAACGACATAAAGACCGAGGTTATCACTTGAGTTCAACTTGCTCTCGTTCGATGCCGGAAAAAAAGATTCTCTTCGGGTCGACCTTTGATGATACGCATCGCTCGTTTCGCTCTGAAGGCAGGAAGCGAACGGACCTCTGCTTTCGTGTACTCCGGCGGCTTTTTGTTGTTACTTGTACGAGCTCGTGTCCCAGTGTGCGTCTCCTTTTCGGCCTCTGTATGTACTACGTGATGGACGCTTCTGGCTCTGTTTGCATATCGAGAGCTTTCGGACTCTTCGGCGCATCTTTTGTAGAATGACCGCACTTCCACGTTAGTGATATGGATCCAAGTTGCAAAGTAGATTTCTGTCTCTACTCTTCTTCTTCATAAAAAAAGTCGTCTAGCTTTCTGCGGAGTACGCAGAGAGCAAATCACTACGATCTACGTATGCTGCCCGGCGAAGGACGAAGCGCGCGCGCACGTACGCACGCACGCACGCACGCACGTACGCATGCACGCACACGCGCGCGCACACACACACACACACGCACACACACAGACACACAAAAGAGAAACCGTTTCGACTTAAAAGTAAAATTTACGTTTAGATACAGAGCACGTCGTGAGCATATGAACCGTCATGGGCCATTGTCAATCTCACATCGCAGGCTAGTTTTTTTCCCCTCAAGTCTTTTCTTTTTATTGCGTTTTCTTTTTTTTTTTTGTTTACACGCAGTAGAAAGTGATCAAAAGTAACTTCGACACCTGAACAAATTTTTTTTTTTTTTCGAATGTCTTGTTTCCCTTGTGCAAAAACAAAAAAACGTTTTTAATGGCTGAAAGAACAATAAAGGTTAAGAATGGTAGAACTGTTGTGTCTCCCAATAATTTTTAACGAATTTTTCTTTTAATTCTTATTTCCAAGCAAACAAACCGATAGCTGCTTCTTCATTGTGCTCCCATCATTTAAAGAAACGAAGATAGCAAAATTGCAAAAGAAAAATCATTCAGAGTGTTGTGACATCTTGGAGTGGCAAAAAATACGCGGAAGGAAGGTTTTTTTCGTAGGCGATATCCGGACAGCGGGCATTTTCGAAATCCCTTCCACTGCCTACACTCTAAGAAATGCCTGCGCGTCTCCTTACTTGCAAAACACTCGAGGAGCCAATCTACGAAATCAGCTCAGCGAATGATGAAGCGGAACATCTGTTTAGACCTCAAAAATAACTCTGCGCTGTGGCATTACGCGATGCAATCATGACGTTTTGCATTGCGTAATGAAACGGCGCAGAATTCATTTTTAGGTCTAAACGGATGTTCCGCCTCATCATTCGCTGAGCTGATTTCGTAGATCGCAGAGATTGACTCTTTGAGTACCTTGCGGGTAAGTAGACGCGCAGGCATTGCTTAGAGTGTAGGAAGGTACTTATAACCGGGAAGCGGAATATCGACACGCTCTCGCTTTCTTATTTCTGAGTTTCCAGAGAAAATGAAAATGAGCGGATCTTCACGGATAAAATTTCAGTGAATGGCGTACGACGCAGTTGAGTTTTGATTCCAATCAGTTCTCTTCTCGGATGGTAAATAAAGATATAAAGAAAGGAGAAATATTAGTTAAATTTGTATCGTTAGGAAAGGGGAAGAAATGTTATGTATGTATGAAAGCTTTAATAATTGTGCACATATTTTACAACTGTAGTTCATATCAATATCATACCTATAGTACTCCATCCTTTTCTTGAGTTTGAAGTAGCCGGTTCCAGAATACGAGAACAATTTCTTCACTTCGTAAAATAAACGTCGAATTGAGAAATAGGCCCGTAGCGCTTATTCATGTAGGAGAGCAAGCTGCCATTCCAAAACAATTGGTTATACCTGGAAAAGAAGACTCAGAACAGAAGAAAATTAGAAAGAAAAGTCACCGTCAAATTAAATGACAAAAAAAAAAAATGTCTTTAAGGAAAAATGTATAGCCTAGACAGATCGCCCTAAACTATAGCGGCTCGAACGCGCCTCCATTCGGTCTTTGAGTTTCCTACACCGCCCGTGCAGGGAACGTGGTCCCGCAGTGCCAACAAGTGACGTCACAGGAGCCTTTGTCGTAGAAGTCCCGGCAAAATGTACGAGCGAATGCAAGTGTCGCCGTCGTCGCAGCATCCCAACTCCTGGCTGCTCGTGTTTCCGTGGACTGTCAATCAGGAGAGTGACCTGCAGCAGAACAGGCGCCTGCCGCATGCATAGCTCCGCTGATGTGCCACGGCCAGGATTGCGGCAGGCGACAACTTGGCACTTCTATGACCCGATCATGCGGAAATCGAGAAACCCCAAATAAAGGCCCGGCAAACACATCAGCCGGAGGCGCGTCCTGGGCACCATATACTCTCAACACAGATCCAGAACAGGTACAACCTCATTCGAAGACCAGCGCGCCCCGCTACAACACGAACCCCCGTCCAGACCGGTCAAGCGCTCTCGCGGCGCGAGACTCGACGAGACTATAAACTTGCCTCGAAACGACCGCAGCGCCACCTGCGCCAGGCTCGAAGAGGCGGGGATCAGAACGCGAGGTCGTCTGCTAATCCCTCACGGAAAGCACGAAGGAAACCGCTACGCCTTTTCGGGCCGGCGATCTCTATCGGCTCGGACATGCCCCCTTCTCAACCGGATACTGGCGCGTGCGCGACGATATTGCGTGCAGCACCGAAGCACGCGCGCGCGCACCTCCAACGCACGCACGCGGTTGCTCAGTTTGCACGCCTTACGTGGCGGTGCTCCGCGGCCTGCCTGCCTTTGAGGATGGACCGCGGAGCGAAGGCTGAATGCGATACAGACAAAATCTTCTTCCTTCCCCGCTCCAAACATCAATTTTCGCTAACGCTCCGTTCCGTGTTATTGCGACCCCCGCACATATTTACCTATCAGCTTAAGAGAGAGATACGTGTCACTACAGCCTTCGGTGTTATTGGACCAATCGAAGTATGGGAATGACAAAGCGTTTTTTGAATACGCACGTCCGTGTCTCGTACCTTTGCTTCCGTCTATCCTTTGGTGAAGTGATGAAATAATACGAAACGAAAAGCACAGCAACCCCCCCCCCCCCCCCCCCCCTCTTCCACACCTTTTTTTTTTTCAGCCGTTCCTGCGAGAAAAAAAAATAAAGAAAAAAAGAGGAGGCTATAGGGTTGAGGAAAGAGAAGGAGATGTACGGCACATACGCTCCAAGAAGCACAAACAATCGAAATAACATCGAAGATGTATACCTACAAAATATTAATGTTTCATCTCCCTCATCCAACCTTTTCTCCCTCCTCTTTATCGAGAATTTTTTTTTCTTTTATTAATTTTATTTTATAAGAAAATCGTTCTTGCTCGTGTTTATTTTTTTGTTTATTTTGTGTTAGGTGCTGCGGTGATTCATTTTGTCTACCACTGAGCATGTTTGGGACGCCGACGCGTGCCGCTGCGCCGTGGTTGTCGCTGGTGCCGTTGTTGATGTTGATTGGGCGGCAGCGAGGGGTGCGTGCCACCGTGTGCGCGGCAGAAGGGAGGAGCCTTCATTTGTTGCTTTGGCTTCGTTCGTTTGGCGCATGCACCTTTTTGGTTTGTTTTAACCACATAAAGAAACGCGCTGAGCCTCGGAGTGAGTCAGTTTGACGAGTTGAGTCATTCGGCGGCGGCTTTGCTCAAAGCTCCACCGAAAAGAAAAGGAAAATAAGCCGAGCTAAAGAAAAAAAAAAAAAAAGAAAGTACGGTCGCATTTGATCGGAACATACGCGCATAGTATTTATGATGCTAAGCATTCTACGAACATGAGTGGTCAGCATGTGAATGAAGAACACAACTTACTTTTTTTTTCTTCTTTGCGGCAATTTACGATTACGCTACATCTGTGGCGCAGCATCTTAGTTTACGCAACGATCGTGTTCCTTCGACGTATATCCTCAAATGACGGAAACGAATGAATCGCTAGACGCAGTATGGAGCGTTTTCTTCCTGCTCCACCCGGTACACACTTCACTGCAGAACACGAAAACAACCAATCACACACACAAAGAAAAAATGTTCACAGACGATAGCAAAGCTTATTTAAGGACTATATATATATCTATCTATCTATCTATCTATATATATATATATATATATATATATATATATAAAACGCTGTTCTTAGGGGCAATGAGCAAGTGAAACGTCACGCTCCAAAGGGTTTCAAAAGGTTGACCGTCCGTCTCTCCGCCCGTCCCTCCGTCCCTGCATTTCCCGCTAAATCTACCGGGAAAATTGACTTCCGGTGACCTATTACACCTATTCAGTTTCCCCGCTGGAAAATGGATGTCACGTGACCCGAACTCACGGGACCTACACACCAATTCAGTTTCTCGGCTAAATTCGGCGAGAAAATTTGTGTCATGTGACCTGACGTCACGAGACTTATACACTAATTCAGTTCCTCCGATACATTTAACGGTAAAATTGATATCACGTGACCGACGTCATGTGACCTATACACCAATTCAGTTTTCCGCTAAATTTAACGGGAAAAATGACGTCACGTGACCTTTGTACCAAGTAAGTTTCTCTGCTAAAGTTAGCGGAAAATTCATAAAAATGTTGGCTCTTCTTCACTCTCCGAAACGAATGTGTTAGGTGTTCTAAACAAGTTTAAACGATCGATCCTTGAAAGCTGCATCTCAAGCATTTTAGGACCTTGGAGAGAAAGGTCTCTGTCAATTATTGTCTAATCGTATTCTCAGCTTTGCCCTTCAATGAAACCCTTCTATTTCTCGCCCTGATTTGGTGCCTCGTGCTCTGGAGAAAACTCAACTCACAGACATTTTCTTCGAGCCCTATCGCCCCCTGGCGAACTAGAAAGGCAACTGGGCGATGAAGAACTATTTCGCAGCAAAAAAGGACCTCAAAGAAATCCCTTATAGGTTTTTCACTAAGAATCCTTTTAGGGGGTGCTTAAATAACTTTAGGATGCGAAATATGGACAAGCCAAAGAACCCCGCACAGTTCTTTTACGATCGTTTTTTTTTTTATAATATAGGCACTTAGTTGAGCCGATAATTAATTCAGGAATTTTTCAACTACCTCTGTGACGAAGCACAAGGCTGTTTAATTATTAACCTGCGGTTGCAATTATAGGCAAGGCTGACTTTATTGTTATTTTGTTTGGTGGTGAAAAATTCGCGACACGTGCAAATAATGGCTAGGGAGAAACCACCTTATTATAAAGGGTGAAAAAAGAAGAAACGCGACTGATCTTATGGGTAGCATTTTTGCGTCGTAACTGCTACACTGAGCGCAACATTTAAGGCCCGTTAACACTCTTGCGACCGAGTAAAACCGAGAGAGACCAGACCGGTTTTTAAGCCTCTTGCGATCTCTTAGGACCAGCTGCGTTGCAGCGCATCCGGTCCTAAGAAGTCGCAAAAGGCTTAAAAACCGGTCTGGTCTCTCTCGGTCTTACTCGGTCACAAGAGTGTGAACGGCGCTTAAGAATGAAACAGGTTCAGTTTGCTTATTTGGAAAATTAAAAAAATGCGCGTGACTCTCAGACAAGAAAGTATGACAAATTGCTAATCACATGTGTTGCATACGTGAAATGCTCTAGGACCACAAACGTTTACATAATCGTTTAGCAGCACGTCTAGCCTGTTCACTCAGACGCCTACGTTCACGGCGCTCTTCATCAGATAATTTAGCGAATGGGATATGCGTGCACTTGAAATGATAAACCTGGTGATCTTCCAGAACCTTCTAACCCACTCCTCCTCTCCCACCTCGCCTCCTCGCCTACATCTCTTCCTCACTCCACCCCTGGTCACATGACTTCCCCGTTTACCAGTCAGCGTCGAGCACCTCACTCCTCCTCTCCCACCCGTCAACCAATCAATGGCGAGCCTCGCGGCCACGCTTTTACCCAGGCTTCACTTTTAGGCTTCACGAAATGCCGGACACCTAGCCAAGGAACGTTTCACGTTAGAACGTCTGCGCGAAAGTACTTCCCTGATACAGATCGAATATATCCGACAGCGACGAACTCCGGAAAAGGCGCTGCGGACATCGAAGGCCGTATGTGCAACGGATGGAGCGATACTAACTTGTCAGCGGCAGGTTTCAGCGTTTCCGCGTCGTCCGATGAAACAAAAATAATATTTAATTTTTTTTTATTATTTTCTTGCATAACTTCGTGCCCCATCTTCAACTCGGAAACGCAAGCGCATACCGGCGTCAGCGAAACTCTTGTCTCGACAGTCGAGTCAGCGCCCGCCCTCCGCGCGTTCTTCTCACAAATAAAAAGAAAAAGAAAAAAAAAAAGGAAAAGGGGACGACATCGTGCTTCGTTTATTATTAACCTGTCCGAAAACCCCGCATTATGCTCAAAGGCGGCGAAACCATAACGCGTGGTGAAATCTATTACACGAAACGCTTCTCAAACTCCAAACTCGAAGTGACGGGAAAAATATTTCCAAAGGCACGAGCGCCCCCCCCCCCCCCCTTTTTTTAAAACAAACCAGAACCTACAAAAGGCAACATGCAAGCACATACAGGCGCACGCATCGGCGAGCCAACAAAAAAAAAAAAAAAAAATTCTAGACGAACAAAGCGTCAATGACGCTATTTACAGCATCCTTCTATTCTTCACGGCTTGTCTGTTGAACGCGGCAACGTGCAGCGGGTCCATGTGTCTAAACGGCACTGTGACGTACCCGTATCAAAACTCCATCTCATTTTATCGTTATTATTTTCTTGTTCTCACGCGAATAGAAGTTTCGCCGAGTCGCTAGAGGCCCCTCACGAATGAGGAAAAAGCCTGTATACAACGCAGTTCGTTCGTTCGTGCTGCATTTTCACGTTTTCACGCTCTTCACGAGCGCCATATCGACGACGTAAACAGGATCCGCAACGCGAAACACTGAACCGAAGCTAGGAAACCCGCAAACGAGCCTAGAAAATAAAAACAAGGAAAACTCGTTCGCTTAAAGGATTAAAAAAAGAAAGAGGTTGAGAGACTAAAATAATAGGCACCGGCCGCTGAGAAAAAAGTAACCAGCGTACAAAGCAGAAAGATGTATCTTCGGCGTGAATTTCCACGCCGATATATGGTACAACAACGTTCGTCGGTTACCCTCCCCTCAACAAGGCCAACAAGTTGAGGGAATATGTATATACATATATATATATATGTGTTATAAGAATATAAAGGAGGAATATAGCCCTGTCTAGCGGTATATAGCCCGCTCGGGGTAGAGGAGTTCAACGTCGTGCATCGGAGATCTGCCCGGTGTATACGAGGCAGGCAGGCACGCACGGCCGCTTGCGGGAAAGAACAAGAAACGGTCGTCTTTATATTGCCTGCCGTAAATCACGCTGCCGCGAGATGTGCCCGTAAATAAATATCCGTGCAAGTACAATGCGTCGACGAGATGTTTGCCTGCCCCCACGCTTTGCGGCGTTTGGCGCAGAAAGGCAGCTCGCGCGCGTGCGCGCGCTTCGAATGAGCGGCAACAACCCATGCAAGTTGCTCGGGTACATAGCGGGCAAGCGAAGTACGTGGGAGAATAAAGAGGGAGGGAAACGGAGCTACGTTGCGGCGTTCGTCGTTGCGTTCCTTCCATAATTTTACCTAAAAGTGTCGGGTTACCAATGAAGGCTAAAGCGATGAAAGCCAAATATTGCCCATTCAACCCACCAGAGCTTAACTGGACGCCTCCAAATGTGGAAAAATGCGCCCCCGCGGGACACCTCTGTATCTGGAACCTGTATACCCGGGGCTCCAATCGCGAACCGCGTGCGTCCGACTCTCTCGTGAGTTGCGTGCAGCAGAGTGGCGCCTGTGCGCTCGCGCACAGGCGCGAGCGCGGTTTTTTAGATTTGCTTTTTGTTCTCGAGCACTAGCGAAAGTAAAGCAAATCTGAAAGCAATGTGCGCGCACCTATGTCTTTCCCTTTGCTGCACCATAGCCACCACTATAAGGAGTATTCCCTGGGCGCCATATTTGTGGGTGCTCTCTAGAACGCATGCTCAGAACGAGCCCCCATTAATAGGCTGCTAAGACCGGCCATTTTGACGGTGTGGAATGCACGTTGCAAAAGAACCCTGGAAGCTAGCCATCAGCACGCGCTCAGCAGTCTCGCACACAGCTATGGCCGCCAGTGAATACTTCCTATACTCACAAAGCCTGGCAGTTCGACGACGGAGCCTTAGAGCGCCCGGTCGCAGATTTGGAGCGCCAGGATCTGGTAGCACCGAGCATTTCTAGGAGAACCTGGACGTCAGCAAACAGCTTTTGCAGCGGCGAGGACCCGAAACATAGTTTTCAAACCTGACGAGAAAAGAAGCGGTAGCGCGAGACACACGAGGAGCACGAGCGGACATTCCATCGCTCGGGACAAGAGTGTTTCGGCGTCTCGCCGCAGCGGGGCGCCCGTCACCTGGCTCTCCTCTCATCCCGTTGTCTGCCGCTTTACCTTTTCAATTTCGGCGGCCGCTTCTCGTGGCGATCTGCCAGGCTTTGTCAGTATAGAGAAGGCTATCGAGCACACGACTTCTGAGATATTGGTGACGTGAGCGATCGAAAGCATAACTATGATTGGCCTTACACGATTGGCCAAATTCTGCCTATGAGGCAAGCAAAGCATTTCTCATCGACGGCAATGAGAGTAATCTAAGAACTTCAATTTTGACGGTGTTGGCAGTGGCGGTTTCAGAGCGCAATGATTTCAAGCTTCCACCATACTCAATGCAAACAGGATCGAACCTGTTGTTCGCAAGGTAATGACGTCACGAGAGGGAACCATATGAGGGCGCCACCGAAACATCTCGTACTAATAGCAAACGACGCCGGCGTTCGGCGCCCGATCGCCAGATCCTGATGCCGCACTTCTCCCTCTGTGCACGAGGAGCAGACGACGGTCTTGCTCGGTCTGAGCGGAGGGATTCGCAGCGAGAAATTTGGGTATCGCCGCCTGGTGGAACTTTGTCTCAATCCAGAGTGAGAGTACTTCAACTTCCTCTGCTGGTGCAAGCACGTGCAATGCCAAGCTTCTATGCACTACGAAAATTACAACATGACCGCGTGGGTAGCCCGTGCACTACCCATAGTGAGGAAAACGGAAGCGCCCCTCGCGAGCTTCTCACCGCGAATAGTGGAAAGATAGTGGGCAGACGCGAAGGATAGCTGCCTTTTTTTGTCAACTCACAATCTCCCTCCAATCGGCGCAAGATGCCTTCGGCTGTCAGAATCATTTATACGAACACACCGATATATTAAACGGACGAGGACAGCACTGCCTCGTCAATTTCCTGGCTTCGCGTGTCGTCCTGAATTATTCAGCTGTCTACGTTAACAAGAGCGATGCATTAAAGGGATGCTGAATCGAAATGACGTGAGCGCGAGCTCTCTTCCTTTCGCTTCCAAGTCGGCCAGCGAGAAGCGCAATGCGTATCGCGCCGGTGACGTCAATTGTTCCTGCACTGCCAAGGGTACCGTAGTTGCGAGCGTTGCCGCTTCATGGCGTCAACGTGTGACGATCTCGCCTAGTAGTAATATTCGAGGACTGTACGTTCTAGCTTGCCCATAACGTCGTTCGCGACCATACCAGTATTGTATGTGCCACGAGCGTTCGGTTCACCGTGTTAGTTTCACACCGCAAAAGCAGTAGCTCGAAGGAACCTGTAAGTAGAAATAACCGTTAGCACCCAGCAATGGCGAGGGGGAAAGGGATCTACCCTCATGAATTATACTATTGAGTTCCCAGGGATAACTTCTTCTTCGGTATGATATTTGGTGGCTAGCGTTCACATGTTCCTGACTAGGTTTCTCACTTGGGGCGCTCCCAGAAGACACAGTTTTTCTTTCGGAAATAGCGTAATGAAGGCGGCACTCACGCAGTCATCCCCATGCGCCACAATAGCCAGAGACTCCATGGATTTCCCTTGCAAGCTGGTTTTTGTGTTTCCGCTATTTCCGAAAGAAAAACTGTATCTTCTGGGAGCGCCCCAAGTGAGAAACCTAGTCAGGAACATGTGAACGCTAGCCACCAAATATCATACCGAAGAAGAAGTTACCCCTGGGAACTCAATAGTATAATTCATGAGGGTGGATGAAAAAGAATTCCAGTAAATAGTATAATTCATGAGGGTAGATGAAAAAGAAGAATTTCAGTAAATGGTTGATAGTCCAGCAGTGTGTGTCTTTTTTTCTCCACTCCTTGGATTTTTTCCTCTACGTTCAGCTGGAAACCTTGTGTCGTGCAAAGAGCCGGAACGAGAACGAACTCACTGTGGCCAACTACGCTTTGGCTTTCTCCGCCAAGGCTTTGCAAACGCGTTCAGGCCTAGGCTAATTCTGCCGGCACGCCGTGTTTCCGCAGAACGGCGCTGCTCCTATGCCACAAGTGATGTCACGAGAACTTTCGCACCATCCACCACACGTGAATTTGAAATCGTTTCATTAAGTAATTAGTTCTCCTGTCTTTTACAGCGCGATATTGATATTTCCGAGGTGGTGCTTGTCCCTAGCCTATATTTATGCAAAAAGATCGGCGCTAGAATTTCGTTTCCGTACCCCTTTAACTAACTCAACTAAAGAACGTCACGAATTTAATTTTTTTCCCCGCAGTGCCATAGTGATGGTGAACTCAAGCAAGAGCGTCGTTCAATGTCATGGACAATCTTTCGTCAAGAGTGACATAGAGATAGAAAGAAAAGATAACAGCATTTTCGGGTCTTGAAAAAAAAACAAAAACAACATCTATAGATAACTCTTCTTTTTTTTTATAGTATGGATCAAAGTTCCAACCAATGGCGCGCCAAGAATAGCTTAGAACTTCGTCGAATCCTGAGAAAGCGTCCGAATTCAAGTCAGTTTTATAGCATAGTCGAACGACATTCTTCAAGACCACTTATCTTCGTCCGATACAGCATGTCGTCAACAAAACGTTTCAGCGTTGATTCACCGAGGCGGCACAGAAGACGGCGCGTTGCATCTGTGGATCGTACGCTCGTTGTGTCGGTATATGTATATCGAGCGTAAATAACAATAGATTACATAAAACTGCCCTCATATGACGACAAAGTACTTAGTTGGAGACAGCGAGGCACTATTTGGCGTATATTTGTAGTGATATTTGCGTAGTGTGAGGTATTGGTAATGAGAGGAGATTTGACCGGCTCAATGCGAGCCTTTTCGTGTTTTTGTTTTTCGACACCTATTGCGCGGTCAGGACGCGCGAAAAGGCGCGATTCCAGCCGCACTGTTTCGACCTTGCTGATACGCTGCCTGCCTTAGTATACATTGACCGCCAAATGTTTCGATTTTTGTATGCTTTCTCATGTAACGTGCTCTGCACGATGTAACATTCTGCTTTAATCCGAAAGTGTGGTGCCTAACTTGCATACACGTAGATAGGTAAGAATAAGCACAGTTTTTTTTGTTTTTTTTTGTTGTCATGTCTGCCATAAAGGTTTTAGGCGCCTGGTGAGAAAAATGAAGTTATAAGGGGGCCGGGAAAAGCGTCGTTAAAGACGCAACTGAAACACCAACCAACTGTTGTTTTTTTTTGTTTTTGTGTTGACAAAACAAAGGGTACAAATATTCTCAAGCAGGGATGTTTCCCTTTTTATAGAACAAAAAAAAAAAAAGAAACACAAATTTGAATTAAGTGAAAATAATAAATTCATAAGAACTTCAGGAACTTCGTCAACGAAAAATGGCCCGAATTACGAGCTATGGTAGTGCGAAGCGTGAGGTCAGTATCTGGAGACGGTCTCATAGGTGTACAGTGACGTCGTGGTCGAGTCGAAGCACCTTATCAGTGCCAGACATTGCAAATACAAAAGGTCAATGTTGAGGCCCTTACATCGATCATTTCTAGCTCAAATTACCGGGATGTCTCTATGAACGTGGTTTCGATACACAACGATTGGATAAATATGAAGATCTCGCGTGTTACATCAGCTTGACAGTCTTATACTTGTTCCACGCGTGCACAGAGAGGTCGGCATTTTAGGTCACCCTCACTCACCCTCACCCTCACAGCCAAACTTACCCCAGCCCCTCACTCACCCTCACCCTCAGCCCCTCACTTACCCTTACACTCACCTTCAGCCCTTCACTCACCCTCACTGAACCTCAAGGCCATCACGCCCTTCGCGCACTCATGGCCCTCAAGCCCCTCACAACCCTCACGCACTCACCGCCCTCACGGCCCTCACGCACACATCGGTCCTCACAGCCATCACGGTCCTAACGCCCTCACACCCCTCACGATTTCATGGTCCTCACGGCCCTTACCCACCTTCACACATGAATTTTCGGTGTTCAGAAACTCACGCACCCTCACCTCGCTTGTGAAGATGAGCGTGAGTGAGGGTGAGTGAGGGCCCTCATGAGCGAGGTTTGCCGAGGTATGGGTGTGCATCTCTACAGCCCACAGCCCGCCTCACTCAACGGTGAATCACGGCGTACGCTACGAGCCTATCCAACGCTAAGAACCTATCACGTGACTCTGTTCCCTGTGCGTCTCCGCACTCTCCACGAAGCTATATATAACGGTGCCTAGAAACACGTCTCCAACTGGTGTGTTTAGTGTCCTATGCGGAGCGCCATGTTCTTTTGGAGGGACTGTGGTGACGTCAGAACGACGAGCTCTGATTGGCTCTGACTGAAGGAGGGTCCATATCACATGGGCGAATGACGTTTTAGCGAACAGCGACATTTGAGCGAATCGACGTTTTAGCGAATGACGGGGGCGCGCTTAACCCATCCGCCACGCTGCGATTACGCCGCCTCGCGGCGACAGTCTGCGGCGGCTCATTACAAAAATGTGAACCCAGTTGGCCCACCCGAAAACGCCGCTTCGCGGCGTCCGACTATTGGCTAAAGTGCCATTCGGTGAAACGTGGGCGTTCGCTAAAACGTCATTCGATCAAGTGAGTGCTTCCCATTCAAGGATACTAGCTGGGTAGACCTCAAGGCAGCTAGCTTTGAGGTCTACCCACTATCCTTCCATCAGAGCCAATGAGAGCGCGGCGTTCTGACGTCGCCTCACAGCAGAAGATGCAGACGAACTTGAGCTCCGCATAGGCACCATACCTAAGCATGCATGTAAGTCACGTGAAACTGACACGGCATTGAATTGGCCTTGATGGCTCGTAGCGTCTCCCGCTGTTGCCCTGGCATTGGTCCTCCAGAGGACACAGTGGAAACTAAAATGGCAATAACCTGTCCTGCTGCGGTAATGATGAAGTGAAGTAAGCGGAATAAGAGGAAACAAATACGGAAGGTCGGTTGCGGCGGCCCCGATGCATATCTGCTGTAAAGCGTGTATAGCCGTCTCCACAAGTTTTAGGGCCATATGACGTATCGTGTTACGAAACATGGCGCTAGAAGTGCAGGTTCTGTGAAGCTGCCTCCTAAGTAAATAAATTAAAAAAAAACCCTAATTGAACTAGTTTGTCTTGAGCACATTGGTCTGGAGACCTTGTAAAATCAAAACAAGATTGGTAACACTGGCTTGGCGGGGGCTAATCCGGCTGCCTTATACCAGTGAGCTCGAAGAATACTAAAAGGATAACAGATATTTTGTTATTCTAAACTGGCGTTCACTATATATATATATATATATATATATATATATTTAAAAAAACAAAAAAATATATATATCTTTTTCTATTCTCCATTCGTCTCATGTTACAGGTATATAGACACGCAGCACCGTGGATAGCATCAGAAACCTAGCCTCGGAATAACAACGATTGTTACCCGAACAACGCCTTTTATATGCCCGTCTCGGAGAATGATCTTTGCACCTTCAAAGCCACGCGAAGAAGAAAGAAAGGCATATTTAGAGGAATTCCGCATCATCGTGGCCGACGCTTAAGCAGCGTCTTTGCGGCGGACAGCGCTGGTTCATTTGCATAAAAACATCGTCAGGAGCGCTCCCCTTTTGCTCTCTCTACTCCGAAATTACCGCCGCCCAGCCGGCAACAAAGAAAAAGCAACAACAACAAGCGCGGAGCGAGCCGGGGAGTTCCAATATCAAGCGAGGGAAGCAACTTCGTCAGATATATGCACCAAACTCGTTTTATTTTTAATGTTCGTTTATTTTGTTTTTATCTATGTTTTAAGAGCGTTTGTTCGCAGCTTGTCTGAGCTGTGATCTGTCCGATTACCCGTTCCCCGAAACACAACACTTCCGTGCAACACTTCGAGCAACCACGAAAACAATCACAAATGAGTAAGCAGACAGAAAACAAAAAGAAGAAAAAAAAAATCCCCCGAGAAAGCCACGAACCTGTTCACCATTGCGGTAGCAACGTGAACAAAACTCAGGGTAGGGTCGCAGATGACCCGTGGTTCTGCAATCGCGTGACGAGCTTGTATTCTACGATGAAAGACGAAGCGACCAAGGGTAGACGTTCGACGTCCATTAAACAAATGACTCTTGCCGAGCTAACCGAAAAGAGAGGCGGCGTTTATTCTTCAAGCGCCAATTGTACCTCGTGGTGCGCTGAAAACAACAAACACAAAAACCAAAACATCCCGGAAAAAAAAAAAAAAAACACGCAAGGGATTATGAAGGGAATGGACCGTTTTGAGGGTGCTTACAGACGCCATCTTGGAAACCGTATTTGAGAGGCTCAAGATGCAGTCGATCCGCTTTTACATTACATACAAAAGACACGCTGCTCGATGCGGACGCGATGACAAAAATTATGTACGGACGCGCCTCGAGCATATCTTCGAAGTATGTTTTACTTTTTACATGCTTCGAGCGCGTGCGCAGACAGTTTTTTGTATGACAAATGAGATACAAGGAAGTCCTCAGACACTGGCTTCTGACTGTTTTTTTCGTACGATGTCATCGCATCGTGACCGCGGGCTTTGAGAGTGCCGCAGCGTGTGTTTTCACGAAACTTGGGCAGCGATGTTGAATTTATCATATCATCGAGCTTGTCGCTTTCCACCGAAAAATCGTCGCTCGTCAAAAGTGGCCAGGAGAACCTATAGAGTGGACGCCACACGAACGTGATTTCTTCCTTTTTGTGCGGATCAATAGGGTTGGGGCGACTCTTTGCGCTGGGAAATCTTTACACGAAGGAGTCGTTTTATTATGTTTTTTTTTTTTTTTTAAGGCGGTCAAAAGCACGCGAGAACTGTTAATTTGAGGCATTCGATGCATATCATAGACAGGATAAAATATTTTACAAGGACCGTTTTACGCCAGAACAGTGACTCACGCCATTCGGTTAGGGATGATGAGGATATTTGTGAAAGGCACTATAGCTTCAAAAAAAAAATAATGTCGCACGGGCCATTTCGCTGTGAAACAACAAAACTTTAGCCTATTTCCTTTGAAAAAAAAAAAAAGAAAAAAAACTATGACAAACAAGCATTATTATATTCTGGGTATAATTTCGACCTTAAAAAAAACTTGTGGGGCTACTTTATTGGTCAGCTTTCTGACATCGTGATACATCAGCCCCATGTTCCAGAGAAATGTGCCTTGTCACTGTGCATCGGTTCGTACCACTTAATGGCTCACTGCAACCCCATAGGCTGTACAGTTTGCGAACGAAACTGATACAGAAGGACAATAAAATGGAGCATTCGCAAACTTGTCAAACAAGGAATCACAGTATACGATAGGGATTGGGTCCACATACACTTCGCGCTTTCCACTTTCGACCGTTTTCCTCTTTTTCCAGCTTGAGAGAAAAAAAAAAAAAAGACAAGCTAAAAATGAGTTTCTGCATCGCATAAACTACGGGTGGGACGCCGAAGAGACGGCGCGAGAAGTCCTGTGCTTTGCACATGACACAATTGCAAACAATCCTCTTTCTTTTAATTTAATTTATGCTTGCAGAGAGCTCAAGAAACGGCGGGCATCGTGACTTAGTACTTTCTTACTCCTTGCTTCGTCTTCCCGGTTCGTTCATCGGCGTTCGTATCGGCAAAAGGCTCGGCAACTATAATAAGATGCTCGGGAACACGTAATGCCCCGCGTCTAAGTTGCCAGCTCTTATCGTCGTGTTCCGAAGCGCGTCACGCGAAGCAGACGCTCGTTGTCAGAACGAAGCGAGTTGGAGCAAGCTTGAATGGCTAACTCACGTTGTGTCCGTCATGTCCCACGATGACGTCAGACGGAGCTCCAGCCCCCGGCCTCCCTCATCGAAGAGAGCCACCGTCCGGAGCTCGTCCACGGCTGCTCCAACCTGGAGAAAAAGAGAGACGCAGAGGTTACCACCCGTGCTGTACTCGTTCAGGGGGATCCGTGACCGAGTGGGCTAGCGCACACCGGCTCTGGCGCACACCAGCTCGGAGCACGTGGAGCGAGAGCTCGCGCTGCACAACCCAGGGATCCTGGGTTCAATCCCCACCCCTGCCCGTTACGATCCGGTTAAGCATCGTACCGGCGTGCTGTCATGAATCACTACTGCGTGGTGCACGTGAAAGAGCCCAGGCTAGTGGTTGTACTGCGCTGGATAAATTGCTCATCTACAACGAGTGACTCGTCGCAACTTTGGAATGGCTGACCAACTACACGCTGTATAAATATCCACACAACCCCAATTATATTATGCTGTACACGTTCCTCAAAATAAGGAACGAAAGCTCGTTCCTCCCTTCTGATTTTTGGAACGTGTTCCCGTTACAAGTTCCATTTGTGAAAAAGGAACTCGTTCCCGTTACAGTTGAACGAATTGAACGTAACCTTACATATACGTTACATTTGCATTTTGATGATTACCATATTCAATTAGATCAAACAAAGTTGTTTTTGTTGTTCTTATCTATCATCAAATGGCAACATACGAATTTGAATGCCGTGATGGAATGACACCAGAAGAAGAAAACAAGCGCGAGCAAGGTTTCATTTGTTGAGATCACCTTTAAAAATCTCAGCTTTGGGTGAGCGATTCATTTTTGTGGTGAGCGGTTCAGACGAGCCATATGTACTGTTGCCCTATCATTGTGCAAGTGTTTTACAACAACCTCACATGTTTCAATCTAACAAAGTCCCTTGTCCCAACTTAAAAACACTTGCTTCTCGGTGTTTATGTCCGCAAGACGAGCAAGTGAAGAACAGGACAGGGCTTTTGGAAGGCCGTCTTCAAAACTGCCAGTCCTTCGTGAAAGTTGAATTCGTTGTTCAGTGTTAAGATGGGAGACAAGGGGATAAGGAATGAAGGTTAATTTTTGTGTATATCTTAAGTGACCAATGTTCGGAATACAAGGTTGCGTTCGTTGTCTGGTAACCTGGGCCGGCTTGCTAGAACAGCGTCTCAGCTGAGACTGGGTGAAAGAAAGCACTGCAAAGGCTGAGGCGCGCGAGCGTCTTGAGACGCAGTTTGAGTCCCGCTCAGCTCGTGCGCTGGCTTTGGCAGTGCTTTCTTTCACCCAGTCTCAGCTGAGACGCTGCTTCTAGCAAGCCGGCCCTGCTCTTCTGTTGTAACTGTAGGCCTCTTTGTGAAAGTTCAGTGATGGCTGTAGTCGGGCTTAGATTTTTGGGTGTATGAGGATTCGTGGAAGCAAAAAAAGTAGCTGAGCTTGAGACGTCCCTCCTTCGGTGTCTTTTCCTTCGACTACAGACCTTTCCAGTGTTTACAAAATCACAGTCCAGCGTGCGATCTTCACAGCCCAGCACGTGCGTGTTCGTCGCTTCGGAAAGCGAGCAAAGCACGCGCCATACGCACGAACGCTCAAAATGGCACCGGCCACAAGCTCGTTTTTGGAAAGGTCTATAAGTTTTGGTTTTTTGTACCGCAGTCTCGGGCACTGAAAAAAAGGTATCGATGTCCATTAGCTCTCCTGCACCCAACTGTTACCAAGCGAGTACCCCACAAAATAAACCCTAAGCAGCAAAAAAGTTGACGAGATCCTGCTCTTCATAATGATATTGTTTTTATACATTTGAGAATTTCCATCATAGAAATAAATTTAAAATTTCCCCACTGGACGAAAAAAAGGAACGTCGTTCCTTTTTCCGTTCCAGTAAAAATGTAACGAGTTCCCGTTTCAGTTACACCGATGCAAAATGGAACGGGGGTGTTCCTTCGTTCCTCCTAAAAGGAACGCGTTCCAAGAACGCCGTTCCAGGAGCGCCGTTGCGTACAACACCATGGTTACCACGCAACACCGATTGGACCGAATCGGGTCTCATCATCAAGCTCTAATATACCAACGCCACGTTTACACACCAACTCGACATTCTACAGGCGTCCCGCCACTGTGGTGTCGACATTGCGCATGCGCAGACTTCTCCCGGATCTGGTTTCTGCACTCGCGCAGTGGCCCACACCTGGTGTGGGCGAATTCACGGACTTGTCTTTAAACATTTGACTCGTTCAATTTACCTGCACCTCCTGCAGCGGTGAAGAAAAGTGCGAGGCAGTGTACTTCCGGTATGTGCATCGAGATACGACCGAAAGTACACGTCCCCACACTTTTCTGCACCGGTGCAGGAGGTGCATGTAAATCAAACGAATTTACCTTCCAATCGGAGCTCGGAATTCTGACGTCACCACAGCGCCCTGCAAAGGAGCATTGCGCTGCGCATAGCCTGTGATAGCAGACCCACAAAGCCAACGAGTGTCGTGACGCGGCACTTTTGGCGCCGCTTGATTGGGTCCATCAAATCGCGGCGTCGGCGGTGGCCCAACTTAAAGTGAAACGGAGCGTAGGATGATCAAATCCCTGGCACCAAGACCTTCGCAAAAAATCGCCTTCTGCGCGCTGCCACCTTTGTCTGCTGGGCTGTGGAACGCCCTCTGAGCGTACACTGTAGCTCTGTTGTGCCGTGTATGAGACGCTACGCATGCGTCCACAACTCAGTGACTCAGCATTTTTCGTTCGGGTGGTAAGCGATGCAAAGGTCTATATTTCGTTTCACACCAAGTCCAGACGCAGCCGACGCTACGAGCTTGATTGCAGCGATCAAACAGCGTCAGACGCGCACCATCATGGTGTTCGTCTTATTTCTGCACGTGTTCTATCATCGCTGAACCAATCACAAACAAAAAAATGCCCAGTGACTCGCGCCTTTGACTTCATTGGTCCCGCAACCCTGTACGTGCCGACTGCGCGTGAGCTTGAGCTAAGGTGGGATCCAGCGTGAGCACAGCTTGTGTGCGTGCGCTGCGTCGGCATCGGCTCCACGCAGTCAGTCTCCAAGGACATTTTGAGGGGGTCCACTCAGTTCATCCCAAGATACTTCATCCCAGGACACTTCATCCCAAACACTTTATACCAAAGGTGTTTCATCCCAAGACGTTTGATCCCAAGATGTTTCATCCCATGAACATTACATGCCAGGATATTTCATACTTTGGAGTGGCTCTGCCACACTTCATCCCCGGATACGTCATCCCAGGAATGTTCATCCCGGTCACTTCATACAAAAGTCATTTCATCCCAGGATGTTTCATCCCAAGACGTTCCATGCCAGTGGCATGAAATACCCAGGCATTTCATACCAGAATAATTTGGGGCACCCACGAGTTGCTGAGCTCGAGCAAGAAGAAATCTTACAGACTATTCTTTGCGCACCATCAAAGTCGTCGTGTTCATGTAAAATAGGTCGCATTTCACCGGCTGCAGCACTTAAGGGAACGTCATTTTGGGGTGTGCATAGGAGTGCCCACAGAAAACTCGGTACTGGACTTCAGCGAAAGTCAGCCCATTCCACTTAGAGCCCTTTCTACTCTTTTTGTATTCTTTCCTCTCATTCATTCACTTACTTCAATCCCTATTTGCAGTGCTGCTGGAATGGTCAGATCTACTTCTTATGGAAGCTGTATACCGCAACAAACCGCAATACTGGGGATTGATGTCCCTTGAAAACCGGCCGAAAGGTATCGTTCCAAGACAACATTCACCAGAAATATGAAAATTTAAAACGTTTATTTTACAATAACCCACCCATAAGAGCAAAACCTTAACAAGAGGCCAAAATTCGGGCTAATACGCTCTTCAAAGCACACAATTCTGGCTAATAAACTCAAGAATCGCCAAGTACATAGCACGAGCACGCATTGAGAAAGCTGTCTGCGTCTCTGTTGTTATAGTCATCCAGGATCCGGCATAGACGCTTGTTAGACTGCTCGTACTCCTTCTTCGTGTACAGCAGTGGCTCATGACCCACGTCCAGCTGAATGGCCATCGCGTTCACACGGACTTGTTCGGAGAGAAGCGCATCCAACAACTTGAATACTGTAGGATGGGATGCACCGATAGAATTTTGAAATACCCGGTGCCAGCTTTCAACGCTATTGTTGGTTCTGGGAAGGCTGACCTCTGTCACGCGCTTGCAATTCCACATGGATATTGGGAACCTTGGGTCCTTGTGGGGTCGACCGACCCAGGTATTCTCAAAGTAGTCTAGGAACTCTTGGTGCTGTTCCGTGCGTCCAAACATGTCCAGCAGCTGTCTTGCGAGCATGCGATATCTGTCGCAGACGTCGAAAACATCGCAGAAGCACAGTGCGATGAATTTCTTCAGGATGAGGTGGTAGCTGGAATCATCAATGAATCGCGTGTGCATGCCGAGCTCTTGAATTCGGCGCCAGATGCTTTGCGCGAAATGAAATAAGCATCCATGCACATCGACGTCAGGAATGCATTCCCGAAAAGCATTCTCTTCAGCCTTTTCGAAGTCCATCACTACTGTGTGCACCTGTCGTGGGCTTGAAGTGGCATCGTCAACAGCCTCCAGTAGCATCCGCGTTGCTCTTTTGTACGTCGCTTCGCGCTTGTTTGGCAAGAGGCAGTAAACAAGGGGAAGCACCCTGCCTTTGTAGAGGCCATGAACAACCCAAAGCTGGTAAAACATATCTGGTGCTACTTTAAATGTGCCGTCACACAACCAGGTTTCGCAGGTGTTTAAACGGCACAGGTCCGTGTTACAGGCGAAAATTATTATTCTTTCCGAGTCAATACAGCCTGTGTCCCCTGCGAGAAATACTTCAGGTGACGCTGTTCTTGTCATGCGCAGGTGTTCAGGTACAATTACGTCCTCGATTCGGTGGGGAACTTGAGCTGCGCTATTGGCTTCGCGTCGAACTCTGTTCACGTTCCTTTCCAGTGATGACAGCTTGGGGAGCTTCGCGATAGTCGCCGGTCTTGCCCCTTGTAGGCAGGCGGCCACGACGTTCCGAGGGGTGTCGTGGGAACGCTTGGCTGCAGTTTTGACCTCATCTTGTAAACGCGCCGCAGCGACATTTTCTGGACTCGGTAGATGGCAAGTGTGGCCTTGTGTCACAGTGGTCGTCTCACCTGCAGTAACAGCTCGTCCCCGGCAACCCTCCTGGAATTTCTCGCATCTCCATGCCGTCTTCTCGTCGCTGGTCCTGTGCTTGGTGTACATATAACCTTCGAAGCAGAGCTTCGGCGATCCTCGACGAGAAGCCACAAAGGTGGCCATGTTCTATAAACAAACTCGATGACAATCAATGAGTCGGGCCGGCTCGACTGTTCGACTGATGGAAGCTCGATGCCAAGTGCAGGACGGTCTTACGTGGCACGGGTGACAATAGAAGAAAGACGAAGTGCATATGTCGGCTTCGCGCGTGAAAAACCGATTTTATAACTTCTTCTTCGAGACAGAACACTTTGTGGTATAAAATATCCAGGGAAATGTCCTTGGTATGAAGAGTCTTGGGATGAGACGTCTCGGGATAGAACGTTTCTGGTATGAAGTTTCCGGGATAAACAGTCCTGGGATGAACTGACCTGGGATAAAGTGAGTAGCCCTTGAATGGGCTGAACCGTATGGACTATTCTGGCATCAAATGTCGAAGCATGAATTGTCCATGGGATGAACTGTCTTGGGGTGAAACATCCTGGGATGAAATGACTTTGGTATGATGTGTCTGGGATGAAATGTCCTGGGATGAAGTGACTTGGGATGAAGTGTGGTAGAGCCCATTTTGAGCCCAATTGCTGAGTTGGAGGTTTCCTCGTGTGACGAAGGGAGGTATATACACCAACACAGTGTTTACAAACAAGCCCGCTCTGCCCACACCAGATGTCGACGCTGCGCTTGCGCAGAAACCAAATTGGGGAGGAGGGAAGCGTCTGCGCATGCGCACTATATACCGATAGCAACGCCACCTCAGCGGCGCGACGTCAGTGAGTTGAGTTGGTGTGTAGACCTTTGCATCGCTTATCACCCGGGCGAAAAATGCTGAGTCACTGAGCCGTGGGCGCATGCGGAGCGTCTCGTATACCGCACGATAGAGCTACAGCGCATGTTCAGAAGGCGTTCCACAGCCCAGAAAACAAAGATGGCAGCGCTCAGAAGGCGATTTTTGCAAAGGTCTATTTATCTCTAGAGCAGTGGTCTCAAACTCATTTGAGTGTGGGGGCCAGATAGCCCACACCGAAAAGGCACACGTAAGATGGGGGGGGGGGGGGGGGGTTAAAAACTTTGAAAGAGACTAGACCTAGGTGTTCTATGCTTTTTGTAAACTCACAGTTTAACCAGTGACATCTTTAAATTTGATTTGGTTATATGACTACTTTGGGCCCTAACATGACGTGATAACAAGAATTCAATTGACACCGTCCCGCTTTTGGGCCGGCATTTTTAATAGAGCAAGAGCAAGGACACTGTCGTTTCCGCTGCTCGATTCCCTCGGGAATTAACCAAGCTCAACATGTATCTGAAATCAATCGGTTAATTTGACAGTTTTTGCTTTTTTGACAATTTTTATTACGACACTCTGAACAAATACTTGTCTTTTAATGGTGATGTTTTTTTGAAGGCGAGAATCCCGAGATCGTATACCTTTATCTCTGGCAGTTGCTCCTGCTGATCGAGTTCGCGCAGCCGAGATGCATCCTTCAACGAATAGCTCGCGCTTGCAGCCTTGGAATTGTGTTACGTTACAAAAAAGCCGGCAACCAAAACATAAAGCGAAACAAAGGATAAATGAACAAAGATAAGTACAAACTATGTCAATAGGGAAAAAAAGCGCAGCTACGTTTCGAGCGAAAATGAATCGACGAGATGAGATCACTTTGGCGCGTGCCATTTCTAGCACTCGATACATGGCAACCGGGACTCTTAGCCGGATGCCTGCGGGCCGCATCCCAGTGAGTCGCGGGCCGCGTGTTTGAGTCTCCTGCTCTAGATCACTGACAGCTTAAAAACACGCAGGGCCGGGTTTCTTACGGTCGCGGTACTTGCACCGTGATTGGTTCTTTGGCGCTGTTATCTGTTAATGCCGCCATCCCATTGGCTGCGGGCCGACTGGAATACGCTAGGGACATTCAACGCTTTGCGTTCCTTGTTAAGGTGGACGCGTACTATAGACCTTCGCAGAAATCGCCTCCTGCGCGCTGCCATCTTTGTCTGCTGGGCTATGGAACGCCTTCCATGCATGCGCTGTTGATCTGCTGTGCGGTATATCGGACGCTGCGCATGCGTCTACAGCTCAGTGACTCAGCATTTTTTGCCCGCTCGCTTCGTTCGAGACTGCCGCTGGAAAGGTCTATAGGTGGTGTTGGCTAGTCTAGTAAAAAGAAGACGGCACACTAGGTATTCACTAAAAACAATGAAATGAACCAGTGTCTTCTGCCGGTTTGTGCATATCCGTCGCCTTTAATCAGTCACGCCGAAGCCGTACTTAACGGTACGTTAAGAAGACTCCAGATGAGAAAAGATATGAGAGCCATGGCTGGCTGGTAAACGGCACGGTTTAAATCTCGAGAAGGCGAATAAAACAATATGTTGACAAGGAACGCGTCGCACGTGTACCAACTTTGCTGCTTCTTTACGTGGTACTAATTTGAGCTCCACCCTAATTTCCATGCTTGAAAAAAAAAAAAAAACTATAAAAAAGCAAGATGCTGCTCCCGTGCACGTTTCCCATTTATCTCAACAACACGATCAAAGCTAGATCGCTGGGAGTGAAGACAGTGCAGTGCACGTTCAGAGATGGATACTCGAGAGGCACGAATCTCAAGAGCGACGTCTCACAGACGTCGTATATGGAGGAGCGGAGTATACCTGGCCGCATCGCAAAGCTGAATACGTGATCTCAGCTACTCTCACCTCTGGTTCCGCAAATTGTCTTACATGTTTTATGTTGAAGCTACCGTAGGATTCCGAATGAGGCTCCCTGGCTCGCAAACTTCGTTGGGGTCGGTATGCCTTTGTTCATTCAGTATCCCTTCGATTACAAATTATGCGAGCATCCGGCATTTCTTGCTAGTTTTTATCTACATACACATTGATACAGTTCGATGTTGTTTCTTCGGCGTTTCTTTCTAAGGGATGTTCCATATTTTTCTTCCCGATAAAGTCCTCGCCATAAACAGGGGTTGGTGATTTTGGTATATTTACTAAAGGCGCCGAAAAGGAAACGGCAAATATTACTTTAAAAATTAGCTGAAAATGAATAAGTACTGCAGTCCCGGTAGCCCATTCGGCGCTTGTTAGAATATTCCTTCCATAACGCCGGCAGTAAGGTACATAGCCGTCATGAAAACGAAACATGCCACAGTATATGTGATTGTGAAAGCTTTTTCAAGCCAAGTAAAATTTTCTTGAAATCACACTGCTACGCCTCCACTTGTTTCGCTGTACATAGATGTGCTGCTTGAATCCTTACGTTTTATCCGCTGGATCGAGTCGCAGATACACAAAATATGTAGAGGGGAAAATATAAACACCGATTTATTTAGCCGAATCGCGTCACGATTAAGCTATAATAAATCAACCATGCCGAAACACGTACGACCGCTTTATTAAAGAAGAACATTCATAGGTCGCGTCGTTCATGGGGGAGAGATGTCTGTATGTTGGTTGCTAACCACCTAGATTAGCCACCTATAGATGCGTAGTAAGGGCAATGAACTGCAGACATAATGGCCAGCTTCCAGAAAACGCAAAGGGTTTTCTTTGCCGCCTGCCAGCATGCTAATTGCAGTCGCGCAGAGCTTGTTTCCGACGAATCGCGCACAGCTGGGACAAACCCCAAGACATACACCGCCCTGCAGGTGGCGTGTGCACACCACCTGAAGAACGCTAGATCTGTCCACCAGTCTCGGGATTATCATATTCAATGTTTGCTAGCTCGCTCGCTTCCTCTGTTTTTTCCGCACTCACTGAACACGCGGACTCCCTTTTTCGTCGGTTGACACGCGTAGAGATATGCTCAGGCACGCACCGTATCCAATCATGCGGACAAGTACTCAAAAACAAAAAAACAAAAACGCACAAAACAATTACATGTTTGACACCTTCGTAATTCGACAAAGGAGCAGTATAGGACCTGTCTTATGATAAAGAGCTGCGTAGGTCGGACATCTCGCAAAATCGGGCGGTTCAAGCTGGCACTCTGAACCTCCGATCTGGAAAGCGTCCCCCTCCGCTCCAATTTTCTACTTGTGCGCAGCGCTAGCATATTTCTCTTGTTCACCTAAAAAAACAAACAAAAAAAAAAACGCGATGTTGGTTGTTGTAGAGGTATAGCCGGCTATCGATGCCCATTAAATATGTAAATAAAGGTTACTTTCATGGATTTTACACGGACGCAATCAAGAACGCACTCACCTAAGCATTTTTTTCACACGCAGTTAAAAGCAAACGCGTGAGAGCATAATTCTTCCACAACTTTGCGCGAGCCCTCGAGCAGATAAGTATCTCTTGGTGGCCATGCGCTCGCGCCCATATGCCTCCTACAACGCTGTGCATAATTTGTATCTATTTACTTAACGCGGCCGCAGGCCCTGAAGGCGGCTCAGGTCTAGCAATCTGTACAGATATAGTAAAGCAATAATAATAATAATAATAATAATAATAATAATAATAATAATAATAATAATAATAATAATAATAATAAGAATAATAATAGTAATAATAATAATAATAATAAAAACACACTTTGTAAAACGTTCCGACCACATCTCTTTTCACCCGCTCTCTCTCACTCTATCCTTGTCCTTTTTTTGGTTAGCAAGGAATTCGCGTAAAATTTTATGTACCAATATGCCAGTCTAACATCATGTTCTAAGTTATCATTAGCACTATTTAATAAAAGTTGCGCAGAAAAAAAAATGTTTTGGGAGGAGCAGAGTAGTGCCAGATGAAACGCACAAAAAACCTCGATCATGCAAGACACGATGAGATGAAAAACAACTGAAATTCATGACGCACGACAAGAAAAAAGCAGTGCAGAATTATTGCGATGCCCTAGTCGCTCTCAGGCGCATGAAACCCGCATAAAAGAGCAGAGGAAATGATAAATTAAGAGAGGCTGGCAAAGACGCACACATGGAGGCACGTTAGCACTACTCTAATACACGGGCCGTGCACACACAAACACACCCACACAAGCACACATGCATACAGACACGCACGCGCGAGTTGTGTACGCGCACGCGACACAACGCACACTAAGAACGCACACATCGCACACACAGACACGCACACGGCCACACGTGCACGTAAGGGTGCAAGCACACAAACACAAACAAGCGCGCACCACAAGTGCATGCTGACGATGACGCGTATACAAGCACGCGTACATGCATACACACCCAGAGACAGATTACAGACACACAGAGACGCACAAACATATGCCCGTAGATGCCCAAGCACACGCGGAAATACACACGCACACACCACGTTCACAGCTATAGGCGCCGCGCACCCGCACGACGCATCGCATACCAAGAAACGTACACACAAAACAGCCGGCGCACGAACGCGAATCCCGAAACACACGCACAAACACCAAGCGCACGCAAAAGGTCAGGCAAAGGGTAAAGGACACATCTGCTCCTTCTGCCGCGCCCGCGCGCCTCGAGACAAAAAGGAGCCCAGGGAAAAAGTGCTTTGACCTCGCGGATTTAGGCTCGGGGCTGTGCCCGCTCTTCCGCCCGTTCCAGTCGCTGCTCGGCGGATGAGGCGAACCTGTGCAACCGTCGTTTCCGTCGTTTCACGGAGAGGAGACAGACAGACAGAAAGAGAGAGAGATAGAGAGGAGGGGGCAGAAGAAAGGGAAAAGTTTTTACACCTACAGCTCTTAACCCTTGCCTCCCCTTTCCAATGTATGATCAAAGAAAAAAAGACCAAAGAAATGAGCGTATAGTGTCTGATGGCGCTAAAGCGAGAGTGCAGGGGCGAGCTGGTTTAAGACATGGTAACCCTGGAGCAACTGTTTGATGATAGTGCACTTTTGGGTTACATACTTGCGACTTCGTGACATGAAGGCCTACAGTGCGCCGCAGAACACGAGGACACATTCCGAAGACGTCACGGCGCAAGTAGAGAATGGAGCAGAAAGTAGTCGAACGGCGTCATCGGTGTTCTTCCTTCGCCGTGCACCTCCACACGACAATGAGGTCTTGTGTGTTGCGTGAAATCGATGGGTCACGGTGCGCTCAAACACCATGGCTCGATCTCACTTGAGGGAAAACAGTTTTGGGAAATACCATGACGACACTTCGCGCTGACCGCACTGCACTTTGCTACGAGAGGAGGACCAACCACCACGAGCTCTTTTTTGTTACAAAAGACATTCAACAACTGGTCACTTCCAGCATGCAAGAATTCATCTGTGATCTCAAAGCCTCCCTTGAGACATGGGTCAATCACAAGGACGCGATTGAAACGACGCGACTCATGATTACTTATACCTCCAACTTACAATCCATCTACCGTCTTTCTTTTCTTTTTTTTTTTTTTCAATGCAGTAGTTAGCAGCCGAGCTTGAACAGGCGACGACAGGGCGAGAGTCACTGTGTATAAGAAAAGTACATTAAAAATAGATTTTTTTTTAACGGTACGCGAACTTGCATAAACCAATACATAGTATATATGCCTGGGCCTCTGACACAAAGGTGTCAGAGACCCAGGCAAAGTTGAAAATAGCGGAGTGTGGGATATATATATCCAGCCTCTTGTATATATAAAGTTGTGCGCACAAGAATAATGAAAGGAGTTTCACAATTAGAGGGGCTGCCGTTAAAGAAAAAAAGAAACAAAGGGCGAGAAATGAGAAACAGAGACAAAACATGAGAGGGAAACCAGTGCCGTAAATACATTTTTATATTTCGGAAGTAAAGTGTATACAAAGAAAAAATAATGAAAGGTGTAGACAAAATGTCTGTCGCCATGTAAAATATTATGAGAAAGGATCGCAAACCTTCCTACTTTTTTTTTCTCACAATGCTTTCCTCTTTTATTTTTTTTTCCGTCGCTTTCTCATCTCTCTCTCTCTCTTACTCTCACTCGCTCAGTTTCATTGTTCTAGCATATTTACTACATCATTTTTTTTTAAACAGAGGACACTTTTTTTTTGTTTCCGGTTTTACGCTTCCGCTTCGGCCGAAAAAAAAAAAGAAAAGAAAGGGGTAGCAAATACAGAAAGACAAACAATAGCCGGGGGACTAGCGAGGGACATTTATAGAAAAAATACCCACCGTATGAACCCAAATAAAAATGGCAAACAAGCAGCCCGAATTAAAAAAAGAAATAGATAAGCATACATCGGATGACAAACTAAAATCATAAAAAAGACCGCTAAAGGGTAGCAATTTTTCCTCTCCCCTCAACTTCTTCAGTGCACCCTTTCTCTTTCTCCCCTGTCTTCCCATATTTTATACTATATTTCTCAACTGCCCAAATCGTATGCACCAGAAAAAAGGGGGGGCAACGAAGGGTTAAAAAACTTTTCGAACAGACACACACGTTCGAGGCTGACATACACGTTTTTAGTATAGGCGAGGCTGGTATAGACGTTTTTACACAAGAGAAGGAGCTGCTTCGCTGGATTGCTGAAGAGAAAGAGAGAAAGGGGGAAGGGGGTGCGATTGTAATCAATAAAACAGAAATACAAAAATGATCTAACCCTTTTCTCCCCGCGCAAGCTTAGCCAGGCTGTCAGGAGAGGTTGGAAAAACGAACAGCAAAGAGCTCCAATAAAACAAAATAGTAAAAAAGAAAAAAAAAACAGAAAAAAAAAACGAGCGCGTTGTTTGTTCATTGGGGAGAAGGAGAACCCACGCTTCATTCTCCAATATTTTTTATGAACGCGTGTTTTTTTTTTTTTTTTTCTAGCCTGCCTCCCCGTAAAAAATAAGTATTAAAAAGCCAACCCTTTTACTCCTGTTCGTGAGACAGATCTGGCGAAATCTTGCGTGGTCGCAAGCAACATTTCCTTTAAAATCAAAAAGGAAAAAAAGAGGGAAAGAGAGTTGCATAAACACACAAATCAAAATGACTTTGAAAAAAAAGGGATAAAACATGGGTTAGGGACGAGAACGTCGCTAGAAAATCAATGAATAATAAAATGCCAGCGACTTTTCTTCTTTAGGGTAGCGCAACTACGAACGCATGCAAAAAAAAATGCATATACATAAGAAAATGAATTACTAGATAGGCATCTTGAATCAAACTTTTTTTTTTTTTCTCTCACGCTTTGCAAGCACCTAATGTGCGCGTCATTTTTTTATATCTTTCATACTCCGCCTATCAGGGACCCCTTAAGAAAGGCTACTCAACGTTCTTCTCGTATCGCAACACTCTGTGTATTCGAGTGGTTTAACGCTGATTGGTTCGTTCGACGTCTTCCTCTCTCTTCATACCATTTCCCTCGTACTCTTGAGCGTCAACTTTATAAAAAGATATAGAGAAATAACCCTCGACAAGATTCACGCAGGTTACCAGAACGTCTTGCTTTTCAAGATATACAAGCGTTTATTACTAAATAGACCCAGGTAAAACGCGTCGAGCAGAAAGCGGGAAACACCAATATAGCAGGCATGCGCTGTTATGTTGTTTTATTCTAATGTTGCCTGCTGCGCCAAGTTCGTTGTGGTTTGCCATATTAGCTGGCTGGCGGTTTATTTCTCTTTCTAGATAGCGACTTAGAAATACTTTGTGTACCATCAGAATTCGCTCGTTCACGACTTTTTCTAGGCGCCTGTTACCGCATTTTTTCAGAAATATTGGACAGCATTGAGAGCATTTTATATCGCTACCCTCATTCTTGTGTAATGTTAGGCGGGGACTTTAACTAGCCTGTAGTTCTTGATAAAATCAGTGACCATAATATTGTTTTTGCTGAAACGCGACTTCCGATTAAATATAGAGTTACAGCACCAAAAGTAATGTATGACTACAGTAAGATCGGCGAAAACGCCCTTGTTGCTTCTTTTCAAGGTTTCGCGTGTACATCCCTATGTGATTTTGATAAAAAAAAATAAATAAATCTGTTGAAGCGAACTGGGATATGCTAAAAAGAGAGTATAAAAGACTAAAATCTACTTTCATCCCAAAAATTGTACTAAAAACGAATGTCAACGGCCGTGGTTTACTAACAGACTAAAGAGGTTGTACAAAAAAAAAAAAAAAAAAAGTCTGTTTTTGAAAGCGAAGTTAGGTGACTTTTCTTCATATTGGCCTAAGTTTAACCGGTGCTACAAGGAATTCAAATTAGAAATAAACAAGACAAAAATCATTATTACATGAGTGATCTCCTAAAATGTATTAAAAACTAATCCTAAAAAAAAGAAATGGAAGACCATTGGTCTTAAGCAAGAGCGAACGTTGCCCAGTATTTATAATGATCACAGACAGGAGCTCTCCCACCGCAAATCAGCAACCATTTTTAATTAGTATTTTGTATCTGTCTTCACCAAGGAACCGTTTCCTTTACCATGTGATTCAATATGGGTTTCGCCCATGGTATTATGTGAGCGTCACTTTTGCACAAGAAGGAATTTTGGGCAGCATTGACCGTCTTTCCCCAAGCTCAGGCACCCCGAGATGACGAGATATGTCCAAAACTTCCTGAAACAACCCGAACAATATCTTCTCACTTGCTCTCTCTTATTTTCAAGCAGTCAGTAGAACAAATGTACCTTCCGGCAGACTGGAGGTTTGAGAAAGTGTTGCCAATTTTTAAATCTAGATATAAATATAATGTACGTATATAGACCAATATTCTTAACAAGCGTACCATGCGAAATTATGAAGAATATTATATATTCCAATGTTATTAGCTAGTTATGTGACCATCACCTCTACTGCACTAACCAACATGGCTTTAGGAAACGTTTTTCGTGCGAAACCCAACTTTCTGAATTTGCTACTAATTTGCACGACAATATCAATGCTTCTAAAGCTACTCATGCCATTTTCATTGATCTTGCTAAAGCCTTCGGTACCGCACCCCACCAAAGTTTGCTCTATAAGCTAACCGAACTCAACATTCATCCCGTTATCATACAGTGGATTGCTAACGTTCTCATTACTCATAAGCAAGCTACGTACGTTGGGGAGAGAAACTCTCCCTAATTACGTAGGGCAGCATCCTGGGACCACTTTTATTTCTAATATATATTAAAGATTTGACACTCAACTTACCACACAAAAGACTCTTCGCGGATGACTGTGTCGTTTATCATCGCATGACTAACCCGAATGATCAAGCACTATTACAACAGGATCTGAACATAATCTCACTTTGGTACAACACGTGGAAACTAAACATAAATACAAATAAAACTAGATTTGTATCAGTTGCCAGCCGACCCTCTCCATCACTAAGCAAATACACACTCAACCACGCAGGCATAGAGAAAGTTAGAACTTACAAGTACCTAGGAGTCACATTTCATTTGCAGAGGACCTCAATAGGATTGATCACATCAATAACTTCGCGTCCAGTGCGTGTAAAGCACTAGGTTAAATTAAATGGAATAATTTTCTCGCTCAAAGACTGTGAGACTGACCGCATATAAAACATTTGCCAGGTCAAAACTAGAGTACGCTAACATCATCGGGTGTCCTCATCAAGCATATCTTATCAACAAGCTCGAATTGGTACAAAATAAAGCATCACGTTGCATCACTCATGACTGCTCTTTTACCCAAAGCTATTAAAAAATCAAGAAAAGAAAACCTAGATTTGTTATTACTAACCGATAGAACCAAAATTGCCCGTCTTGTTTTCTTTCATGGCATGTACTATTCATCGTCTGAGTTTCGCAGCCTACATCTCAAGAACCCATCTTACATTTCCAAGCGCCTTGATCAACCCCTTAAACTTCAGCCTCCCTTCTCCAGAAGTAACAAATTTTAAAACTCTCCACTGTCTTTTGCCATTGCCGACTGGAACTCATTGTCCCCGCACATTGTCGATGAAACTAAAAAAAAAAAAAAAAATAAAGATAACGATTTCGCGAAATGTGTGCATTATTTTTGTAAAGTGTGTACATTGTTAAAGTTTCGAATTTTGCTTTTGTTTTTATTGTTGCGTACTTTATTGGAGACACTTCCCTCCCTCATGTAAGGTGGTCTCTTGAGCACCTTTGAGGTAATGAAACTGAACTGAACTGAACTGATCTATAAGTGTTCAAGGCTGGAAAGTGGTTGCCGTGAATCGGTTTAGGCGTGCTCAAGGGGTTGTTTTCTGCCTTTCTGTTTAGACTTTCGCTGGTGACTGATTGATGTAAGGAAACGGGCACCGATTGTCTGTTGTCCCGAAGAGCGCCTGCAACATCCGCGGTTCGTTGCGTGCAGAAAAAAACAAACAAAAAAAAAAAAAACGTCGGTTACTAAATACCTCAAACTAAAACACTGGATTCAAAATCTCTCTTTATTGTGCGGTTCTTTTCTTGGTTACCCAAACAATCTTATCGGAGTGGAAAGATGCGCTCGGGTAAGAAACTGAAACTTAGAAACGCGTCTAACATGAGCGTTTTTTTTTTTTTTTTCAGAGATCATTGAAATGCTTTACGTGCCTTCCATATTTTTAACATAAGTTGATCTAGTGTTTTTTATTATTACCCTCATCAACTTTCTAATTGAAGCTATACCTAAAATTAATTACTCGAAAGCAATTAATAAACTAATTATACGGAACGTTATTAATTTTCTTTAATGTGCCCTTTGGCAGAGACCAGTACGACATTAACTGTTTTTTGCTTTTGTTTTTCTGTGCGATGCGTGTTTTTACGGAGGAACGATTTGGCTCACATTGTTGAGAAACACCCCGTAGAATCGAGACAACAGGAGAACAAAAACAACCCCTCGCAATACTCACGGATATTATTGTAAATACCCGAATGCACGAGAGTATACCCCGCGCAAACGCGCATACTGAATTATTAGCCGAAACGTTAAAAAATAAAAAATAACATATATATATAAAAAAAGAGGAGGCTCGTTATAAATGTGCGGCATGCTTGTTTCTTGGGGTACGTACACCATTCCTCCCGAGACAAAGAACTGCAATTAACTGGAACCACGAAGAGGTGCGCCTAATTTCCGAGGGAGGCCTCGGCGTCCGTCCGGGATCATTTTCGGTGCAGCGTGTACGTCCGTCCACCTCGCGAACATAATTTCCAAAACCGACTTTATCGAGGGAAAAACAAAACGCTCGAAACGACGTAATTACGCGGGTCCAGGACTTCGTGTCTTTTCGTCTTTATTTTGTTTTTATCTTTCATACCTTTTGACGCAACAGCAAAAAATAAACAAAAAGAAAAGGGGCAATTTTATAAAGAAGAGAAGCTCCGAAACGTTCAACATTCTTCTTTTCGCGCTCGCAAAATTTAATTAAAAATCACCGAGAAAAAGCGAAAATATTCCTTAGCAGCCATCGGCCAGTGTTTCTTAATTTTGCTTTGCATTTATTTTTCGCTTTTTTTTTACATTGAAAATACGTTGAGGTTAATCTTATATCTTCTCTTCGTGTGGCAGCTCTTTTTGTTTTTTGTTAGATCTTTTTGTTTGTCGCCACACCAGCTGGTGTCGCGTCTACAGACGAGACAACTTTATTGGGATGAGACCCGAGACAAAATCGTGTGAAACCCATTGTATTCATGTGTTTTATTCGAGTTGAAAGTTGCTCAATATCCCATTCATGCGATGATGTGTTCTCTGGAAGCAACACCTTTTACCTTTACTAAAAACTTGGGGAATGACCTATCACCTCTCCCATTAAAGGAAAGAAAGCCGATAGCACTGGAACAAAATTTCGGTTGTCGCACTAAATGCTAATTAAACACGCACACACACAAACACACACCCACACACGCGCGTGCACATTTACACACACACACACACGCACACATACATACATAAATAAATAAAACCTTAAACACGTTTTGAGAGCCCGGTATTACTAGAAAGGAACTGCATCAGAGCTCGTGTACCCCTTTGAAAAGTGATCCACTGTGTTCCAGACGACGAGCGCCTTGGAAAAAGTGAAGGACCGTGTATCTCATCTGATCAATGTGTCTCGTGCAGCCTGTCGTTCGGTGTCTTCGCACGCCCCCGACAAGTACTGATAGGACTAGTTTAGGTCACCTGAGGATCTTTGGAGACGCAACTGAGATCTCGGTTCCAACGAGCCTTCTCCGCAATACATCTCCGCTGAATGGCAGTTACTTCGGCAGGGATAAGGAAGGTCAACGGTAAAAGTGATTTTTTCGGAAAAAAGAAAAAGAAGTATATGCCAAAGTTCTCGTTTTGTCCAGTATACTCGTTTCGCGTGTTGAGACGAGGAGAAAAGACAACACATGTTTGTGATAGTTCTTTTTTTTTCTGTAAAGGACGAAAACAGATTCCTAGCGGATCTGGGTTCTACGAAGACCATTCAGTATTCATTGGGGTCACTATTTAATAGGAATAGTTACAAAAATTATTTCAGAGTTCCTTTCGCAGAGGTTAAACATGAACTCAGTTTCGCATCGAGTCCGACAGAAACCCGACTCCACGATTTGACGGAGGAAATCAAAGCAGCGCCAAAAGTGCAGCGTCACGGCACTCGTCGTTTTTGTGCGCTCGCTGTTACCATCTAAACCAATCACGCAAGAAAAGAAAACGCAGAGTCGTTGCACATTTACTGTGCGTGATTGGCTGAGTTGTACAGCTCTCGCTTTCCCCGTCAAGTACTCTTTCCTTTCTATGTAAAGGATGCTTTTGGCCCATAGAAAGAAACGAGGTCAATAAGAGCTAGGTGTAAACTTTCACGCGCTGCGATTCGATCAGGTGGAGCGGGAACGAGAATATTCCCACAGCAAACAATTTCCTCGTCTAACATTTCCTTAGACGTAAAAAAAAAAAAAATCCTTCTCAATCGTCTCATTAATTGGCGCCGGCGTTTTAAAACGATCGTTCTCTCGAAAGCGGGGTCAACGGGAAAACTTCGCGAAGACTTCACCATGTTACCGAACCACTTTCCTCTCCGCAAATTTAAGCTTCCTCACTAACGCTTTTTTTTTTGTTGTTGTTGTTCCATTTCATGCTACAGTTGTTGTTATTTTTTAATAATTTATTTATTATTCTCGGATCAAAACACGAGGGAATAAAATAAACCGAGAAACAAAATGTACACCCGAAAAGACACCGCCCCCTCGTCGACTGTCTTGTAGCAGAGTGTGATGGAGTTCGAAAAAGGCAGAGCGCGTTGAGTCGTCGTGCATAGCTCCTAGCCTTTATTTCATCCAACACGTTTTTTCTAGCCAGTTCCTCGGGCGGTGTTCGTCACCGCCCCTTCCTCGTTTTTTTTTTTTTTTTTTTTTTTTTTTTTTATGCCAGTAGTATTGCGGTTGTCCGTCGGGGCGTGGGCGGGGCAGGACTCGCGTGAGGCCGATGCGCACATTTCCTGCAGCCTTCAAAGTTAATGAGAAGAGCCAATTTAAGTGCGCCGCGTCTAATTAAAATCACACAAAAAAAGCAACAAAAACAAAACCTCTTCGAAGAAAGGCGAGCTAACCAAGTTTTGCTCATTTCTGGGTCTTTCCTTTTTTCTTCGCATTCCTTGCCCCGTTTCATTTTTTACGCACACCTTGTTTTTCATTTTCCCCGAGTAATGAGCAGCCTTTGCTTGCGTATTCGCCGTCTTCGTGTTTCCGAGGAGCGCGTTTAAGTATTTCGACCAAAATCGCGACGCTGCAAAAAAAAAAAAAATATAATATAAAAAATATATATATATATATATATATAAATGATTTTTTGCTTGCTGCGGCAGAGTGGATGGACGCGTTGCCGTGGCGGTGGGTGTCATATTATTTCGCGCAGTCATTTCATACGATTTACTGGCGGCAGCATTTTCGTGTCCCCCCAAACCTTAACACGCGTTAGACGGTTTTCACGATGAATTGTCCAATGTAGCGCCAACGCCGCTGAGGTGACATTGGCCTATGATGATTTTATCGACGACGATCTAGTAAATTTTACGACAAAATGAAAGAAGATTGGTACAGTCATCAACAGCTAAAGAGGGAGGGCGCCATAGGACTATTTACAATTAGGATTTCGACGAGTGTATCTCATTGTTTCTGATTTTCTTCTCCTGATATGTTCCTTATTGTTCCTGGTTGTTCTTGATTTGTTCCTGGTCGGTCTTGATATGTTCCTCGTTTTTTCCTGGTCGTTACGTTTTTTTTTTTTTTTTCTGATTTGTTGCTGGTCTGTTTCTGACTTCTGTGGTCACAATGAGAGGGTGAGCCGAGTAACCGGACCGTGTCAATCCTGAAGTATATCAGTGACTGTATAGTTATTAAAACGAAATCGTACAAAACGCCAGACATGAAAGCAGTGCACTGGTATTATTATCGCACTCTGATATCGATCCTCCGTTTTATGAAATCACGACTGGCAGCCGAATGCATGAAAAAAGAACTGCACTTATAAGTAAGTATAGCGCAAATCTGTCTCTCTTTTTTTTTTTTCGTTCTTTTAATGCAATATTGGAAAGCGTGGATGGCGATTCTTTACCTTTCATAGCCTGATTAAAGGTTCAAAGTGCGATAGAGCCAGTTGAGGCTCTATAACGCACACAGTGCGACATCTTTAATGCGAATGCGACATCGCCTTTTTTGCAGGCCCTAGGTTGCAGCAACATTCTATAGTTTTGATGAGAGCTATCAATTTCTTCGCGTGCAAATTATATAAAAAAAATCTCTCGTTCTCCCCTACTGTGTCGCACACCGTACACAAAGCGAAGGAGTGTATGGGCAAAAACGATGTTCCGGTGAATCAATTGAGCTATATAGTATTGCGTATCGGAACAAACGCAAGCGCTGTGCGTCTGCGTTAGCATTGCTTTCTCCACGCTGTGCATGCGCGTCGTCGCCATTCGCAAATCTAATGGTGAATTCCACTCGTAGATCCGGAGCGCTTTCCAAAATCCGCGAGGGAGGCAAAACTCCTCCCTGTGGGACACGCTCCGAATTGACGAGCGGAAGATGAACTCGCCTTTATAGAGCGACCCCTCCTCTCCCTCCCTCCCCCCCCCCCCCCCCCACGCTCTCCCCTCGGCCGTTCAAAATGGCCACTGCTCGAACTTGACGAGCCCCCCAACGCCTCATCCGACTGATCTTTCCAACGACCAGTGACAACTGTCACTGCTTAGCTGCGGAAGTAACACACGACACAGGCCGGTCGAAATTAAGCGCGAAACACATCTACGACGAAACCGTCCGATCCGACGTGCGGACTGCCGGAACAACACCTCCTAGGAGGTGTTGGCCGGAATGCGAGCGGAAGATGACCAAGTCGAGCCAGATCCGCGAGCGGAATATGCGCGCTTAAAATGGAGTTCTTTTGGAGCGCTCGAGATCTGCGAGCGGAATTCACCATAATGCGCAGTTTGGTGCTCCGCCAGGTTTAGCGTGGAGCACGCGACGCTAACGCAACCGCGCAGTGCTTGCGTTTTCTCGTATACGCAATGCACTATAATAGCGAGCCATCATGCACACGCCCGCAAGAACGAACGAACGAACGCACGCACACGCACGCACGCACAGACGGGCGCACACGCACGCACATACACATGCGCATGCACATACGCGCACACACGCGAGCACACACACTCACACCGCTTACAGCAGGTGCGACGCTCGCAAGCGAGGCGGAATTCGTCGGAAAGTATCCGAGCAAAAGTTCGAGCCTCGACAAAGGTGCGTCGCTCTTTGGTGCGTCTGTTGCCGCAGCGGACGTCTGCGGCCATCTTCGTCACACGCCAACTGAACCGGACCCCCCTCGCGGTCGCTCAAGAGCTCTTCGACGCACACACGGACACGCACACGTAGCGCGCACAAAAGACACGCCCCGTTAAAACTTCCCTGAAAGGTGAACAACTTCGTAGGCATACACGCGTCGCCGACCACCAAATCCCATTTTCCAGATCGTCCACCGCGCTCTTTATTATGCTGTTTTTTTTTAGTAAGGAAATTGATTTGTGGCTTGAGATTCGGAGAAATTGTCACGTAACCACTGTCGCAGTGAATGGAAATGTATAGTTGCCTGCCCACTTGACATTACCTTTGTAGCACGTGGTGTCGAGCTCGTATCCTAGAAAACAGTAGGATGGGGTTAATTTGCACCCCATGGCAGCCGGAATGATGTCACACAAAACAGGCATACGTTGCTTCTTTTAATTATTTTTTAAAGCTCGTATTACTGCCAATTTTGGAGTGGATGGCGCAATCTGAAGTAACAATGACGGAAAATAATATTTTCATCGCGGGGAGTCCTCGTATAAATGATATTTATTGCAATAATAGTGGTTCCGAGTTCGTGTGGACTTCCTCATCACTGCGCAGCTCCACTGCTTGACGTAAGAAGCAAGGTGAATGTGCTTATGACGTTGTCTCAATGTATGTACTATAACGCGTATTAGATTGGCGTAGGAGTGACGACTGCACTTGTACTTGTGCAGTAAATATTTTTGTGTGTTTACGCGACGGAGTGACATATTAGAAAGTTTTACCCGAACAATCATCGCGTGTGTCTTCGAAATTATTAGTCGCCCAACAATCTGACTATCATAGTAAACAACTCTCCATTCGTGTACAGCTGTGCTATGGTTAGACGACACTTGAACTATATATAGTCATATTTATCGAACAGATGTTCCAGAAAAAGACGCTTAAAATTCCCGCATCATGCGTATATTTCTATTTCGGCGACGCGACGTGCGGGAGTGCCGCGCGGGGTCGTAAAACAACACAACAGTTTGCGAGTTTTTTTTGCAGTTCTAAATGCGAACCTCTCTTTGGCAAAGTTCAGCGATAAATTGTGAAAAAGTATTCAGAGAACCTCCGCTGTACTCCTTGCGCTTGCGAAGTCAGTTCGCGAGACGTTGAGCTACATCATATACGTGTCAAAGAAGGGACTAAGAAAAAAAAAAAAAAAAGGTAACCGAAACGAAATGCTCAGCAATCTGTCGGAGAAAATAACGCGCGGAACGCCACCAGGCGAATCTGATGTGCGTCGAGCTGGGATACGTTTATGAGGAATTTCTCTGGTAAAAGAAACACGGTTTGGCATTCCTAGAAAAGAGCCTCGTGTAACTCACAGCGAAGGGAAAAAAAGAAATACAGTGCTTTTATTGCTTAGCCAGTGCCGAATGAAGCGGGAATATTCCACGCTTCTATAGCACGGTTCCAGAAACTACGAGGTACGACTATACGTACTCGCAATTAGCTATAGGACCTGACACGCACGCTTAGACTGTACTTCAGTGGAAGAAGAAAAATCTACCCATTATTAGGTGGTTTCGAGGAACACCAAACCGCGGGAACGCGCGGAGTTTGCATTATTCTTCTTCTTTAGTATACTCGTAGATGAAACCTGTCGTTTCCTCTGAAACTTTTGCGTGTTTCTACGATATGCCACACGAGTTAAACGTATACGTTAGCCGGAGTACTGCCTCTTTTCCCCAGACATAGGCATACATTTATTTACGGTACTATCGAACGTCATGGCTACTTTAGTTTCCCACTCATTTATCTCGCATTTTGGTTAATTCGTTATGCGCATCATTCGTAGTGCTTATATGCGTTTGTGAATATCTTGGGAAAATTATAAATTGGATTTAAAATATGTGCCGCTTTCTGTTAGATTAAGAGAGGTTAGGCTAGGTTATACAAAACCTATCGCCTTTTTGACATTCAGTATTTTTTTTTATTTTCTTCTATTCCTGTCGTGGGTTGAGAGCTGTTGCTGTTTTTTTTTTTTTTATTCTACCTGTTTAGTGGTCTTATTCTTCTCTCTGTGTTTCGTTTTTGCCACTACATTGCTGATATTGCTGGGAGAAAGAACTCGGTGAGGCCGCACAATTGTGGCTATTCTCCCTGACCCCTCCATCTATATTCTGGTGGTAAATGAAATTCAAATAATTTCACTGCACGCAAAAACGATTGCGTGTGTACCTCACCAAAGAGCGCCCGATGAGATCGACTTCTGCGATCTATTGAGCGAATGTAGCGAATGAAGAAGACGCAAAAGAAAATGTTTTTGCCCAAAAATGCGAACCCGGCGCGGAAATGTTCGACACTTGAGACGCCGTGTTCAGACACTTGCACACTCCCCACTCTGGACCTCTGGCCACCCTGCTCGTGCTAAAATATATTTATCTTCTTTCGGTCAAAGTGCAAATAAATGTTTTCATACGAGTGCCGACTAAATGAGAATTCGAGTAACATCTTCCTCGCCTCGCTCAAGCAGCTAACCCTCCCAAAATCCAGTCTTGCACATGTTACTAAAAAAAAAGTAATCGGTTACAATTACGATTACTCTTGGCTAAAAAGTATTCGATTAGATTACTTGATTACTCGACAGCAAAAGTAATTGGACATTACTTTAAGAAGTAACCGTTACTTTTCCGATTACTTTATTGTGTGAAGACTTACATCTTTAGCGCTCATAACAATGAACTACTTCCAACCTCAAAACCTTGCTTGTCACAAAGACCAAGTAGGGGAAATACGGGATCTTGAAGTGTATTTGTACTGGATTTGTTTCATTTTGCATCCGCTTTAGACATTCTTCGGTTCTGGTTCACCTATGGGCTGCGAGTAGGTACCGTAAGCAGGATTGTTTTTTTATCTGTGTGTGTGTGTGCGTGAGGCGGCTAGTTTGAACGAAGGACTTACAAAGCTACATCCTGCTTCCTCAAACTTTGCCCTGAATGGCCTTTGTCACACACTGGGGCTTTCCTGGGTCTTCCGAGGGCTCTCCTGGGGCTTCCCAATCCCAGTCCAGCTCTAAAAAAACGGACATTTCACAGAAACTATACGTACAAAAGGGTTGACCTCATTTCCTACAGATTCGCAAAAATCTTTTTTTCTTTTCTGTTCGAAAAAAGAAGCAAATTTTATTTTTATCATTTCAGAAAAAAAAAAGGTGTGTGTGGGGGGGGGGGGGGTCTCCTGTGGAAAAATAGTAACGGTTAGAAGTAATTTTTATTACTTCAAAAAGTAATCACATTACTCTTGTGATTACTGCCTAATAAAGTAATCAACTGATTACAAAATTACTGAAAAAAATAATCGATTACAAATAATTTGATTACTTGTAATGCGTACGGTACAAGTCTGCCAAAATAAAAAAAAAAGAAAGAAAGTCAAGTGCGCAAAGCAAATTAAGAGCTGGAAATATAAAGTATGCAGCTGAAGGTCGGTGTACCCCTAAGATATGCCGATGCTGGTTGAAGAAAGCTGTCGAGGAACAATCTAGTCGGTGCAGTATACAACTGTGAACCTGAGATCTTCAACGCGCCTAGCGCGCAGTAGCAGATATGTACACGTTACCAAAATAAACTAACTTAATACCGTTCCTTGTTACTCACTCATTACTGGGATTCAAAAGGAACGCGTCACGTCAACTAGGAAGAAACACGCCATTTTCTCGTTAGTCTCAATGTGCCGTTTTCACGAAGCAGTATCAGCTTGCAATATTTGCCATCAATAATAAATTCTCGCTTTCTAACGTGTTAATTTATAGATATTAATATACTTTATGCACTTTTTCTGTAATGGTTTATTTAGCGGCTTATTTTCGTGCAAATTACATGCGCGAGCTGCGGTGGGAACTTGATTGGATACTTGTATTGTACCCCCCCCCCCCCTTGTATGTAACGAAGTACCGTTACTCGTTACGTCATCAAGAAATAACAATAATACGTTACCTTCTCTTGGTTACCAAAAAGAAAAAAGTAACAAAGTACAGTAAAGCTTTACGTACAAGTCTGCAGTGATTACACGACCACACACAAGCCTAATGCTCGTCCGTCTCGAATTGGCGGGAAGCGGGGATTGTACGCAAGCTTCCTATCTGTCCCCCAAAAGTCTTTCCTTTTATGTTTTCTTCCACCGAAAACGGTCGCAGAGACAAGAAGAGCATCGGGAGGACAAAAGCCGGCAGCCCCGAAGCCAGCAAGCCGGGGTTCCTCCCCGAGATCCGTCTTGCTCGAAGCGGCCGTCGTCTGCCTGGTCCGAGTCTGGACATCCATCTGGCTTTGTCACTCGGAATTAGGAAGTGGCCTCCTCTCCCGCCAATCGCCCCTTCTGCCGCGTGTCAAGCTGCGGCGGCAGTCGGAACGCTTTGCCCACGCACGTCGCCCAGCACGCCCACGTGGGTCGTCGCCGAAAAAAAAATCGCGCCCGCAGAGAAACTTTGAATGCGGTTTGGAAACGGTTCTCTCCGCCTCTCCGCCGATGAGTCGCTTGGCGTTCGTCTACCTTGACGTTCCACTGCCAGATTCAAATTGTAACGTAAAAAAAAAAAATGACTGTCTCTATGGAATTTTCCAAAACCGCTGTGTGGCGCACAAAATACACGGCGTTCCGAACGGATTGTCCGTGAACCGGCTCCTGAACTGCCGGTCGGCCGCTGTGCAATGTCAACTGGCTTTCTATCAGACATGTACAAATTATTCAAAAAAGGTAGTTAAGTTAAGTTACTGAGTATCGACGCCAAAAGTAATTGGAGTAGAGTAGAAATTACGCATTTGTAATAGTAATTGAGTAAACTACTAACTACTGTAAAAAGTAGCGAGTTACTTTGAAGTTACTTTCGAAGTTACTTTTTTTATATTTTTGTGGTAGCAAAATGAACAGCAGTTTTAATCCGTGCAAAATTCTGCGAGTCTAAAATAAATGCAATCACTTTATAACTTGCGTTTTCACCAAAATAGTTTATCCGCTCGCAGAAGCAATTGACTTTCAAAGTTTTTGATAGAAGACTTTTTTCCTTTTCCTCCTAAAGACGTCCCCAGCCAAGCTAAAAAGACGTTCCACTGACGCGATGGATGGAACGGCGGCGTTGAACTTTAAGGCCCGTTCACACTCTTGCGACCGAGTTCGACCGACAGAGACCGGACCGGTTTTTAAGCCTCTTGCGATCTCTTAGGACCAGCTCCGCTGCAGCGGAGCTGGTACAGCAAAACCGGTCTGGTCTCTCTCGGTCGAACTCGGTCGCAAGAGTGTGAACCGGCCTTTAGAAACAGGCTGTGCAGGGTCGGGTAAGCACGTGAGGTTTGCTTCGGCTAGAGGGTCTTTTGTAACAAACTCTCCTCCTTTTTCTTTTTTCTTCGGCAAGTTGAGATTGTTATGACTGGCCCCTCTTTATTCCCACGACGTTCGGGGAGTACGCTGGGCGAGTGCACCTGACCGTCAAGGGTTCAAGTCTCGCGCCACGACGATGAGATCTTCCGGACGACTGCGCGTCTCGTAGCAATGCTAGTACTACGCTACTGAAGAAAAAAAAAATTGTTTTGGTTTAACGGAAGATGAAACGAAGTATACTTCGCCGCTGACGCCGGGTCCAACAGGGGGCATGCTGCCCTCCCAAGTGTGACTCGCAATCCTCGCCGGCGACTACGGTATCCTGACGAGCCTGACACGCCTGACAAGCAAATCGTTTTAAACAAAGAGGAGGTCTCCCTGGCGTGGAAGGTCGGAAGGACGCGAAGGATTACGTGAAAAAGCATTGTCGCTCGTACAATTGTAGCTGGAAGTGGGAACGTGCTCCCATGAACGGCTTATCCGTGTCTGCGTTTGTCCGCGGGGGAGTCCGGTTTGAAAAGGTGTATGCGCTGACGACGAGGCGACCATGGGAACAGGCGCCCATGGCTGCGAGGTCATTTCAGTAGTGTCTCCCCAGGAACCCCCAAACCGCTTCAGTCAGAACTCAATAAAGGCAGACAACAATAAAACAAACCAACAACCCTCGGAGTGTCCCCATCTTTCACGGTTGCAGCTGGAGGCGCGGCGTCTGCGTGTATTACCGGATTAGGTTAATACCCGACCTAGGCTTGTTAAGCATCATCTCCTGCTCCTGCGTTCGTGCGCGCCGGTGTTATGTTTGAGGTGCTCGTCACCACCTCGGCCCAAAGACGCCTGTGATGCAATTTCTACGGCTGCCGAGTAATAGTGCGTGGGAACGGAATGTGAGAGGGCCCCTTGTTCGGGAATGCCACTTCATCTGCCGGCGTCTTATTTATTTCTGCGCTCAAACGTTCGTGATGAGCAAAAATAGCACTATATTTCGAAAGTAGTTAGTAGTTTGAGTAGAAGCTACCTGAAAAAAGTAGTTAAATTAAACTACTAATTACCCAAATAAAGTTGTAATTGAAAGTTACTAAGTTACTCGGAAAAGTAGTTAAACTACAGTAGTTTGAGTAGAGTAGTTGAACTACGTCCAAGTCTGCTTTCTATCATGATAGGCCTGGCGCTTTCGTTTTGCAGCCGCGTCACTAGGTCCTCCCTCTCCACCTTGCTGCGCCAGCCGTTGTCGCTTCAGCACCGCTTTGGTGGTACAGAAAACCCGCAAGCTACAGCCCTCACAGTACGTGTAGGGCTTTGCTGCCGTGCTCCCAATGAGGAAAGTTCCGTTCTCAGAGCGGTCGCCGATCACATGTGGAGCGTGCAATAGGCGACTTCACCGTTGCTCTATTTCCAGACTATATCCAAGGCTCGAACACGAGCGCGCTGAGAGCTATAGCCCGACGAATGTTAGGCACTTAAAACGAGATTCTGCGTTTGTTCCACTCATCTGTCTACAAAACAAGGCAGCCCGACTGCTTGAGCTTCATTGGCACTGCAGCATTGCGCTGCACTGCACTGCGCTAAACACACCAACATCCAGACTGGAAGCTGCCATAATTAAGTCCTTTCCTGGCGCAAGCATGGTGTATCTGTTACACTTCGTGTGCAAGCTCACGCAGTACGTACTGCGTTAACGTGGCTATTAAAGTTACCTTTAATGCCTGCATCCTGAGCGCGCTTGCACATCAAGGGGAACTTCGAGTGGCGTGAAGGAACCTTTGAAGGTACTGCCGGTGCAAGCCAGCGTGAACCCGAGGGAACAGGTGATTGATCACAATGAATCTTCCACTAATGTTCAGCGCCATCTGTCGGCAAGGATGGAAGTGTTTCTCGCCTCCATTTGCAGTCTTTCCAGTCACTTTTGATGAGAAACAAACGCTTGAGGTGGCGACTTGTGGACAGGTGAGCGATTCTGATCGCACACGCTAACGACGATACAGTCGGCATAAGAGCTTTTACTTGTCAGCAACAAACGAGAAAATCTGCTAACAGAGCTGTCACAATGGGGGATCGGTGGCCGAGTGAGCTAAGCTGTGGTATCTTATACAGGTTTTGCATTGTTTTCGATTTCACAATCAGAAGCTGCATCGTGTGTTCGCTCTATATGTGTGGGCGTCTAACTGGGAGCGTGTCAGCCGAATGAATTTGTTTTGACCCGTACGACATGGTGGTCTTTCTTTATCACACCTTTTTATACGCCAAGTTGTTAACCGTTTTCTTTTCCTGCGAGATCAAGAAGATCCCTTTCTGGCGTGCTGTTCTTCGGGTTCAATTGTCGGGTGTCTTACCCAATTTCATTGTTTCATCCAGTGACGATGCTACGGAACCACTGAGTGCTTATTTGAAGGAACGAGTTGGTGCATACAAATGTTTAACCGCGCGTTTCTCTTTGGAATATTTGAGTACTGTCCCTCGAAAGCGACTTACAAGAAACCTAATAGAAACGTCGTTTCCAACCCCTTTGTATCGAGCTGTTTACAGCGCATCTTCAGGACAGGATGCACTTCGTCGCGTTAAGAAAATGTTAGTCCCGGCCACAATAAAAACCTTTTTCTTTCAACTTCACAGCGGAACACTTCCGGTTAAAACATGACTGGACGAAAAGGGCATATTTGTTCCCGGGACTGTGAACTGTATCTTGTGCAAAAGGCCCGAGTCGATAGATCATGCCTTTTTAGATTGTTGGGACGCGGTGTTCTACTGGCATGTACTACAGCGAGCTCTGAAAAAGGAACTTCCTTTAAGCACAGACGGAATACATTTTCTGCCTGTTACCCCAACCGACTCTGTACCGTATGATTTGCTAATGGTTATTGGCTTACACAGTACCTGGAAGAGCCGCAGGACAGAGCGGCATGCAGATGTAGGTGCTCGACCAGTGTGTCACAATTTTACACAGAGCATTAGTCAGATGAGAGAAGTGTATAAGGTTTTGGGAGATGGGCCTGATTGGTTGCCAATCCTAGACGGACTGGTCACATTAAAATCATGTTAATCAGTCTGCGTGAGTCGTAATTCAGCTTGCCCTTTTTTATAAGTGTTGCTTGGAGTGTATATTTTGTAAATGAATAATGTCTGGCAATAAAGGAACAACAAAAAAAAAAGTGGCCGAGTGGGCTAGCGCACACCAGCTCGGAGCACGTGGAGCGAAAGCTCGCGCTCCAGAACCCAGGGATCCTGGGGTGCTATGTTGCGCTTTTTGGACTCCCAGGAGACTTGGAAGAAGGAAGTGACGTCAACGACTAGAGCAAACGCAGATTGGATGTTGACAGAAGAAAACAAAATCAACATCCAATCTGCATTTGCTGCGTTGTTGACGTCACTTCCTTCTCCCTAGTCTCCTGGGAGTCCAAAAAGCGCAACATAGCCCCCCTGGGTTCAATCCCCACTCCTGCCCGTTTCAATCTGGATGAGCATCGTACCGGCGTGCGGTCGTGTATCACTACTGCGTGGTGCACGTTAAAGACCTTAGGCTAAATTGCGCTGGCTAAATTTTTCATCTACAGCTGGGAGACAAGTTGCCTGTTGAGGCAGACTAGGTTCTAGGCTGTATAAACATATACACACTCCAACTTTTTTTTATGTGACAAACATTATTTAAGTAATTTTTTTTTAACGCTTTAGAAGCTAGGTTTGGTATTCTGACTTCAAACAAGATTAATATGCGTATTAGTATTTAAAGGCGTACAGAGGAAAAGTCACAGACATACAAGGACGTAAAAAAACACATCACAAGCGTCGCTAGCAAAGGTGGCAGCGCGCAAAAGGCGAGTTTCGCAATAATCTTTAAATTAAAAAAAAAATAAAAAGATTGTGTAAGGGCGCATTTCATCGAGGCAGGTGCCTCGACGCGTTTTCGCAGGTTCTCGCGGGCACTGACGCGCGAGGCTAAAAGAAGACCTCGCCTAGATATGCAAGCTCCCCCCAAAAGTGACAGGGGGGCAAGGAGCTTGCTGCCGCTCAGTCTGCTCCGCACACACTCGGCATTCCGGGCGGAACGCCCAACCCGCACTCGACACAAAAGCATTCTTACGTCGGCGTCAAAACCTAAACCCTAACGCAAAAATCCGAGGGAGGCGAACAACAAAACCAGCAAGAAAGAACTTTGTAAGAGTACCCGAATGTTCCAATCTCCCGCTGTTTAACCGAGTGGCCGCCGATTGTGATTTGGAAAGCAAAATGCACAGGGTATGGACACGTGCTACGACTACCGGAGCAGAAAAAAAAAAAAAATAAAACGCTAAAAGCAAAAACTTGAGAACAATGACAAGAGCTACAGTAAAAGGATGAGGGAGGGGGGAGGGGGGGGGGGGGGGGGGGGTCGCCGCCGAAAGTTCGAGACAGGTTTGACTCGCAACTCGCAAGAAACTCGGGAAGATAAATACATTGGAAAATGAGAGACGCGCGCCCGCGCGGAAATACCTCTAAGACCAAACGCAATAAAATAAATAAATAAATAATAATAAAAGAAAAGCCAGTAGAGTAAAATGTGAGGAAAATCAACATCGAAAATCAGAAAAACCTCTCCCTCGCAAGCTCGAAAGAAGGCGCGGGCGCGCAGCCCGAGACAAAAGAGGCAAACGCAAGAAACCAAATCCATTTTTGAGCCAGCTACGCCCAGATTCTGTCGTTCATATTCTTAGGTTCTTTTTTTTATTGGATGGAAGTCGGCGTTTTTTTTTTTTTTACGGGTCATCGCTCGATCGTTCGATCTACGGGCTACGGCCAGACAGCAAGCCGACCCGTGCAAGACGCAAGAGTGGATGAGCCGACAGAAGTCGACAAAAGCCAGCCAGTCAGCGAGTTAGTCGGCCGCTTCGAAGCCCATCCCTCACGCAAAACACGAAAGTTGTCGAAGAAAGGAAGATCCCGGGGACGCTAGAGGTACAAAACAACGGTGTGGCACTCGTCGTTTCAAAATTAAGAAAAAAAAGTAAGACGTAAAAAGAAAACAAAAAAACATACGGGCCAAATCTCCGACAGACGAATCTCGCCGAAACGCACATAGTCAAGCAGACGGTTCCCGACGACGCATGCGCAGCGGGAATCAAAAGTCCCTTATTGCCTTAACCTCGCGTGGGGACATCGTTATCAAAGCTGTTGCACAGAAAGAGTGCACAGACCGACCTCCCGCCGCGCTGCTACGCGCGTACGCACTTCGATCTTACGGCGTTAATCTAGAAGAGGCGGCACCAAGTTCCGCGCCATCGAACCGAACAAACGCAAACACAAGCAGAGAGGCAAAGCCGCCAAGCGTCGTTTTGGACAGAGACGGAGTCGGTTCGAAACGTCGCAGCGTGGCGGAAGGAAGGCAGGTCCTTCGAATTGAACCGTCAAACCGGAGGGACGACCGACTGCGCGAGCGGCGGCGGCGGCGGCGATGCGAGCACGGCAGAGTGAACGTCGAGTCGCCGCCAAGTGCGAGCCAGATGCTTTCGCGGCTTTCATTTTAATGTGTAGCGCGGTTGATGGATAACCGTCGGAGCGTGAAACGAGCGGTCCCCTTCGCGCCGGGATTAAAAGTCGCCTGTCTGCCTGCAGCCCAACGAATATCGGAAGAAACGAAACGAGCGTCAAGGAAAAAGTCCGTCGTGTGAAGAGCGCGGGCTACTTGGTCGGTTCGTTCCCTCTTTGAATGGCGCGAGCTGCTGCTGCTGCTGCGAGCTTGAAGGGTTTTGTTTTCTGTTCTCTGGCGACCGGCTCGTTTTGTTTGATTTGCGTGTCGTCCGCGATTGGATGGCCGTCGCCGCCGCGGTCGATGCTGCTGCTGCTGCTTCGGCCGTGGGAGCAGCAAGGTCGTCCCTATAGCTCATTTCCTAGTTCTCAAAAGGATATAAGGTTCTCTCGACGCTTTCTTAGAGGTGTCCGCGACCGCGGGCTGAGAAGGAAAGCCACTCGGAGAAACGTCGCGTGTCTTTTCTTTGTGGAGCCTTTTATTTTGTTTTCTGTAGTTTATAGCATTTTTTTTTTTTCTGGGGGGGGGGGGGGGGGCAAGTTTGGTGGAGGCTGAAAAACGATTTCGAAAGCGATTTCGGAAGCCGTATCTTTTGAAGAGACGCGCGAGACGAGAGATAATCGAACCGCGAGAAACACTGCTGGAAGAATTCGTAGGCGGGACTTGCTTTATACGGCGGAGGAACATATATAAACCGTGAAGATGAGAGTGGTCACTGTCATGTTTTTTTCACAACTCACGTGCGACGCAGGGAAAGGGACGTTCATTAATGTCTGTCTGGCGCAGACACTAGTGGAAGCCTAGCACTGAACGGAATGGCGGTACTCTTCGGTACGTACCCCTTCAATATCCCCAATTCCCTTTTAACCTTATTTGTTTTCCCTCTTTCGTTGTTTGAACAATCGCTCCCATCTCTGCTAATTGATGATATACTTGGTGCCTGAACTGAAGGTTTACGGGGCTGAAACATTATAGTCGCGCTTACTGGTCACACTGTATTTACTAGCGTTTACAGCTTCTGGCTACGCAATAGAACAAAAACAAAAGCAAAGCGTATCACCGAAGACATCAGGTTAAAACTAAGTTATCACGCAGTTATTATTCTGTGCACACACGCCCTTGCTCTTTCGAGTTGCCACTTTGAGCTGTAAGAAGCGACGACCCGTGTTCCATCTACCATTATCAGTCACTTAACAGGATAAAAATACCGGATTCTTTTGGGGATTGCTCGACACAGAAATTGTGACGAGTAAGAATGCCATCTAACGTGCCCTAAGTTGTAGGATCTCATGTAGGCACCCTAATTAAAATGTTCAACTAGAAAAAGGAAAGAATAATAAGTAATTCTTGAGGGATCAACGGAGAAGAAATTCAGCCTAGCTGGCCTCACGACGTCCCGGCAGTGCTCCGTCATTAAACAAATGAGAAACTATATTCTCAGTAGTCAGAAGTTCTATATTGGCTGTTCTTTTATGAAATAGTAGCCGGATCACACGAACAAGAAGTCACCAAGAAGTAGTCACGTCAGACTGCCTCCTTAGGCGCCGTATTCAGAAGGATAAAGGTTTTGTTTTTCGCTATTAGGGGGCGCGACGATGATGATGATGATGATGATGATAGTAATAATAATAAAAATTATCCGTTTTTTTTTTTCTTCTTTGGAGTGGGCAAGGTTGATGTGCATTAGAATGGCAATCTGGGCTAGTTGTCATTCTAAGTTAAGGTTGATGTGTTTCGTGCTCTAGCCAAAATGAGAAAAATCGAGCGGATAAGCTCAGAGGATGTTAACTGAAAGATTTTAGCCGAAACGCCGGAATAGGTATATTTGGACCTTTTTCCAGCATTGCGAGACAGCACGAAGCGTTTGCGATATAGCGGACTTTCTGAAGCGAATTTGCGACGAAAAAGTGACGGATATCGTCCGGCGATGTTCGTTCCGAGCGCGGAGCAAAACAGTGTCTCTCGACGCCGAGAGCAAAGACAACGTTCCACGACCCTGGTGCCATCAAGCTAAGCTCGTCACTTGTTTAAACAATGTACTATCGGGGAAAGATGATATGCGAACAGAGGAGCGCGTGGCTCGCGGTACAGGCTGCGCCCCCTGGAAGTGAGCCTAGGGGCGGGGGTGCGTGGCCTACACCAATGTGTATAGACCAACACGCGGCCCTGACGACACGCAGCTGCGGTGGCGCTGTCGATGGCACTGCGCATGCGCAGACGATTCACTTCACGCGAATTTGGTTTCTGCGCACGCGCAGTGCCCACACCTGGTGTGGGCAAACGCGGGCTTGCTTGTAAACAGCATGTGGGTCTATACGCCCTTCGCTCGGCGCTTCCCAAGCTTCGGCATTGCGCGCCTTAGTGCGCTGAAAGCTATCACCGCCATCTTTGCTCGCTCGGCGTTTGCAGCGCGAGGAAGCTCGCCACTAGTATAGCCAGCCGGCAACAGCCAGGCGGCGCCAGCAGAGTGAGGGCCCACGGTTATACCTTGTCTCGTTGTAACTTGGCAAAGGGCGAACGATAAGCCCCACATTGCGTGCCGAAGTCTTCGAAATGCGCAACGTGTACGTACGAGCGCAACCCACACATATTGGAGCATGACGCAGCGAAAAGTCTGATACTTCTTCGGAGTAGAGGCGCGCTCCGGTGATACGCAGCCACGTTCCCATTGGCCCGCCAGGGCCGTAGCTTCCGCTGTACTGGCATGCTACGCGATCACGGCTTCCTGGTCTACCCAGTATTTCTTGCTTCAGACACTAGGCTAAGCGGCGCCACCACAGTAATAGCTCACGTTTGAACAATGCAGCCGCCACTCCCAGGGGTACCCAATATTTCTGGCTTCAGTCGCTAGGTGGCGCCAAACCAAACAGCATTGCAGGTTGCCTATAGCTGCTAAAGCGCGCGCCCGCGGGAATCGATATATATATATATATATATATATTTAACCCTGGAGGTGTCCAACAACTCAAGCGACATATAAACTGTTTACCAGATACCAAAGTCACTCCGGTTATCGCGAGCTAACAACAACCACCTGCGCATCAGCAGAATTTTTCCCGTAGTTCAGATATGAGTTTTCAAATGTTAAAGCTGGAGCCCAACCTTGCGGTGTCTCCAAAAGGGGAATAAATGCACTTGATTTGAGTAAGGAGTTAAATAAAATAAACGTGTACTTTGGTGGCTCCACTGCCCACATGTCTAACTGCCATGCGAGACTTCCAAGTGCTGAGAAAACCTAGACCCCTACTATAAATAATTTGACATTTCTTATTGAAAACGGATTTATTTCCTGTTGACTCCGATTACTTAATTTTGACTTCCTGTTGACAGGGTCAACGGAATGTTTGTTGATTTTGTTTTGAAATGTCTCTGTTGATCTTCTTCAGCCTGAGTCGAAAGAAAAGCTGTGAACTTTCATGAACTTTACGTAGATTTGTTTTGCTGACTCTTTGTTGACAGTGTCATCAGCAAGACTGCAGACGTTCTGTTCACTTCGTAAAGAAAATGTTCAGTTGACGCTCTGTAGCCAGTGTCAATAGAAAAGCTACAGACTTTCTGTTGACTTTTCATTGGACACAGTACATCTTGACTAGATGTCTAAAGTCACTAAGTTTCTCAATAGTCTCTGACAAGGTGAGAGGAAGGAGCTTCAATTGTCCCGCCTCCAGCGCTAGCCTTCTACCCTTGACAATTGCTTCGCCGTCTCGCGCCCCTCGAGCGCGCTCGCGCAGCCAAAGCACGACGGAAGGCATGGAGTGCGTGCTGGAGGCAAAGCGTCCGAAAGACGCGCCCTGCCGTTTTCACTCTGTCAGTGACTATAGTGACTTTACTGACCCAATTAGACGAGTCAACTAGTGAAGAAAAGCAAAATAACGATTTCAAGGTGGAGCAATTGTCTTGACTCGCCTCAACCTGAGACGTGCTGCGAGAGTGTTTCTTATTGGAGTCGTTTTCGTGGATGTTTCGTTCTAGCGACTGCGCAGAATTGTTATTAGTTGTACCAATGCTTTTTAGTAAGAGGTGCAGTCCACGAACTTCAAACCACTGTTTTCCCTTCGACAGACTCCCGAGAAGGAGATCGGATACTTGGAGCCTTAAGAAATGCTGATGTTGCCGGCGGCCAAATGATTGCCTTTAAAATGTAGGCCATATAAGGCTCTGGAGTGGTCAACGGGACTGTGATGCAGGCGTTGAGTGCTTCATGGTGTTTCTGTTGGTTTCTTATGTGCGTAGTCCGTTCAAATATCTAATGATTGCGGCAGATTGCGGCAGCTAATCTTGAGCAGAGTGAAAAGACGCAGTAAGCCCCTAGAACATTGTTTATTTAATAGCTAAGATGTAAAGAATTACTTTTCTTCTTAAACGGATGTAGCTATTCAGTTGAAAAAACTGCAGAAAAATGATCTCGGAGGCGACAGAAAATTTGTTGACTCTTTAAAAAACCAGAAAGCCAATATTTAAAAAAATCAGATGAAAAGCTATTGAAATTTAGTATCGTGTGATGACTTTTTTAAACAACCCTTCAACAAAAAAGCACCACCGTTTTTTTTTCTAAGGGGAAGCATGAAGAGGTCATATGGTACCACTTCATGCTTTTTCACAGATAGGAACCGGATTGAGTGTGGCGTAAGTGGCAGGTCTCTTTTTTTAGATTTTGTTTTAGGATATCTAAAATAAAAGAAAGGCGTCCCGGCAAATATTGAAAATATGCTGAATTGTCTCTGGCCATTTAAAAGGCAAACAGTTTACAGTCCTTAGAACGAATATTCCCTTCCTCTGGAGCCGTACGCCTTAACGGGTAATGTTGCGATAAGCAGATTAAAAAAAAAAAAACAAAAAAAAAAAAACAATTGCAGCTGGGGGATTGCACGTCTTTTTAACCCTAGAAAGCACATTTTGAGCTGGACCATTGTTGAATTGTGAACGATACAGAAGAGTTGGGAAAAGATCATCCGAGGGAGCTCGAGTAAGCTCCCTGAGCTATGCCACAACGTTAACAACACGTCTTATATATAGGGTTTTTATAGTATCCAATGCCCACTGCACGCACTCTCTCTAAAAAAAAAATATCCGGTAACAAAATGGTGTTGTAGCACTCACTGTCAATGCCAAGAAGTATATAGTGAGACACAAAGCGCGCTTTCGCGCGCTCCGGATAAAAAAAAAAAAAAAAAAAGGTAACAAAAGCGTATGAAACATAATGGAAGAAAACAAAAGTGTTCAGACCAAAACATTTCTATTTTGTTCCGTACGATTTTGTTCATCATGCACCCGGCCCATGATGCGAGAAGGCGACACCGATGCGCGATTTCGCCGTGACGTGTCGCAAGTTATCGCTGTGACCGTATACTGTGGATTGACACAGGACAACGCGCTTGGTTTTTACGCTTGACGCCCTGCGAATGACGAGACAGAAAATATGTTTAGGCCTTAAAACATATGAAATCTGCACTGTAACACTGAGCATAACGTTTTACGTGCCTAACGCCATGCCCAATGCCACAGACAAGAGTATCGTTTTCTTTAAATTAGGCGTGTTTTGGGCAGGGTGGAGAATAAATATCAGGAGGATTTAAAACGTGTTTTAAATCAGACCAGTTGTACTACAATTATTTAAATCAAACTTTTCTCGCAAAAATAATTCCAAAAAAAAAAGTATTTATTTACCATTGGTCGTCTATCATTTGATGCTTTCTATGTGCATTTGTTTTGTACCGAATTAAAACAAAAATCATTAAGCAAGAAATATTTACATCTACCTGAATACGAACAAAAGGCATTGGTCTCCTGAAGAAATCGGATCACTGAGTTTTCTTCCTACCTTCCATATGGTTCGTCAGTTACGTCTCGTCCTGGTTCAATCCAATCTGAACGTAAAAGAAAGAAGCAAAAACTAGGAGAAGTAATGCCTACTGCAAACAAATCAAAGCGCGAAACAAAAAGGTAACTAAAAATATTATGGTCTTTTTGTCCTAGTATGGCTATATTGATAAGAAATAGTTAATTAAACTGTACTTCTAATTTACAATAATTATTTCTTCCGCGAATTATTAGAAGTCATCGGATGAATTGATAATTCAATGTGCCATGTTTAAAAATACACGTACTTAGAAGGACTAGATAACAGAAAGAATAAAACACAGGGGGGACGAAACATAGACGAGTACATTCGTCATATGTTGTATTCTTTCTGTTACCTAGTATACTTTACCAACGAGCTCGTTAGGAATATAACTAATAAAGAGTTACTATTTTCTAGCTACAGTGACTTAAATCAAGGGAATCTGATTTGAATCCAAGAAATCGGAATTAAATAAAATACATTTGATTTAAATCAAATATATCGGATTTAAATTAAATAAATATGATTTATTTGATTAAAAAAAAAAATCAAGATTTGTTTCTACCCCGATTTTCAGTCTGCTCATATTCACCGAGCACCTTCCGTGGATTGCAGCGACTGGCTCTCCTAAGTACTTGACTGGAAAATACTACGCGCTGCATTTTTTTGAGGGTGGCATCCGAAAACTAGAAAGGCTCAAGTTTTCAGTCCTATATTTTTTTTTTATCAGAACGGGTAATACTCATCTTTATAAAACACTCGACCATGCGTGTTCTCAAGTATGTTCCCACGTCTCCCCCACGAGCGGAGCGGCGGCTTCTTCTTTCTGCGTCGCCTTGGTGGAAGACAGAGCACGCGATTACCTGGCTGTTCGGCGGTGCGGCGGCACACACACACACTACTGGTTATTATCCCAAAGCTGTTGCCTCCGCGGTCGTCGCGCCTTCGAATAAGCCGCGCCAGATAAATACACGGGGAGGGCCTTGAGTCTGACAAGCGCCTTCGAAGACTCTCTCTCTGCGCCTCTTTTGTAGAGGGCTTCGAATCAAGGTCCCTCGCCGATTGATCTCCTGGTTAGTTTTAAAAGGGCCGAACACACGTTGAATTCGCGCAGTATACTCTGAAGCGCATGCACCGGCCCAATTTTCTCTGTAAAGGCTCGTTCGTGTAGTCAAGGTTTTCTGCTTCAAAGATCGATCTGGTGGCTCGCCTTTTTCTTCACGCTCTTTTTTTTAATTTCTCGAGTATGTATGCGATTCATGGTTTATGTTGTCAGTCTGTAATAGCCCACACACAGACTTGAGAGGCTAGAGAAACGAGCGAGGTATATTACGTATTGCCTACCAAGCGGAGCTAGTCACGGGTAGTTAATCTTGAATTTCAATGAGCGACAATTAATTTCACGGCGAGCCGGCTTAGTCGGTAATGTTAAGGTGTTAATTTTGTACACAATGTCTTCAACCGCACACCGAGACTCCAAACATCTGCAGCCAAGTCACCGTTCGTGCATGCCATAAAGGCGTATATGGTCTCAAAGTGCGGTATGTTTTTTTTTTTTTTTTTTTGTACTCGCTTTGAGAAGTTTGTGACGTCTTTGTTGTTTCTCCCCTCTTTCTTCCTCTCTGCGATCATAATTAAAAAAATACGGACACATTTTTACTCTTTTGGCACAAGTAAAATCATAAAATTTGCGCAAAAAAAAAAATGTACAAGCGCGAGCGGTGAGCTCTGGAAATGTTTTTCTTTAGCGCTCACCCAGGCAAACCCATGACTAAAGTTGCCGTACTCCTAACCGCGTCTTCCCAGCAAAGCTGCAGAGCAATCGATGGATGTAGCGGCGGCGGGATACTTCCGTGGCGTGGCGTTTAATCGTTCGTGCTTGCGAAGTGACGACCTAAATGTGCCTCGATGCTTCGTCCTAATCGTCGGTTAAAAGAAAAAAAAAAAAAAAAAAGCTCGATTGGCTGAGGAAAAGATTAGCGGGTTGAATGAAATCTGGCTGCGATCGATCACTAAACAGCGATGTCATGCATCTAGACGTTATCCGCTTACTTACGTTTTTATCGATGAAATTTAGATTTAAATTCGTATCAAGACATACACTGCTCGCAAAAAAATATCACTGCCTCCAAGCCACCTCGGGGGCTCCGTGGCACAAGCGCCACGTATTCGTACCCTGTTGGTGGTTTCAAATATCGGCCGAGGTGTCCGCAATACGACGGAAGCTTACTGTGCACCTACCACGTCGGGTTTAACTGGTACATTGCACATTCAATTTGTCACGTGATAGTCAAGGTTTTCAAAGGCCGCCTTTATGTTCGATAAACAGCTCGATGCCGTCCGCTGTACCGATGGCATCGCGATGGAACGCGGTAATGCTCGGTGAGGCGCTTCCTATACTGAACCACGCCATGCTGAAAAACCAAGCATCCAGCATGACTTCTATTAAATTAATGTTGCCGCCCCCCCCCCCCCCCTTTCCGCACACACACACACTTTCTATCTGTTATCTTCCAAAAAGCTCATGCGTAAACCATCGATCATGAGAAGAGTTGTTGATACCCGAGTTAATTTGGACGCTTGGACTGGGGGCGTAATGTTTTAATTAAACCGCTGATATCCGTGTTACTCAACTCCCATAAGCTGAGCTAGTACAAGGACTACCGTGCAGACTACCAAAACTAAGAATACAAAACAAGAACACAAGAAGAAGGCTTCTATAGAGGGGCTTCATGGGGCATTGCTTGAATGAAATCGTGGCCGAGAAACGATAAAACGAGAAATAAGGGAGAGGATGCGCAAGCTTAAGAGATCAAGGGAGAGAATGAAAGTGTGTAGCTATAAAGAATCCCGTGACCGAGAGATTATAGAGAGGTGTAGCGCCGGGTGTCGACTCGGTTCCGCCTGCCCCGTGGTTAGCTCGGGATAAAATTTCCTAACGGGGATTAGCTGGGGGCCTCGTCCACAGACGCGTCGGCCCACGGAGGAAGATGCGCGGTACACCGGCGTCGGAAAGTGAAAAGACGCCGCCTCCTTATGACCACGCGGCGCCACGTTTGCGCAACCACGACACTCAAAAACAAGTATATTTTTACGGCGGAGCTGTTAAAGACTAGTTTCCCCAGGGTCGTGTACCCCGCAAGGAAATGTCGACACAAAACTCTGGTTGCCACCGTCGTTCATAGATTGCGGTAGCTGTCCAGAGTGTTGTGTTTGCCGGTTGTCCGTTTGCCGCCGTCGCTCATAGATCACGGCAACCTTTCGAGCCTTTCCACTCTGGCTTGTCGACTTGCGGCCGGCCATTACTTCATTCCTACCATAGTACAGCTTCGCTGGTCTTCCTTCTTCACCAAAGTGGAAAGGCTAAAAGTTTTTTTTAGAGATCGTACAGTTGAAATGACACTGGAACGTGCCGACGCGTCCCCTTTGAAGCTTCCTGACACAATTCAGACACTGCGGTTCTTACGGCTTAGATCACACCGTTCGACAAGCGTGGAATTGAAAAGCAATTTATATTGCATCGCATTAAGGCTGCTTCACACATTTACGACTGTTACGACCGTGTGCTTTAACACCTCTTAAGAGTTCTTACAACGAGAGGACACGCTGGCGCCACCTATCGCGTAGTCATGAATCACGCGGCATTTTCGTACGTATCCAACTTTTTCTCGCGGATCATTCTTTTGTTTTTGGCTTGGAAAACTTTAGAGAATGTTATAAACAACCCTTTCTCATAAATAGTACGCTCTTTTGACCTCGAAAATACCGCAAAACCTTCGCTCTTGTGAAATTCAGTTCCAGGGTCAGCTCATAGAAGGCGCCAGCGTGCCAGTGTGTTCTCTCATCGCAAGAGATCCCAAGAACTCGGTTGTAAGCAAACGCAAGTGTGTGAACGGACATTTATTAGAGCAACGTTTGCGATGGTCATATCTCGCCTATCACTGACTCAAGCTTCTTGAAGTGCTCGAGGTTGGGCAGCGTACGAGCGTGCAACATATATTAAAGCCCTCCTCTTCCACCGCAATGTCTAGGACTCTATACCGATAGACGTACATTTGCTTATCCACTACAGACTTGAATTATCAATGAAATACTGCTTCCTGTGAAAGCTGCGCAACGTCAAGTCTCCAACACTCGCAACGCGAGAACGACATGGCGAGCTTGAGGAGCAGTATGAGTTACTGAGTTTTAAGTCAGCGGGATCACTAAAACAAACTTCAATGCAGAAAAGAAAAAGGAAAAAGAAAAACCTAAAGCGCGACAGCACAATTAGGCATATATATATCAACCGAAGACATATCATAGGTGTAACGGGGCAAGAGCACAAGTAACTCAAAGCGCAAAAGCGTGCATGAGCACGCATAATAAAACCGAGATATGCGAAGAGAAAGCATATCATTTTCTCCATGAGTATGACTGCGACTCTGCAGCTAGATTTTCACCCAATTTCTTCGTCCTACTTCAGGAAGGTGTACCGAGTTACAAAGGCGCCCGACTTAAGGTTGCGTGACACATTATTCAACCATAAGTCAGTCCTGATTGTGCCTCAGTCTTCGTGATGACATGCGGTTAAGCCACTCTACTTATGTTTACAGTTAACAACCCCCCAAACAGTGGGGTCCCTTGTACTTTTAACTGCGGGCATAAAGTATAGCAGCGATAAGTTTGCGATCTCACCGACGCCAATATGAATGGATTTGCCTCTGTCAGCACATACGTAAGGATAGAGCCGTAAGCGCCGTTCACACACTTGCAACCGAGTAGGACGGAGAGAGACCGACCTTTTTAAGCCTCTTGCGACGGCTTAGGACCATATGCGCTGCTGCGGAGCGAATCCTACGCCGTCGCAAGATGCTTGAAAACCGGTCTTGTCTCTCTCCGTCCTACTCGGTTGCAAGTGTGTGTTAACGGCGCTTCATTAGGCCCTTTTCTTTGCAAACACCACCAGGCAGTGCTCCAGTCTTTGACGTCCCAGAGAAGAAAGAATGAACAAAGGCCACCTTAACACCGCTGCTTGAAATGTCAATGAAACATTTCACCACCAATTTTCCAGACGGACACCAAAAGAACCAAGGAGCGCGAGATATGTTCCCATTTTTCTTGTAAACCAACTAGTCTCCTCCAAGATGTTAATTCGTATAGCCGAATTATCTCGTTAAATCTGCAACTTTGTTTCCGTGTAGCATTTATGCTTTCTAGCATTGGTGACATAAGCAAGCTGCACAGGCTTGCAAAGACGGAGCGACCGGAAATCGCTTGGGACGGACTCAGTGGTTCATGTTTCTTACCACCAAAAGGGTCTTAATACGTGTGCGGCCACGTTTCGAATACCATTTATACATTTTGGACAGCTTCCCATCTTGGATGCTTGATGCCATGTTTCTCAACTCTAGAGCCTCGACCATGTCAAAATCTCAAACTGTAAAAGGCTTAACTCCATAGACCACGCACGCACTTCTCTATCGCAACAAGAGGGGCTGAAGTGAGCAGCTGAAAAGCACGGCGATCTTGTCAGTGTCACGAAGCGCGCTGCACTCCCATCACAATTCCAAGTTAGGTCGAATAAAGTCGCAGAGCCGATCGCGCGCGCGCAGCATGCCGACAAACAGTTTGACCTCCAATACACCGCGAGGCCGACTCGAACTAAAATACGGAAAACCTCGCGAGCACTCTCGTCCTTCATCAGTCGGCACCAGCAAAGCAACATAGTAGCAGACCTATTCGCGATGACCGAAGCGCTCAACGGAGCCGCTGCGACGCAACACGCGATAATTGCAGCATTCGCGCTTCGTAACAAAGAGAAGCGCAGAAAATTGCCGCAGGTAAGCGGTTTCACACGGGTCGTAACTGTGTACGTGTGTGTGTGCCTTAAGCGTCGCGACGAGCAGGTATATAAGAAAGCGGGCGACAAACGGCGGCACCGACCGTTACACAGAGGGACACAAGAAACCAAACACGAACTTGGACGAAAGCTGGTATCTTTCTGCTTTTTGTTTTTTTTTTTTTCTCCCCAGCGCTCTCCTTCCCATACGAATGCCGTCAGGACGCCGGTCGCAACGACAGACCGACCGAGCAACAAGCTACACACGGGGCCTGCAGTGTGTGCTTGTATACATAACCCGTATATACGCGAGTGCGCGCGCTTTTTCGTGCGAACTCGCTCGCGAACAACAAGCGCCTGGGAATCAGAAACAGCGTAAGAAAAGGATGAGGCAGCTCCGCGGAGCACGCTGGAAGACCTACTTAAGAGCGAACCATCTTTCTTTCTGAGGAGGGCAGGACCTCCCAGCGAAGAATATATGTATATGTACTTTTGTGTCTGTGTTTGTTTGTCCTTTTTTTTCTGCCCCGTGTGCTTCCTTGACTTTCTCATTATCCTGCTTTGTCGCTCGGGATGATCCCGTTTGTGTAACATTGATGAGAGGAAAAAAAAAAAAAAAAGAAGAATTTTTAGTGTTTGCACGCAGCAGCGTGATTTGCTTTTAATTACCCTGGGTATGGTGCTTGGTTGAGCGTATATGACGGTGCCTCAAGGGTCATATTTTGTTTTGTCACCTTCTATATTGTTGTTTAAAACATATGACATTTTTTTCTTTTATTCAAGAAAGAGATTCACAGAAAAACAAAGCTTCGTTAGCCACTATTTTCAACTGTTTAGATCAGAAACGAGATGGTGTACAACTTGTTGCTGTTGTAGTCGACAAAAGTCGTCTGTAATGAGCCGAATTTTGGACAAATACAGTGATGTCTCTTTAATATGGACACCTCCGTTCCCCCCAAAACAATCGTCCATAATGTTAGTTGCCCATAATAACGAGACAAAAATGCATGTATTTCCCCAGTTTGTTCCCGAACATGGTGTCCATATAGCGAGGTATTCATATTAACGGGGCCCATATAAACGAGACATATGACTTTACGTGCTGATCACTGGTCACAATATCAGATTTGAGAATCTTCATACGTTACATAGTCTCTACGAGCACCTAGAAAGCCTAGTTTCAGATACTTTACAGTATAAAAAAAAGGCAATTAATTGAAAGAGCTCGATCTGCATCAAAATTAGCCGGAAATGCTTATTGCCTCCTTTCCGTTGCACGAAACATTTTACAACAGTAAAACTACCAAGCTGTTCTCATTATATTCTAAACATGCGGCTCGTTAATTACGCATTATCGTCCCTTCACCAGCCCGACCACCCGCGGTTCAGGCTACGTACAGGGACAAAACGTTTAGGCCATCCAGGCAAATGGCTTCAGGGGGAGCGACGCAGCCAGAAAACTAATTGATTCTAATGTGGCGCTTCTCCACCAACGCCGCGAAATCGTGAGTGACCCAGTTGAGAGAGCAACACCCTCTGTGAAGACGAACGAATAGTTTGAGCTTATAACAAGCGAAAAACCTCAAAAGAATTGGGCAAGAGGAGCTCGACTAGTTTATCCTTACGGTGAATCACAGACACTCGAAGCGTGCGCTCAAAAACAGTTCCGCGTCAAATAGGTCAATAGATAGGCCGTGCCACGTTCACTGCACTGCCCCGAGGGACGAGAGGCCAACTCGCACTCTAATGATATCATTCCCAATGCAAAACGGTTCACCCCGGTTGCTACGTCATGATGACGTCACGATGACGTCGTAGTTTTCTCACGGCCCCGTTCACCCGACACCCGAGGCAACGTAAAATTGGCGCGAATGGCCTATCGCGTGAGCGCGTAATTTCGGGAAAATGGCAATTAGTACATGAGCGCCATCGTTTTTATATGTATGTATATATATATTTATTTGATTTTTTTTTTTGCATTCGCGCTGAGTTTCTGTTTATTGATTAAATATTGATTATTTATTGAATGTTTTCGTGGATCGCGTATCAGCGTGTGAGCGAATGACCAAATGAAGCGGAAAGGTGCGCATGTGTAATGCATCTCTTGCGCAACGAACGGGTTTCTTGATGTCGAAAAATAGGACACGCATATCAGGAGTTTTTGAAAGCTCGCCTAATACCTTTTAGAGAGCCGAGAGAGGGAGATTCGTTAGACCTTTTTCATCTACGACAATTGAGCTACTCTATTTCTTTATGGCTATAGAAAATTGGCTAGCTAGCATTATTCTGGCTTGCATTGTTGTTCAAATAATTAAATTGTTATTTAAACAACAAAGGTCCTGCTTCTTCCTCTGATGATCGACTAGGCCAGGTGTCTCCAAACCCCCGCCCAAGGAGGCGTTCAGGTCCGCGGTGGCATTCTGGCAGGCCCGCGGCCTGCTAGTAAGGCCTCGAGCTGTTTGTGGGCACATTAAGCAGAATAAATAAATAAATAAACGCGCGTGAAAAAAAAAGGGAAAAAAAAAAGGTTCAGCAACTTTAACTAGAGTCGCAAACAAACGACGATATAATAAAGAATGATAAAAACCCGCTTCAGAACGCGGGTTCTCTGGCCATATCATTTACGGTACATTGAGCATTACTATTCGTAGACACCTGTTTCAAGTCTGGGAAAGTATATATGTTAGAATGTCTGCGTTCTCATGTATCTCCATCGTGCTTTGTGTCCTAACGCTATTGCATATTGTCACCATCAGAAAGATCATTCTCATTAGTCTTCTACCCTGAGTGAATATGCCAAAGTTCTATGCGCTTTGATTTGTGCCTGGTGTGTTTTATGAGCCACAATTGTTTTACAATGTCATAATTAGGAACACGCTGAATTCAAAATAAAGTATATGTATTCGTCCGCCTTATTTTTCTTTTAAATTTTGTTGTAGTTCATATTTGTGCGTTTAACCGCTTATCTAAGTTTAACATGATGATGAACCAGACTGGATGAGGTTTAGCGTCATGTTCAACTTACACTAGCTCGCCTGCACTTTGAGCATTTTTTCATTTATTTAGGATTTAATATTTCCTCCTTTTTATAACCTTATTTATAAACGTGTGGAGACCCCTTGCGCTAGGCCATTGGTATACCAGGTGTTGAGCGTCTCGCTCACTGGGGAGCAGTACCGCTGGCGCAAAAATGCGCTCCAATAGGAAACTGAATCAAAGAAAAAACACGACCAAATTGACCGGTTATTTCTTTTTCTTTTTGGAACGCCGTAAAATGCTGGTTTTGCCTTATAGTTTTTTAAAATGAGTTGATCTAGTGGTTTTCGATTATGCTCAGCAAGTTTCTCTTTGGAACCATATGTTTATTATCACTAACTAAGATATTTTTAGAATAATAGTAAATTATTTAACTAATTAGTTAAATAATTTATAAATTATTCATAAATTGTTTAAATATTTATAAATTTATTTAAATAAATAAAAATAACGGAGAGATTTTTTTTTCAGAACCACCCTATTTTCAGGAATTTTCGATGGCCTTCGCTCAAACACTCTGTAATATCATACCTCAGGTTTAACTGCTCTAAGGAAGACGCGATCTAATTCCAGTCATCGCGACACGTTTTTTTCGTTTTGTTTGGGAAGTGACTTTTCATACATCGGATAAACACCAGTATGAGTTTTTTTTTTCCTCTGTGAGAGGGAAAATTTTTTTCCGCTGCTGCGGAATTGGTGCGATTTTTCATAACATTCTAGAGTGACCGAACTTCTCCCTCTTCCACAGAGGCAACTTTCCTTCCGTAGAAAGTAACTTGAGAAACAACTCCGTTCGTTCTTCTTGAAAGGAAACATACTGCATTATTTTCTGTAGCGTATATAAGATAAGAAGAAATATGACTATCGTAACACTCAATTTAAGACCGCCAGTGCCCATTTGTGGCTGGCATTGGAAGTCATTGCCATCTCTTTCCAAGAACGTGCAAACTTGTCACGCGCGCGACAGACGCGCTGCCAAACTTCCCGACTAAAAATCTGAGAAACCATCAATCCCATCTCAACGTTAAGAAATAATCACTCGCTCATATTTTATGTCAGAATAGGCCGTGTGTCATATGCCTTTTAGCGTATAAAATTGGACCACGAAAAGCAAACAGAGCGTTGTTGAAGTGTGTGTAGTTCGTCACGTTCAAACAAATCCAGCGAGCAAAAACTCTCTTTTTTTTTATTATTGCTAAGCGTCACGCCTAGCAATAATTTAAATAAAAAAGAGTTTTTTGCTCGCTCACGTTCACTGGAAAGAAACTTCTACTCATTGAGTTCGCAGATGTTTGTAAAAAGTGAGTGTGCAGAGCGTATGATATATTCTGAAACTTTACGAGTTGGTAACTTTTTTTTTTTTGACAACGACATTCCACAGACAGGTACCTGACGCAATGCGATTGTAGCCCATATGACATATTAAAACTGTCGTACGAGGTTTGACAAATGTTGCGTATTCTGTTTATCTGTTACTCGAGCGTACTCGGTTTCGTTTTTTTTTTTTCTTCCTCTGTTTTGTAGCTTGCAAGCACGATGATAACCACAACGTGGAATTGCGAATCGGCTGGTTTTGCTGCTGCTATGAATCAAAACGCTTATATCACTAAGCAAACAGAGAGTAATGAACCTTTACTTCTTACATCAAGACGACACGAAGCGGCGAAAGCCCGAAGCGTGACCTGGCGTGCGGAAGGGGAGTTCCGCTACCTTTCCCACCTTTTCCGCGAATTCTTTTAGTCGCGGAAGAGACAGGAGGGGTAGCGAAACGCCCTTTTCGGACGCCAACCGTAGTTCCTGCTTTCGCCGCTGCGTGAGGAGGGCCTGCGCACGCGCAGTACTCTTCTTGGCAAAGAAGCCCCACTACATCTCACAGGTACGGAAAATATACCTCGTTAAGGAAACCCTTTACTTGCGCGCGCGCGCTGCGACTTGGCTAATAAAGAACCCATTTGGAAAGTAGCACCCCTGGTCAAGATAGCCCCGGTCACCCAAATGGATGATTTTGTTTTGTCACCGAACAACATTGGGTGTTTATCTCGGAAGCGGAACTAGGCAGTGCTGTTTGATGTGTTCCAATAAGCAACTGGGGCGAAACACTACTCTGGAGAATATGCACCGTATACTGAGTATACTTATTGCTTCTTACAAGTAGCCGTCTCTGGTTACAAGAGTCTCTGGTCACTCCACAGCCAATGAGATTGAGGTATTGGTCGATACGAACGCCGAAGAAAAGATCACGAAGCAAGAATCACGATAACACTAATAGGCCAGAGCCCTGCGTTGCTTTTCATGTCAGTGTCTGTAGTCACTTGTAAAGCTGCTCGAACCTTCCAGACTTTTCGGAATACTTCTCCCAACATTTATTTTCAGAGTGTGTCTTAGTAGAGTCAACACATTTTATTTGTGCAACATAGGCAAGCTGCTAGGAAGGATTCGGTCGCAAGGAAAAAAAACGCCACGTTGCGGCACGGCGTTTGCGGCCTCACAAATGAAAGCGAGGTGTAAGCTGCTCGTTTTCGTTGTTAATCTTTAATAGGGTGCATGGGGAACGGGGCAGTAAAATTATGCGGCAACTCACGATGCCTTTCCGCCTTTCAAACCGCTCGCTCTGTGTAAGTCACTCGACGTGTCTTCGACTGTAGCTACTCGTAACTCCAAAGGAAAAGGCGCCACCCCGCGGAAAAGGGGCGAGGAGAGAAGTGAGGATGTACCACCTATCCAAGTGGGCAGCGAAAACGCGGAACCGGCCTGGTGGCCGACGTGGAAAGAAAACAAAACAGAGGAAAGGGGATTTAATTCAGGTCGTTGAGTTTCGGATGTAAGTATACATAAAAGTGTTTCAACTGCGACATTCCATTAAAGGAACTAGTAGCGAAGTCCACACACTCTCATACCAGCAAGGTACGGATGCGTTGGTTACATTGGATGAATTCGGAGTCACCTCAACTAAGCAAACTCTTGACATTATCATCGTGAGTCGACACATCCGACTCGCGCATTTCGATGATACAACGTCAGAGAAAAAACACACACAGACACACACACACAAAAAAAAAACAGGATCGAAACGCATCGAGGTCTCACGTGACAACGGCAACATCAATCAAACATACGCACACATTTCCACATATCCATGGTATACACAGATTCTCACCAGCGCGTAACCCCTTAAAATTAAACTTCCACACATATATATATATATATTTTTTTTTTTTCTTTTTTTTTTCGTTTTTGCTTTTGAGCAGATAAAGTTGAATATCCGAAAGCCGCTTTTGGTTTCACTTCATCGCGTGAGCGATGAGGTACGAGCAATTTGCATATTAGAAACCGCGTACTCGCGCGTGTCCCCGCATCGAACATACACGTCATCGTTCAAAAAGCAAACTGCGCGTCTTTCGGATTTGGTAAACGTTATGCAAAGCGCGCGCTTCGAGTTTCCTTGCGACCAAGCAAGTGCCCAACACAAACGGATCGTGATCACGGTGCTTTCAGACGGCCGACCAATTATTGAGGAACTCGGCGAAAACAATGGCTTAGTCTGTGCCGGCTTCGGGGTTCAGGGACGAGCGTGAGAGAGAGTCGTACGACTTGTCCAGACAAAAGAGAAAAAAAGACCATGGGCCGCTTGTTAGACTTTCGGGTCTTCGACGGAGCCTGGGGGACACTCATTGTTTATCTCGATGAAGCACAAAAAAAGTTCGCGTTGCTTGCTCGTTCGAGGGAACCCGAGTAATGACATATAATGGCGTATAATGGTAAACAAGTAATTCCATAAACGACGTAAGACTGCGCGTTGAAAGCCCCGGTTTCTGTTGAAACGTTCTGCAATGATATACGAGCGAAGAATAGTCAAAACCTTCTGAGAGGCGGCAGTCTCATGGCATATAAGTTACTCTTTTTGAGTAAGTCATCTTTATCAATGTCAAGGTGACCTGTTTCAATGTGGCCGCCTCCTTTACGATTTGCCCGAAACCAGCTATGACGTCAGGAATAACCGCCTCTGCGTGTGTTTATCAGGGCCATTGCGTTTGAGAATATATACAGTTTGTCAGCGAACAGAACACAGAGGTCGGCGGTGTGCTTCAATCAGTGGAGAGTTGTAGTGAGTGGTTTTGACGCGAACGGTCCGTCGCCGGACAATTTGCCGACACCACTGCGCATGCGCGCGCAAATCGTCGGGTACTTTGAGAAAATGGATGTTTAGTTAGTCACTTCGAGGCAAACTTGTACGTAACGCGTTACAAGTAAAGGATTACTTGTAATCGAATACATTTTACTGTAATTTTGTAACGCTTCAATTACTTCCTTTAAGGAGTAACAATAATTATAATTGAATTACTTCTTTGTTGTAATCGATTACAAAAGTACCCATTACAATTTTTCACTTTTTTTTTTTTGGGGGGGGGGGGGGAGGGTAGATGTGCTGGAGCTACTAAGATCTTAGCAAAGGTCAATTTCGTTTTTCTTTTTCGAAACCACTGAGCACGGGACCTCGAGGAATATACTCCGTTTCACCCTATGTTGTACTAGGGTGCCTCGATGTCCTTCTGTTTAGGCAGAGCCGTATATTAGGAGAGTTCGGACAATAGGCGGAGCAAAGGCCGCCGCCAGCGCCGAATATTCCCCCCACGCTTAGAGCGTAAACTAAATTTGTGACAAAGCGTCGACCAATCAGGAGACCTCTACTCCATCTCACAAATGTCGACAGTGAAGACAAAGGCACAGGCGCGTGAGCCTAGCTCAGCGAAACGCTATTGTTTGTACGAGACCTCGTGCATAGGAGGCACTTTCCAAAGCCACGCGCTCGTGCCCATGCCTTTGTCTGCACTGCTAGAACAGCGTCCTGAGACTGGCTGAAAGAAAGCAGTGCAAAGGGTGGGGTGCGCGAGCGTCTTGAGACGCGGAGTTCCGCTCGGCACGGCTCAAATTATACTTCGTTTCACTCCACCTGCGAGCGAAGCCAAAGCTAGAAGCGCGAGACCAGCGCTTTTTGCATTTCTCCCCAGCTCGCGCGCTCGAGCAAAGCCTGAACGCACGGAGCTTCCGTTCTCGCGCTTCCAGTTTTGCCTTCGCTCGCACATAAGGTGAAACGAAGTATAGTCGTGGCACAGATTTAGAGCACGCGACCACCGCTGGGGGCTGTTTCGCGGCCTGTGGTTGGCCCGAGATGCTCGCCTATTCAAACCAATGTATGGCCAAACTCTCTCAATAAACGGCTCTGTGTTTAGGGTGATGCCATCGTTTGTAGTACCCGATGCCGACAGCACGCGCTCACAGGGAAAATACAAAGAAGTCGCAGGAAACAAAATGTCGCCGTAGCACAGTCAGCGCCACGAGCGCGTGCAGGGACACGCGCTTCGGAACAAAAAATAAAAATAAGCGTTCGAAACAAAATGGCCAGATGTCATCACCCCAAGCAAAGCGCACATGAAGGCACCCTATGTTGTACCGCAGCGAAGGCTAGAAGCGCGTGCTCATAGCGTTGGCAGCTGCCCTCGGTGCACGAGAGCTTGTGCCGCCGAGATGTGCCCTAGAGCAAGGAGCTCGCGCTTGTAGCCTTTCCTGCGGTACAACACAAGGTGAAACAAAGTATAGTAGGCCACTTGACTATGCTTCGTTTCCTGGGATATATATTTTTGGTACACCGTATTCTACGTCCGGGTATAAAATACGGCGTTTTATCCAGCCTCTTGTGAGTAACGTGTTTAAACAGCCCTCTCTTTATTTTTTTTTTTTCTCACGAGAGGACTTCGGTGTGTTGACGTCACTCACTCAGCTCTAAACAAAAACGGTCAAGGCTTTTTTTTTTTTTTTTAACAGTTGAGCGCAAGATTTCAAGGATTATGCTACCGTAATAAAAAAGGTTGAATGAAAAGTAACGTGGGAAGTAATCAATTACTTTAGAGTAATTACGCGATTACGTTTTGGAGGCTGTAATTGTAATTGTAACCGGTTACTTCTTACAGTGAAATAATTGTAATTGTAATCGGCTACTTTTTTCAGTAACGTGTACAAGTCTGCTTCGAGGCGACCAATTCGTCCTCGAAAGAACTTGCGAAGGGTTCAGGAAATTGTTATGATTTGCGACACCTGTCTAGCGTGAACAAGGAATATTTAAAGCCTTTCAACATGGCGGGTTGTGCAAGATGAGCTCAGGCGAGCAGTGCAAGCCACATCTCAAGGTAGACCAAAAGGGGCAATTTTGGGTTTGTTTGAAAGTGAAAGTTCTTCTGAAAGTGAGTTGCCAACGTTCCATCAGTTCGCAAACCTTGAAAGAACTGAGGCATGGATATCGTCACTGATACGACAGCGGTTCAGTCACCACGCGTTCCAAATAGGCATTTTGAGGAAATCCCGGGAGACCTCGAGGCGAGGTGAATTGTGGGGTTGTTGTTCAGATGCACGTTCCTGCCGATTCGAACGCTTCGTATATCCTGGAAGGGGAACAATTCGATCTCTCTTATCATTCGGAGCTCAAAAAGCCCAGACAAAATAAAGCGGAAACAAAAGGAAGTCGTCACGTATTCTGTATTGCCTTCCTTCTGTCTTCTCAGCGTTCTGAAATCATCAAAACGTCAAACCAACGTAAATTTTGTCTTTGATTCCTGGATAATCTCACGTGCCGTGCATCGAAACGTCACAATGCGTCAAGTAGACCATAGGGACGACACATATTTCCGTGAAGGTCTGTTGAACTTGTCTATTTCAAAAATTACGCCCATTTAATATAAAACACGACGGCATACGCAAAGAACATCACCGAGCACGCAAGTCCATATGTTATCACACTCACTTCCAAGCGTTGGCACGTGGTTCACGAAGTGCATGTCTGGCGCTGTTGGACATTTGTTTTCAGAGCTCTCGAATTGAAGTATCTCATTTTAGTTTTAGTTTGTGCGACGCTTGCCGCCAGTGTTTTTTTTTTTTTTTGTGTGTAACAAAAGCAACACAACAACAAAGTAAGTAATGACATGCAGGGCTACATTTTACCAGTTCTTTACATTTATTGAAATCCACCGCCTGGAATCTCGACCCCGTGATGGTGGCCACAATGCCCCGCTGGTCCGTGGAGGCCAAATGCATGAGAATTAAGATGGCGAACCTTTTCCAGGACGGCCTACACGGATGCGTCGGCGAATCATTATAAACAAATTTTTCACTTCGAAACGATACCATACAGTTTCTTAATTAAACCGTCTTAAGGTATGCGTTGCACTGCTCGTCGAAGCACCCCTTTTATCCGCCATGTAAGGCTTTTGTTCCTCGTTCACGCTAGTTCACGCGCCGCAAATCCCCTGCACATGTGTGCTGTGGCGCCGGCGAATCGTTCGGGGACGAACCGTTCGCGTCAAAACGACACACTAAAACCCCCTTATAGTTTCTTTAGTGCTCTTCAGATCTAAAGGAGCTAAGGTTTTCAGCGAAACGTTGTCTGACTCTCTGAGGCTTCGATGAGGTTCCATTTCTTGTTTAAAACAACTATCACGCGAGTGATGATCTTGGATCGCGCCACAACCGACTTTAGGAAAACCGCGACCCTGCTGCTCGGTGTGCGAATAAATGACCTTCCGAGGTTAACTGTGTGCTGGTCCATACGTCAGTGGAATCCATATATCCTCGTCGAGCTGTCGCAGCTGTCGAACACAAACCGAGCTCGGAAAAAAAAAAGAAAAATGTCCGAACCGCATGTCGCACTCGTAAAAAAGCCGCACCGAGAGGCCCGCGCTATGCGAGCGAAACTAAACTTTGCAAGGAAGAAAAATGCGTGGAAGTTATTTTCGTTCGTTTAACGATATCACCTGCGCGGAACGACTTCGCCTAAACGCCATCAGCGACGTGACAGCTTAATGAAGCCTCTAAAAGTTTATATAGATACTGAGGGCGAGTGACGTGGACAAAGAGAAAAGGATAGCGTAGACATTCACATACTTTTGCTCATATATATCTCGAAACTGAAACTGAGACCTCTTCGTATAGATTTGTGCCAAAAATCGTCGCCAGTTAGTACGCTTATTTTATGTATTTTGATTCGCTCGCACGCCTCTTTAAAGACGAAACCGTTTGAGGGTACCACCTCTTTTTTTTTTTCTTTTTTTTTCCTCCATTAACGCTTCCCCTTTTTTTTCCCCGGGTCGTTTCTGGTCCTTTAGAAAGAGCCGGGCGCATTCCTAAACGTCAGGAATCGTGAGATACCCGAGGCTGCACCGTCGCCGCTCGTCACACGACTCGACAGTCGCGCGCCTATGGGACACCAGAAGACAACTTGGCGACCAGGCTGCCTTTCTGCCCCCCTCCCCCCCCCAAGCCGCTCTCTCCCGCGCTCCTCTCTCTCCCCTCCCCCCGTAACTCAACCGACTCAGCCCGTCCGTTGGCTCCCGACTTCAGCCTTCCAAACACATCGGCAACCGGGGGCAGACAGCTACGGCTGAGACATTTGGGGCTCGTGCAGCATCGACTGTCACGTTCGTGGAAAAAATACGATGGAATGGGCCAATTATGACCGACTCGCGGGACATCCCCTCACTTCCTCCCATCTTGAAAGCGAAGAATCACCAACAAACTCAAACCCACGCAGCGTCAGGGTGAGGGCGGCAAAACAACAACTGCGTCAAGAGCATGAGCTCACGCCGGAGGACGGGAAACCTCAATAATTGACGTCAGTTATTCTGAATTTCTATTCCTGCGCGCAACCTTTTGTCATTGTTTATTTAACCGTACGTCTGCTATATCCGACAAGTGCCAGGAGCTTGAGGGGAATATACATAGGACTTTGGATTCGGGACGTCCTGAAGTCAAAATGCTTAGGAGTTGACGGGTGACGTCCGAATTCTGTTTTGGATTTATTTAAACCCTCTATGACTGCAAACAACTCACTTAAAACGAAACAAAGAAAAAAAAAACTAGGACAAAGAAAAGAATACAAAAGAGCAGGTTATGTTAGTTTTGATGAAAGAAAGACAGAGAGGAACTTATAGCCTGGATGTTTGTGCTAGCCGGCTACTCTGCACTGGGGTTAGGGGAAGAGGGAAAAAAAGGGTATACGGGTAGAAAGAAACAGAGGGAGAGGAGAAGACGAGAGCACGCGAGGACGTCAGAACATCGAGCTATGGTTAGAATGATTAGTAGGGAGATGCAAAGCCTTTGTCTCTACTCAGTGTCCGAACGCGTTCAAACAGCCAGTAGAAGCAAAGGCACCTATATTGGCATCTACCACATAAAAAAAAGCTAAAACACGTGTTGACAGTTCGGTACAAGCAACAAGCTGTATGAGAGCTTTGTATATGCCTTTAAAGATTGTTCCACTGTGTTTCAGACAGTCTTGTGCGCGTTTCTAAAAAAAAAAGAAAAGTAATCGATTACAATTACATTACTCTTGGTTAAGAAGATTTCAATTCGATTATTTGATTACTTGATTGGAAAAGTAATTGGTCGTTACTTCAAAAAGTAACTGTTACTTTTCTTCCGAAAGATGATGGGCCGTGCATCTGTTTGGTTCAGTGTGTCATGTAGAACCTGTAGTTCGGCACCTTGTACGCCCCCGCGAAGTAGTGTGGTTTACTTTAAACCACCAGAGGATTATCGGACGGGCGACTAAGATCACAGTTTTAAGTGGAGCCTTCTCCGCAATACACCTCCGTTGAATGGCAAGTACCTAGGCCGGGAAGAGCACGGTCAAAAGTAAATAATGTTTCGAACCCAAAAAATAACTAGTAGGCGTGAAAGAAACCAGAAATATTTGTTAAAAAAAGAAATATATCTATATGTATCTATATATATATATATACCGGGTGCTCATTTTTAATTCGAACAGATTTATTACAACAAATCCGTAAAAGATGCACTAGTACGGTTTGTTCAAGTGAGTTATACGGCTAGGGGGACATTATGTTGGTGGCTAATCCTTGCGAGAAGTTGGCTAATTAATTAAAATTCGTTAATTAACTTTTTAATTAATGAAAATAGACATATGGTTCCAATTAGAAACTTGCTCTACGTCATCGAAAACCCCTAATTCAGTCGTTTTCAGAAAGACTTTGAGCGCGTGAGAAGCGTAGTAGTGCACTAAAGTTACCACTCGTGGAGCAGGTACAAGGCTGGGGCTAGATAAGAGACGGAAAAATCGCCCGGGCGCCTTATCGCAACCTCTAGCTTTGTACCTGCTCCACGAACGGTAACTTCAGTTCACTATTACGCTTCTCACGCGCTCAAAGTCTTTCTGAAAATGACTGATTTAGGGGTTTTCGACGACGCTGAGCAAAGTTCTAATTGGAAGCATATGTCTATTTTTATTAATTAAAAAGTTAATTAACGAATTTTAAGTAATTAGCCAACTTCTCGCAAGGATTAGCCACCCACATAATGTCCCCCTAGCCGTATAACTCACTTGAACAAACCGTACTAGTGCATCTTTTACGGATTTTTTGTAATAAATCTGTTCGAATTAAAAATGAACACACGGTATATATATATATATATATATATATATATATATATATATATATATATATATATATATATATATATATATATATATATATATATATATATATATATATATATATATATATATATATATATATATATATATATAAAGCAAAGTTTCAAAAATGACACAATATAAAGCTAACGGCCAGGTCGGATAAGTGCAGAGTAGGCCGTCGACCACTTGTAATAGCACAATTCTTCCAGTTTTGGGTTTGAATTTTGTCGGGCTCGTTTCCGTTGTGATCTTGCTGTACGTGACGATATGAAGGTTGGCTCGCCGGAAAATTTATACTTGTTGCCGGGCGCTTGTTGCCGGGCTTCTAGGGTTACGTCTGCAACCACCGACGAGCATAGTTCAGTGTCAAAGAATACTGTTCTCGTTAGCTTTTAACGCTAGAACTAACTTGTCGTTTTCTTAATTTTAGAATCAAGAGCGCTGATTGGTCCTGAGAAGCTCGCTTACTATTGGTCAACTAAGAGTCAGCAGAATTCTGCCATTTCTCATATATAAAACTGAGCTGGGGGAAGGGAGTTGGAGGAGTCCCAGGAGCAGTCCGAGATGCTGCTCTCCAGTTCTGTGGTCGCAAAGGCGACGGGACGCTGAGTACGCTGTTAGAGGGACCCCTGACCTACGTTTACACTGTGCTGCGGTAGGACGGCGTGCGTGGCAGTACGTGACAAAGCATCGTCCGACGGACTGGACACCTGGACGACGTTGGAGGCATCGCCACCCCCGGTCAAGTGAAGGCGGCGATTGAGAGATGAGACGTTTTTGTCTTTATGAATTTTAGTAAGTCCTATGTAAGTAAGTACAATAAAGTAAAGTAAGTAAATAAGTGTAAGTAAGTGAACGCAATTAAGTAAGTAAGTAAGTAATAAATAAATAAATTATGAAATAAATAAATAAGACCGATTTTTTTGCGGTGGTTCCTTTCAAAGCAAAGATACCTTTCCGGGCTTCCCTTTCTGCTTCACCTAGAGTTCACCTCGCTCTGCTTTCGTTTGTGGAATGAAAATCTGCAAAACATCGTTCTGTTACCCTTAGAACATTGTGGACAGACAAATCAACGCAACAAGTCTTCAGGCAACTAGCACCTATTAATCACGCAAGGCGCAAGTTCAATAAAAGCAAGGCCAACACTTCGTCGCAGTCTAATTCTTGCAAACTATAGAGTCGCCGGAACGAAACTATTGTTCTTGTAGCTGAATTAGACACGACCTCGTCTGAAGCAATCTTACGCAGAGTTGTGCTAAGGCTACAGCGTTTACGTGTTGCCTCGATCAGGGTTAAAATGAGATAGCTTCGAGAGGCTATATCACCGGGTTGAGGCCAATTCCTTTGCCGCGGGAATTTATTTTTAAATGGCGCAAACCCCTAACACATCACTGGACTGAATTCTATTTTGCCTTATTGGAAAGAAAGAACCGTTACTGAAATTTTTTTGGGATAACGATGTTCGATTTTCCCGAGCTTTAGTTACACGAGGGCGCGAGGCCTATCCGTATTGGAATGTCTCCCCCAAGAAAAAACGAAGGAACAAAAACTGATTCTCGTCATCTGTTGTTCAAGTTGAACAAATTTTAAGATAATCGACCGAAAACGAAAACTCCAAACCTATAAGCAACTCCGACCCCGTGCCTTTAATCCCCTTATTTCTGTCTCGCATATAGGTCGCCGGGCCGCGTTTTCGCGGTAACTTGGATAAGCGGTAGCTCTCCTTCCTCTCCTTCACTTCTTTTCGCTAGGTTGCCTGGCCTCCTTTGTAATAACGAAAAGGAATGAAAACACAAGTCCAGGTTCGGTCTTTGTTCTTACACGGTGTTTAAAGCTTTCATTTCCTCGTAATCTACGGCAACATGCCCGTTGAAGTTAGTGAGACATTCATATACAATATAGCTTATTCAAGAATTTGCCACGGGTCGCAGATTTTAAAATAAAAGGCCACTCCAGCACATGAAATGCGTGCGCTCACTTGGACCCAGTAAACATCTTCGTACAATTGGTTTCATTTGAAATCGAACACGCTTGTCGGGGTGGGTCTTCCAATTTTTATTTAAAAAATATATGCTATTGCCCCATTTCGGGAAAGAAAAAATCGCTTTTCAAAATTTCTGAAAAAAATATTTTCGTTTTACAAAAAAGTATTGAGTGAAGAAGGGTGAAAATCTGTTTTTTACTCCGGGATTTTTCTGTCCAGTTCTGTACGCTGGTATAAATACGGAAAGCATACAAAACTCACAGTAATTTTTTGTGCTCTTGTATGTTATTTTGAATATTTTTTAGTTCAAAGAAAAGTACTTTTGCAGTTTTGTTTATTGGGGTAAAAACTGCCAAACATCGTCTCTTTGACGATCCGGTGGCATCTTCAGAGCCTTGTAACTCATGAGTTATTATATCTATCGCTTACCAAATACTATGCGGGTATAGTCCTACACATGGGCTATCGACGGGCATAAGTTTAGTTTATTTTATTTTCACAGAATGTTTTTATATAAAGTTTGAATTATCGTCGAAATTGAGATTAACTGATATTTTGAACCCACTTTATCAAAAAAAGGCCATATTTTTATTTCGTTCAATTTTTTTATTATTGCTGCCGATCATATGAACTTTCAATTGGCTTGATGCGATTTCCCCCTCTTTTGGTTTTGCTGTATCTTCTCAAGAAGTGATCGAAATCGCTCCCACTTTCTCGGAACCGCCAAACGCAGTTTCAGCAGGTCGGCTTCACTGCAAAGACTATACTGCTTATTTTTGCGTTAAAATGCAGCGGCTAAATGTATTTTGAATGAGAACGCTCGTGCTTGGCTACACCTCTTATGTTCTTAATTTTGTAATGATGCCAACTGACATTCCTTAGTCCGATCGTTAGCGGTGCACGATACTCCATGGTGAAGCGCCATCGTTATCATCATAACTCTCAAACACAGGTGGCGTTAAAGCTTGTTTGAAATCCGTAATGATAGGCCCATTCCAAAACTTAAAAATTTCATCTTTGATATTAATTCTAGAAAAAAAAAAAAAACTCAAATTATGTCTGAAAGAAAAAGAAAAGGCAAGAATGAATAGGCTATTTACGTTCAGTCGCTTTAGCTAAGAGTCTGGTTCTACATCTACATACGTTTGCAAGCTGACACGCAACGCCTCGCATATAGGGGTGATTATGACCGAGAACTTGATAAAACCTTGTTCTAAAATAACCTTCCCTTCGTCGCGCAACGATGCATTCTGAAGAAGCAGCGTTGCAGACAACACAAAGTCCCACCACTTTACTCATAAATATCTGCAAAAGACAACGCCAACTATATGCACCTGGTTCACAAATATGCACCTGGTTCACCACTCGATAGCTTTGAAAGGTAACGAGCAACATTATATGAAAATACACCCCCCACCTTTCCGAATGCCACAGATCGGAGGAAAATATCAAAAAGGAGAAAGGAAGCAGTCAAGCTCGGGTAAAAATATGGTAAGGAAAAAAGAGGGAGACCGAGGGGAGGACGAGTCGGAGTTGAGAAGAACTCGGCGTTCCAGAAAAACGTTTTCCCGGCTTTCAGCTCGGGTTCGGGTGGCTCCGTCTGACTGGCGTTCGCGTTTCAAGCCGTCCCCGGGACTGTCAGTCCTCCGAAGCTACGCGCTCAAACGTCACTTTTAATTGCAATCCAAAAAAAAAAAAAAAAAAAAAGGCTGGTGAGTTTTTTTTTTTTTTTACTTTTTTTTAGCGTTGCTTGTTTCTTAGTTGCAGTCACGCAATAGCCAGGCACACTGAACTGTCCGTGCCGAAGACTTAAAGGGGTACGAAAACGAAATCTTTGCATTTATTTCTTTGTTTAGATGTGGTCTCTGTTGTGCCAGCAGCCCCGAAACACTAGCCAGGACTAGTGTTTCTGAGAAGCAGGAAAAGAAGTCGAGAAAACAAATTTTAAAACGAATTCACAAATTTCAAAATTACGACTGATGGCGTGGAAGCATTCCGTTGGAATGCTTCCACGCCATGAGTTCCTAAGCAGCAGCGCCAGTTCGCGGCAGTATGGCCCGCTCGAGGAGTTACTTAGTCCTGAATGTGACTTGGAGGAGAACGCTAACGCGATTACTACGTTGTATACGTTAAAGCTGCCATAGTGCCTCCGCAACGTGCATTCCACACCATCAAGATCGCTGTTCTTTGCAGACGTTGGGTAGGAACTTGATATGAGGTTGCGAGAACATTTGCCAAGCCAACCATACCAGTATCCCCCCCCTCCCCCCTTTTCTCACGTACTACTGATGCGCTGTGAATAGGGCGCTCAAATATGGCACCGAGTGCTTATATACATAGCTTGCAGGTGTCGGCGTCGCTGGGTACTGACGGTTATTTCTACTTTGTTATTTCCTCGAGCTACTATACTTATGCGGTGTGAAACTAACACGACCTATAGAGGGCGCACTGGTGCCTATCAAAATGGCTGTCATCTGGATGATCGTCTTAGAACAGCGGTACGAGGCTGGGTCCGCGACGCGTAAGTAATTCTAGTTTTGCTATATACGAGCAGTATTAGAGCCTTACGTTATATTTTTTCCAAGGAAGGTGTAGGCAAGCCCATTTATTATGAGGCCAATCATCCAGGAGCTAGGGAGCGCGATTCTCACACCGCGGTACCACCATCACTGAAAGTTGCGAATTGACGTCACGAGCGTCATACGCATTTCGCTTGTGGTTGGCCAAGTTTGAAGCGAGGGGCAGAGAGCCCGCGCTCATGTCATTTCGTCTCCGTACCCAAACAAATCAATGGCCGACAATAATAAAAAAAAAATAGAACAAAGAGGATCGGTGTTAAGGCCGGTTCAGACACTTGCGTTTGACTGCGTTTGACTGCGTTGCGTCGAGAACCGAAAGCGAGTCACCGGCACATCTGTGCTTCGTATGAAGCGTGGAATCCAATTCAAGGAATCATCTTGGCACGTGATATAAGCAGCAGGGATGTCTTGGTTTGTCGCCGCCGCAACGCAGTCAAACGCAGTCAAACGCAACTGTCTGAACCAGGCTTTAGAGTATATTAGCGCACCACAACTTGGAGAACGTGGAACGAAAACTCGCGCTGCAGATTCCAGAGATCCTGCGCTCAATACCCACCCCCGCCAGTTTCGATGTGAACGAGCATCCTACGGGCGTGCGGTCGTGTTATCAATATTCTATGATGTACTACGTGAAAAACCCCAGTCTGGCAGGGGCACTACAGTGCCTAAATTTCGCATCTACGGAGGAGACGCAAGACGTCCATTGGGGCTGACTAGGGCTGACCGACTGCTCGCCGTCTAAAACATGCGCGCAACGAAATTACTTCACCTGACTATGCACCATTCCAATCCTCAGCCTAGCGTGCGATCTCCTCAGCCAAGCACGCGCATGTTCGTCGCTTCGGAAAGACAACCAACCACGCGCCATACGCACGAACACTGAAAATATAAGCAGCCAAGAGCCCTTTTTTTTATATAGCGACATAACCTTTTAATTCTGTTTCTTCGTTTATTTGCCAAATGTCAAATTTGCTACGAAAGTAAGTGTATATCCACAGCGTCTGGCCATGTGCATAAAATTATGACGTCTACCGTCTTTGCAGATGGGGATGCAATTTTTTCAGTAACCTGCGGCTGTTTAACTACACGAATTCGTATCACTCTGTGCGTCGAGAAACTGAAGGAGAGGAGGACGAGAGCGCGCGGGGACTTCAGAACGCCGAGCTCTGGTTGGAGCGATAAGTGGGTACACGGAAAGCTGTAGCTGTATTTGCCTCCACTGCACTCGTCGAACGCGTTAGCACGCAGAACGCCGACTTCCGGCGTCTGGCTCTCGCATTCGAACGGGTTCAACGAGTGCAGTGGAGACAAAGATATAGCTTCAGGTCTACCCACTAATCTATCGAACCAGAGCTCGTCATTCTCACGTCCCCGCGCGCTCTCCTGCTCTCTTCTACTTCAAAAAAAAGCTTGGGGCGTGCCGAGCTTTGAGCTTTTCATTATCGCTCTGCAGCTAATGCAATTGCGCTATTCGCCGATAAGAACACCGAAGAACGAAGCACAAAGCAAAAATCGGGGGCATAATATTTCACGTCTTTTTAAGCGACCACGAAATTCATTTTGAGCGTGGATAAAATGATTTTAGATTGGGATATTACTAACCGCATATCGTTCAGTGGGCGAGAAGAAACAGGGTAGAGAGTCAAAAAGCCTGCTTTTCCGCACTAGAGTTTGAAAGTATAGCGGAATATTTCTTACTTCCTTTCCTTAGAAAGCTCTCCGCCTCTTTACTGTGATGCATCCCCGGTGCTCGAGCCCGTCAGCCGAACCCAGCTCACGCATTGAACACGAGAACTACGTCACTCGGACGTATGGGCTCGTCAACAATCAATTCGTCGACGAATCTTTCGATTCGCATTCGTAACCAATGATTGCGGTGACGGCACATATCGTGACTTGCGAATGACAAGCTCTGTGGTGTAATTAAATGGCACGACAGAAGCTTGGAGTCATCGCATCCGCTGCCCAGGCACGTCATGATCACGTAATTATTCATTTCGCTTTTGAGCTAAGGTTGAAGAAGTTGAAAAATAATTCAGTGGGGGAGGGGGGGGGGGGGGTCTTCAAGCTGTCAGTTACCATTGAAAAGCATCCGAGCTTGTCGTTTACTTCGAAGCACCAAAAGCACCAATCGTTGCAATCTAGTAAATTATGAAATGAAGGAATGTTATTAGCGGCGAGATGTTTTGGTGGCGCCCTCCTATGATTACCTCTTGTGACGTCATTACCATGCGAACAACAAGCTCGATGGTGTCTGTACTTAGCATGGTGGAAGCTTGAAATCACTGCGCTATCAAAGCAGCGCTGCCAACACCGTCAAAATTGAAGTTCTTAGATTCCTCTTATTTCCGTCGATGAGAAATCCTTTGCTGACGTCATAGTCAGCATTCGGCCAATCGTGGCAGGCCGACCACAGCGACGCTTTCAATCGCGCCCATCTCCAATAGCAAATGTGCGATCTGCACTACGGGGACAAATGAATCGAATGTATGTGAATCGGTATCTCAGGTTTGGTAGTAATTTTGTTTGTGTCTTTTTTTTTAAATCTTCGAGTACTGCAGAAATAAATCGCAAACAATAAAACAAGTTTTGTTAAAAAAAAAAAAGAATGGTTAACCGTACATACCGGAAGGTCAAAAGTGGAAGTACGTGCGTTTCACGTGAAAGGCTTGATTCACGTGGTGCTACTTTTCTTGCGATTTCGCAGCTTAGGCGTTGGGTACCGCAGCCTACATCATGCTCTTCTTGCCACACGAGCGACGTCACAAACTCGAAATCGCTATATTTGGGTACAACTTTTTTTGGCAATGAAGCCATGGGGATCCGTGCGCTCAAACAGATTGAAAAAAAAAAAAAAATGGGTTGTGTGTATGTTTATAAAGCCTAGAACTTGATCTGCCTCAACGGGCGACTCCCACCTGTAGATGAGCAATTCAGCCAGTGCAGTACAACAGCTATCCTGGGGTCTTTAACATGCACCACGCAGTAGTGACACACGACCGCACGCCGGTACGACGCTCATCCAGATAAAAAAAAAAAAATTGTTGTGTGTATGTTTATACGGCCGGAAGTTAGTCTGCCTCAGTGGGCGTCTGGTGTCTCAGCTGTAGATGAGCAATTTAGCCAGTGCAGTACAACCGCTAACCTGGGGTCTTTAACATGCACCACGCAGTAGTGACACACGACCGCATGCCGGTACAACGCTCATCCAGATCGAAACGGGCAGGGGTGGTGATCGAACCCAGGATCCCTGGGTTCCGCAGCGCGAGCTTTCGCTCCACGTGCTGGTGTGCGCTAGCCCACTTGGTAGGTCTGAGCCAACCCTTCGTATAAACCAATGCACATGGCAAGAAAATAAAAAAAAAAAACTATGGTCCAGTCTTTTCGGTGTACTGACGTAGCGTCTTGATGCTGTCACTCCCCGGAAAATCTGTCGAGTTGTGACCTCTTCTCGCTTTACTAATTTACCTTTTCCGCCGCCCTATTTGTAGAGTTCTAGAAAGCTTGGAAAGTGTTTTTTTTTCTTCTTCTTCTTGCGCTTCTCGTGTTACTTTTAAGCCGTACGTCTCGGCCTGTCACTTCCGTCCCCAGTTTCTGTTTTCGCACGTGTCTCCCCCGACGGCGGTGCCCCTTCGTCAACTCTTGCTTGACGCTTAGGAGACAGTTTACGTCACTTTCGTTGAAACGTTGCGCACGTTGTACAAGTGTTCGTTTATAGCTTTTCCAAATTATGGTTGTCCCTTTTTTTTTAAATGCAAAATAAAAAAAAAAAACTATACAAAATTACCCTTCTGATGGCGGGAGTCGCATATAGAGTGTCGTCCAACTCAAACGCGTAGCTAATTTTTGCTAAAAATCTGAAACTTAGTTGACACGAGAGTTAAACTCTTATTATTTTAAGCGCTAGATAAGCAAACGCGTATTATCTAGTTCTAGAGCGGTATTTTATTGGAATGTCCTTCGGGCGCTTGATTAGAAAAAAAACAACAAAAAAACCTTAGGGTGTGATTTTAACGCCTGAGCACAGTGCCATTAAAATTTGCAGTCATACTATAGCCGAGATAGCATGACTTAATTTGGTATGAATAATATCGCTTCCACGAAAATTTTTTTAAGGATCACATCTGATGCGTATCGTACGTGTGCCCAAAATATTTATAAACGCTATCTTGCGTCATGAAATAATCAACGTGCAAGGCACGTACACACGTAAATTCTGGTAAAAAGAATATTTAAGTCTCAAGTTTGAGCTTTCAAAGCATTTCCGCAAAAATAAAGGCGTTAGTAGACAGTTTTAGTGGATCGTACGCTAAAGCTTCGCGTACGCAAAGAAATTGCGGATCGGGAGTGCGCGTGCCCAGAACGGAATAGAAGGTCTAGCGTAATTCGTACGCACGCAACGCTGGGGATTTTGCGTTGCGGGCCTGCGGGATATGCGGGAAGCTCTCGAGATATCTCGGGCTCACCGAGTGCACCAGCTTCTAGACGGCGGTTACTTCGACTGGACGCAGCGAGGTCGACGTGGTGTTCGCGAAGCTCAGTGTTTCGTGAAATTGTGTGGTGTTTAGCTCTGCAATTCTTTCCGGCACCTACCGCGGTCGAATCAAATCGCCGTGCAGCTGAAGGAGTGCATAGTGAAAATGTTCACCGCTCGTAATGTGCGTGAACGCTGCGATCTTCTCAACGCCAAGCCTCTACGTGCAGTTCATCGCCGACGGTCGAACGACTCTTCAAGAAATCGCCGAAGTTGTCGCAATGCATTGGACATCAGTAGGACATGAATTTATTCCCGCAATAGATTGATAAGAGGTGCTGTTTTCACGGGACGATTGACAGAGGCTCCGAGATCGAATTTGCCTACGTACTCGTACTCGTAACCTCCGTACCCCGCAGAAAAGCGCGCTAGACCAGGCAGCTGCGGCTTTGGTTTAATTCGAAATAAAATTATTGGAAACGTTTTCATTTTCAATATTTCTTTTAAGGAGCATGTCGGTGCTATAAGAAAGCGTAATTCTACGGCTCTGGAAAATTGAATAAGAAAGATCGTGCGAGATGCTCACTCGGCAACATAACGCACGCCTAAAATCGATCCGAGGAGGTCGTTTTTAGCGTACGCTATACTATTGCGTGTTGCGTACGTAAGAGCCAGCGACGCTATACTAAAATTGTCTAGTAATGCAACGTGCGCTTCAAGACCCGTGAAGACAGAGAATGCGCGCACGCACACCAATAAAATCAAATGAGCCCGAAGAGTTTATTTCAACTCGTAAAACCAGTCGAACGCGGTATATGTCGAATAATAAGAAGCCCCCCTCCCCCCCCCCCCCCCCCCCCTCACACGCTATATTCACTTCCAAAAGCCGCACCCTCCTCGAAAAAAATATGAAAAAATACTTTACACGCACGCTCAAGGAAAAAGTTTGAAGGGGAACAAATAAGCACCGAAGGAAGAGGTTTGAGGACTGCATTGCACGAGACCATTACCCGAGCGCACACCCGCACATATATAACCCCGCACGATCCACCGCTAGGGCGAGTATAAAGCATGGGGCGGCAGAGGAGAGCATATCTGGTTTTTCTTGCCCCGAACCACCCAGTTTTCTTCTAGCGTCCACCCCCCGCCTTTGAGGAAATCGCTTCCAACGAGGAAACTATTCCGCCAGAAGAGAAGAGCAAAACCTAAAGATGGATATCCAAATCTTCGAAACCTTTCAAAACAAAAACAAACACTTGGAAAACAAGACAAAAAAAGAAGAAAAAGAAAAAGCTATCTTGATGAGCTCGTGAACAACTTAGCAACGGGTACACGGGCTCAACAAAAATAATAATATCGATAAAAAAACAGTGAAAGCAAATACATTCGTGAGCAAGCTTCCAACGAGGAAGACCTGCAGCGTAGCGAGCAGTCCACCATCTTACCGCTGGTGAAACGCACTATCACGCGCAAACTGAGTCTCCTCCACTGGGCGCGTACCACCCTGAAAACGGGTGAAAGGCAACCATTACTCAACCGCACTCTTTCCCTTTTACCTTTCTCTACGGTCCAAGCATCGCAAATAAGAACGTTCCAAAACGGACAGCCGAACCCACTTACACCCAATGCGCAGCCAGCGCGCGAAACAAAACTAAGGAGGGTAAGAACAACGCTCGGGACAAAAGCTGCACTGACAAACTGCACCAGGTCGGTTAGGGACCAGAAAGCAGAAGAAACCGGAATAAGGGGACCAAACGAGCAGCGATCGTTAACCACAAAAACCTTCACGGGGTACTTCTACAACCCCAGCCTCGTACAAAAGGAGATCGATGCTCGCTTCAGGAATAGGTATCGGGAAGGCGTACTCCATTTCATTCTTATCGCAGAGCGAAGTCTAGTAGTTTTCCGGTTTTCAGCAATCACCAAAAGACAATCGATTACTTCTGCGTCGCCCAGATCTATTAATGTTTTCACGATATAGAGCGTTGGCTGCAAACACGACGCGATATAGGCTGCTGACATCGTAGACACTCGATAATCTGTCAACTAAATATAAAGTGATTTCAAAAGTTGTTAGATGAATGCAGAAATATTTTTCTAGTGGCGTCAGTTTGAGTCGACACCTAACGGTTTCTACTCCGACACCGTTTTCGTCGTATAACTTCGGGATAATCGAAGGTACTCTCGAAGTTACAAAGTTACAGGTCCCGTGTATTGGGACCGTGGCGCAGGATGACGGCGCATTCACCGTGCGCTGTTGGTTTAGTGGGCTTAGTACAAACGCACAGGAACGTTGAGAGCCGCAACGAGGCAGTTTTGACGCTGCTTGCTTGGCCCCTTCTGATCGTAGAGTATATGCAGCGGTTGGACGTAAAATGAACCGAACCGTAACGTATTTTCTTACTGTAATCTAAACTGCGCCACAGGTCATTTAAGGCCAATTAAGAGTGAGGTAAAAAGAGAAGACCTACCGCATTACATATATATATATATATATATATATTAATCACGACTGCGCGGGCTTTCTGCAACTTCCAATATAGGGGGTAGCCTTTCCAGAAGGATCTGTCGACTTTTTTCGGTCAGACCTGCATATCGACTGACGGAATAGCTCCACGCCATGGTCTTCAGCCGTCTGAAGAAGTCGCGCTGAGAAGAACAATCCTCAACAATGTACTTATTATATATATATATATATATATATATATATATATATATATATATATATATATATATATTTTGTTTTTTGAGCCAAGCTGGTTAAGCACTTAGTCGGTTTCCGGATATATGCCTCTTCGAGTCGTGAGCAATTCGGGAGGCTCTCCGAGACAACCCTATTGAAAATAAGTCTAAAGGGCCCTTCAAAACTTTTTAAAAGGTTTGAGGGGGCCTTTAAGAATTTTTAACGGGTTTGACGTACCCCTCAAGGGAGTCTAAAGGGCCCATCAAAACGTTTTGATGGGTTTGACGTACCCTTTAAGAAAGTCTAAATTGCCCGTCAAAACCTTTTGAAAGGTCTAAGGGGGACTTCAAAGATTTATTAAAAGGTTTGAAGGACCCTTTAAGATTCCTTGATGCGTTCTATGTCACAGAATCTTTCTTAAAGGGTTTGAAATGCCCTTTAGAAAGTTCTAAGAGGTTTTTTGAAATGTCTGTGGGGCCTTCAAACACACCCGTCAAACAATTATAAGCAACTCGCAGAAGTTTGTTGAAGTGAAGCCTGGTTCAGACAGTTGCGTTTGACTGCGTTTGACTGCGTTGCGGCTGTGAGAAACCAGCACATCCCTGCTGCTTATATCGAGTGCCAAGATGATTCCTCGAATTGGATTCCACGCTTCATACGAAGCACCGATGTGCCGGTGACTCGCATTCGGTTCTCGACGCAACACAGTCAAACGCACTCAAACGCAAGTGTCTGAACCGGCCTTAAAGGACACATGCAAAGAAAAAAAACATTTTTTTTAAACAGCTTAGATGGATAAAGGATATTATAAAACGATTTTACAACGAAGAAAAAAAATTTTAGAGCTATATTTACGGCGCTATACGAATTTGTAGTTGGCGCCCGCTGGAGCCGCCGCTGGTCACGTGGTAGGCCCGCGCGCCGCCGCCCTGCGTCGCCGGAGCCGTAAAGCGACGCCGCCGCCGCACGCTGAGCGTTGTGCGAACGCCGCTTCAACGCGTTTCTCCACGCCGCCGTCGCCGCCGCCGCAGAAGTTCGTCTGGTTCGGGGCGCCGCCGCCGTCATCTGACCGGCGCACAGGTCGATCACGTCTGCTTGCGCTTTTTCAGGAGTTTCCTTTGGGCTCTAAAAGTTACTTACTAATCTTAGTTTTAGTTATACTTCAAACAAAGATGAATAAGTTACTTTTAGAGGCCATAGGAAGCTTCCGAAAGAGCGCGAGCACCACGTGACAAATATGGGCCCGTCACGTGATAAATAAGGGCCACTTTTCCGCGGCGCCCGCGGGCGCCAACTACAAATTCGTATAGCGCCGTAAATATAGCTCTAAAAATTTTTTTTCTTCGTTGTAAAATCGTTTTATGACATCCTTTTTCCATCTAAGCTGTTTAAAAAAAATGTTTTTTTTCTTTGCATGTGTCCTTTAAGAAAAACTGTAGCCTGCCAGTTGTATTTGTATGCAATTTCTAATTCAACATTTTTAGTGCTTAAAATACCAGGCAAAAATTATGAATGCGTGTTGTAATGATGTGATCAATACGGTGACAAAAAGAGAAAGAAGATGAGAGGAGACAAGAATAAAAGGGGAGGAAAGAAAAGGAAGTCGAGGGCAACGAGGAGATTCAGGGCGAAAGCGGACGCATTCGGAAAAGCTTGGCTCCGGAATACGCCGGCAAGGCTGTCATCCATAGAAGTCTGCCGACCTGTCCTCACCGTCAACTCTGAACGGCAAGCCTGGCTCAAGAGCGAACCGGCAAAGCCATCCCAACAACCGGTTGACTGGTCACCATCGGTACGCGGCCGGCAGCTGGAGCCAAACGAGACCGGCTTCTACCGCCAGCGTAAACCAGTGCCACCCTTGGCAAGTCGAACTTTGGATGAACGCCCTTTTCTTTTATTTATTTGCTCATAAGTTTTCTTTTTTTTTCTTTGCGGGGATTCCGAAAGTAGAACAACTGGGTGCAAATATATTTCTTTGATATCAAAAATCAGACGGACCTCTCAGTTTCCTTTCTTTGCGCGTCCGCGACAGGAACAGAATTACGAACATAGGTTGATCAGGAACGAGCTCGGCAAAGAGAGGACAGAGTGGCCGAACGAGAAGCTCTCTGACAGAAAGCGGAACTGGAGGAAAGAACGGAGAGAACGCTCCAGCTTAAGCTTAGGGTGATTGAGGCCGAGGGGTCGGCAAGTGACAGGCATGGTGCGGGCGGTGGTGAAGGACCCCAAGGAGTTACTGCGTCACAGTACCTCAGTCCCCATAAGCTAATGCCGTCGTTTGACGACCAAAGAGATGACTTGGATGCGTATCTTTTCCTTTGCACTTGATGAAGCCACATGCGCGTGTCAGTAGCCTTGACAGTGTTGTACACTAATTATGAATCGGAGTATAAAGAATTCAATTTCTGAGGGGCTAATGGGTCTAAAGGGTTGATGGATCTAAAGGGCTGTTGGGTCTAAAGGGTTTATGAGTCTAAAGGGTTGACGGGTCTAAAAGGTTGACGGGTCTAAAGGGTTGATGGGTCTAAAGGGCTGACGGGTCTAAAGGGTTTGAAGGGCTAACAGGGTCCCATAACACATCAAGGCTGATGGGTTATTTTCAATAGGGAAACCATGCCTCCTGGAAGACGAGGCCCGCTCGCTCCCTTAATACACACGCAGACGTCATCCAATCTTTAGTGGATTCCCGGGTCGGGGATCCACAAAAGATAACGTCACCAGCATGCCTTGTTGACGTCGTGAGCATGCCTAGTCTTCTAGGGGGCATTGGATGAAGTCTGCGTGTGTGTTAAGGGAACGAGCGAAGACGTCATCCAATACCTCCTAGAAGACAAGACATGTTCATGACGTCATCAGCATGCCTTGTTGACGTCATGAGCATATCTTGTCTTCTAGGGGTATTGGAGGACGTCTGCGTGTGTGTTAAGGAAACGAGCGCAGACGTCAACCAATACCCCCTAGAAGACAAGACATGCTATTGACGTCATCAGCATGCCTTGTTGACGTCATGAGCATGTCTTGTGTTCTAGGGATATTGGAGGACGTCTGCGTTTGTGTTAAGGGAATGAGCGGGCCTCGTCTTCCAGGGGATATTGGTCAAGCGCACTGGGGGCATTCTTTTCGAATCCAAGCAAGCGTTAGAAGAAAAAGAAAAAAAAGGGGGGGGGGGGAGAAAAACGAGGAAAGACAAGCTTGCCGTAAAAAAAAGGGGCTATTGCCGCTACGGGGTCAGGGCGGGTCGGAGACGCTCCCTCGGCGCGATAAGGAAACATAAATAAAAGAGGAATAGCGGAGCATCATCGGCGTCAATTACGAAATCATTTCGAAGATAGAGTGCGTTCTCAGGGAACCATCGGCCCTCGGGAGGTCGCCTCGCCTCTTCGTTTTTCTAGTCCGCCGTGTGGTGTAGGCTCTCTGAGTCCCCGGCTTTAAAAATACTCGCACACGCCAGGTTATACGCATGCGTGGCATGCACACGAAGCACGAGGGGAGCCTCGTGATGCCGCTGTGGAGGAAGCACAGTCGGCGCGCGTTGCTTGCGTGCTGGAAGCATGCGAGCTGGCTGCTACACCTGAATACCTAAACAGCGACCTTTGTTTGTTCATTTTACTTGTCCATTATTTCGCATACCAACGCCGTGGTCTTTGTTGTTCCCCTAGCGGCGGTGGTGTTCGTCGAGTGCTTCTCAACCGCCGTAAATGTAAAATAAAAAAAAAAAAAACGCAGAAATGGTGCATGGTGTGTCATTTTACTAAACCCCCGAAACATATAACCCTGCATTCCTTGTTCACACTCAGCACACACTATCCCGGCCATGCTTGCATTTGTTCTTTTATATATCATTGAACTCCCTACTACTAATATTATAACTAATACTACTACTGCTACTACTATCCGAAACGGAGGTGAGTGCTTGGCGAGGTTCCCTAATTCTGTCAAAGTCGTGGTTTTCCAGAAGAAAACAGACTAACCCTCTAGACATAGATGTACAGATCACTGGCATACGTTTCTGCGATTGTCAGGGCCCTCGAAGTACGCTTTGCAAACTAACTGGAATAGCGATTCTCGGAGTCTTCGTAAAAATTAGACATGCATGTTGCAGGGATTTAATTGGGCGAACACTGATTTATGGAACACGTCGGCATTCGGAGCCTCGCGGCGCGAAGACCCATATAATCGCAACCTTTTTCACAGGTTCCCTCGGAGGCACCGGGTCAACAAAAATAAATAATTAAAAAATCACGTTGACGATAGTTTTAACAAAAAGTATGCTATTTGTATATACGTACGACGCAAGCTGGAAAAGAAATAAATGATTTTGGTCGCGACCGCCCTTCGGCGGAGCCGCCTTTTTTTAGGAGACCGCCGGGGACGATTTTACAGCTAGCGGTCGTCACAGCGTCGTGGTAGACGTCGAGCGTGACGAACCACGGGCTCTCTTCCTGTCCCATCCGTCACGTCGGAATGGTCGATGTTTCGGGAGCGGTTGATAACTCTGCGCAAATTAAACGAGCGACCGATTACGATAACCGTCAACCCAGACAGGGTCTCTCCCACTTAGGGGCATCGAGAGAAGCGCGTTTTCTGAGGAGTTCGTGAAGGCGCCCACGGCATTGCAATCACGGAGTCTGCGCAGGATAACCTAAAATTACTATCGGGTTATTAGTGCCCTGCGGGCCACTTTTAGAGGAAGTATTAGTTTACTCATGTCCAGCCTCTTACACGATGTTACGTCGTAATTTGGTTCGTAGCGTTATCTTTAATACTTTAAGGCGTCGAAATGGCAGACCGGTCTCCCAATGTTGGTTTTATTTATTCATTCATTTATTAGTTTGTTTGTTTATCTATCAACTAAGTTTGGGGACGTTAGAATTGTGAACACAATCGCTTCAGTTTCACAAGCTCTCTCTTTATGTGTTCATTATGGACACCAGTTGTAATAAGGTAGTAATCAGTAAGCCGTTTTAGTACAGCGTTACTGTAGTACAGGCATTTCTCAAAGCTCTGGCATTGCTGCCTAAAGCTATCGTTGTGACTTTGAAGTATTGGAGACTTTTAATAAACCATATCATAGGACATAGCCTCCTCTATACTGGCAAACCCTGGCAGATCTCCATGAGACGCGGTCGCCAAAAGTGAAAAGGTAGAGCGGCAGACAACGGATGAGAGGAGAGGCATGTAACGGGCACCCCGCTACGGCGAGACGACGAAACACACTTCTCCCGAGCGATGGAATCTCCGCTCGTGCTCCTCTCGTTCCTCGCGCTACCGCTTCTTTTCTCGTCGGGTTTGAAAACCAGGTTTCGGGTCCTCGCCGCTGCAAAAGCTGTGCGCGCTAAATACAAGATTCCCCGAGAAATGCTCTCTGCTACGAGATCCTCGCGCACCAAATCTGCGACCGGGAACTTTATGGCTCCGTCGTCGAACTGCCAGGCTTTGTGAGTAGAGAGGAGGTTATGCCTAGAGCTACGCTTTGCTAGCGGGAGCTCGTGCCGTCAGAGCGTGCCGTCACCTTGAAGCGCCCGCTCTCCGCAGCGGGCTATCTACTAAAACTCTTTATTTCTTCAGCGCGCGTCAAGATCAGTACCGTGGGTGCGGTAGCCAGCGGTAACGCTGCTAAAGCACCCTATACTTGGAAATAATTGGTGGTATTTTTGACAAGAAGAGGAGTTTGCGTGCAAAACTTTAGTAGATCTTCAAGCACATGCCACCGTACCTTTACCTGCATAGCCACAGAAAGTCGTCCACAAGCATAATATGGCACGCACGAAGGAAAGATCACAATACGCAGCGATTTTAATTTATTCTAAACATATCTATAGCTCCGGCATTATGGAAGGCTTAAGGGTTATGTATTTATTAGATACTTTAAAGCGAATGCATTTAGGTATTTTGGGAACTGTTACTTTGAAGGCTGGACTCCACGAGAGACAAATACCACGAAGATCGCCCTGCGGTGTTCGCTGTATACACGTTTTCCACAAGGGCGCAGCCATGTTGAATGTCGTCCCTTCTGGTATGCGGTAAAACATCGTTTTGATGTCTCCACGCCGCTGGAGGGTATTTACGCAAAATGCATGATTGTCGCACATTCTTGTTTTGCCTCACCTATATTTTCTCAGATATTGCGCGTTGAAATGTTTTATTATTTTTTCGTCCCGCATAGTAGATACGAAACCCACGTGAAGAACGACAGGAAACAGGGCTGCTGCTCTGCGCGCAAAGTGAGCATGCAGACGGGTGAAGTTCGTGGGTTATTCGCCGCATATTCGCTCCATCGAGTTCAGCCTGGGGTATCGGTGACCGAGTGGGCTATACTTCGTCTCACCTTAGCATGGACTAATAAGTGAGCGGCGTTTGGCAACTTCCGGTTCCTTAAGAAATTTTGTTTAACTGTTGACAAACAACAACAATGATCTGCAAGCCTGTCTAAGCATCGTTCTGAAAACTACAGTCTGGAGCTTTTGGAACCATGCTTGCACAGGCTTGCAGCTCATTGTCGTCGTTTGTCAACAGTGAAACAAAATTTCGGCACCTTAAAGGGATACGTGAACCAAAGAATTTAGTGCCCATAATAGTGGCGCACGTTCTTTCCACGAGCCAGCAGCCGCCGGTGTGCGCGAGCACACGCAACGAAAATGACCGTCAAAAACCTCCATTCGCGCTTAAGAGGACAGTGAAATGCATGGGCTTCGGGCCAAAGGAGAATAAAGACAGGCTTTTCATCTCTACAAGTGAAAGCTACGTGCTTGTTAGACCTATTAATCGCCTACCTTCTACACCAGACACGACTGTCTAGATGAAAAATTTGTCTTTATTCTCCTTTGGCCCGAAGCCCATACATTTCACTGTCATCTTAAACCACGAATGGAGGCCTTTGACGTCATTTTGTTGCTGTGCCGCGCACACCGGCGCTGCTGCTCGTGGAGACACCCGAGTGACGCAGTTCTCGTGTCCAATGCGTGAACTGGGCTCGGCTGACGTCAGGTTGGCGCCGCTGACGCGCTTTGGGAACCGCGGATGTATCATAGTGAAAAGGCGGAGAGCTTTCGAAGGAAAGAAGGTACAAAGTAGTCCGCTATGTTTTCAAATGTTCGTACTGAAAAGCTGGCTTTTGACTTTCTACCCTCTTCCTTTAGGCCAACTAAACGATATGCGATTTGTAAAGTCCCAATTTAAAATCATTTATCCCAGCCCAAAATTCGTTTCATGGCCCCTTTAAGCGCCGCTCACCTATTTCGAAGGCTCTGCAAGCGCGAGCGGGTAGCCTTGACTACCTTGACTGGCGCACTCGCTGCACGAGCGCTCCTGCAGCAGCGGAGGGTTCATCCAAAGCAAATAGTTCGCACCTTTAGCATGCGGCTAACAATAGTTCATGCTAAGGTGAGACGAAGTAGCACACACCAGCTCGGAGAACGTGGAGCGAAAGCTCGCGCTGCAGAACCCAGGGATCCTGTGATCAATCCCCACCCCCAACCCGTTTGGATCTGGATGAACATCGTATACCGGCGTGTGGTCGTGTATCACTACTGCGTGGTGCACTTTGAAGACCCCAGGCTAGCGGTTGTGCTGCACTGGCTAAATTTCTCACTTACAGCTGAGGCACCAGACGCCCGTTGAGGCTGACTAAATTTTCGGCTGAATAAATATTATTGTTATTGAGTACAGCTTCACTACTGCGTGATGCACGTTAAAAACCCTAGGCTAGTGGTTACTCTACTGGCTAGATTTCTCATCTACAGCTGAGAGACTCGTCGCCCGTGGAGGCAGACCAAGTTCTAGGCTGTATAAACACACACACAACCCAATTTTTTTTATTGAGTTCAACCTTCCAAGTAATTTTATATCCACTTCGCTTTCTTGAGGTGAATTCACGCTTACCTTGCTCACGGCTCTTTGGAACGTGACTGTGTCTAATACACCATCACACGCTCACAAAGGGTCTTACGTTAAATAATGTACCTTTATGTTGGCAGTGTGAGAGGTGTATTATTTTGTTTCTGTGAAGCTTGTGAGGGCAAACACCCAACTTGGCACCCCTGCAAGTTGGACAAACCGAGTGTCGCACACTGTCAGTGTCTGAGTTGGGGAAGTTTCATCGCCTTGTTAGGTGACGGGTTACTTGTAATAGTGTCCACCCATAAATAAAAAAATTAAAAAGCGCGAACGATCGGGTTTGGAGACCGTCCTTTGGGATAAATATTCGACGGAATGAGGCAAAGGAACACAAAAAAAAAAGAAAGCAAAAAAGATGAAAGCATAAAAACGTCTGCAAGTACAATTTTTTTACCAACTGGCGTTCGGCCGTGCGAGGACATCCGAGGACTTCACCGTGCAAAGATATCAGAGTATAGACGCCACGAGCTGGCCTCAAAGGGCAGACCGCGACTTATTCACCGATTATTCTAAACCACGAAACAAGCAACCCCTTCTCCGAACGTCGCGCTGATCAAGAGATGATTTAGAGCCGTTACAAAGGTCAGACATCCCAGACGCCATTCGTGTTACAGCGCTGGTCGTAGGGAAACACATTTATGAGGAGAGAGAGAGAGAGCACGCGCGAAGAAAAACGGGCATCGGAGTTTGATAAAGACCTCGAGGTTTGCGCTTAACCGACGTGGAACTAAGCGGGCCTTGGTAGTTGCCGGTTCGCCCATTTGCTCGTGCATAGCCCCGTATATATAAGGTGCTATGGCTCGTGGGACGGCATCGGCGAACGGACGAGTCCTGGCCAGTGTGGGCCGCCTACGGTGCGCTCTCCGGAACCGGGAGACGTCATATTTTTCCCTGCCGCGATAACATCTCAACGACCCGCGCGTGGGTTCGCCATTTCTAGCGAAAAACGATTTCGAGAAAGCGTCCCTTTAAATTGCGCGCGCGTACGTTAAAGGAGCCTCGCGCGCGCCATACGTCGTGGTCCACAAATTGCTCCTCGAGCAAACGTGGCCGACCCCCAGGGCTATGAAAACGAAAGGCTAACACGCATACATACACGAATGAGACAAAACATATACAAAGACAACAAGGAACGTGGATAGGCTACTCGTAAATATAACGTCTCAGTTCCATAGATTAAGATACTTGGAACGCGCACGAGTTATGAACGGTCACGGTCGATAGTTAGCGGATATGACCTAACGAGCGATGCAAAATGGTCACCAATGAAAGATACAACGCATTCCCGAATATGGTGGAACTCCCCGAAATGTACGGTACGATGGGCTCTCCGGTTGGAACTGCGCATGCGCGAGTCTTCCGTGGTAGCGCATGCGCTGTTTGTATTGGAGGGCTCATAGTACCGTATCGGATAAACACTTACCTAAAACCCCTCTACTGTCGGAGGCGTGTTTCTTTCCGGTCTCGTGGTCCTCTCACGTTGATGAAAAAAAAAAAAAAAAAACTGTCTGCGAACGTATTCGAAGCATAGATATGTTCGAACACACGTGAGGCGTGTCCGCAGTTAATTTTGTCGCCAAGTTTGTAGCGAACACAATGTCTTTTGTTTGATGCACGAGCTGCGCGACTTCCGCTTGAAGTGGTGCCACCCTGCTCGTACATCACACAAACATGGTATACAGACACGAGCCACTGTGCTTCGAATCCGCGGTTCGAATACCGCGTTCTCCTTGAACGCATTGCCGTGCGGCATTCGAAGCACGGATCTCGCGGTGAGTCGCCTTCGAATCTGTTTGCAGATTGTCTTTTGTACGATGTATAAAGCAGTTGTGACCCCCCGGCTTTAGAAAATAGTAAATTTTAGCCTGACTAAAATGCTGGCGCGAAACAAGGCTGGGCGTAGATCTCTGCGTTTGACGGGATATACGTATGCGCGGCGCGGATCAGCAGTTATCATTTACTCCACTATTTGCGTACCGACGGAAATGCGGACGTGTACACACAGCGCGTTCGAGGAGGCGAAATATGGCCTCTAGACATATAACTATGCAACAATTTCTATCTCTGCGTGGCAATTATGAAGATAATGAGACTTAACGCGCGCAGGTTGCTAAGGAAGCGTCGTCGTAGCTCACTTGGCATACTTTGGCTTGGGAGATTGAGCGCCCGATTAGTATAGCGTCGAGGTTAACGCGAGCAGGTCTCGTGGAAAGCCCAGCTCGGTCGTTCCTGGGCTGATGTTACTTCGGGAACCCCGAGATGAGCGAACCGACGGATGGGTGAAACATGGATACTTGGATATGTCACCTAAGGATATCGGGGCCGTGTGCAGTACGAATAAGAGCGGAAACGTTTCAGATGGCGTAATAGAATTAGATGAATCACGACCTTGTATAGATGCGCTGTATAGATTTCCCGCGGAACAAATTATTAATTAACGTAAAGTAATCGTGACAACCAAGACCATTGTACCCTAACGAGTTTCACGTAATAACAATAGTACTTCTTCCTAATATTACTTTAGAGATCTTATAGAGTGTATTTTTTTAGAGCATTACTTCTGGGAAAAACGCAAGACGAACCAGAAGACAATGCCCTTTGAGTAATGCCTTCTTTTTCGTATCATTAATTAAACACGAACTAGAAGGCAAGTACGTAGATATATAACCTATTTTAAATGCGAATATATCAACCGAAATGGTGAGATTGCGGTTCCGAACGGTTGAAAGGAGAGAAGGATATAGAAAGGAAAGGAAATCTTGCATATCGTGCAGCCGGTGAGAACTCCATAATGTAATAAAAAGCATTAAAAAAAAAAGAACTTAATACGTTTAATATGCGTATGCACAAAAAACACAAGCCAGGGATATTTTCCTGTGTTTACTTTCCAGCCAGTTCATTTCATTTTCTTGCTTTTTATTGTAAAAATATTAGAGGAACATAGCGCCCGTATACGATTCTGCCAAACAATCCTTTGGTATTGTTTCCGGCGGCGTCTTTTATGATTTTACTTATATGATTCATCTATATCAATTCAATCAACAACTAAGTCAGGAATTTGTGTTAGCGTAAACTAATCGCCCTTACCGCCAACGCCAACGATTAAAGTTTGTGATAACAAGAAAGTGTGGCGAAAATGACTAGACTGCTGACAAATATCAAACTATTTTGAGTCGGCAGAATACTCGGAAGCTACATGCACACGGCAATTCGTAAAAGAAGAAGCAGATTTTATATTTTATATTTCGAAGAAGTTGTAACGAATTGAAAAACATTCCGCTCATTACTGGATAGAAGAAGGTTGAAAGTTCCAATTTTTATAGTCGTTTTGGGGACCTTTGCCCACTTGGCATGAGTATCATGCATTGCGCTACAAAACAAAAAACGGTGGATCATTTCTTGTCACATATGAATCAACGGGTCCCTACAGCTACTGAATTCTCAGAGCCTGAAGAGTAGTTAACATAAATAGACAAAAGAACGTGTTTGATTTTTTATTATAATCATTGATATGAGAAGAACGTTCATTCAAAATTTTACAGTTCGCTTGAAATAGATATTGTAAATCTGCTTTTTCGTTTTAAATAGCCCTGTATCGCTCGTGCAGGATGCGACCAAATGAAAATAACAAATACACTTCGGACTGTTTTTATGTGACAATTTTTTTCAAGTAAGAGAAACCTAATCAAAAGGTGCATCATTAACATGGAACATTACGCTCGAAGCAGAAACAAAAACACACAGGAAGTATGCAGCGAAGTCGCGACCAATTAGCCGTCAAAACCGCCAGATCCCAAAACTCTCGCCGACACGACCTCAAAGCTCAGAAAGCTATGGGAGGAGGAGCAACCGCAGCACGAGCAGGAAACTCGATTCCGGAAGCTTGCACAAACCATGAACCTCTTCTCTCTGCCAAGTTCCCGTACGCTTTAACACTTCCCGCTTTTCCCACAGAAACTTCTTCATGGAACGCCACCTCTAAGTAATGTGCTGCCTGCCTCTGGGTCCGTGCTCCCTGCTAGTTTAATGTTGCTGGATTTCGTAATTTTGTCTTGTCTACTTTTTCAGCGGGCAAAATCGTCACATATCTCGGGAACGGCACACCGAAATAGCCTGGCCTCCCTCCGCTCGTTTCGTGCACGCGGAGGGAAGAAGCAAACAAGTGCAGCAAAGACAAACGCCACGACGTAATAATAGCGGTTATAAAGGAGCAAAGAAGCACGGAGATTAAGGAAAGACGCGGCAGCGATGAGCGGGATCCTTTGTTCCCGCCGTGAAGGAGCACCACATTGCCTCTGCAGCGCACGACGCCCTCAAAACACCCTCGACGAGAGACAGAGGGCAAAGGGCGAGCAAAAACTGGGATTGGGTATCACTCATCTGGCCGACCCAGGGAGGGGGAACGGCGTTCTTACAGCCGGCGGAAGCGCTGGTTCACCTCCAAATAATTTCGTATAGTGACTGTTACGCGTTTCAAGCTACACCATCATTTACTTTTCTTAAGAATAAACGTGCGTGCGTGCGCATTAAAGTTGTAGGCACACTGGCGAGAGCCAGGACAATTCAGCGGTATTGCGGCAAGTGACCTCAATTTTCCGCGTTGAATGAACGCAACTTTCGCGTAGCGACGTAAAAATACCTGAGTTACGAAAAAAAAAGAAAAAAAGATGCGATATACCTTTTACAAAAATTATCAGTGAGTATCAACATTAGAAATTCAATTGAAACTCATTGATAATTTTTTATAAGGGACTTTACTGAGAAGAAAAAAAAAGAAAGTGACCGCTTTCTGAAGAAAAACCATTTAAAATATTATGAGCCATTTCACTCTGCGAAGGTGGACGACCAGCGAAGCGGTTTAGAACACGACACAGCCCTGCCCCGAGGAGCCGGAGGAAACTAGACACGCGCGATGGGACCGCCATCCGGCAGAAAGTAGACACGCGCGACGGGACCGCCACCGCGGAGAGCGAAAGAAAAGGAAAATAGGCACGCAAGAGGCTTGGAAAGACGACAAAGAGAGGGCTGTGCGAGCGTAGACATGGACGACGCCGGTCGCACAGCGGAAGATCTTAGAGAAACCTTTATTATCTACCTGATAGTCTACTGATCTTGAAAATGGTGCCTATTGATAACTAATCTACTGAAAATGCATATCCAAGTGATGAGACGTATAAGCTTTTGCATAGAATGAAGCGATTTTGCATCAAACTCGGGATCTGAGTTTCTGTTGATGCACACGAAAAATCCACGGAACCCTAGTCAGAAACAGCTTCGCTGTAAAAAAGCTATACTTATAGTTACGATACTATGTACCTCTTCTGACTATACGTACGCGGTCGAAGGCTAAACGTGTTTTTTTTTTGTGCAATTGAATTACGGTGTAGCAACGTCAGAATAGGAAACTAGCAGACTGTTGAAATCAAGCTGATTAGGCCATGCACTCTAGAAAAAGCCCGTACGTCTACTTTCCCGCACAACACTCGGAGAGCCAATCATCGCAACTTACGGAGGCAGCTCAGCGAACGACGATGCCGAAACATATATTTAGACCAAAAAATGTAGTCTGAGTTGTGACATTAGGCAATGCAAGCGTCACGCTTGCATTACTTAATGTCACAACTCAGACTGCGTTTTTGTCTGTCTCTCCCAGTCGGCCGACGAGCGGCCTGTGCCGGCATGCTGCCTCGAGCACTCCATGAGCGCACGCGAAGTCGAGGGTCTATCAAACGGCATGATCGAGCAAGCTCAGACTTGAAGCGAGTGAATCAAAAAAGAACCGTCGGTCCTGGCTTGTAAGTGGCCCGGAAGCAAAGAAGGAATAGATCGTTTGTGCACTGAAGTTTCGTCACCAACTGCTCAACGTCTTCAGGAATATGAGTTAAGTGTTTTCTTCACGCGATGCGGCTTGCCTGCCACGCACTGGTGCAACGAACCCGAAGGGCACCGAGAAACCTTCGCCTGGATTCGCTCTTGCCGTCATCTTTTTATCCACAACGCGGGGCTCGTTCAGACTAGGGTCGAAGATCGACAGGTTTGTTTTCTGGGTGTCTGGAACAATAAAATTGATGCCTATGTCTCGCCTCAGAACATAAGCAAAACATGTCTTAACCAAGGGTTCCTTCAGCAGTCTGGTTTAAACATTTTGGTACCCTTGCCTGCATATATATCTTGTACTCCAATAACACCATTTGTACCAAAAATAAGATTGATTTTTTGTATTGTTTTTCTCGAAGCAGATGAGTACGATTCGCATTGCCTAGGAAGGTATATACTGCCGGATAACATGAATGTACGTGAGTATCACGCGGGGCTTTGCGTTACGCTTGTGGTGTCCGAGTTCGAAGTCTAAACCTTAATTTACAAATCATAATATCCATGCTGCTCTAGAACGCGACCGCAGGTAAATTCAGAAAGACGAAGTATTCGACAAATCGCTAACTCTTATGCTCATGTTTTTGCTAGCATTCAGCTCATGATATGCAGCTTAATTGTACATGCACGCACGTGAGCGTGCATTTCACAACTGCAGATGAACGCGGGAAGGGAATAGAACCGTCGCCTACAAAGCATACATAAACTGACTGAGAGAGGGGCCCGAAATGTTTTGTGAATTTGCCAGTTGCTTACTAGTGTTCCAAAGAGTAACTTTTTTCGTGAAGGGGATAGACCTATATATTAGCAGATCCAAAACTTGAGGTTTGTCCACACTTTTAACACACTAGCGCTTTTCAGAGTTGTAAGTAACGCTAAAGCAACGTTTTGCCGTAAATACACGCCCGCACTGTGTGCAGGAACGGACAAACATAACAGACTCATGGCGTGGGGCTCGGGCTCGTAGTTTTGGCTTTACTCCTGCCGAAGCTCTAATTGCGTTAGTTCACAACACGCAGGTGCGTTTTCTTTTTTATAACCAAGGTTATGTCCGCGCATCTGCATGAATTGTCACACATCCCAGTGTAACTGACACATCGCACCGATCCCAGGGTTCCTTCCTGGGTTCAATCCCCACCCACGCCCACTTCGATCTGGATGAGCATCGTGCCGGCGTGTGGTCGTGTATCACTACTGCGTGATGAACGTTAAAGACCCCAGGCTAGCGGTTGTACCACACTGGCTAAATTTCTCATCTGCAGCTGAGAGACATGTCGCCCGTTGCGGCAGACTAAGTTCTAGGCTGTACAAACATACACACCCCTGATTTTTTTTTTTTACATATCGCATCATCGGTTGCAGCTATTTAAAACGCAGGAGAGGGTAACTAAAAACACACGAACGAACAAAAAAAAAATGCGGCCCTGGGAATAAGACGTAAATAAGCCAACAGCGCAATGCAAGAACAATTAAAAATAGGCGAGGCAGCAGGAATCTCCGTTAATCACGGACGAAATAAAGACAAATAAACGAACGGATGCGGCATCGGCGAGGTAAACTGAGACGGCAAACTCACGTCATTCTTTTACTCCCTCCCCTCTCTCGGCTTTCTTCCTTTTAGTTGTCTGTCACCCAGTTTGTTCGTTTATTACTTCTACAAACAGCGCGTATCTATAAATGTTTCGCTTTTTGCATGCCCCACCGTCTTCTATCAGCCTTATTTTGGGGGTACGACACGCGCGACCTGAACCGTTTCGTGCATCTCTCGCACGCGACCGTCGGCGGTTTTCACATTCCGACATCCAAGTTACGCGTCGCCGGAGCGAGGCAACCAATGGAGGGCGACAGACGAACCAAGATCCTTAAAACACGCACGCAGCACCGGATAAAGATCACAAATCAACAAACCCGCAAACATAACCCCAAGTATGCATAAAAAAAGATAAAAAAAAAGACCATAACGAAACATGTTTTTTCGCGGTCTAAAACCTGGCTCGCCTGTGACGGTTCGTTCTCAGACTTCGTTTATTATTTGAGGTTTTGTCGTTCTTATTGTCGATGCTTATGCTGCTGTTGTTATTAACCGCCCGGCTTGCAGGCTTGTTGGATCTCAACCAACTCGACGGCGCGCGCGCGCGCTCCCTATTCGTAAATATAGTAGCGACGGTTATTTGGCCGGCAGCGTGGCTTCGAGTTTATTTCGAGGGTTTTTTATCAAAACCACATGGCCATCTCCCAAAAAATCTCTTGGCAACGGCGTTATTTCTTTTTGTTTCGTGTTCCAGAAAGAGAATCGATGCAACGTGACCCACATTTCGACGGTCGACGAGACCGCGGAGATGACAACGGCGGAGGGAGCTGAGCGATTCTATCATTCTATCAGTAATCTTAATTAATGGAGATGAGACACGGGGATAAGGAATGAATACTTAAATTCCATGGGAATTTCAAAGGCCTTTGTACCAAAGTACCAAATGTCCTTGGAAAATCTGCGGACCAAGGCTTGCGAACCACGCGAGGGGCACGTGCAGAGTTGGAACCACGACCTGATTGGCCGACTGTGTAAAAGACTTTCGGTCTGAAGCAGACACGTAGCCAGGGGGGGGGGGGGGGGGGGCCATGGGGATCGGGCCCCCCCGAAATCTTCCATTTTGCTGGGGCCTCCTCTCCCCCCTTCCCCTCATACACCGTTCTGTCATGGGCGGCCACCCCCCCCCCCCCCCCCCCCCCCCCCCGAAACAAAATCCTGGCTACGTGCCTGGTCTGAAGGCTTTCAAAGTGACAGTGAGGTGCTACGAAGTTCTCGTGAAACAGGGGTATAATCGCCCTGTTTCACGGGTATGTTCAAGTCATTTAAACTAAATACATTTATAAAATTTTCAATAGCATGCAGCGCATGACCAGAGTCGGGATCGCGGCCCGACTGGTCGACTTCTGAAAGGCCTTTGACCTCGAGGCATTCTAAACGCCTACGAAAAAGGGGTGAAAGTAAGAAGCAGCAAGATGAGGACTTGTATACAAGAGGAGAGATACGGCGGAAAGATGGAAATGTCGAACGCGATTTACATCGCCACAGGTGGCAAGGCATAAAATTCAAAACTTTATATGTTTTTTTTTTTTTGGCATAGTTTAATGTATAAAAGACATTTTATAAGATAGTCTTTTTATATAATTAAAATTTACAGTGGCGAGTAATTTTTACCGAGAGTAGGTTAGGTTTTGCTGATCAGGTAATCAGCTTCAAGTACGTTAACATTGACATCATTAGAATGATTTACCAAAAGTTCCTCTAAATAGAGAGTGGTTAGCTTTCTATATCACACGAAGCGCCGCTCCTTTTCATTCGAGATATGTGAATATATGAGTTAGTTCGGTTAGGTGAAGTTATTAGACATTTTTACATTGGCCTGGAAGTCTGACAAACTAAAAAAAAAAAGAACCTGTCGGTGCGGAATTAGTGTACCTGAAACGATGTTAATTTTTTATCTGACATAAATAAATCAAAACATACTGTACTATTGGTAAATAGCCTTGGAGGGCTGATTTTAAACTGATTGACCTGCGATGATCTATTTGATGTCCCATTTTAGATTCCAAAATAGTTGTAACCGTACTTCGAAGTACTTCAGACCTGCCCCGTGACCTAGCTATTGTTTATTGCCGTATAGTGTCAATAAAATCGCAGCAAGGGCCAATTTTAACATCAGTGCGTCATATCTTGAATCTAGCATGTCTGCATACCTGTCACTCATGACAAAAAGCCGTCATATAAATGAAAACAAATACCACGAAAGTAATTTTTCCACGGGCTTGCACGTGACGTCACTGTACCATGTTGGTGGGCACTTCTACTTGTTTTGACCGAGAAAATCAGAACCGGTGGTGCTGATGTTTCCCGTCAAAGATGAGCTGTCAGCAGCAATGCCATCGGAACGGTGGCCTTTCTGCTGAGCGAGCAGGATTCACAAGATACGCTAAAGTTCACCTCTAACTTGTTTTTCTTTTTCTCAAGAGTTTTTGTTTTTTAGAAAAACGAAATACTTTTGAAACTAACAAAATGCACTTTGTATATTACTGCTTTGTTTGACAGACAGGGCAGGCGTGACCAACCAAAAAAAAATATAACGAAGAATAAAAAAAAAAATGAAACAGGTTTACAACTTCCTGTGACGCCGATTTAGAGCGCAGCTCTTGAGGAGGAGGAGAAGGTATGCTCTCCTCCTCATCCGTAGCCTCTCCTCCTCCCCTCCTTCTTTTTTCACACGCGAAACGCGCGTCGTCACGCGACGTTTCGGCACCAGTGCCGAAATGTCGCGTGACGTTTCGGCGCGGTGCATTATGGGACGTTTCCCATAATGCACCGCGCAGTTACGCCGACGCCGATGGCGACGCCGCTCAAGCCGGAAACGGGGCGCCTAAGAGCTGCGCTCTAAAACCTTTTACTTCTGGGGGATCGTAATAAGCACTGGGAAACGCGTTCACACTGTCAGTATAAAAAAAGACAGTTTAATATATTACCTTCAAGGTGTTTGTAAGTACGCGTGGTGCGTACTGTGTGTAGGCTACTATAGATACTGACGGGATGAGAATTGCAGGGAGCTCTTTTATTGGACTAGATAAAACACCTCGTCGTCTCGTGAGCCTCAAGCGTGCTCGTGCGGCTCAAGCACGGCGGAAGGCAGCGAACGCGTGCTTGAAGGCCAGGCATCGGAAAGGGACGCTTTGCCGTTACCATCCAGTTAATTATTATATAGGAACACAAATACAAATTATCACTGCGCTAAAATAATGCTACTTGCCTGATGCGGGATAAACGAGAATAAGTAAATAGAAATGACCGCAACGTGGCAATGAGAAATCTGTTAAAAAACACAAACTTGTGAGCGCACGAATAGGATCTGCCCACGCTATACTCCTCTGCTCTCGACATCTCCATCGCCGGTGCGACGGGGACAACTGCCCGACGTGATGCCAGGCATTCCTCGCTTGGCGTCCTTCATCTTTTGCCTCTCGTCGCGACAGGTCTCACGTACCGCTAGCAGGTTCGTAGCAGCAGCGGCAGCTGCGGGAACGTTGTCTCAGACACATATATTTATAGGCTAATGCAGGGTGTCGGGGCCGGCAGATACAGATGCCTCGCATCGTCGTTCCCAAGAAGAGCAAGAAAAAAAAAAAAAAAGAAGCCAATATATGTTTTTATGTCAGACCCAACTCCGATTCTGATGTTTAGGGGAGAAAATAGAACACAAAAGTATATTCAGTCCTCCGAGAAGCATTTATGAGGCAACATAGTCGGAGGAGCGCTTGACAATCCAGAATATTGAACGGTTCTGGAATTCCTCTTCCTCTCAATTACCGTGCCTGTTTGTGCGCCCGTGTGTGCGTCTCTGTGTGTGCGCGTGTGTATGTGCGTACGTGAGCATACGCGAGCGTGCGTGTGTGTCTGTGTGTATGGTTGTGTGCGGAGGGAATATTAAAGGGGCCATGAAACGAATTTTGGGTTGGGATGAATGATTTTAAATTGGGACTTTACTAATCGCATATCGTTTAGTTGGCCAAAAGAAAGAGGCTATAGTCGGATGCAACCTAAGAACAATCCTTTAGCTCCACCCACAAGCGCATTGCGCCCATCTGAAGTGCCTCCGCCGTCAAGAAAGTAGTTCGCTAGCAACGTTGCTTTTTCTTCCTCCAGTAAACGTGTCTTAAACTACTACAATATTTATTTAATTCATTCAGGACGTTTAAATAAGTTAGAATACGTTTTTGTCAACGAAGTAGCTGTTTAGTAAAGAAAGAAAGTCATGTCCAATGTACCGTCTTCCCAATTCATTTTCTGTCCAAGATACTGTCTAACATACCGTCTTCCAGCGCCTTCGATTGAGGGAAAGCGGCGAAAACGAAACCAACCTTTCTCTCGCCAAAATTATAAATAACAAAGCACTTATAGTTCCTGCAAATAATAAATATTTAGTGATTTACTTAGTTTTGTGGGCTTTTTTGCGCACGAAATGTGTGCCTTTATTTTGTTGGATGAATAGAAAACAAGAATAATTATACTTTTCGGGTTTGACAAATCGGCACCCTCCCAAGTCATCGACACCACCACCGCGCCCCGCTCTCTTTGTCTTCCGTCATGGATCCCACTGAGGTGACATCGGAAAACGATTCCCCTGATTCTTCTTGGACGAAACAGCCTGGTGCAGCCTTACCGGCGACACCAAAGCGGTTCTTCAAGAAGCACAAGCGAGGTCGGGTTTTGAACAGCGGCCAGCGGTGCGTAAAACACGGTGCAAAAAAGCAGAATAATTGTCACGAGAAACTAGCGTCGCGTTGCTAAGGCCAGCAGCCATGTTGAGCTTTTTTTTTTTCAAAAGGATCGCGATTGGTCCACGGAATCGTGACGTCATGAAAACGATTGGCTGGCGTTTCTCGGCGTAGGAATACATTTTCCTCTGAGAGGCATTTCCGGTTTGTTCTTAGCTTGCAACCGAATATAGAAAGTCAAAAGCCAGCTTTTCGGTACGAACATTTGAAAATATAGCGGACTATTTTGTACCTTCTTGCCTTTGAAAGCTCTCCGCTTTTTCACTATGATACATCCGCGGTTCCAAAGGCGCGTCACCGGCGCCAAACTGACGTCAGCAGAGCCCAGCTCACGCATTGGACACGAGAACTGCGTCAATCGGACGTATGCGCTCGTCAACAATCAATCCGTCGACGAATATTTGGATTCGCGTTCGTGGCCAATGAGTGCCCTGACGGAACTTATTGTCACTGGGGAATGACAAGTTCTATGGAGTGCATAAAAAGCACGGTGGAAGCTAGGAGTCATCGCACCGGTGCCGAAGGAATGTCACGACCACGTGATTTCACAATTCGCATTTGAGTTGAAGATTAAAGCTAAGGAGGAAGAAGTAGGAAAAACGTTTCATGACCCCTTTAAGTTAACCATGAAACGCGGGGGTCGGTGGCCGACCCCCGCGTTTCATGGAGCGAAAGCTCGGACTGCTGGACACAGGATCCTGGGTTCAATCCACCCACCGCCCGTTTGGATTTGGATGAGCATCGTACCGGAGTGCGGTCGTGTATCCCTACCGCGTGATACACGTTAAAGACCCCATGCTAGCGGTTGTACTGCACTGGCTAAAATGCTCATCTACAGCTAAGAGACAAATCACCCATTGAGGCAGACTAATTTCTAGGCTGTATAAATATACACACCCCAATCTTTTTAGCCATGAAACAATCCTGCTGTTAACATTATATTTCTCTGAGGCGTATCATGGTGCTATTCTACAATACTTCATTTCACTCTGTCCGGGCCGCCAAGTCCTATCCCGAGGCATTGTTCGTAACATACATGCCTTTCCTCATGGTGGTATGAACGTTTTATCGTTCGTAACATAAATGCCTTTCCTGACGCTGGTGAAGCAAATAAGCTTACTGGCTTAATTAAAGGGAAACTGAAGCGGTTCTGTATTTTAGAAACAAATTTCGTCTTCATTTGGCCTCCAGGATTATGAATATGGAGATTATTTTTGATTTGGTACACCGCGGCTGCAGAAATTAATTTTCAAAGTACCGCCGAAGCCCCTCCTTTCCGGGGAAAGAAGTCATATTAGGAGTTTTCGGAATCTCCGCTCTCGCGCACCTTCAGCGCCGATGAAAGCCATGCACGCGCACTCTCGCTATTTTCGAAAAGTTCAGAAAGAGAGGTCGCGACTGGTGTCAGTGCGGGGGAATATACCTGACAAGCTTGCAATTGCACCCACTGCCCACACGAGCGACACGCGCTTGGCGGCACAAAGATCCTAGTATGACGTCACCACTGGTCGAAAGTTTTTCGTGTTTTCTCACGTTTAGGTACATCTTTGGGGAGAACGAACGTGATATTCAGATTCACGGGATAAAACTACGCAAAAATTTGCCACTAACTCGTTTTTTTTTTTCTTTCAAAATGTGTGCTTTTTTTAACTTTTACTTTTTTTAGTTTTAACCCTCAACTCAAAAGTGAAATATGAAATCACGTGGTCGTGACGTGCTAGTTGTGCACAAGCTTCCACCGTGCTTATTAAGCACACCCTAAAACTTGTCCTTTACAAGTGATAAGTGCCGTCACGGCACCCATTGGCCACGAACGTGAATCCAAATGTACGTCGACGGATTTCTTCTTGACGAGCGCATACGTCCGAGTGACGCAGTGATCGTATTCAATGGGTGAGCTGGGGTCGGCTGACGTGCTTCGTGGCTTTGGGTACCGCGGATGTATCACAGTGAAAAGGCTGAGATCTTTCGAAGGAAAAAAGGTACGAAATAGTGCGCTATATTTTCAAATTTTCGTAGCGAATAGCAGGCTTTTGACTTTCTGCTATCTTTCTTTTGGTCCGCTAAGCGATATGCCATAATAAAATCCCGATATAAAATAATTTATCCCAACCCAAATTTCATTTCATGACCCCTTTTGAGTGCAATCTCGCGAAAACGTTCATAATGTCCAATCTCCAAAGAAAACCGTTTAAAATCTGGTTTCTGTCACATGTATCATCGATTTTCGGCTACTTCGACACTGCAGGTTGTCAATCATATCCTATTAATATGTCGATGACGGTTTACCAAAGTTCTGACTATCAAAGTCAATGAAAGGCGGTCTAAAAGGTCCACTATCGTTGTGGCCTGAACATTTCTACAAAACACGAAGCAAAAGAGAATGCAACACGTTTAATCCTCTAGCACGGAACTAAAATTAGGCTAACATTCTTAGCATTTAGAGCCACGTAATTTCTCCTTTTGAAGCAAAAAGGAGAGGGACCGACTGGAACGCGCTACAAGACTAAGAATATCAAGCCGATGTGAACTCATTTACAAGAAAAAGAGGAAAGTCAGGTACGTTTCAATGGGTGGATACATCACCAAACTTCAAACTGATGACAAGTCTTTTTTTAGGCTTTATAAATCAACCTCTATCTAGCTCACGTTAAAAAAAAAAAGACTCTTTGTAAAAGATGTTATGATATGAGCAGAACAATTAAACAACCTTTGGTAGTGTCTAAGTTCAATTTCTCTTTTCTTTACTCTTCAAATATACGCCAAAACATATAGAGTACACAGTCAACACGGAAAGAAAGGAATATACTATCATTCAACGCATACACAGGCATACAGAAAAACAAAATGCACAAGCAAAACACACCTGGGACGGACTCCCACCTCGCGCAACACGGAGAACACGATGTCCGTGACTTCACAAAAAACCGCAGCTAAAGGACCCCACAAACACATCGCCTCCGCGACACCCCAACCACAAACAAAATCCCATCAACACGCAACAGCCGCGACCCGAACAAGCGTTATACACACATCATCAGACACGCCAAATTTTCAACACACGCCCGACACAAACATGGAACACCACCGACACGCCGTCATGCCGCCATCTTAAAATGTTTATTTTCTTTATTTCACCCCTTTTATATAGCGCACGCTTTTCTCCACAAAAAGCGCCTATCTTTAATCGCTGCGGAAAATAAGAAAGAAAGGACCCCGAACGATTCTGCCGTCCTCTTTTTTTTTTTTTCCCCGGAAAAATGAGAAACCGTATAGACACGGGTGTATACGCAGAGAAGACGGATTTAGGGAACGCATAGCAGACGGTGGTGTCCAAAGGAACAGCTCGCAAAATGGCTACAATGGACGCGATAGAAATTTCAGTGAAAAGGATATATTGCGTCTTGGTCGTCACCTCGCAGGCTCTCTCCATTCGTCGTAGTCGGGCAAAAGGGGCCCAGTTTTGATCATCTTTCTCCCTGACCATCAAATCATCATTAATCTTTTTTTTTTTTTTCTTTTTTTTCCTCTCATCTTTCTCCCTGGGAGAAAGTTCCGTTCAGCGCTAGGATTTGGGAGAAAACGACCTCGAACCTGACAGGCGCGCCGCGCGTTCAAAAAACCAAAAATCAAAAGACAAAAAAAAAAAAGGCGAGAGGGAAAAAAATGAATTGAGACGAAGACGGAAGGAAGGAGAGCCAGAGATAGGAAGGGGAGAAGAAAAAGGGATGAGGGGGAAGTCCGCCATTTTGAAACGCGCGTGTGTGGCAGCGCGGCTCTCGACGGGAGCGAGGGCAGAGGATGCGACAGATGTCAAGGGTGCCACCATGCTGTACACGCGGTGCTCGTCGCTTAAACCCTTCCCTGTTCGCTTCTTTCTTTGTCCTGTCCATGAGCTCTCGTATAAAATATTATGGTTCTCCGGCCTCTAAACGGAACGCTGTGCTCGTTGCGTGAGTACGCGACTTGGCTTCGTTTCTTTGTTCGCCTATACCAGTTAGAGAGCATCATCGTCTTCAGTCAACCAGCCAACCTTCCCAAACTGGAATTTCGATGCACACTAGCTTGTTACTATTTTCCTTATTATACTCATTTCACACCTTAGCTCCGTCAAGATCTCTTAAGCCCCGTCGTCATTAATCAGACTTTGTCTAAACGTATCGCCCATACGAACTTTACCCCGAAAAAAGAGTTGCTGTGATGTCATTTTTTTTTGTAAACAGTACTCTTATGTAATTGACGTCACTCACCTGACTACTGAAATAACAAAGAAAAATATATATTCGGGAATATTTTGCTTAATTCTGAGTAGCCATTGCGGTCTATATTGCGTTATAGTTTTCTTTCTTGCCGATGCCTTGGCTCTTTCTTATAGATTTTGTTTTCTATTTGTGTATATGATGTATATCTACCCATTGCATCATTCACAGAACCCAAAAATACGCGTGTATGTTTCCATATTTATATAAATGATGGGCTGTGAGACATTTTATAAAGGACGTGAGGTGCCCCCCCCCCCCCCCCCCCCCCTCTAAACAAAAGAAAAACACTTTAATGTTTTGCTTAATAGATTCAGTGACACTTCACGAGCACTGCATTCAAAATAGATATGCATACACGGCCAACTCATGACAAAAAGTTAGTACAATCATCACAAAAAGGCAAAAGAGGCCGGCACACAAAGTCGTAACCTCGGCTTGAACTACTTCTACGTGTCTCTTTTCCCCGCAGCTTTTTTCCTAACGTATCCATACGAGACATTAAACATTACGGTAATATTGGATCCACATATCGGTAGGAAATACCGACGCATCGGAGGTGCTAATCTGTATAGCGGGCTTCCTCGCAAGGACTTGAGCGCACGACATAAGTCTTTGCACAGAATGTTTGTCTATTGCCAATACAATAGACAATACACGCAAGAAGGGCAATACAAATTTGCATGAAAGGCTCCTGTGCGCTGACACTGTAAGCGATACTGGCACCGCGTAATGTTTCCGTCATGTTGAGGTGGGCTAGGGGCACGTCATTGGGGTGGGCGAGGACAAGATGGCGCCGTCTGCTGCATCACCGATGACCGATGTTAGCGCAGGTTAGCGACGTACTTACTCTTTCGAAACGCAGGGTGCGTTATCCACACACAATCGTGGCATCAAATATTCGATGGGGCATGTTTAAGGGTTGGAGCTGACTTCATAAAGGCCGGTTCACACATACAGCGGAGCGCTAAGTTAGCGCTACGTGAGCGCTCGAAGGAGCGCTGATGTGGCGCTTCCTAGGGCGTGATGTAGCGCTCTGTTAGCGCTTCAGCAGCGCTCTGTTAGCGCTTCAGAAGCGCTTTGTTAGCGCTCTAATGCCGTGCTTGCTGCTGCGGAATAGCGCGTGCACGGCGAATCTTTTGTTATTGTTTTTCCGCTGCCATTGAAAGAAGAGGAAGTAAAAGAGCCGCTCTCCAAGCGAAGGGTCGGGTAGGCGATCCAGAGTCATGGACTCTGAGAGACTAATTGATTGGGTACGACCTCATGCATCGCTTTCTATTCGATATACGTGACCCTAGTTTCAAAGACACGCAGTTAAAAATAATCGCCTTCGAAAGAGCTCTGTGTCTCTGTCCCTCAGTCTAGGAACAAGGTTCGCCGGGTACCCGTCGGTATCTCGGCGGCGAAAGATTTTGCGCACCCAGAAGGCTCTTCTGGGCGTTAAGCCGTCCACACACATATGCACTAATCGCGTATGTAAGAGCATTTGTCGCATTTCTATTTCAGCATCCCACATGTCCGCCATGATGCTGCTGATGCACACTCAACCACAGGAACCGGAACCGCAGTGCACGCGCTAATCCGCACAAGGCGCTACTGGAGCGCTAACAAGGCGCTACAGAAGCGCTAATCGCGCGCTATATTAGAACTAAGTCACGCGCTAGCAAGCGCCACATGAGTGCTCTTTGGAGCGCTCACGTAGCGCTATTTAGCGCTCCGCTGTATGTGTGAACAGGCCTTAACGATCGCGGCCATTATTCCAGCATGTCGTGGAAGCGAGCGCTGCCTCGAGCGCAGCCATCGTTGATGCAATGGTCACGCGGCTCCTGACGTTCCTCTCGTTTGCATTCTTTGGAAGCGTTTATATTTTCCCTTTTGGTGTTAACTGAAATGAAAATAGCCACGTAGCACGTACTAAAAACGTTTCTAAAGAAAATAAAGGTTTGCTCTGTTTTTTTGTTTTATTCTTGAATTCCTTAAAATACATTCTTCTGTTTCGCGAGCGACGCTTGGCAACATTGTACGACAAGCAGGAGGTAACGTCGTGGCTGAAGAGTACGTCCACCTCACCTGGCCGCGCGGTTGGAGGTGAATCCGGATCCCACTTGCAAAGGTGTAAAGACCGATCTCACCAGCCAGTTTGACGACGCCACCGCTACTGCAATGCGTCGAGGGAGCTTTAGTCTTTCTGCACGTGCGAGAACCTTGCTGGAGCTATGTGCGTGTGGAGCGCGAGACAACACAAGCCCTCGTATGCACGGCCGTCTGCCTCCTGCGAACCAAACTTAAGGCGGCGTCACGCATACGCCGAACGCTTACAGATATCGGTCTATTGAATCCATATCGCTTAGCGGACCAAAAGAAAGATAGGAGAAAGTCAAAATCATGCTATTCGCTACGAAACTTTGAAAATATAGCGCACTGTTTCGTACCTTTTTTCCTTCGAAAGATATCCGCCTTTTCACTGTGATACATCCGCGCTACCCAAAGCCTCGAAGCACGTCAGCTGGCCCCAGCTCACCCATTGAATACGATCACTGCGTCACTCGGACGTATGCGCTCGTCAAAAATAAATCCGTCGACGTATATTTGGATTTTCCATCCGTCTCTTTTTTTCAATTTAATTTTGCTAATTTTGTATCAAATAATTTTTAAACATTTTACGTGCGAATACAATTGGCATTTTAATTTAGTAATTCTCCTCTCATTTTAGTCTTTCTCTTATCATGAATTTAACAATCAGTTGTTAGTAAGCGCTTGTCCCGTTCATTCTTTCTTCTGTCCTTGTCCTTCGCGCTTTTGTAATTAAGATGTTCAACCAACTAGCCCAACAGTTAATTTTACTTCAGTATCTGCATTTATTGGAAATGTGGCCGTTTTTAAACAAAGATTATAAATGTACGCCAGATAACGGTCGATTATGCACAGAAAATGTAAAACTGGACAAACCTGTATATTATCGGGGTCACAACTATGGCTGCTGTTTCCGGTGCGGAACACTGACACCACCTCTTCGTCAGTTATCGGATCTAAATAAATGGTACCTTCAACGTTGCGGTCGATAGAATGACGGGCATCTGTTATGTTCAAAATCCCTTCTAGATAAAAAAAAAATTAAGAAGGTGAAAAGGGGAACGATCGGAAAATGAAATATTGTGATGCGTTGTTGATTCAATAATAGAGAGTTTTAGGGAACCGTTTTTGCACTTCAGATACGGTATACAATAAGCCCTCCGGTACGAACTGCGCATGCGCAGTTCGTACCGGAGGGCTCATCGTATACTGTATCGGACGTGCAAAAACGGTTCCCTAAAACTGTCTACCGGTTTGCATATCGTGATGATTCAAAACAGAATGTATCTCTCTCCGCGTCACGTCAGTGCGGTGCGGTACCGTAGTGAAGAAATTGCGGTTGTAGAGAGCTCGGCATTTCTTCAGTTGTTCTTCGTTTAGGCTATTCCCGAACGCCTCAAAAGTTTTGTTTTTCTGGATTTTCTTGTTTTTATGAAAGTTCGATATAGCGTGTTCTTTATTCGTATTTTTGCCATTAATTCTGCTGTCATCCAAGGTTTCCGAGCTTTCTCTAAAACGCCTGATCTTTCGATAAGAAAAGTGCTTCTAGTAAATAATTGTGAAAGTATGAAGAAATGCTTCATACGTTTTATTTGCAGCAGTTTACGTCAAAACCTCAGACCAACTTGCATTGTTCAGACTTTAACTGAAATGCTCTAGGCGGTAATGATTTGAACCAGAGTGTGATTTTTAGGGCATTTACGTCAACTAATATTTTTATTTATAAAAAAAAAAGTTGCACAGTGGTCACTGATATCGCACGCTATAGCACCTGATTTTATGATGTGTAACACAAAATTAGTAATGAATAAATAAATCAACGTTTCTGACGTAGCAGAAAGGTTGATTGGTTGATTTATGGTCCGTTCATTTGAAAACGTGTAGTAATATATATATATACATATATTAGTGTAATCACTTAGCATGTCAACATTGAAGTCCCATCCGCAAATAAAATTACACTTCTTGGATAAACATAAAAAAGTCATCCAGGAATTCAAAGTTTCGGAATGTTTAAACCTGTGGGATAGTGGAAGCAAACATGAACATGGTACCTTCAAAGAGTAACTAAATACGTAACTCGTTAACGAGCAAAGTAACTAGGGAGAAGTGACTCGTTAGAAGTAAGGCGTTACCTAAACGTCTGGCTGGAACGCAGACACAACATTTAGGTAAACCTTTATCGAGAGCGCTTCCTACACATCGGTCGAGGTGCATTATGTAGTCGAAAGTTCATAACTCATAGTTTTATCGATTAACACGGCAAAACCATTGCTGCGCCGAGATAACCGATTTTGTGCATTGCGCCGATGGATGGAAACAAACTCAAAGGCATGTTATTGGAAAAGATGATCGATCGTAACGCAGCTACTGATACACCGAGCGCATCATCGGAAGCACGCGTAAGGTTAAACCGTTTGCGCATAAGTCGTGGATTTTTGCTTCCGTCCTAGGTGTATTTGAAATTTGTTCGTGTTCGAACTCAGAATCTGGGCACATAAAAATTAATAATAATAAAAACAAAACGCGAGACACTTAAAGTAATTCTGGCGGCGCAATCGAACCGCGGCAGGAACGGCAGTCTGTATGCAAGGAACTATTAATAGCGCGGAGCTTCATAAAGACGTTGCCAAAAGAAAACCGATGTACGTGCGGCCCGGCGGCAGCTCACGTTCTATAGCGAGCCGGGATCGTTAATTTGGACCACCGTTCATCTATACAAACACGCGGCCAAACTAATATCTGTAGTCAAAGCGCCGCTAAGGAAAAAAAAAAAAGGAACTATAAAACAACGGAGCAAAAGTAAGACAAAAAAAATAACCGAAAGAGGAAGCTCTTATTTGAGGAAGTAAAAATACCGTCGTATAATAACGCCGCCCATTGTGATACTTACTTATGTGTACTCGGGGAGGGACGCTCTCAAAAGGGACAAAATCTCATCGTCTCTTTCGATACTTAGATGTGTACGCTCGTCGAGACATCGACTACTTAATCACGCCACAAAAATTCCGTTCCATCAACAGGCAAGCTGGCAGACCACGCCGTCTCTTGGCGTAAAAGACAACATAACCGCGGCTCGCGCAACATAATCGACGCAAATAAAGCGCGCGCGCTTTCTCTCCAGACATCGCCGCAAATCATCATCCTAACAACGTTCCCTCTTCCCTGTGTACACCTGTACAGAAGGAACCGGCGGAGGACCAACTGTTGCGCGTGCAAAACCATTCTTACGGGACGTCATGATCACGAGGAAGTTTATATCTGAGTAAGTGTGTGCGAGTTTATAGCCGAGACGAGAACGTTTATCGTCGTACCGCATCTCGCGGTGTTCATCAACCTCGTTGGCCGAAGGCAACGAGCAACCGCCGATTAGGATGCGATTCATCAATTTGTCGAGAGGTCGAAGGGACGATCGGAGAGTTTTTTTTTTTTTTTTTCTTTACGCGGAGAGAGTCGCATGCAGCTCGCTCGATTGAGTTGTCACGTGGTTCTCGAGAGTCCGTGGGATCGGTTTTCGCGTGTCGCGGGACTCTTTTCGGCGGATATCCCCCCTAAATTATGCCCGAAAGGCCAGCGAGCCGCGCTGGGCTCGACCCTCGTGAGCGGCGAAGAACGAGCTCAGACCTTATACGTCCCTCCTCGTTCGCGAGAGTGGTCCCATAGGTTTTTCTGCACTGCCCGAAACTTGTTCCTGGAGTCGAGCCGCGGCGCTTATCGGATCGGGCGCACGCCATTTCTTTCTACATTTGCGTGCGTGTGCGTGCACGCGAACGTTTATTTTGTGGGAGAGAGAGAGAGAGAGAGATGTTATGGAGATCGCGTAACTTACACATAGTTTTTCTTTTTTGTTTAGGCAAATGTTATTGGGAGTGCAATGTCAACGTTTAAAACGCGAGATTAGTCACGGATTCCGCATCAGTTCGTTCCACCACGGTACTTTGGGGATGTCGATCGTAAATCCTTCCATAAACGCTGGATAAGAATCCGGCTGGCGAGGCGAACCCGCATAGTAATACCGTGCGACATTCGATATTAAAAGCAGACATCAGCGCGCACTAGAATTGATCGGATAGAACAGCATTGCTGCAGGCACGAAACGGCACGCCGCGAGCCAAGGAAGGAGTGTTGTTGCGCATGCTTGAAGGTACCCCAAGACAGACAGTAACTTCACCATGTGGTGGAAGCCCAATAAAACAAAATGCGCACAAAACACGGCAGAAAAGAATTATATAGTTTACAATACGTACGTTATTTGCTACCGAGTGTCTTACTGGCCCTTGCGACTGATATATTTGTGGCTTCTCTTTTTCACACCCTACATCAGATCGGTTCTAGGTAGATAAATCAGTCGATTTGTGTCTGTGCGTCCATATTTCTAGTAGTCAATGAGTCTCCGATGCTCACAACAAAGTTCAGGACACTGAATATAGACACAGCCAGGAAACAGTCTTCCTGGGACTGAAGTATGTTTTCTTGCTGGAAATCTAATCGGTGATTAGTGTCACAATGCTGACACATTTATTGTTTTACCTAGACGCCGTTGAGAGCCTTCAAACGACACTGAGACATTAAAAAATACAGGAAAGCTGGAAAACTGGTCGTGAAGTTGCCATCCGCGATAACATTTGTAGTGTTAGCCGTACGCAAAAATGCACACAAATTCTTGAAATTAGATTTCGGCTAAAAGGTGTATCGCTGATCATACAATCTATATTCGATCTTTAATCACGGCGAGCACAATTTGTGCACATCAGTTGGAGGCAATCGAAACATGCACATGATTTTTTTTTTTTTTTTTTTGCGGGTTGCGTGGTACGTACGTTTCGCGTTGCGACTCGAAAAAGGAAGCTAATTTCAGTTTCGCCAAAAGGCGAAACTGAAATTAGCTTCCTTTTAAATAAATCATAAAACATAAATCACGTCCACAAAAAAAAAAAGTGAAATAAAGAAAAACAGTAAAACAAGGATTCGAAACTGCGAGCGCCGGTTTCGCGTTTAGGATGTCAGGTACACAAGACACCTGTGCAATTAATGACGACCTAAATAAAGACTGTTCCCACATTGAAATTGTTCTGGGAAACTCAACCTCCATGCAGTTCAATTGCGAGAGTTTCAGCAGCAGATGTTCGCACTTTTTTGCAACCATGAACGATTCCCCATTTCTGGTTTGTGTATTGCTCTGTCCATACAAACCTCAAATATGATACCATGTTTCGGTCTTACAAAAGTTAACGTGCGCGCGTCTCTAATAACAATGCGCTGCAGTCACATGAGCATCTATTCCAAGTAAGATAAAAGAGGTTGGTTTTGCAGTGCGCGTCACACTTATTGTTTAATTCTTTGATAGCCGTTTCCTGTACGTTTTCTCTCCTGCTACAAAACGGTCAGCGATAAAGCAGTACGTGAATAGTGAAACGCTCGGTGTGCCGTGTAAACTCGTTATAGAGTTTGGTCTGAGACGGCAGCGTTCTCTCGAATTGACTCGATTTTCCACCTTTCTGGGATAAATATTAGTGCCTCCGCTCGCCCACAACGTTCACAGAATATATTACAACTGTAGTCATGATGCCTTTAAATATACTTACTTTTAATGTGAAGCTGACAGAACAGTATGAGATACGTTCTCACTGGATGAATCAGTTGCTCGTCTGTCACCGACCGACTCCGCTCTTTGCGTGCGAGTATGCCCAAAGAGCTCGATCACGTGATGGAAGACCGACGGCTGATTGGTCCAACGAGCACGTAGCTTTGACCGCCATTACAGCTTAGCGCCGAAGTGTACACCCCCATGTTGCAGGGTAATGCAAACTCGAGCGTTTCAACTTCCCGATCGTTCTTGTGGTACGCTTTTTGCAAAGTATAAACCTTTGCAAATATCACCTTCAGCACGCTGCCATCTTTGTCTGCTGGACTGTGGAAGGCCTTCTGAGCGTGCGCTGTTAATCTGCTGTGCGGTAGATCAGACGCTGCGCATGAGTCCACAGCTCAGTGACTCAGCATTTTTCGCCCGGGTGATAGGCGATGCAAAGGTCTATAAACGTGTTATGGCACCTTGAAAGCTCAGTCGCACTTGCCAATGACACCAAATGATTTCGGTGACGTGGCGAAAACAACTTTTTGATGACTCGTTTTCTGAGCATCTCTTGTGCACAAACAACTTTTATGACCAGCTGGAGACGCTCAAGAGTGAAAACAAAAGTTGCCAGCAAGATGTGTGGGACAAGTCTGCGAACAGCTTCTGTTGGTTGTTCTTATGGCTGTAAATTATTCGCAAGACGCGTTATGACACTTCAACCCTCTTTGCACGTTCGGAAACCAAATGCTGATCCAAATGTGGTTCAAACGATTGATTTAGAAGCTTTGTTCGCCAGACGTCTTCCATTAATTCTGTAACGGAGTTTTTCGAGCAGGCTCACCTTAAAATGAACGTGATTCAGAAATATCACCGTTACATTTTACACCGTGGTGGTACTGAACCTTTTTTTCTTTTCAAGAGAATAACAAGCAGAAAGGCGTAGAATTATTTTTTATTAGTTACGAATTCGTTCTAGTTTGTGCTTATAGGTTCAGACAGAGATTCTGGCAAGACGTGATGGACTCCGACTTGAAAATAAGTATCATTAATACATGTGTATATGTTGCCTGGGGGAACTGCAGTAGAAACTTAGGAGTGTGGGTAGTCCGGGTATACATTGCGACACACGCAACTACAAAAAACTGTGTTGTTGATGAGTACGAGCACATAGCTTCTTGTGTCAATACCTAACCAAAATGAGCCGTTGCGTTTATAATAGCAATGTAGTGGATATCATATTTCTAATGGTGAGCTCATCCATCACCGTAGAGGGTTGGTTCAACTCTCGTTGCGACCAGGATACTAAAGCAAAACGGATTGTGGGCAAGATCATTCTTAGAAAAGATACCTAAATGGCTTCATGGTTTGAACATAATTTGTGTTTGCCTCTTTTTCGAGGTAGCTATGTTGTAGATACTGTTCCCCATTCTACTTTTTTTTTTTGTAAACCCCCGATAACCAGCATCATCAATCAATTAGAGCACGTCTAGCTTGGAAACTTGTTTCATCACACTACGGTCCAAACTTGCCGCAATACCGATAGCCGTTCTTATCTCCAAAACAGTGATATCCCCACGTTTTCGCGAACAAATCGCCGAGCGCCAACGTGAAGCGTTAACGTCGAAACCACGCACGAGAAGCAAGACGACTACAGCCTCGAAGACGTGCGGCCAAAAACGCTCCTTCATCTTCACGCAGCAGGTGACACGCCACGCGCGCGTTCCTCAGACAACACAAACGCCGCAGAGGGTCCCCTCGACAGCCCGGCACGACGACACACGAGGCGTAAAGGACACAGCACGTGCCGCAGCTTTTCCTAAAAACTCGCCGACACATTCAAAACGGACCCCTCCGACTTTATCGCAAACTGGCCCCACACACTCTCCGGTCGTTATATACCTGCATTCTTCGCCATATAGTTTTTTCCCTCTTCTTTCCCTTTTGTAAAAAGGCAGCAGGTTACAGATCTCCCCAACGACGCCATAGTGCCCGGCATACAGCAAAAAGCCCCGACACGCGCCCGCGAGGTTTTTCGAGGGTCGTTGTCGAAACGAAAACAAGCCATTGTCGACGAAGGGACTCGAGCGCGAGCCCTCGGCCGAGTGGTCCCCAAGACTCTTCCCCTCCGACTGACGTCGATTGTTGCCGTTCGATGCTGGGCGCGCCTTACATGAAAGCGGCGACGTGGACGCGTGTACATCACGAGCGTTGCACAGGTATTGTCCGCGGAGACCCCTCGCATTTTGCCCCCAACTTGCGGCGAGTGTTGCGGCGGCGCGAGTGGCTGGATGGGAGCGCAGGAATAGGGATCGGAAGAAGCGAGACCGGTTCTCTGGTTTTCTGGGCGTCGCACAACCCCTGTTTGGTTTTAGGTTGCTGCCAGCTACCTCGGGGATAGTGAATTTAGCCAAAACAGAAGCGGAGGTGTTCATCTATGCGTGTTGTAACGCTGCGGTAGATTATCATGTTCCCAAGAACATGCAACGTGGGGTAAGAGAGACCAGAGTCCAGACGCAGAAGGGAACGGTACGTCTTCGTATTTTGTCTTCCGGGTTTCGCCGCTCTCTGTGCAGTCATGTGGTCCAGACCAACTCAGATCGCCACTCTTGTTGATTTTACGTGGCAGTTTTGGCACTCATGGCGTACAAACACAAAACGGTAACTAGTAAGATAAATATAGAAGGCTGTAATTTCGGTTTTAAATTATCAAAGAGGTTTTGACGCCCAAAAGCTTCATGGTTAGGAGGGCCTCTCTTCTGCGTCTTTTGATTAGCTTCACTTTAGAAATTACTCCACCGACGTTTAAAAAGAGGTCAACCATCGTTACGGTAGATCAATTTTGTCAACATATATTTCATGTGTCTGATTGCATCCTGACAACGTGATAGCAAAATAGTTGACGCTGTGAAATAAAGTCATGTCGAAAACCTCGAAAAATCACTTTCTACATCAACTTCACGCGCAGGGCAACAAATGGCGAACATAAAGACGTCCTTGAATGCACACACCCTCTTGGCTCTGAAGGAAGGCTAGAGCTCGTAAACAAGAAAAAAGGAAAAGACAGGTGAGCAGCGAACGTCCATCGTTTCGAAAACCCGAGATGAAGTAACAAACTAACACGAACACGAAGGTCTCTTAATATGGCATAATAAAAGGGAGCCTCGCACCACAGCATTTACAGGTGACGCGAGAACGACCCCCAACAATAGCCAAACTTCCCAACCGTCACTGATGCTGGAACTAGAATAATGTACGATGGCAGCTGAGAAAAATATTAAATGATCTAAAATTGGATCGACAACGTCTGGACGTTGAAACGTTCTAAACCCAAGTCGCCTCTGGGTGGCAATTCTTGTAGTAGTAGATTCAAACTTTCTGCTCGATGCCACTCACGACGAACACATCTGCCTTCGAGAGATTGCGGTAGAACATTATCATTTAACACAGCATGGGCAATCTTACACCCAATGTAATCGAAAAGAAAGCGATAGATCAGAAGGAATATGAGTCTGTCGAATTACATCGCCGGACGTTAAAATATAAACGACTAAAGGCATGGCCTTTCAAGGCCTCCAGAAAGGCAGAAAAGGCGGGTGTGACCAGAACTAAAGATGTCAGGTTAAAGGAGAGTAAAGAAGCCGGATAGCTGTTGAAGTATTGTCATACTTAATGTCACGACATTGGACAATAGAAAAGACAGTCTTGTGTGTCTTCCTCTTTCCTGTCACTTCATGCCCGGTGACTCAAGTACGAGAATACAAGAATGAAAAACGAGTCAAAACACGTTTCAACACGGACTCAGGGGGAGAAGGATTACAGTAGTCCAGAAATGAATGCAACTTGAATTGCTATAACAAATGTCATCAAAGTCCTGACCTAAATTATTTTCTATAAATCCACATCAGATATAAACTATATAATTAATGCACACACAAAGTAATAAAAAATACACAACATCTACCGATAATTATCAAGAAAAAACAAAGCCGAAGAGAAAAAAAAGAAACAAATAAAACGATGTCCACTCACCGTGTCATAGTTCGTTGTCGCAATTGAACGGATTCACGCTCATCGAGGCCAGTTCGCGACACGGCCTGTTCCTAATAGACAGTCGCAGCGATCGCGTCCACCTCGCACCAGACAAAAACGCACAATCTCGAACTTCATCGATGATGGACGTTCAGACAGACAACTACGCCGGCGGCCACTTTGCGGAGCACGCGACGACCGTTGCGTATTCCAGGCGTCCGTCACCAAGCACGCACCCAACAAAAATAGTCGCCGAATCCGAGCGACAAAACAAGCCCAACAAGCAAAAAAAAAAAAAAAAAAAAACTTCGGTGGTCTTCCTAACCTTTACTCACAAGATGTCACTGTCCATTCAAATCCAAGTGTTCGTAAGTCCGTCCGGTGGTCACCCGATGAAGTACGGAGTGCCGATGAAGAGCGCTACTTCATGAACGTCCTCTTGTGTCGTCGACGGGAACCACTCTGGTTAAATCGCAGACACGAGACACGCCCCGTGTCATTATCAAAATTGGGGCTCGTGAAAACATGGAGATGGTAAAGTCCTTTCGCTGTTTCGAGGCACACGTAACGTCGCTCGGAGTAGACGGCGCAAACGTGGAGGTTCGATAAATAAATTAAAAAAAAGTGTGAACTCAACAAAAAAGAAAAAAAAAAAAACAAGCACGCCGCGGGCTATACACTAACACACCACGCGAGCACACGTCACAGAACCGACGCGTCTTAAACTGTCACCGGGAAACTCTTGTCACACGATGAGACTCAAGACGGCGACTGAGGTCTGACGCTGCGATGCCCGGAGGCGCAAACGGGAGGCTCCAAAACCCCTTCCCAAACTAACAACACCAACCAAAACGTCAAAAAGGGGAGTGGGAGAGAGAAAGAGAGGAAGAGAAAGAAGAGAAGAAAGCGGGAGGAGAGAAAGGGTGAAGGAGGAAGGGAGGAGGGCAAGGAAGAGAAGCAGACGGTGGTGGTGTGTACCCTCTTCTCCCTTTAATTTGTGACGATACTCTCCCTCTCTTTCTGCCCCTCTTTCCCCTTTCCAACGTGGTTCCCCTTTCCCAAAGCGAATCTACTTTTACCTCTTGCCTCCCCTAATTTCACCCCACCCTGAACTTCGTCTGTATTTCTTTTCTACACACTTCTTTTTTCATCGCAATTTTTTTCTGCGTTTTTTTCTCCATTTCTATGGCTTCCAGCATTTTTCGTTTTTCAGGGACTCTAATGCACTCCCTTCGGCTAATATTTTACTTTTATATGCTGCGTACACCTCTCTACATTTAGAATTCAGAGATATACACACAGCGTCCATTTACTGCAGAGTTTCTTCTTTCATAGAATGCAGTATGTTCAAATCGACCTCGGCAGAGAGATTTAATTGACGCACACGTGAGAATGAGCTGAATTTGAATTCCGGACGGGTCACCATCGTCATTATTTAAAAGACAAAATAAAAAATAAAAACAGCTTCACCGCTCAATGGGCAGCGGCTACATTTTCAACCTCCAGAAAAAAAAAAAAAAAAAGAAAAGAAAAACCGTTTTTATTTGCCTGCAATTGCACACTTAACTACAAAAACAAACAAAAAAATTCAAGCGAGAAGCGGGTAAATAGTTTGGGACTACGCAGCCGTATCGGGAGTAGACGGAAATATACACCTAAAAAAGTGACATAAAGAGTACGCCACAGCGAGGCGCGCTTATAACCTTGAAGGTGCACGTGCACCTTCAGGGTTATAGTTGCTCGATGGATGTAACTGCTCATCCTTCCTGTTACGACGCCTAGCGTGTCATTACATCCATCGTGCTAGTACATCCGTAGAAGCCAAGATGGCCGCCATTGGGCTTTTTGCGTTATTCACATTCTTATGCGGGGAGCAAGTTCGTCTGCTACTTTTGCAGGGGTTGTGGTGACGTCAGGAAGACGCCGAGCTCTGACTGGTTTTGAATGAAAGCTAGGGGGTAAACCTCAAGGCCAGCTTGCTTTCAGGTATACCATATCCTTCAAATCAGAGACAATCAAAAAGATCTAGGCGTATTTTCTAACGTAACCGAAACACTGACAGAAGCAGACGACTTGCTCTCCGCAGTGGTTCGGGAGCCACAGGAAACAATCCCCAGAACGTTAGTGTATCACGATTAAATTTTATCAGAGATTCAGATTTTTTTTTTCTCTAGCTAACTAAAAGGTTTGATCCTGTGTACCGTCCTAATTCTATAGTAATGTTGTTATGTAGTTAATTTTTGAGGGTGAAAAAAACAGTAACTAGATTTGATCAGTGTGGAAACACCGAACAACGAGCGGACGATGCGTGTTCGACATTGGAGACGCCGAGGGCCACAGAAAGTGCTTGCCGCACGAAGGGTCATTTTACTCGCTTTTGTACATTCAATTTAGCGTAAAACTCTTCAAAATAATGTGAACTATTATACAACATTGTTAAACGAAGAAATAAACCTGCGTGATTGATGGATGTAATGGCACGTTTTCGGACGAAGCTGCTCGTTGGATATAATGACACGATGGATGTGATGAAACGATGGATGTGATGGCACGATGGATGTAACGGCATGATGGGTGTAATGACACAGTTTTTGGACGAAGAAGCTGGATGGATGTGATGGCGCGGTGGATGTAATGACGCGATGGATATAATGGCACGATGGATGTAACAGCATGATGCATGTAATTGCACGTTGGATGAACTGGCCAAAAATGGATGTAATGGCACGATGGATGTGCTGGCACTTGGATGTACGGGCACGATGGATGTAATGACACTAAACTGGACGTAATTGCGCGATGGATGTAATGGCACGATGGATCTGTTGGCCCCAAGCCCGCGTGCACACCTTAGCAAAACAAAAACAGACTTGCAAAGTCACACATTCTTAAAAACTCGCAAAAAAAATAACACATTTTTTTTTTCTTTTTTCGCAAAGTTTGTTGCAAGAAGCCTCGATCACCGGAAAGCAGCGCCTTATCCAACCCCAAAAGACGAAAAAAAAAAACCTTTTTTTTTGATTGAAGGCGAGTTCGTTCCTTTGCAGCCCTTCTCCCTATTTCTCGAATGCCTCTAATATTTTTTTTTACCTTCCTCAATTTCTTTTGTTTTTGTTTACTTGTCATCTTCTTTAGCTTCTTTTGCCTTTGTGTCTGTTACGCAAGACCCCACCTTCTCGTTTTTGTGCGTGTTTGAATTTAACCCACCCGTTTAAAATCGACGCGTTAAAAATAAAAAAATAAAAAGGTGGGAAATGGAAGGGTTGAGGAGGCGAGGGATTTTCGAGAAGGAACAATATTGAACGATTATTTTTTTAATCGGTTATTTTTTTCGTACGTTCTAACCTAACTCACTTTCCATGCTCCTATATATCCGCGTTTTTGTGTCGTGGGTTTTGGATTTCCAGATCCGCACTAACTCAACCCCTTCGTTTCTTGCATTCATGCTTTAGTTTGTGTTACGTTCACCGCTTATTTATTATAACACTCAAATTCAGGATCGTAAAAAAAAAAAAATAAAAAAAAGTGTATATACGCTTCTTCGAGACGACCGGGGAGAAAAAAAATCGCTCGAAACTAGAAAGAGAACAAGAAAGAAGGCCTCGGCAGAGGAAGAACCACCGTGTGGGCCCAAATATGTAGGGAAAAGAGCGCCACGCCATCTGCCGCGCCCAAATTCGGGCGCCCTTTGAGAAGGTGTTTTGTTTCTCTCTTTTCCTTCGGGCTTTCTCGCAACCGTCGTCGCTTCTATAGTCCCGGCGAGTTATTTATGCATACCCTGGAAATATGTCTATATGAGTCGTCTCGGGCCGTAATTCGCTACGTGACACCTGCTTCATTCGGCGAAACTGTACTTGCTTTTCATTCCGTCGTTTCTAGTACTGTTGACAGCGGCGCGACCCTTGCTAGAAAAAGTAAACGCGAACGTTTTACTTAAAAAAAAAAAAAAAAAATATATATATATATATATATATATATATATATATATATATATATATATATATATATATATATATATATATATATATATATATTGTATTTTACGATTTTTTGGGAATCGGTAGTGTGCCACGCTAATACTCCTATTTTATACGTTCCTAGAAAAGAAAAAAACAAAAAAAAAAACAACGTCGGGCCAGTTTTTTTCTTTTTTTTTTTTTTTTCAACGTTCTTTTTTCTTCTTTACGATTGCAGTTTGCCGTTCTGGAGCGTGATATTCTCCTCGAGCCACTCCGACAGCACTTTGAATGCAACGACTCCTCAATTCATTGCTTGTCAAACTTGTCGTTATTATATGGGTATTCGTTACGTCAGGAGTGCGGAAAGCTACAAAAAGACCCGACGCAAAAAGGTTAAAAAAACAAAAAAAACTGTGAAACCCCGCAGTGAAACAGGACGACGTACCATAGTCCCAGACTGCATAAGAAAAACAGAGTCGAGGCTTATTACATTCGTGCTCCTTGCTTCGTGATTGGCTCTTAGGAATTCCTGCCGGCAAATGGAGCAATCTGATTGGCTGCGGAGATGAGATGCCAGGAGAATCAATGACTGTTAACGCCGAGACGTTTCAGTGGCGCCCTCTTTTAGGCTTCCGTTCGTGATGTCACGACCGGGATTTGCTTCCCAGAAGCAAATTCGAAGCTATAATCAGTGAGATTGAAGCTATAATGTCAGTGGAACTTTAAGAACCGAAAAGCGTCGCTAAAGTTGACGCATATCAGTTTGTGATTCGCTCTTTGGTGTTTTTATCAACTACATAGCCTGATGTGATCTTATTGGCTACAGACCGATAATAAGATAGTTGGGACTCATCACGCCCCGCATTTTTTTTTAACTTTCAATGGCTATAGGCTATGCACTCTAAAAGGGGCCTCATCTCTGCCTTTCCGCAGGGCGCTCGGAGAGTGAACCACTACAGTCTACGGAGGAAGCTACAAAAACGACGGGGCCGAGCGGATGTTTAGACCTAAATTCGTCACGAAGTTTGCGAGGAGACAATTATATGAGCAATGCGACACGATGCGGAGTGCGCACCTTTTATTTTGTCATTCGCCGAGATATCCGGCGTACACTGTAGCGATTGGCTACACGAGCGCTCTGTAAAAGAAAGTAAAGGCAGAAGGATTTTTTTTTTTTTTAAGAGTACAATTCACGTGCAAGTGATTCGAAACTCCACGAATAATATTCGTCGGAAGAGTCGCAACGCGGACAACCGTACAACAATTAATCACGGGCAACAGCGAAAAGAAGTCTGCGGGGAAATATTAGAATCCGGGTGGATGTTTATACTTTTATTTACTGGTTTTACGCGTATAAAAGTAAGATTAATGAAGAGACAAGACGGGGTTTCAACGCGGTCTTCTTTTTTTTATTTTTCTATTAAAACAAGTTAAAAAAAAAACAGAACAAAACGCAAAAAAAAAAAAAAACAACAACAAAAGAAGCTGTAAGCCGTTTGAGAGAAAAAGTGACACAATGACAGATGAAGGGTCCACTTAAAAAAACAAAAAAAAGTCACATTAAAAACGGTTTTGACGTCATAAACGTCGTGCACTATTCTGTCGGCATAAAAATCATAAGAGAGAGAGAGAGAGAAAAAAAAAAGCAATGTGCGGAGGCTGGAGGAGGGAGGCAGAGGAAGAAGGGAAAGATATCGCACCCCGAAATATTCATCTAGCGAAAAAGAGACCAATTCCACTTTCCCCCTTTCCACACAAATAGAGAAAGAAAGACACGTGTTTTTTTTTTGGTTTTTTTTCATTCTTTTCTCTCGTCTCTTCCACTTTGAGGGTGGGTGGGTCAACGTCCTAGGCGACAACTCGCAATTAGACTCCGCGCCCTTCGCGACTCCGGGACATCGGCGTAGCTTCGTCACCCTTCGTCCTTCTTCGGAAACGGAGGAACGGTTGGGGTCAGAGGAGGACACCAAAAAAACAAAAGCTAGAGCAACAACAACACACACAAAACTAAAGAGACGAGAAAATGATATGTTACGGACATGCGGACACACAGGCATAGACTCCGATGCAAACGCAGTTACAAACAGACGAAACTATAGGAAAGCCTATTTACAGGCACAAGTACAGTCTCCGCTACAAGCACCGCAAGAGATGCAAATATGGATATATTCGAAAATGGGCCGATTAATGAACCGTACTATTGATCAGTACGGTTCATTAACGGACATATTTTCGATGATTTTCTGTTAACGCGAAACGATTTTTGACTCGTCAAGAGGGAAAGGGGGGGGGGGGGGGTAATCGCCAGATTTAGTGAAGCCCAAAAAGTCGACCGACCGCGAAGCTCGACGCTGATTGGCCGTGGTGGAAAGGTCACGTGATCAACGCTGCGTGGTTGATTGGGGTGAGTATGGGAGGTTCTGAAAAATCGCCAGGCTTTAAAACCCGACTAGCGCCAGTATCTTCATTCCAGGAACTGCTATCAAATTTCTGCGTCACCTATTAAGTTATCTGATGAGCGCTGTGAGCGTAGGTGCCTGGCTCGGTAACCTTCTGGAGCGATACCGGAACGCCTCACGTGTAAGTTGTAACACGATTGACCAGCAATATTTTGGAGACCGCGTGGAAGCGAGCACCATTGTGTTTTGGCCCTTCTATTTTATTTCGCCAGGCGCATTCCTCACGTCGCCTACAAAGCTCCGATGGCACGAAGGTTGTGTTCTCGGAAGCTTGTGTTTACACTGACTCCTCGGCAGCGAGGGTCTCACACGTGGATTCCCGCGCCATGAGAGCGAGACTGGCTGGCGTCAGGCCGGATGCGGCATCTGGTTACAGCCAGGCAAGACCAAGCTGCGCGAGAGAACTATGCGGCAGTCTAGAGCGAGAGCGTTGTGCGATAGTGGTACGCGAGTTTACATCATGTAACCTAAATTTGTACTTCCGACTATATTAAACCCAATGTTTCTTTAATTTCCGAAAGCCCAGTTGTCAAGACCACGTTTATTTTCCAGAATATATTTTACTTTAGACCAATTTCTAACACGCGTAAGATAATTATATTGTTACGAAGCTACGTGGCCGGGAGGAAATGAAAATGACGCGTCCACTCAATGAGATAAAGATACTTTATGGAAGCCGCGGAACGTGGTGTGTGATGGTCAGGCACGCGACTGCCCCAGCCGTCGTCGTCTTCTTCGTCACATTTCCCCCTCCTTTAAAGAGGACGACCCGACCGATGAATGAAGGAAACACGAGAGTAAACTGAAGACACACACACACACACACACAAACATAGAAGACAAGGCCGAAGACACATGGATAGACGAATGACTGCTGCCGCAGAGCCGTATATTAGGAGAGTTTGGACAATAGGCGGAGCAAAGGCCGCCGCCAGCGCCGAATATTCCCCCCACGATTAGAGCGTAAACTAAATTTGTGACACAGCGTCGACCAATCAGGAGACCTCTACTCCATCTCACAAATGTCGACAGTGAAGACAAAGGCACAGGCGCGTGAGCCTAGCTCAGCGAAACGCTATTGTTTGTACGAGACCTCGTGCATAGGAGGCACTTTCCAAAGCCACGCGCTCGTGCCCATGCCTTTGCCTGCACTGCTAGAACAGCGTCCTGAGACTGGTTGAAAGAAAGCAGTGCAAAGGGTGGGGTGCGCGAGCGTCTTGAGACGCGGAGTTCCGCTCGGCACGGCTCAAATTATACTTCGTTTCACTTTACCTGCGAGCGAAGCCAAAGCTAGAAGCGCGAGACCAGCGCTTTTTGCATTTCTCCCCAGCTCGCGCGCTCGAGCAAAGCCTGAACGCACGGAGCTTCCGTGCTCGCGCTTCCAGTTTTGCCTTCGCTCGCACATAAGGTGAAACGAAGAATAGTCGTGGCACAAATTTAGAGCACGCGACCACCGCTAGGGGCTGTTTCGCGGCCTGTGGTTGGCCCGAGATGCTCGCCTATTCAAACCAATGTATGGCCAAACTCTCTCAATAAACGGCTCTGTGCTGCCGGCCGCGTAGAATGAAAATGTTCTTGAACCCGCAGCCTCTCTACACAGCATTGCCGACCTCTCTACCAGGCACAGCCCCACGACGTCACGACCCGAGCTGGGGAATTCATCTGACCGCTATCAACACAAACGGGGCTGGGGACAGGGCAGGTGACCATAAGCTCGCGTTTGTCTCTCGATATCGTCAATAGTTGATCTTGTTCACGTCGCTCCTAATAAAAACCCTCATCTCACATTCACTGAACCTCTGTGTCACAGTCACTTTTGCATTTGCGGAGGTTCGATGGGCGGGGGCTGTGCGGCGGGGGCTATGGTCTGGAGGTCGATCGGCTGCGGCAGAGAACTGGGGTGCTATGTTGCGCTTTTTGGACTCCCAGGAGACTTGGAAGAAGGAAGTGACGTCAACGACTAGAGCAAACGCAGATTGGATGTTGACAGAAGAAAACAAAATCAACATCCAATCTGCATTTGCTGCGTTGTTGACGTCACTTCCTTCTCCCTAGTCTCCTGGGAGTCCAAAAAGCGCAACATAGCCCCCCTGCTGCAACCACGGTGTAGCTGCAACCAAGGTTCGGAGCGATGATGACGAAGAACGAAAGATGATGTACCCCGCACCTCCACCAAATGTTACAAAGATGCGCGGCCGGCAGCAAATGACAATGACGCGTCCACTCAATGAGAACATTCTATGGAAGCCGGTCCGGTATAGCGCAGAGCATTGGCGATGTGCGCCATCAAAAGCGTCGCTGTGGTCGGCCTTCCACGATTGGTCGAATGCTACTATGACGTCAGCAAAGGCTTTCTCATTGACGGAAATAAGATGAATGTAAGAACTTCAATTTTGACGGTGTTTGCAGTGTTGGTTTCAGAGCGCAATAATTTCAAGCTTCCACCATTCTCATTACAAACACCATTGAACGTGTTGTTCGCAAGGTAATGACGTCACGAGAGGAAACCATAGGGGGGCGCCACCAAAACATCTCGCCGCTAATAGCGCGTGATGGTCAGGCACGCCACTGCCCCAGCGTTGTCATCTTCTTCGTCACAGAAACTTTTAGAAAGATAGGTGCAGGTCACCGTGGTGCAGGCACGCAGGTACAACAGTTACATGAGTTGCTAAGGAGTACCCGTATTGTAATTGTTGTCCAACTTCACACTGCTCTGTACTGATAGGTAAAACCACCGTTAAAAATATGCACACAGAAAAACAAATATTGCTACAGATATATACAGTCAGAAGACAAGTAACGGTTGTGCACAGAAACCGTCACGGGACACAACTACTGCTACTTGAAGTCCCCATCACGGCTCAATAGGGGCAAAGGGGGGGGGGGGGGGGGGGGGGAGGTATACTATATGTTTTCGTAGGCGATTTTGGGAATATTTTGGGGCCGAAATGCGAGGACTCATCCATACATGAGTAGAAAACACTACAGAAATAGGCACGGAAACAGATAAAGTTACGGACAGAAACACGCAAAGTAAAGGCACAGGCGCTTAAACAGACGAGTACAGAAATACACGTGCACGGACACAAACGATGATGCAGGCAGACAGAGAAATGCTCGGGATATTTACGTGAAATTTTGCGCGCTTTGTCGCGTCTGCTGGGCTATATATTTATTTATATAAGTAGCGTTGGTGTAGAATCTCATCCTGCGACACGAGCACGAGATATATCGCCATATCTCCGGGATAAACAAAACAACGTATTTACATAAATTCAATCATCTGGCACTGTTTCGCTTTTTTTTAATTATATATATTTATCCCCATCTCTTCAAAACGTTTGAATCAGTACTATTTTTTTTTTTCAAAGAATATATATTTGTGTCTTGAATATTTATTACAAACCTGACGCTTCTGAGTAGGGCGACGGGAAACACAGTTTCCCGTCGCCTTGCTCAGAAACGAGAAACCAGTCGACGTTTCAGGATTTCAAAAGGCGTTTCACCGACGTAGTTTAGTTTCTTTTCCAGCTTTTCAGCCTGATTTATATATTACCAATGAGAGATTATACCGACGTACAAAAACGTGTCCTCTTTATAATCGATCGGTCGGCTGGCGTGCCAAGTCAGTTTTGTGTCACGCTAGCTGAAATCGGTTCCTAAAGTATAAAAAAGAGAAGTTTGCTTCATTTTCACAGGCAGTAATCATTGTACAGTCACGTTTGGGTCCTTGGAAGCAACACCGCCAATGGCAGCGATGCAAAAAAAGTGCACTAAAGACTTCTTTTTTTTTTTTCCAATCGCGACCAGCCAAAAAAGACAAAACGCAGCTGATTGGTCGGCGTGATTTTTAAATAGCGTGCATGTCCGACTCCCCCTGTTTCGCGCAGAGATGTGCCAAATCCCCGAGGCTCAGAATAACGCCCATCCATCACCCTCTAGACTTTTCCAATTTTCGACCCGTAACTGTGCGACGGCGATCGAAAACTATAGGCAGAGCGAAATAAAAAGGAACCCCACGCAAAGTACTAATTCTTGCGTTTCGCGAGCATTCGCGTTTCTATTCATCATAACGCGATCGCTCCCTCATTCTCATTGGCTGCTGTAAGGTAAGGATGATCGATTCGCGACGAACCACTTTCGGAGACTCCGAATAACCTGACTCCTTGTCCTGGCTTCGCCTAGTTCCTAGAGACCAAACTTCAAACGACGCACGAAACCGTCGGTCGAGTGCCCACGAGCGCGCTGCATCCCTTCAATGCGTTTCCGTGAAAGAAGCTCAGACACAAATTCTTCATTGGCCTTTCTGGAGCCGGCAGTGTACCGACCCAAATTTGCCCAAATCAATCCGTCTATACATAGGAGACATAAATGCCCTTTGATGTCAGACTAACTTCCTGCTGTATAACCAAAAAAAAATTGTATCCCAAAGTCGAGGATTTGACTGATAACGTGATAAACAAATTTAAAAAAAGACTACAGTGGAAAAAAAAAAGAACTGCGCAAAATACGGAAGACAAGTTGAAGAATTACATCCACACAGCGCTGTGTGTGTGTAATTCTCTTCCTGTGTGTGTAATTCTCTTCCTTCTCTTCCCTGTCGTCGTCTGTCTTTACCTCAGTCTCGGGTTTTTCACTAAAATGTACATCTTCAACTTGTCTTCCGTATTTTGCGCTGTTTTCTGCACTTCAGTAAAGCTCAACCAACCGGCCCAACGACATGCCTTGGTGCAGATCCTTTCTTTTTCATTGACCAACCGGCCCAACGACATGCCTTGGTGCAGATCCTTTCTTTTTCATTGGGCCTTTTATGTATTCTTCCAATTCAACCCCATCAAGATATATTTAACATCAATCAGCGCTGCGTAAATGTACTTCTTCAACTTGTCTTCTCTGTTTTGCGCTGTTTTCTCCACTTCAGTAATGCTGAACAAACTAGCACAACGCCACTTGTTAGTTCCTCTCTCTTGAATAGGACCCTTTTATGCGCCTTCCAATCAACTCATCAAGGCATCTTCAATGCCATCGCCACTGCAACTTGCAAGGCAAGACATTTTGGATCAGCCCTTTTATGTGTACTTCTTCAACTTGACTTCCAGATTTTAGCTGTATTTTGTTTCTTTTTTCATTTTTTGTGACGCTGAACCAACTAGCCCAACTTCTCGCCTAGTTGCAAATCGGGATTGCCCGACAAATGAGAAATACTGATATTATTATAATTTTGGTTGGTTGATCGAGTGGTCATCGTTGTTCTAAGGAGCCGACACTTTTACCACCAACGCAGGGCTTGTAAGGGCCCCTCATCTTCCGTTTGAGAGGGCCGTCATTGCAGGAAGACACAGGAATGATCGCCCACTTGCATACAAAAGCCTCTGGACAAGTTGTTTTTAATAACATTCGAGTAGGTCATTAGTAGAGACAACGGTAAAACTCATTTTCTTTTGAAGACCGCGATTTGTCCGTCTTTCTGTGATAAAAGAAGTAACCAAATCCGCCATATGCTCTAAAAATGCAGCATTGGCGAAAAAAAAAAAAAAAAAGAAGACACCATTTGCTAAGGAAGTGACGTCACTTCCATAAACATTATTCCGTTTCTCAAGCCCCAAACAACTGCTCAACGATGTCCTCGTTTATCGCCTCGGAAAGGGGGAAGAGGTGACGGCACAGGCTCCCAAGAGCAAAAACGGCAAATCCGCTGACAGTGCACGCTAAAACCCGTGAAGCCAGCCAACCACAATATTGTCAGGGGAGAGATTCGTGAGGTGCACGATGCACGATGCGCAGCACCTTCCCCCCCCCCCCCCCCCCCCCCCCCCCGCCCCCTTCTCCCCTTTCCGGCTTTTTGCGGTGACGCGTCAACGACGGACACGTCCTGCTGGTGGAAGTCGAGAGCGGCCGCCCATTTTGATGTAAGGGTGCAGCGAACTTTTTGTCGAACCTCGACGCTCGGCTGCTCTTGCGAATCCTCCAATTTTTATTAAAGTTCGACGAAGTTCGCCGAAGTTCGACATACGGACAGTGTGGTTCGTCAACTTCTGTACAACTAATTTCAAATATTGGGAACAAATAATTGATAAGGTACTGCACTTTATTTTACATTTCATAAAATGATTAGAAACGTTTACTAAAATATAAAATCAATTATTATATACACACAGCGACACTGATAGCGCCAACGATACATAGACACATTTCTGCATTTTACACAAACAGAGTATTGATCAGCACCAAACTTTAGAGCATAAGTTAGTGCCATGAGTAAGGACTTTCTGCCATACTAGTTGCTTTTATGGCAGTTGCTCAATTTTAAGGAAAAAAAAAAATACATTAAAGCGTGGCAATCGCTTACTCGCACTTGCAGCGTCGCGCTGAAGGCTTATAACGATTTAGTTAGTTCATGGTGTGAAACAATAAAATCATATATCCAACCAATTTCCACTTTTTCCCCGCCAAATGACCGCGTAAGCTCGTTATTTGTTTAAACTTTGGCGCATGCGCACAAAAGTCCAATTTCAGTTGAACTTTTGCCGAGTTTCGGATTCAAGGGTTTCGCAAAAGTCGAACTTTGTGGAACTTGAACGTCGACAGGTTCGCGTTCACCCCCAAGCTGACAGTGCGGTGACAGCAACGAGCGTTTGTAGGACCAGTCATCTGTCTCCACGTGATCAGACTCCCGCCCAGAGCCACGCGCAGAGAGCGGGGTTATGAGACGAAAGAAAGGAAACTGATTGGTCCGGGCAGCGCGTAGCTTTCACCGCGCTGTCGTCAGCTCAGGCACGAACCGAGCACAGTTTGATGTTCTTCCTCGAGAAAGGCAGCGTGCGGCGGCGCAACCAGTAGCCGCGGGAGCAGCCCTCTTTGAGGCGAATTCTTCTCTTTGGCAAGACGCTGGCTTTTTGAAGAGACGTGTCAGGCTCCCCGCCGATGCTGGAGTGCCGAACACTGGCGTCGGGAAGTCAAGGCCTTTTCAATGTGACACGCCGCCAACAACAGTACGCTGGAAGGAAGGAGCAGACGCTACGGCGGCACGGGAGAAGTGCGGTTCCTTCCACTTTGGGCCTGTCTCTCTAGAGTTTTCTCACTCGGATTCTTTTTTCTCCATGTCTGTCTCTCTTGATATCGAGTTCTTTTTTTCTTTTTGCGTTTATTTCGATGTCAGCGGATCTCTCTTTGAGGTTGGAGTCTCCTAAATCGTGATCAAGGACGCGATCGAATCGGATTATTTTGAAGCACCCTGCCCTGCCTTTGTGCCGCCCAATTCGCATGCGTTTTTCGCAGACAGCAAAATTGCCGGGCAATGCACCGCTCTAGATTTGGCCACTGGAGATGTTATCGCATTCATTTTCTTACATAGGTGTAAAATTTACTTGAGAAAAAGCTTTTTCTTTCTCTTTTAGTCTCAGGACATCAGGAAAACATTTTGGTGGTTTAGCTGTCTTTGTCACCATGACTAACAAATATTTAAGTGTCATCCCCAGGACGAGCTCTCAGGGAACGGAATCAGTTGGTCTTTTAGTCGGCCTTGAGATATCTTTAAAGGGGCACTTAAGTGCTTTTTGTAGAAGCTTGTTTTTAATGCCATTTGGTTCGTTGGGCTTTCGTCAACCAAAAATGACGAGTTCTAGATGGCAAGAAGTCCTAGAAAACTCAAAGCGTTAGAAATACACGGGCACTATTTCGTCATGGAGGGACATCCTCGGGTCTCCACCGCCTCCATAAACTTTGGCCAATGAAAAGAGTTAATTAAGGGGAGATTCCGAAGGTTCCTATTATTGCTCTTTTTAGGCGCGTTGTGCATTATATTTTGCCAAAAACGTCAAATCTTAGGGCGTAGAAGACGTAATACAGCAACCGTCTTTCGAAAACACCGTCCAACGGCGTCCTCTGGTGCCTGCTCCAAGGCCCAGAAAGAGGGGCGTGTCACGATTTTTAATTCATTTTTAATAGGAAAATCCACCGCCCTTCAGCGTAATTTCTTTTTTCTTTTTTTTTTAAGGATGCTTAGAGCCCGTAAACTGAGCCATCACCATAAATAGACGATCTCAGAATCCAGTTAAGTGCCCCTTTAAGTAGAAGCGGGCGCCCCTTTTCACCCTAACCTTGACAAGGACCTTTTCTTCAGACAGTCTTATATTATAATTTATAAGCCAACCGATCTCGTTTCGAGTAAGCCGGTCCCAGTGCAACATACGAATCTTAACTAGCCAAGTCCAAAAGCACACACGCTCCTCGATACACGGTTGCTACATCCATCCCAATCAAAGTTTCAGCAAAGCGTAGCCCATGGACATCCGAAGAACCTTTCTAACGTGAATGAAACTCAACACCACTCGAAGCTTTCTACGAGCCACGACCTAAACTATCCCGCAGAACGGACGGCCGTGACCCGTTACACCCTTCACCAACCCAAATAGGGGGGCCTGGTAGGTAACCCGAAGCTAAACTTAGCCGCCACCCAAGACGAAAAAGGAGAAAGTCCGCCTTTGGAGTCTGGACCTCCGTGTGGGAGCAACAAAGAGGAAGCCCAATCGCACCCACCGAAAGGGGGGAACAGTTCTCCTAGAAGTCACGTGATACCGAGTAGCCAGCGAGCCTTACTTCATTTACCCTCCCCCAAGCTGAGAGCGATATCTAAACAACATATGCTCGCGGACCAATCGACTTCCTGCATTTCTCCACGTGACCACTCTTTCCGCCTACACGCACATGCGGAGAGAACAGTCACGTGGTGTAAGACGAACGTTTAATTGGCGTAACCGGTACGCGTACCTTCCACCGCGCTTTCAACTTAGACGGGAACGGAGTACAGCGGGTGCGTGCCGGCGCGGGACGAACCGATTGCCCGGAAAACGGGTTAAAACGGGAAACGGAGCCCCTTCGTTTTCGACGGGAGTTCTTGCGTCCTAACCCTATCTGCGACCGAATGCGCGGTTGGAAGGAACGGCCGGTGTGGCTGTGCGGCTAACCAGGCCGCCGGTATTCTGAGAGACCTCACAGAATGCTTAAGAGAGGACGGGGGTTCTTAGAGAATCCTCGAGAGGGTTACGCGCTCTTCACGTGCCTCCAACTGGCATCACTCATCGCTAAAAGTGTGCGGACCGTGACGTGAAAATTTCGGGAGAGTCGCCGCTCGCCAGGGTTACGAGGCGGCGAGGGCTGAGTTAAGTAGGGTGAAGAAGATGCGACAGAATCCCTGAGACAGAGATGAAGTAAACGCTGGAGGAGGATTGATGTACAAACGGTTTGGAAATAAACAGCGTCCGGTGCTTACAGTACTATCTTTAGCCAGCGGTTCAGTTCTGGAGACCCAGCAAAAGGAACCGAATGGGCTGAGCACGCAATATTGTAAGCCAGGATAACAATTTGGAAATTGCCGCACTGAAACGAAGCAAGGATGATGTTTGCTTGAATGCATCCATGAACGGTGACACTTTTTTTTTCCTTTTCCCGCACTAACCATTCGTTTTGTCAACGTCCGTCGGAAATGTCGTATTCCTAACATTTTCGGACACCGTCCAATGGTCGTTCATCAAGCCGCGTGTCAATAAACTTAAGCTCTTCGTTTTGCCCATTTTGGTGCTTGTATAGAACAAATCTGCGTACTCATCGGCTGCGAGATGACTAGATAATTGGAGTTCATCGATCGCGCTAGCAAGTTTCTAAAAGATGCCCGAAAATAATTATGGGTTCGAACGTCGCCAACTAATATCGTGCTGAGCTGTGTAACGCACTTATCCCAAGGATAGTGAGCTAACATATATATTATTTTTTTTTTACAGCGAAGCTGAATATGACTCATTCGTCGGGTTTCCTCGTGTCCGTCCACAGAACACTAGTCGACAGAAAACCATCGCGCGCGCCTTATCATCGTTCGCGCGAGCGTTATCATCTATTATGTTGTTTTGACACTTGCTTCAATAAGGCCACAAAACAAGTGCCAAAACCACATAATCGATGGTAAGGCGCGCGCGAACGATGCGAAGCATGTAGCGCTCCCCGCATGCGTTACGCGGTAAAGATGGCGGTTGCATAAGCTGCCGCGGCAACGGCAGCGTCAGTATAATCTTTCATATATAAAAAACTTTTGGTACAGTGAATTTACTTTTCTTTCGTCAATCATTTCGTATAAACCCTTTTGCTGTTTACAAACATGAACTGCAGCTTGAGTCCCAGGCGACTTCCGGTCGCACCGTCTTTGCAAGCCTGTTGAGCTTGCTTATGTCACCAGTGCTAGAAAGCATAAATGCCACACAGACAACAAAGATGGAGATTTAACGAGGGCCTTCGGCTGTATAATATTACATCTTGGAGGAGGCAAGTTGGTTTACAAGAATACTTGAAACATTTTAACGGATCTCGCACTCCTTCGTTCTTTTGGCGTTCACCTGGACAATTGGTGGTTAAACGTTTCATCTAAATTTCAAGCAGCGGTGTTGAGGTGGCCTTTATTCAGTCTTTTTATAAACCGGAAGTTCTCTGGGACGTCAAAAACTGGAGCACAACCTGGTGGCGTTTTCCATAAAAAGGGTCTATAGTGCAGTGGGCAACCGTTGCAGGTGATACCACAGCTTCGCTGGCCAACCATCTTCATAGCGTGAATTGGAGCCCCAACTTTTTTTCTGTGCAATAGACCGATCTCACTAAGCGTTCGGCGCATGCGTGACGCCGCCATAACCTATAGACCAACTCAACTTGCTGACGTCATACGACCGCGGTGGCGCTGCTCGTCGGTACTGCGCATGCGCTAATGCTTCATTCCTCCCAAATTTGGCTTCTGCGCATGCGCAGTGCCCACACCTGTTGTGGGCAAAGCGGGCTAGTTTGTAAACAGTGTGTTGGTTTATAGTTTCCGGGAGGCAGACGACCGTGCATGCGAGGGCTTGTGCCGGCTCGTGCTCCACAAGCGCAGAGCTCAAGGAAGGTTATTGCACGTGCAGAAAGACTAAATGTCCCTCGATGAATTGCGGCAGTGGTGGCGTAGTCAAAGTGGCTGGTGATTATAATGCAATTAAATGCAAAGGTGCAAGCGAGCTGGACAAGAATGACGAAAATAATCCCAGGAAAAGGGGAACAAGAGGGACAAAGGACGAACAACAAACGGGACCTCTCCACTGGAAATGGAGAGGTCCCGGGTTTGATGCCCGGACCAGGCGGATTTTTTCAGGTCGCGCACCAGTTACCTAGCTCTAGTTGGCTGGTGAGTTCGGTCTATTGAATACACAAAACAATCGAATATTTTTTGCTAGCTTTAGGTCGACCCCTAATCGCTCCAACCAGAGCTCGGCGCTCTGACGTCCTCGCGCGCTCTTGCGTCCTCCTACTCCTCAGTTTCTCGGTGCATGGATCTTTGAAATGGGTCGACCTCTAATATTGACTTTACTTCCTGGCAATATTTTACTCTAAATCCTCTTGGGCCGCCATCATCATTTAATCAGTCTTATCTTCAGTATCGTAGTATTTTATCGAAGGTGCACAAGGTCGTACAAATAGAAGCTTTAAAAACCCGGAAGGTTATACCCACGCTGATAAGACCGAAGTCTTGGTTTACATAAAAGATCCCCCCTCCCTCCCCTAAAAAAATAATAAAAAAGAAACCTAAAAAAAAAAAAAGAAAACCTACATATTTGTACAGAGGTTGTCTCAGAAACATTTGGGACCTCTGATCTTTCGGGACCATCGGGCCTACTTGGCCAAGGTCTTCGTCTTTCCTTCGTTGGAGAAACACTCACCAAGCAACTACACGCACACACAACTTCCCGACGTTCCGAAGCAGCAAAATAAATAAGAAACCCCTCGGCCGCGCGTAATCCAAAACCATTTATCGCCCGTCCCAATGGAACCACCGCGACTATACCCGTCGAAGACGCGTCCAACAAACATCACCAATAAAAGCACGGGCCGTCCGCGTTCAAAACGATAGCTATCGTTATTATCAGGCAATCCCCCCTTTCCCCCTGTCGCAAAATACAACGCGCGTGCATGACATAGCAAAAGGAGGGCAATGACGTGGTGTGCGCATACACTATAATGCACGTGCCAATGGCGAGGCCTGGGCGCAGCGACAAACAAACACGAGTTATTCATAACTACACTATACAAGAAAGATAAAAAAAAAAAAGCTTTCGTGAGTCTTGAAGGAGCCCCTAAAACTGCGGTCACACTGATAGTACGGCATACAAACGACAGTCTGTAGACTAGACACTGTCTGGGGCATGCTTCTTCCTTTTATGAGGTTCACATTGGTCATACAGAAACTCTGCCGACATGTCGGAAGCCTACGTATACATATATGAATCAAACAGGCTTGGAATACACTTGAAGCCTGTGCGCAGATATCTCTGTCAACCTAAACACCGTGCCTTTTCTTTTTTTTGCGCTTAAGCTGTGTAACTGCGGCTTAAGAAGATGATCAAAGGAGAAGTTGGATGCGTACACGGGGAATAAAAATCCTAAATTAACGAGTTAAATCGTTCGTCCCAAAATGAACGACGTGTTACGCGTGAATTCCGGAGTTCGAGGGGGCATACAGACGCGAAGAAAAGAGGATGTGACCTTCTTGTAGGAAAGTCTTCTTCTCTCAGGACGCGTCGCGCTCCCTTCTTATCGTGTTAGCCGCGTTCACATGCAGATGTGCATGGGAGAGAAGGCAGTTAAAGGGGCAGAAAGAGAGAGAGAGAGGGAGAAGGAGGTCGAATGAAAGCCCGGTCTTTGTGTTGAGCGGAGAGCGCTTTGGCGTAGACCGCGCAGACGTTGTTTAGTATGATTCTGTTTCCGCCTTACGGACGGATAGGGTACAAGCCCACAACAAGTTAGTGCGGGAGATTGTGCGGCGCGATATTTATGAGCCGTCCCCCCGACACGAAGATGGAACAGTACTCGCCAGTGTCCGCTATTAGGGGCCCCAGAAGAACGAGCATATTCCGTCTGATGCTGCCGCCGGGATTGAATTGCAAATCTTAATTACGCTTTTATTTCGAAAGAAAGAACGTCGTGGTCAGAAGCGTCCCCCGACCGTTGCTGGGTGGGGCCAAGAGGTATCTGTAATAATGAGAACCGTTCCAGTATAGTTCAATGAGGATTTTGTTTACGCAACTCGATCTCTTACACCCGCGTTCTCACGCACGCGCATGAAACAGACACTAAAATGCTGATGTGAAAAGTGAGAGATTCTCGCCTGTAAGGCCATTTAATATTGTACGATATCATTTAATAACGCCGCAATAGTACGACATATCACCCAGAAAAAGGATAGTTACGAAGAGTCTCGATACTGCGATTTGCGTGTGGCAAAACTTGAACACGCAATTTTTCGTAAGGAATGTATGTCCGACGCTCCCAGACACTATCATATAGTCGCCTGTTCCAGCGACAGTTAATTACGACAACTGCGCGCAGTCGCGCATGCATCCCTCCGAAAACCTCCATGCCTGCGCGATGCTCAATTGGCGACTCCAGGGAAATCGACGGCACATAGCCGGACTAGAGCACAATGATGTCGCGGCAGTTTCGCTCGCCAGGATTTTCGAGCGAGTCAGGTATTCACAGCTCTTGGTGGTCTAAAAACGAAGCCGTGAAAGTAGGTTCGAAAACACGCGATGAAAATCGCCAATATAGTAGTCGGTGTTGTGAATGGCAAAGAATGACGACTGTTATACAGCGCCGCAGCTTGCGTTTTCTTGGGGATATACCATGTCCCATGTTGTACGGCCATCGGGGTTCATTTTGAAGGACGCAGTGTTTTCTTGCGAATTCAAAAGCGAGGTGCCATAGGAACGACGTTTGCTTGCGCAGGAACTACTAACAGATCCAGAGGCCCAGTCTTCTGATCTTCAAGCCAACAGAACCCCTCGCCTGAACCCCCCTCACCCTCCCCCCCCCCCCCCCCCTCCTCTGATTTTTTTCTTCGGGGAGAAAAAGTTGTACAAATCGTTAATCCGCGTCGCTCAGAAAGATCTGCCTTTGCGGTGGCGATTTCGGGCACAGTCACTGAAAATCCAGCATCGTTTCCTTTTCATTCATTTTCTTATGTTTTCAGTTTGCGGGTAAAGTGGTGTCATGCGAAACCACTCTAAATTATATAGGAGCAAACGAACACGCATTAACAAAGAGGAAGCGTATTACACATGCTCCATGATATGACTGGCAAATATCTTCACATGTGGAGGACAACCAGGTTCGTGGGCATATTCTTTGTGGGGCGAACGCCCAGTATCACACATGAACGTTTTCGAAGTCTCAAAATATATGTACACGCGCAACGTGGTATATTTCTCAAAACAAAAATCAACTTGCAGTGTGATCCCACGAAAAAAGAATATAAATAAAAGAGAAAAAGAAACGCTCGTGAGAAAGGCTTCAGAATGGGTGTGTCCCGCGTGTATGCGCTCAGATGATGACAGACTCCGGGACGCAAACATTCCACCATCTGTCGTGCCGGCGCGGATTGAAGACATCTCTAAGAAAGCAAGGGAGGAAAAAAAAGGGGGGGGGGGGGATGAGTAAAATACACGCAGGAAAGGAACACAAAAATTTGGGTTCCGCTCTTGCAAAGATGACACTAAGTAGATAAAAAATAACCGCACGTAGGAGCTTATAAAATGCGTGAACGAATGGGCCATCTCGCAATAGACTAGTTCCATAAAGCCCTGCATGCAACGCGGCGCGCGTTGCACTCTGGGAACTAGTTGGCCAGGGAGGAGAGTGGCATGGTTTCGGTTTCGATCGACACGTCGACAAGAGATTATACACAGAGCGTGGACTATTAACGGCCGTTATCTCACGTTTTCTGGTCCCGAGAGCGTCACTTGTGGTCCCTTAACTAACCTAAATGGCCAGACCTCGAAGCTTTAGCACAAGCCCGAGGCGTATAGCTTGTGTTAACACATGCTTGTTCATATGGCTTGTTGTATTTTTGTACTTGAGCCTTTCTGTTAGCGTTCCGATCGAGGTATGTGGACAAGCCAGTGCTGGGAATCTCGACGCTGCGAAGCTCGGGGATATTGCTTCTGTAAGAATCAACACGCTGTAGCAACCAATAAGTATACATACATCGAGCTCGCACCTTTACATTAGTGTTGTTCATCAGGAAGTTTGTTTGTTTCGTGCGTCCATAGACGAAATATTACTTTTTGCAAGTACTGTTTTTCTTAATACGCCTGAGTACGCGAGGTAAAACTCCGAGGCGCCATTGAAAAGCTCAATTTGAACACACTTCTTATCTCTTATCAGTACTGACCCGCAGCACTGCACGAAGTGAAGTCCCCACCCGCTTGCATTCCACTAATATTCAACATCGCGTATGAGCATAAAGTTATCCTGCAATCATATAGGCACATTCGCACATACAAACCGTTTTAAGAAAGCAAAAGTCGAGCACTTGTGTGAAGAATGTCGCACCGTTCGCCGGAAGTGCTCCGGACGGGCATGAACCCCTATGCGGTGCGCCAAACGAACGAAATTATTCAAAGCGCGTTTGACGGTTGCTAATGGCCATAATATTTGTTATGTGTTTGCTTTCTTCCTGCCTGAGCATGCCGTGATAATTTCGGACACACCTTTCAGGCACAGATCTTGGGCGTCAGTAAAAGCTCCTCCAAAAAGGCTTAGCGAGGAGTAGGGGACGCTTGTTCGGGCCTCCGTCGTAGCTAGCAGATCTTAGCGTTTGCGAAAACTCAATCTTCTTTAGAATAAATTTGAGTGGGAGATATATGATGACGCGAGGAAGACATAATAGTAACCTTTGTGTTGTAGTGAGGTCGAATTAACTGCGTTTCCTTAAAAGTTCATGCGTCAACGCTGGGCTCAACTTTGATATTCCTGTGAGAATGCGGCTTGCTTTTCGCCCAATGAAGTAACAAGAAGCGGACGTTTGACAAATAAAATACATGTAAGGCTTCAGGTGACCCATTTCAGTTGTAGTTCACTGGTACCCCCCTTCCTCCCCCCCTAGACGGGATTATTGAATTTGAACTCAAAGATGCACTCGTGGGGTCAGGTGACTAAGCCACCTCCTCTTACTACGTTTGCATACGCACTCATAATACCCGGTGTTTTGGGAACCAAGAAAAATGCCCCGGTCTTCGTTTTGTATCGCTCGAAAATGAGTGTATTGTACGTTCGTGAAAAGTCAGATAATCGAAAACGCAAGCAGCGCACTCGGTCGCGGCGTGATAGCATGAGATGAAGCTGCTCAGTCGAAACCGAAACTGAGTGGCCAACTAGTTCCCAGAGTGCATTGCGTGGTATTTTGCCGCGATGGGGCGCGTCGGTTTTGGAAGAAGTCCATTCTTTTTTCAGACGTTTTTCGTCACGCTGTTCCCCATACGACTTTAGTTTTTAAATCAGACAGAAGAGGAGGCTGAGAGATAAAAAAAAATTGTAATATACTAAAAAAAAAAAAAAGGAGATGTGAAGGGAGATTAAGGATGAGCCCGGAATTGGAAGTCAACGGATGGATGAATGTCTCATAATACCGTGAAAACCAGCAAACAATAAGCGCAACTATATAAAAAAGCTAAAAAAAAAAGGCGAAAACAAGTGATAGTTTTATTGCCCTGTTTATATTTCTTCCTTTCTTTTTATTACCGTGGAACTAAAATATATTCCGTGCATATGCCGCACAAGAAAATGGTGAGACAAGGTTTTACGGGTTTCGTCCGAGATTTTACGGTTAGGCTTATATGAAGCCTTGGCAAGAGAAAAGAACATTAAACACCCTTCCTCCTTTCCCTCCCTCTCCCTCAAAAAAAAAAAAAATATGGGAAGAATTTGAAGCCTATTACTCTCGTCAAGATGATATACAATGGTACTAGTTCGAATAAATGGGGACCATTTTAGAGATGACGACTCAGAAAATAATAAAAATGGTCACTGACCAGGTTTTCACATTGGGTAAGTCACAGTAAGTGTGGGAGCAGGGTATCCCTGCACCAGGCACGTAGCCAGGATTTTGGTTGTGTGTGTGTGTGGGGGGGGGGGGGGGGGGCGTGACAAAATGCTGTATGAGGAGGAGGGGGAGAGGGGGTCCCAGCAAAATGGGAGATCTCGGGGGGGGGGGGGGGCGGGCCCCCTGGGCCCCTCCCCCTGGCTACGTGCCTGCCCTGCACTCTGTAAACAAATTTAAAGCAAAATGTACTTTTCTCTGTTTTTTTTTTTGGTGTTTTTTTACAGATAACTTGGTTTGGCCAATTGCAGCAGTCTGCGAAGGTAGTTTAGCAAATGGCAAGGGCGACGTCACTTTTTTGGCCACCGCTTATGCGGTCGGCTTAGTCACATGAGCCATGTACTCGATTTCACACCCAGTGGTAGTGGTGCACATTCAGGAAGCAGTTACAGACGTCAGCTGAGACGGAAGTGTAAAAGCGCAGGCTACACAGGAGTTACAAAACTTTGCCAAACAACGATCAGTTACAGAAGACCCGCCGACGTCGACCACCATAAAGCTAATAAGCTAACACCAATTTTAGTGGGAATAAATTGGTTATATTTTTTATGATTCAGTTTCCTATGTAACACTACAGTCATATTAGCAGTTTAAACAGAACGATACTTATAAACTTACGCAATCATTTTATGCGTCCCACCGCTCCAGACATCCCACAGGTCCAACACTAATTTGAACAACAGACGCACGAAGTAAAAAGTTCGTGCAAAACCACCACTGAAACATAGAGGAGAAAATCGTCTATGCCTGTTTCAGTACGGCCGTTGTGTAGCCTCGTAATGATATTGCCACAACACCATGACCGCTACAGCGTGATTTAGCCAGTGCAATTGTCATCATATGGCCAAATTTACCCTCTGCAACGACTCACTAGCCACCATTTTGCAAAACAGACAGACACTGCCTTCGCACAAGGCACACACACACACACACAAAAGTATTGTTCGGCTTATAAAAAACAAACAAATAAAATAGACACCGCGATTTCTGCATTCAACTTCAACAACACCGAGGCAGAACGAAAAAAAAAAATCACCGAGCAAGTGTACAGAATGACAAAAACAAGAATATTAATGAAGGGCACCTGTAAGCCGATAAAATGGGTGACTTCTTGCAGCTAGGAGAAGAAACGGTCCAAAATTAAGCAAAATAAGATACGGTTTCTTTTTTTCTTTCCACTCTGGTTCGAAATTTCCATAAGAGACATAAGAAACAGGAGCACAATGACGCGGCAATAAGCCAACATAACCAACAAAGCGGAATAATAAAACTTGAAGGTCGAGAAAATCTTGTCGGTGGGCTGCCTGCACCTCTGCATACCACACTGACCTAGTTCGCCCTTCAACAGCGTTCTAAAGGCACCCCAGCCGAGAGATAAATAAATTATATTATGTTCGGCGGAGCGGGCACTAAAAAAAATGCTATAAAAATCCAGGGAAGCATAAAAATGTCTTGTTCGGGGAGATAACGGCAGAATCCGGACGGTGCAGCTTTTAAAAAGCGGCGCCGATTCTACTAACCAGCGGTCCAAAATAAATTTTTGAAATCCGTACCAACAAGAAAAAAGGAAAACACGAAAAAAGAAAGCTTGAAAAAAGAGTGCTTGTGGGGTCGGTAGAAAGGAGGGCTGGGAATTATGGGCATAAAAGCGGGAAAAAAAAAAAAGAAATTCCGACATTTCTTGGCTTTACCCGCGTATTCAGATTATCGGAAGAATGCACAGGTCCGGGAGGGCCGTGAAAACAAACAAATAAATCCGAGAAGTCGAGTGGCTTTGAATCCCGCTAAAAACCAGGGAAACGCGAGGTGAAACTTTGAAGACCGAAAAAAGAAGGGCAAAGTAAGAGAGAAAAAAGTGAAGTCGGGAACGCTTTGAAGCCGACGAGGCGGAAGAATTCTCTAGTGCCCGAAAGAAAGAGAAATAAAAATAATAAAAAAAACTTCAAATGCAAGAAACGAGGCAATATGGTGGAAGTCTTGGAAGGAAAAGACGAAGTACCGCAAGGTCGAACGGAGTGACGGTTTACGTATATAAGCGTATATTTCGGCACCAAAGACTAAAAAAAAAAAAAAAAGAAACCGTACAAGTGCTTTAAAGCAACATGGTGACGACGGTCCGATTTGAGAAGTTACGAGTACGATTACGGTCCCGTGGTCCACATAATAAATAGCATTTTTTTTTCTTTTTTCAGACGCTTTTCGGAATAAGCCCAATTTCTTGAGTTACGGGACTTTTAGAAGCGCATTGTTTATTGCGATCTCCTCCCTTCCCATTGACGCTGTCAGTTCCAGTCTTCTAGTATTTCCGCGGTTTTGGGGGAAACAAAATTTATATTTCCACTTCCTCCCCTAAGGTTGCAAAGAAACGTTCGCACAGTGAACGCAACGGAGCATCGACAACGGTAATGCTCGGCTCATGGTCACGTAGCTCGACGCGACCCGACCTGGGTTTTACCGTTTACAGCTTCTGTCGCAGTCACATTTTTACGTCTTATGCCTCCTTTCTTTCTACAGGTTTCATTCTTCTATGTACGGCAGATATACGTAAGGTATTCCATAGGCTGCGAGCCGCGTTCGTCATGCTCCGTGGTCGTTAAACGAAGGATTGCGGTATATCCGGTCGGTATCATGGCCGAAATTTAAAGATAGCAGAGCATTCATTCGCTCGTGATTTACGCATCCGTAGAGCATTGGCTTCCCAGCTTGCCGACGCGCTTGTTTCAGAACGCGCGAGTTTGAGTAATCACAGGGGTCTGTATTAACTGCTAAAACATCACGCAAGAGGCAGTCTGCAGACCACTAGGGGGTTTTAGGGGACCGTTTTTGAGCATCCGATACGGTAAGATGGACCTCCCGGTACCAACTGCGCATGCGCTACCGCAGAAGACCCGCGCATGCGCAGTGCGTACCGGGGGGTCCATCGTGCCGCATCGAATGTGCAAAAACGGTTCTCGAAAACTCTCTACTGTCTGAGGCGTGTTTCTTCGTTGTACAATTGTCCTGTAACGTTACTTACACAGAAAGCAAAACAAAACAAAAAACAAAGAAACTTTATTTGGATTTGTCTGAAGCAAACATATTGTTACGGTGAATACATACAATGATTATATACGATGAATATATACTATGTTCGATGAATGTATCTTTTTCTTCTTAACAATATGTACAAAGCAAATTGGGTTCAGATCTTTCATCGAAAACCGTTTCATCGAACACTGCTTCATTGAAGCCGTTTCATCAAACGGCGTTTCATCGAACGCTGCTTTATCAAACGCCATTTCATCGAACGCCGTTTCATCGATTCGAAGCCGTTTCATCGAAGCCGTTTCGTCGAACACCGCCTAGTTGAGCGGTAGAAATATATTTTTTTTTATATAGGAAATAGTTTTTATTTTAACACCCGAAGGATAGCAGTGGCATAATCTTCATTATGACATAAACTTACTTTTTCTACAAAGTGTGTTAAAACGGCAGTAAAACAAAAAAAAAAAGTTTTTGTTACTTATTATATATTTTTTTTCATAGTAACCGACGATTGGAGCTGTTAATGAGGTACATGAAAAACGGGAACACCGTCTTGACATTTTTTTAAACCTGTGATTATCGGGCGCAGTGATGAAGGTATACGCTCCTTTAAGGCAGACATGTATGTACATGTACGTAACGCGTTCCTAGTAACGAGTTACTTCTACCTAGTTACAATTTTCTGTAACGAGTGACCTATTTAGTTACTTTTTTTTTAGAAAAGGAACCAGTAATGTGCTTAGTCACTTTTAAGGTCAATTTAACAAGTAATGGTATTTCGTTACTTTTGAGGAGTAACGTGTACAACAACGGTTAAACAGCCTCGTTTTAATTCCAACTCGATTATGTGGCTACTGCGACAAAGGCAGATGGGCAACCCCAAAAACAACTAAACGGCATGATCGCTGACCACGTCAGTCGAACTCTACAGGTGGGAATGTCCTTCACACAGCGAACCCAGTAAGGTTAGTTGGTTACTAGGATCGTGTACAACCCGAATGCAAACCCGGAGGTTGCCAACACGGCAAGGCACAGAACCCATTGTCAACTTCGAGCTTTAGAAGCAGAAAGAACAAAAGAGAGAGGGGAATCCCAGATTCACCAGCTCGTCTTGAAGCACAACACTGCCGGTCCTCCTAGCGCGTCAGTAGAATGACTCTTGAGCGTCGCCGGAGGTCCATTCTCAAGGAAGCGGGGAAACAGAAGCGATGACAACTTCAAGATGGTGCTACTGCTCAAAAGCAACGACTACTGAAAAGAAAACAATCAATCATAAAACAAAAGAAGTTGTATATTTATTCGGCAATGTAACAAGAAAAATAGCTAGTTACTTCTGAGGTAAAGTAACGCGTTCCTTTTGGGAATCGGTAACGAGTAAAGTATTTAGTTACTTCTTGAGCGAGTAACCAGTAACGGTATTTAGTTACTTTTTGTGGGTACCGTGTACATGTCTGCCACAAGGGTGTATCCTCGTCCTTGAAGAGACGTATTCTGCTTCAAGGACAAAGCCGTCTTTAATGCAATGACATGTGTTTATGTCGTATGAAAAAAAAAAAAATGTTTCCCTTTTGTGCATTTTTTATAATCGACCAAACCGTGGACCTCCCGGCTATTCAAGGTATGTTGCTAGAAAGGAAGCTATTCTCCTAGGATAGAATGGAAACACAAGTGAATATATAAATACAAAATAACAAGGGCGCAGCGAAGATAGTTATATCCTTTTTCAGGAAATACCTTTCATGCGTAAACAAATAAGGGGATGAAGAGGGAACAAAATGTTTGCTGAAGAACAGCCACTTGTCTTGCCTATAGAAACAGTAAGTCGCGTACCCACTCAAGTCTTGTTATGTTCTATGATTCAGCAACCAAAATTTTTTGTGAAAACGTTACAGGGGGAGAACTTCTATTTCTGGTGATTTGACAGTATCGTGAAAGCAACTCAGAGGCGAGAGTAAGACATTTAAAAAGCACTGTAATGCACCTACATTCGGTGAAGCGCCATTCGATGAAACGGCTTCAAGCGATTCGATGAAACGGCGTTCCATGAATCCGCGTTTGAGGAAATGCTCACTTATTCAATGAAACGGCGTCCGCTGAAACGGCGTTCGATGAAACAGCGTTCGATGAAACGGCGTTCGATGAAATGTCCGGTATACCCGAAGCAAACTTGCCTCGAAAATGCTTGGGGCGTGTCTGCCAATAATTCTGCTATCGTGCCTGCTGTGAACACCGTGTCCTTTGTATTATGCCTGAGCAGCAGGACTGCGGCATTAGAGTTTCCCAAAAGGTCTCTCCCCTACTGCTTCGTTGCACTTAAAAATAGTTTTGACCCCGAAATGATGAAAGTTGAAATAGATCTGGACAGCAACAGATACTTTATTTAACACAGGCTTCTCGGAGAAACAATTTTCATTCTTCCCGAAACGTCTTTGTCTAAAAAGACCACCCCCCCCCCCCAAAAAAAAAAAAAAAAAAAATTGTTGTAATTTAAGTTCTTTTTAGTGCATGCTGCTTCGTGGTTGAATGCATCCTAGCTGTTACTGCTACGCCCAACAATGAGCCAGCAATTAGAAATGACTTGGAAGGCCTTACGGAGCAAACACTACGTTGCGCTGGACACTCTTCCTTCGAATATTCTGGAGCGATCGGCTCTTCCAGGTGCTGTGCAAAAAAGAAAAAAAAAAAAGTAGACACTTTAGTTTTTTTTATTGTGTGCCCCTTCTCACTAGCTAGCCTCTCCCTCTGAAAACTGCAGCGATTGACCTTTCGCGCCAACTCTGCCCCTTTAAATGGTTCTCAGTTTTCGGTAGTCGGTGCCCTCAGAGTTCTTCACTTTTTTTGTTTTATTTTTCATAGCGCGGTTATTCCGAAGCGGCTTTCAGCCGGCAGGGCCCGTCCGACCGGAATACGAGCGGAATCCGTCGCTCTGGCGAGATTCCACGCCGCTTGCCGACGGAAACTGGCGAAGCATGCAATGTGAAGCAATGCGCTTTGGTTGGCGTCGGCTCTGATGTCTTATCAGCGCACACTCTTCAGGACCCCCTGCCCGAATTAGCCCGTCGTCCGAGGCAGCCATCCGACTTTCTCACAGCTTGGATACATCTCTGCCAGAGCCGCCGCCACGCTCTGGGACTCGTTCCTCTTCTTTCTGGCCCTTTAATCGGGAAACAACCGCCGCTTTTAGCTGCTGCGCTCGGCGCTGCCGCTTGCGTCGAGGGCTGCTCTCATATCTCGCCCCTCTGTGGCTGTGTTTTAATCCAGAAATGATGGAATGAATACATTTTATTTCAGAAAAGTATGGCGTCGCAGCCGGTTTGTGGAAGAGGTGCTTGGGGTTTAAGGGGTTTAGCCGTCTTCAGATACGTAGGTGGATTCCGCTTGCTTGAGCGAAGTCCCAAAGGGACCTGAAGATGTTCTTAGCTTCCGCCGGCTGGTGGGTAAATCCACTCGCGCAGTGAAGATATTCTTCCTTTGTGTTTGTCTCTGTCCCGCTGGAGTTCCGGGCAGCCCCAAATTAGGTGGTGTATATTGGACCTCGAGCCCGTTGTACGCGTGCGGCAAGTCGTTTGCGGGATCACAGGTGGAACAGAGGCGCCACCAACTTGTTGGTCTTGCAACCGTGGTCTCCCCTTCTTGGGGATGTATGCTCTCCCCTTTTGAAGAATGCCCTCTGTTAGGGCTGCAGCTCCGGTGCGGACTTTATGTATGAGAACCTGGACTCCCCAGGGCAGGCCTTTGGGTAAGAAGTGGTCGTTAAAAAGCATCATAGTTGCGAGTTCTTTTTTTTATTTCATTTTTTTTTTTTGTGGGAGAGATACGCTTCTCGTGTGAATTAAGTTAGGGTTCATGGTGGGGAGCGACATGAGCGGTTGTGGGTAGTTTCGCTAGCCAGTTTATGTGCCTCTCATTACCGGTATTAGCAGAATGTCCTGGCACCTATTCAATCGTCACCTTGATCCTTTTTTCCGTTTTGATATTCCTACGCAGTTTCTTAATCGTGTCGCTTATCGATCCTCTGTTAGGTGTCGTTCCAAGTGCCTTTATCACTTCCTGGTTGTCCGCAAGTATGGTCAATTGTGTGCATGATGCGGGAAATTCGGAAACGGTTATCGTCCTTATTGTCGCGAAAAAAATGGCTTCGAGCTCTAGGGCTGTTGACGACAGTTCCTGGACATACGACTGTCTGTAGGCGACGCGGAAGACGGGATGCGGTGCCGCTAGTCCCGCTGTATACAACTATCTGTAACCCATGCTGCGTTCGTGCGTACGATGTCCTTCTCCTTTTCCTAAATCTCGAGCTTTGGTTTGTGTTTCGTTCACGTGATCAACTTTAGGTCTCTTGTGCGTGAGTGGATTGGGCTTAACTACAATGATATTCTCCCATGGGGGTTAGTTTGCCTGGCAGGGCGTCCCACGTCTCCACGAGTGAATGGTTAAGGCTGAGGAGTGCCCTACCCGTTCCGGAGAATCCCCTCTGCACTTCGTGTCCTTTCTGTCTTGTATCGATGATTTCAGCTAAAGGCGGTAGTTGCGCATACCTGTATTATTATTCGTTTGTGGTGTGTTTGGGTAGCCTAATAATGACCCTTAGGCTCTCCCTGTGTAGGGCCCACCCAGGGGCGGATGCAGGAATTTCCCGAGGGGGGGTCAGGTGTTGGTCATCGTACCATATGTTTAGGAACCCCCTCCCCCTCTCCCTCGTTTCACGCCCTAAATTTTACACATGCAGAAATCAAGAGGGGGGTCAGGACATCCGGACCCCCTAAATCCGCCCCTGGACCCACCAGTGCTCTTTTTTTTTTTTGTAATATCAAAACAGAATACACCATACGTTACTTTACTAGTTAATACCGCCTATGTGAGAAATTTTATATATATATATATATATATATATATATATATATATATATATATATATACTACGGAGATGATTAAACATTAACTCCTGTTGCTCTTCCGAACTCCCAGGTCATGTTAATGCCACGTATAAAACATTTTTTTTTAGGTGTAGCAAAGCCTCGCGTTATTTCGAGCAGGAAATAGGGAATCAATGAGCTTCCACGAACGCTTGCGCGCTAAACTTTAAAAAATGCCACTTTTTTTTTTTAATATGCTTACAACAATTTGCTATTAACTGCACAGGCGTAGTATCGATAACTTTCAACACATCTTTCTTAGTGCAACCCAGTTTGTTCATTTCACCCCGAATGAGTACATAGTACCGGTGCGAGGTCGTGTGCCACTGTTTGCACGATGTTAGGTAAAAGGCCCCGACCTATGAACAACCGCAATGCACTGATTACATTTCCTATCTGCAGCGTATATAGAACCTCATTTTCACCGCTCTGCCTCACTTCGCCCTTCTCCTTGTGCGTATGGAGCCACTCAACTCCGGCGTGTTCGGTTAATCCCTCGACCCTTCACTCTCCCACCGAAGAAATATAGCAAAGTAACTTCAATACCAAAATCTCGAGAAAAAAACAAGAGGAAAGTATGCATTCACCCAGCAAACCGGGACTCAAGAAAACAACAAAAACTCCTAAAAAAACGCACTGTAAAGTTTTTTTTTTCATCAGCGTTCATAGCATATGCAGCGTACACGGCCGGCGCCGCCACCTGCGCCAGGAGACGGCCGAGTCCCGACGGACTCGTTTCATTGAAGGCCTCCCTTGCGCGAGAGATACGCTACTCACCTGAGGGGGGACGTCTCCGCGACCGGATAAAAAGGAGTAACCTACACACTCTGCTTCGCCTTGCATACGATGGACCGCGGCAGACCCTACGAGCCATCCCAACCAATCCAGCACCGTTCTCGTGTCACGTGACCGTGCGCCTCGCACGTGTATACCTGCGCCCTCCTGGATTCACGCTGCGTCGGATTGGATGGAATGGCTATCGTGGCGTCCGGTGCGGTCCATCGTAAGTCGAAACGGAGCATTGAGAGGAAGCGACGATGCCGTTCTCCGATTGGACGGAGGGGAGGGTAAAACGACGACGACGAGCGAGGCAGCGAGAAACGAGGCGGTGCGAAGCAGACGTCCAAGGCGCACTGCATATAGCGCTGCGTCTCTCTGGGACGGTTCTTCTTTCTTTCCGGTTAGTCCGGCCGCGGTTGAGCGATGGATCTCGCCGGCAGCTGGCGCTGAAGGCCGTCTAAAGTCATTCACCGGAAGCGGAGATCGCCTTGTTACGGCCGCCAGCTAGATTATTCCATAGAGCGTACGTCGTCGGAGAGGGTCTCGATGTTCTCGGATGACAACTGACGTTTACTTCTCGGTATCTGTCATTCATGTCGCAGTAATACTTAACGATCGGGCACTGCGTGAATTTTACTCACTGCAGGCTAGTGGTGGCAATAAGTGAGAGGGTCGGAGTGCTTGTCTATGGCGGCGCCAAAAATGTAGGGATTCCTCGACTTTGCTTCTTTTTCTTTTTGATTTATCCGCGACTTTGTTTGTATCGTGAGCAGCGGTTTCGCACCTTCGTTGCAGATTTATATATTTTTTTCTCTTTAAAACGTATATTCACACATGTGGTCCGTTCAGTGTTGCTCTCCGGAAAGTTCACATTCTCGTGTTTCTTATGTTTGTAAATCATAACGAAACTCTCTGTTTTAGCTAGTTACCCGATATCTTGTATAGATAAGTAAGAAAAACCACGCCCATGCCGATTTGCACGAACAACAACACCTCGCACCACCACTGTCAAGACAAGAAAAAAAAAAAACGCTCCTGCATTTACTAGGTCTGTCACTTATGATATGTGTATTTCTTTAAAAGAAATAGGGCGCCATCCCAAATGCATATAAATGCGAGCGTTTTGAACTGTCTGAACAACGAAGGCGGAAACATCATCAAGGTTCAACCTCGTGTTGCGTAGACTGCCCTTTTCTTTCCCCGTTCTGAGAGGGCGTTCCATTGATATCGTTCCCCAACACTAATTCTTGCAAAAGGGTCAAGCGCCGTTCGCAAACGAGCATTAATACAAATATAGTTCGATCACACGCGCTTGCGAATATATCCCGTACCTTAAAGGGGCGATGCAACAATTTTTGTACTTTGCGCAAATACCGCTTAGAACGGATCCCTGACGTTAATAACCTATGAAACACGCGTTCGTTTTTCACCCCACGCAATCGAAGTCCCAGTAAAAAATTAAAGAAAAACGAGCAGCGTTCACCCCCTCAGCTCGCAGCCAGAACAAGCGGCCACGTGATCTGGAGCTGATTATATGCCGCCAATGTTGATCATAGCCACGCGCTGGTGTTGGCAAAGCACAGGACACGCGCTGACTTCCACACATTGTTATGGCTCGGCTATTGTCGTCGTTGCAGCGATTGGACACGGGCCACTACCCGAATGCTTCTCGAGCTATCAATTATCACGAGCCCAAATCGAGTGCTCGCGCAATGCTCGGGTCCAATCTATGAGCCGCATTCAAATATCGTTCCTGGAGGATGCTGCTACCACCAGAGTACGTCATCAAAATTTGCGAAGGAGAGATTGAAAGAAAACGCTCGCTTTCTCCTTGAAATTACACCGCAACAAAGAGGTTTCTTGGTCAGTGGCGTTGCGTGCGAGTGTACTTGGGTCCCACTAGTGCCAGTAAGCTCATACGAAGGGAAAAACGCTCCAAACGAATATCGTTGCACCGCCCCTTTAAAGACAACCCCTTCAAACCCAACACACACCCGCACAAAAGGCAAACAAACAAACCTATCACATAAACGAGAGTAACGGAAGACAAAAAAAAAAAATGCTTGCTATATGCGGTTAGATCGAGCAGCACCTTTTTCGCAGTACCTCGCGCTCAGGACATAACAACGACCCCTACGCAGAAAATATGGCGTCGGCGTCGCGGACCAAGCCGATCCCGAACGAGCCAAACTAATGCAAGTCAAGTCGAGCGCGGCTCGCGGATGAAATACGACCTCAGCCCCCGGAGCGGGAGACGTCTCAATGCGAGGGCGCGACGGCCCGCCGCTGTACACGCTCCCACTGTGTAGTGCCGACAAGTGAATGAACTGCCGGAGACCTGTTTATTGACCTTCGCCGGCGGAACGGCACACCGTGCATCCTTTCCTCCGACCAGCCCGCAAGAGGTGTCCCGTCGCAGTACCGTGTTTGGACACGGAAACGACAGGGGGCGTCTCCACTTCTTCCAAGCGCGCTTCGGGGACTTACCTATTTATTGTTCGATTACCATCAGTGGCGTACCTGAGTGCACAGCTGGGAGGGGGAGGCGTTGGGCAGGAGTGCAGAGAAGAAACCGCCGAGTTGGACTAAATTTGGCGCCGACAGACTTTTTGATCGCGCTTAGTTGAGTGTAGAAAGGGAAGAAACAGCAAACTGACTGTAATGACGTCGTAGACCAATTCGCTCCTGCGAAATCGAGAAATGCAGACCAATTCGCTCCATTCAGCGATATCCTTTCTCTTAATCAAGAAAACGATTCGCCATAGTTCTTATGTGGTGCATTTATGTTTCATTTTTGTGCCGTGAATAGTCAGAGGTCGCAAATAAAATGTCAGAAATTTAAAACAAAAAAGAAGCAAAAAGAAAACACTTTCTGCTGTTGTTATTTATGTCAATAACTATATCTAAACGTCTGTGTGATTCAAATTTATTTGAAACTAATTCAATGAAAAACAAAACAAAAAACCTACATGTTTTTGTTTTTTTTTTGCCACAAAATATGGGCGTAAGGCAAAGATCACGTGCTGGTTTGACGGGAGCTCATCTTGTTTGGTACCTTTCTTACGCATGCGCTCAGCATGCAATGGAATGAATGCGTCGAGACACAGCCAGTTCACTTTCCTGGAAACCCGGGATTTTACATATCATCCCCATCATCGTCACCACAATCATCATCATCGTCACCATTATTGTTATCACCATCACCATCACTATCATCATCATTAGGGGTGGGAGAAAACTACTTGCCACGGAACGCTAATCCGACCGCTGCGTTTGCCGCGTCGAAAAATGCGGTCCCTCGAGTTCCTCTCGATGACGTCATAGAAGTGTCATATGCTGTCGCCTACCGCGACCCCGGGCGGTGTCACGGCAGCGGTGCTGTATACGGCAGACACCTGATCAGAGATGGCCAAATTACTTTCAAAAAGTAATTAAATTACATTACTAATTACTTTTCTGGAAACTGCAAAAATGTAATTAAATTACATTACAAATTACCGCAGACTAAAGGTAATGACATTACATTACAATTACTTTCCAAAAGTAATGAAATTACTTTGACATTACTTTTGAAGACCTCGAGGTAGTAAATCGTGCTCATTTTATTTACCGTACACACCAACACAGCGTTTACAAAATAACCCCTCGTTTGCCCACACAGCGCGTGTGCAGGAACCAGATCCGGTAGAACCGAAGCGCTGCGCATGCGCAGTGCCGCCAGCAGTGCCAACGCAGTGATGTCACGTCAAAGAGCTGAGTTGGTTCATACGTACCGAAACTCAGATCGTCCTGTTTACACCGCAACAACCTTATGCACCTCAAAGTGAACCATACTAAAAGTGATTTTGCTGGCGCACATGAAATTAGTGTTAAACATGATGAATATAGATACATGTTTAGATGTGGCTCAGAAGGGCAGTCGACTCACCGGTTTCGCTGTTCATTCAACGGAGAAGGTTCTTACTAAAAGGGTGATATGTTTCCGTCTTCCTGATTTAGAAGTTGTAGTGCGTGTCAGTTTGTTAAGTCGGGCAACGGCAGCTCGTTCTTACAAGGAGTCGTCACCTGAAACGTTTCCCTTCCACCTGAGATGCAATCTAATTCTATTCTCCCGAAAGCACTTAATATGCTCGGCAACAACTTTGCGTGGCATTTCCGGGGAGAGGAGGAGAGCCCGCGCACTGCTTTATTCAGCGCTCAAAATGGGAGAGGGAACCCGTGCCTGTACCCTCCCTGCTTTGCCGAGAAGAGTTGTCGCCGAGTATAGTTGACCTACTCTCGGTCATTCCTTTCAAGGAGCATTTTTCCCAAACGCCCAAAGAGCCCAAGGTTTTTGCGCATTGTCCCACAAAGGGCCTGGATAATTGCTCAGCAGAAGCGTCGCCAGTTGAGAAATGGCGCGAGCTTCCTAAATTGTGTTCTTTCTTAACAAATGGAGGGCGATATCTCCTTGTAGGCTTATTCCCAAATAAACTTCCCAAGGGAAGACAGCGAGGCATAGCGCGAGCTGCACCTGCTTTGCTCGAGGACGCACGAAACGTTCTGGGGCTTTGAGAAGGCATTTGGAATGAACTATTTATTCCGGTCGTTGGTTGTTCACAATTGTCGGTGCTTAAGGTTGGACCTTGCTTGACAGAAGAGCACGAAGACTGGGGATCCGTTTGTTCTTTCCTCTTAGGTTTTAAAATATGTTGACCTCACTGGTGACGTGTCCTTCGCCTTGTAGCCTATAAGCCGTTCAAGCTGACAGTGCGGTGGTAGCTACGTGCTCGTTGGAACAGTCACACGTCTATCTTTTGCCACGTAACCACGCTCTCGTTTATGCCCACACGCAGAAAAAAAAGACGGTTCAGGTGATTAAAGGGAGGTGTTTGATTGGTTCTGGTTAGCTCGCAGCTTCCACCGCACTGTCAGCTTAGGGATGAACGAAGTATAGTATCGTCGTGATGACGCGACGCCGTGAATCTGTCGTGCCTACTGTTCGTAAGCCTTTTGCCTTCCAGCGATGTCTACACGGAAGCTTTTTTCCTTCGCCATTCCAGCCCTCCTTTGTGCGCCTGTTCAGCTCTTCGTACGACGCTTTGCGTTTAGGTGGCCGTCGATCATTTTGCTCTGATGCTCATTCACAACATTTCACCATGCAAAATGATTTTTCTCTTTTTTAAAATTGCAAACGAATTTTCTAATTTAGTTCAAAAGTAATTTCAAAAGTAATGAGTAATTTTCTCAAAATTACTGCCCTAAAGTAATTCATTACATTACTAAATTACTCGCCTAGAGAAGTAATTCATTACATTACTCATTACTCCAAAAAGTAATTTAATTACTGTAATTCCATTACAGTAATGTCATTACTGCCATCTCTGCACCTGATCCGCTGCGGGTCGCTCTCCAGCCTGACAGTCCACCGAAGCTTCGGCAGCCAGGAGTTGGGGCGCCGCGACGACAGCGACACTCGCGTTCGCTCGCGCTTTTCGCCAGCGTTTCCAGGACCAACCGCCAGGATCGCGACCATCCGACAGCCCCAACACCCCGGGGTTTCTGTGACGTCATCTGTGGCCACTGGACCACTTTCCATGCGTGGGCGAAATAGGACGCTAAACACACCACCAGTCGGAGACGCGACTGACAGACACTTTTTTCTTATGACCAATGTAACTGAAGACACACACCTCAGACCACCTGGCTGCTCACAGTCTTTTGTATAATGGATTAGCAGTGTGACAACGATTTTAGCGGAACTTCACGAGTTTATAAGCGCCAAAAAAAAAAAAAGATTGAAAAATAAAAAAAAAAAAAAATGTTCAGCAGCTTGATTTATCGTGATGAAACCAACTACACCGATTTAATTAAAAAAAAAAGAAACCTTTAATTAGGCGTTTTTTTTTTCGATACAGGAGATATCAGGTAGTCAGCCCAACGCGGCGAGAATACGAAGTAAAGTGGTTAGTTGGGCGAGTTGGTAATGATTGAACATGGTTAAAATTGCGCACAGACAGAAAGGAACAATTGCGCAATTGCGCAATTTTAACCATGTTCGAGAATACGAAGACAATGAAACAATGCCCGCATTGCTATTGAAAAAGGTCCGCGTACACCCATATATATATATATATATATATATATATATTTTTTAGAAGACGTGTTTTTTTTTGCCTTAAAACAACTACGCTACAAAAAAAATATTTTTGCACCGCATCAAGTGCCGTAGAATTATTCTTGGAAATGCGAGATTCGTAACAAGTGTCATTATGCTGGCTACAAAGGGAAATAAATCGCAATGAACGAAAATGCTCGACTATAAAGACAATGTGCGCGCAGGAAAATCACTTACGAGGCATCGTTGCGTGCGTTAGGTAATCGTGCAGTCTCGGGATTTTGTCTATTCCGGATTAATCTTTAGGGGCTCGCTCGCGTTCTTAGATTATGCTCAGCGCTTGGAAAAGAAACAACAATTAAAAATGCGAGCGTTTATTCTTTACTTGTAGTTTTCTCGTTCTTCGTAGAACGAATATTACGCTTTCAAAGACGGAAATAACAGCAGAGTTCGAGCGCAACTCTGAAAGCAATATATCATCGGTACGCGTCTAATTCCCCTTATAAGTGGCAAAACAACGTCGATTAACAAGTGGTCCGCAGCAGATGCAAACTGGTTTCGATCTAAACAAACATTGCTAAAAAAAAAAAAAAAAAAAAACACGGTATTTTTGGGTGAGGCGAGTGTGCAAACTTCATCAACGGGCACAAAGGATGCCGTTTTCTTCATAAAATGTATTCAGGACAAAATCGTTTGTTTTGTATCAGGTGGCGTAATTTTAGGTTACATGTTTAAGGAGAAATAAAAGTGGTATAGTTTCATTGCCGAGGCGGGAGAAATCCAGGAGTTTTAGCTCCTTTCTTTTCACCGTACTCTGAATGCCACACGTGGCATTGGATATATGTTTTAATTGATCGATTGATTGATTGATCAGGTTTAAGAATAAAGAAGAGAGGTCCTTACGAGCGAAAGGAAACACATTGTATTACAAAATGGTAATGATCAAATTTCTAGCCGCGCTCCTCTCGGAAGATCGCGAAACATCGCCAGCGTTGCCGGAAAGGGAGCCCGCGTCTCAAAGCGGCAACGACTTGCAGACACCGGAACGCGAGAAAAGGGCTTCGTATCCAACATCTCAGCGTCATCCAAAAAATGTATAAGCACAGACAGCTGCGAAGAGATCCTCGTGAAGAGCAGCCCTTGACGCCGAAAGCTGTCACAAAGATCGAAAGAAAAAAAAAATATATATATATAACGAAGCGAGACAAGAAATAAAGGAATATCAATATCAAACAGAAAGCTGGCAAAAGGAGCTTCCACTGGCGCATGATGCTTTTCAGTTCGATTGACAACCGCCACCTGACTGCTTCGATCAGGACACTGCTCCAGCGTGGCTTCTAATGCTCAGCCTCGGCAACAGTTGAAGGAAAGAGAAACGAGATATAGAGAGGCAGCTGGAATAGGCTGCTGATGCGAGCATTGCGGGTATTTACAAGCATCGCTCGCTTAGCATGTATCCGTGGGTCAACCACCGTCGCGCTCGCATGTAGACATTTGAGAGTCCTGGTTTGTGTTGACTCGCGTAATAAAATCCAATCCAATTCATGTTTTGCAGACGTAGTGATGCCGAATCGTGGCTAACTAAAAATCGCGGCTTGTCACATACAGTACTTTTCGCCAATGCAAGCATTGGCCTTATATTTGCTCTCGTCACCTTTTGACTGTCTACAACTACAATTTAAGTATTATTGGTACTGTTGAAGTCGGTCACAGATGAGGTCCTTTGTCTTGTAAATCACAACTTAAAAATATATTTAATCGAGGAACAACAACGATTTTTCTTATCGAAACAGGTGAATGTAAACCTAGAACGACGAAATGGCTTTACTGCAAAGCGTACGCGTGAACCAAACGCCATATAGAAATGGTTAAATTAAGCGGCTGGAGTAACTTGTATGGGTACTGCAAATGTAAAAAAAAAAAAAAAAAAAAAAACATTAAGAGTTTTTTTTTTTTTTTAAACAAGACATATTCGTTCTTGGAAGGTTGTAGGCGTCCGTGTTCCGGACCATTTCGTTTATCTTCTACGTTGAACATCTTCGGTAGAAAATCTTACGTAGACATTTAACATAGACAAGAACCACAAAAATAACACGATGAGTCGCAGGTGCGACAGTAGCTAGGACTGTGTTTGGCGGCGGGACTCAAGCATTATATTACCCCCCCCCCGCCCCCCCCCCCCCCCCCCCCCACATATTTTTTCCGTTTTCTCATGGGCCTTTATAAAGACGTACAATGTGCGACACAGCTTACTTTTAGCGTTTTCGTTCTGCGATTTATTCATAGGTTCTAGTGTCGATCATCAAATTTAATAAACTAAATTGATGTCCCACGCACGATAGCCTATCTGCACTACGCCAATATTTTATTATTATTATTACAGCAATTCAGCTGCAAGAGGAAAACGGGGAAAACACAGCAATCGTGCGTTCGTGCCAAAGTGTGTCGATCTCCGTACAATGGCTAATTACGAAATCCCGCACTGGGCACCATGTTCAAAATTTTACCTCCCAATACTTCCCGACTTAACGCCCCCTCTTCTTCTGCCAGAGCGATTCATCACTGTTTTGAACTAAGAGTGCACAGTTCCAAACGGTCATGCTTTTTTCGTGTTTTTTTTTTTTCCTGAAGGAAACAAAAGAAACAAGCAACGCCACAGAACGCGCGGATGTTCCGTTGATTGGATAAAGCTCGTCTTCGTGAGTCTTTCTTAGACTGTAAAGAGCTTTTCATTTTGAAACAGAGGCTCCGAATTACAAAGAATCATCGATTTTGCTCCAACTATCACATTACTGGGATTCAACACCCCCCCCCCCCCCCCCCTTTTTTTTATGGTTAGCTAAGAAACAACGTTTGACCCATGAAGAGCCCGTCAACAGTCCGCGAGAATCAATTATATATATATATATATATATATATATATATATATATATATATATATATATATATATATATATCTGTCGTGTTGTCACATGAGAGATGTTCTCGTTCCGAAGTAATTTTGGGTTTCAAGGCCAAAAATTACTTCGGAACAAGAATTTGTTCGGAAGTAATTTAGGACAAAAAGTCTCCCGAATTTCGCAGCATTTCTTTTTCCCGTACCCGATGGTATATAGGAAACGTCGACTCAAGTACTGGAAGTGCACCGGCTTGACGGGCTCGACATTCGCGCAACGAACAGCGCATCAGCAGGCCACCCAAATCGCAGCAAAAAGGCGCCTTGGGGGGCGTGAAGCCGGGAGAGAGAGGTCAGACATCAAACTCGGAGGACCCTCTGCGTCGCAAGGGGACAGACACCGTCGCGGCAATCTGCCAGATCGAATCCGCGCTCTACCCATAAAACAACAGCCTTCCTTTCCAATCAAAAATAACGCAGAAAAGAGTGGGAGAGACGAGAGCGTGTGACACGTAGTAACCGAGAATTTTCCAAATCCTAAAATTAGAGAGAGGTCCCGACGGTAGGACGGCATATACGCGTCGTGAGCAAGTCGGCGTGTGCAACTCGAAATAAAACGAATCCGTCGGCGTCGCGTATGTGGACGCGGTTGTCGCGCCCACGTTGACGGGAAGAGATGAGAATCGGCAGCAGTGCGACGTACGGCACGCTCTTCCCGGCAGCGGGGCACCGCGGCGCGGTAGAAACGATGAAGTGAGCGCTTATATTTATAAGTCGGCCACAGGGTGGTCTTTTCCCAAAACACCGGAGCGATGCAGGCTACGGGGGGGAAAAAACACGCCGAATGATGAGACACGTCTGTCGCTTCTCGTCGTTCTGATCGGTGATTTTCGTTTGCAGTAGTTGAGAAGATTTTTTTTTTTTTTGTGTGTGTGTTTAAGGGTAATGGCTGGCTGACCGGTGCCAAGAACTGTGCATAATCGCAGGGGCCTCGTCAGGCTATATCGCCTTTTGCCTCTTTCCCGATGTTTTACTACTAAGCAATAGTACATTATATTTACGAAACAAACCCTATATTATTTTACGAATGGTTTAACGAGGAAAGTTAAAATTTTTATAAACTCATCGTTAAAAGCTGTGGGGATTACCCGCGGGCAATTTCTTTGGTCCAAAAGATTCAACATGAACCCCACAGTAATTCTACCAATCAGAGCCTATTCCTCTCTTAAGCAGACAAAAATGACGCCTTTCTTTCTCCTAAGCTTCTCTTACCAATACAAACTCCACACAATCAATTATAATCATCCCCCTTTCTTTATTGCCTCGCCCCAAAAATTTTATGAATTTAATACTAAAACCACTTCGCCTATATTGTCAGCGGGTTTCCACGGCATTGTTTTCAGTCCGCTGAAATGCGATATACTGGGAATATAGCTCGCCTGGGAAAAGACACCACGGATAGATAGCGACATTTTTTGACTTACTCTTCACCATTATAAAACTGAAGTGTTCTATTTTTATTGCATCAAACTATCGTCACACTGCAAGTGTCACATCAATGAAAATAATTTATCTTTACCATCTCTCTCTCTACCTCTGCGTCATAAATTTTCACGTTTATGTTTATTTCATTAAATTAATTTTCATAATCCCATGTTACGAGATCAAATGATAACTCTTCCCTTTTACGTCTCATCTCGTGTGGATCATCAGAATAAAGTTGGAGCCCCAAACTCACTAATAATGGCATTTCACCCATCTTTCCTTTCTCGTATAGCGCAAGAATGTAACCACCTCACGGGTTTGATTGCTATTATCACTGACCCTAACATGATTCAAAATGCTATTATACTAACCGTCTTTTTTTTTCCTATAATATTAATATTGTTTATTTGTTACAGTTTCACTACCCGTTTTTGTATCTGTTCGTCCCCTCTATAATGCCCTCGAGCCCTTAGGGTATAATGAATAAATAAATGAATATAAATACATAACACTCGATTGATTGCAGTTCATTTAAACTCCAGGGTAAGGACTAGCGTATGAGCATTTAATGTGCGTGTTAAAAAAACAAACAAAAAACGCGTCCTTAAAAAGCTTTCTTAGCGATCACAAAGCAACCCGTCATACAATTGCAGTAGCCAACATTGATGCCCATTTTCACGCATTGAAGGGGAAAAAAACCAACGGTGGATATACCTCCTGCATGCAGTGGTCATATAGGAATGGCAGATTTATGCTGCGAATTTCAAAAAAAGTGCAGCGTCTTGCTGTATAAACGCATAAAACATCTAGTCTAAAAATTAAAAAAAAAAAACATTATTATGACGAACTTCTATCACGTTTTGCACAATTTTGGTGCCTCCTAATTTCGCTTCCAATGTAATGTTACTTAATCCCATTTTCCACCGGCTGGGGTGGTTCGTACCTTGGCAAGACAAAACAAACCACTGTGGCGACTCGAACCAGAGCTCACGTTAACATAACGGCAACAATTCGACATAAAATCACATAAGCGCTAAAAGTTGCAGATTTTTAACTCCTTATAATCACGGCTGCCCAGAAAAAAAGAATAAAAAAAGAGCCTGGATGAAGACTGATCAGAAGATATCTACACTCTAAGAAAAGTCCGTGCGTCTACTTCTCCGCACAACACTCGACGAGCCAATCACCGAAACTTACGGAGGCAGCTCAGCGAATGGCGATGCCGAAACATATGTTTAGACCAAAAAACGCCGCCTGAGTTGCGACATTAAGCAATGCAAAACGTCACGCTGGCATTGCTTAATGTCACAACTCAGACTGCGTTTTTTGGTCTAAACATATGTTTCGGCATCGCCATTCGCTGAGCTGCCTCCGTAAGTTTCGGTGGTTGGCTCTCCGAGTGTTGAGCGGAAACGTAGACGCAAGGGATTTTTTTTTAGAGTTTATATGTATCCTTCTGATCACACTGCAAGCGGACAGGTAGCTACGACACCTTCTGTCCTACACTAAGTTTTTTTTTCGCACTCAAAAGGGCGACGAAGGTAATTTTAGACGCCCATCCTTCCTTGTAATCTTGTCATAACCATACCTTTCAGACAACTAATTAAAACTGACCTCCTATATATAACAACACGCTTGCAGGGACCGGGCACAATCAAAAAGAGGTCCATCGCCACAAACACATACAGTTCGAAGAAGAAAGAAAACACAAAATGCCAACTTAAAAACAAAACAAAAATTGTAATAGCTTAAAAACTGTATTCACGTTGACAACATGATTGGGCCAGGGGTGTCCTCCCCCTTACTCCTTCCTCGACGAAGCGTTCGAGTCAAGTAAGTCTCGGCCGTGTTAATTAGAACGCGTCGACTTTGTCGATAATCATAAATACTGTCCTGCAAAAAAAAAAAATTAAACCAAGAAAATAAGTTTCGACACCTAGGGACGCTCTGATTTTATCAGTGTCTGAGCACGGCGTGAACTTTAATGTTGGGTTTACACAGCGACGTCTTTATCCCGGACCGATCGGGGATTGGGCGGCTGATGGTGCGATATCAAGAGACGGCTCTCATGGTGACGGCGCGACAGTGGCGACCCGATGCAGGGGAGCTGCTGGAAACATGGCTCAGAGGCAGCGGACTTTATCCTCAATTTACAACTCGCCTTATGTGTTCTGAGAAAGAAAGAGTTCTCTTACGTGCAGCGCGGCTCTGATCTCTTTAATAAACGATGGACTCATGGAGATATTGGTGCTGACTTGCAATTAATAGTAGACGATAATAATCCCTTGAAAAGGGGAACAAGGGGGACAGAGGACAAACCCAAATCTCCAAACACAGCTAGGCGACTGGTGCGTGACGGAAAAGATCCGCCTGGTTCTGGTATCGAATCAGGGACCTTTCCATCGCCAGTGGAGCGCTCTACCAGCTGAGCTAACCTGGAATTAGACGTCAGTAGAGCAAAGGGGTTTTATCTCTGCTCTGCTGCCGCCTAAATTCCTTGTTAGCTCAGTTGGTAGAGCGCTGCACTGGAAATGGAGAGGTCCCTGGTTCAATACCAGGACCAGGCGGATTTTTTCGGTCGCGCACCTGTCGCCTAGCTGTGTTTAGAGATTTGGGTTTGTCCTCTGTCCCCCTTGTTCCCCTTCTCCAGGGATTATTATCGTCAATCGTGGACAGCTCGCTTGCACCTTTGCATTAATTGCATTATCAAAATAAGTAGCTTTTTGGCGGTCCGGGCGAACTTCTGCCATGGCGTTTACCTCGAAGTTCATTTTGCTGTGGAAGGCTTGGGATGCTCAAGTGTAAACATTTGCAAACTATTAGCGGCGAGATCAGAGCCGTTTATACTGAGAGAGTTTGCCAATGGGCGGAGCTTGGTGGCCGCTAGAACAAGCGGATTTCGCGGTAACACAATATGGCGTTACTTCTTTGTCTTGTTCATTCCTGAGAAATCGCGTAGAGTTCCTATGAGTCAGAGCCACAATATGGCGGACGGAAGTAGTCATCCCCCGGTTGTCGGACTACGCTGCTGTGGTTGTCAGGCTGTCAAAATCTCCTTAAGAAGGCCAAACTCTCTCAGTATAAACGGCTCTGGGCGAGATGTTTTGGTGGCGCCCTCCTGTGGTTCCCCCTTGTGACGTCATTACCTCGCAAACAACAAGTTCGATGGTGTTTGTTATTAGCATGGTGGCAGCTTGAAATCATTGCGCTCTCAAAGGAACACTGCCAACACCGTCAAAATTAAAGTTGTTTTATTCCTCTTATTTCCGTCGATGATAAATCCCCTTTCCGACGTCACAGTCAGCGTTCGGTCAATCGTGGAAGGCCGACCACAGCGACGCTTTCGGTCGCGCACGGGGCTAATACTCGCGTTCACTTCAAGAACCATAGTAAAAAAAAAAAGAAAAATACGGCTCCTCGCAGAACGTTGCTATCGTTTCCTGTCATGTGTTGAATTAAGATATATGCAGGTGCATCTTAGACTAGTTTTATGGTATTTTATCACCACATACACGTTTCAAACGCCAAGAGCATCGCTTCTTCTTTCGACAACCAAGTCGTGTGAGTACTACTTCGCGTAACGTTTATTTAAAGCGTTTTCTTCTTTCTTAATGTGACAACGAGTTAAGGGGGCATTCACTGCACGCCATATTTGAGGGCGATGTTCAAAGCGCATGCTCAGAAAATCTCACATTAATAGGCTGATGAGACCGGCAATCTTGATGGTGTGGAATGCACGTTGCAAAAGAACTATGGAAGCTCAACATGAGCACGTGCTCAGAATTCGGGCATACAGCTATGGCCGCCAGTGAATTCTCCCTATGTGCAAAAAAAACAAAAAAACATCAATGTTTTCTTTTTCTTATTTTTTTGATGCACGCACACAAAGTGGTGATGAACACCTCCAGTAATCTCGTCACCATTTGCTCTCTCACCTTTTCCCCGCCGTCGTTCTCTCCAAACTACAACCATCCAGCCTGTAAAAACTTTCAAGAATAAAATGAAGAAAAAAAATTCACCACGTGAGCCGCACATTACGAGAACAACACCAAATGAGTTTAACGGCCTAAGCGATTGTCCTAGATGAGCACATTCCACCCCACTTGTAGTTTTAATTAGTTTTTCATTTGCGAGAGAAAAAGGGGCGCACGAATCGGATCTAAACGCTTGTTCGTGCTAATTCTGTCGAGCTCTCTATTTGATATGTTTGCGAGCGGTGGTCTTTGATAGAACTCAATCCACTATTCCATAAAACCGTGGTCACACTGGTCATACACCATACAAAAGACAGTCTGCAAGCACGAGTCACCGCAATGTCCGTGGTTCGAATGCCGCCTGCCAAGTTTTCTCCTCGAACGCATTGCCATGCTGCATTCGAAGCACAGATACCGCGGTGACTCGCGTTCGAGTCTGCATGCAGACTGTCTTTTGTATGATGCATGATCAGTGTGACCCCGTCTTTAGTGTAAACACGATGCGCTTCATAAACTTGCTTTAAAGGGGTCATGAAACGAATTTTGGGCTGGGATAAATGATTTTAAATTGGGACTTTACTAATCGCATATCGTTTAGTTGGCCAAAAGAAAGAGGGTAGAAAGTCAACAGCCAGCTTTTCGGTACGAACATTTGAAAATATAGCGGACTATTTTGTACCTTCTTTCCTTCGAAAGCTCTCCGCCTTTTCACTATGATACATCCGCGGTTCCCAAAGCTCGTCAGCGGTTCCAACCTGACGTCAGCCGAGCCCAGCTCACGCATTGGACACGAGAACTGCGTCACTCGGACGTATGCGCTCGTCAACAATAAATCCGTCGACGAATATTCGGATTCACGTTCGTGGCCAATGAGTGCCCTGACGGAACTTATCGTCACTGGGGAATGACAAGTTCTATGGTGTGCATGAAAAGCGCGGTGGAAGCTAGGAGTCATCGCACCGGTGCCGAAGAATGTCACGACGACGTGATTTCACAATTCGCATTTGAGTTGAGGGTTAAAGCTAAGGAGGAAGAAGTAGGAAAATCGTTTCATGACCCCTTTAAAGACCTGTTCACACATGCAGCGGAGCACTACTATGCTCTGTTTCACCTTATGATGTACCGCAGGAAGGCTACAAGCGCGAGCTCCTTGCTCTGGGGTACATCTCGGCGGCACAAGCTCTCGGAGCGATGCAACAATTTTTGTACTTTGCGCAAACACTGCTTAGAACGGACCACTGACGTTAATGATCTATAAAACACGCGTTCGTTATTCATCCCACGCAGTAGAAGTCCCAGAAAAAGATTCAAGAAAAACAAGCAGCGTTCACCCCCTCAACTCGCAGCCAGGACAAGCGGCCACGCGATCTGGAGCCGATCATATCCCGCCACTGTTGATCATAGCCACGTGCTGGGGTTGGCAAAGCACACGGCACGCGCTGAGTTCCAGACATTGTTATGGCTCGGCTATTGTCGTCGTTGCAGCGATTGGACACGGGCCACTACCCGAATGCTTCTCGAGCCAGTAATTATCACGAGCCCAAATCGAGTGCCCACGCAATGCTCGGGTCCAATCTATGAACCGCATTCGAATATCGTCATATGGGTGTACTGCGATCCCCACGTTACGTCATAAAATTTTTCAAAGGAGAGATTGAATGAAAATGCTCGCTTTTGGGCTTGAAATTACACCGCAACAAAGGAGTTTCTTGGCTAGTGGCGTTGCGTGCGAGTATCCTTGAGCCCCACTAGTGCCAGTAAGCTGGTGTAAAGTGAAAAACATTCCAATTGAATATCGTTGCACCGCTCCTTTAAAGGGACCATGAAGGCAGTTTCGAAGTTTTATTTGACGATTGAAATGGATGTCAGGTACGTCTCAGATACTGTTGACCAAGTTCTAGCCCGAACAGAAGTTTGGGTGCCGCACCAATCGAGCAAACAGGCGCGGTAATAATAGCGCCGGGAACGATGCCTGAGACCCCACCGAGGCGGCGGCAGAAAGGTGAACTAAAGTGCGCCATTGAAGCGTGACGACAACGGGCTCCTCGTCTGGCGATTGGTTCAAACGATAGACGCGCTCTTGGTTTCGATTTCGGTGGTGAGATGTGATGAAAAAAGTTCATTTGAACGTTGGATAATCTTTTAAAGTTGTAGTTGGTAATTAATAGGTTTCATACCGTGCATAAAAGCATAATCTGAAGCGATCCCTCCGTTTGTCACTGGTTGAACGCATCCCGCACTGCTACCTCGGGCGCGTAACAAGCATCGAGCAACCATGGAAAAAAAAGAAAAAGGTACGAGCGCCGGGGGTGGCGGACTTTTGGTTCTGGTTTCGTGCGTCGTCTCGTGTTCGCTTTGCGAACTGGTGTCTCACCAATCATGCCGCGTTTATGTGCAGTAGTAGGTTGCGCGAAAGGTCGGCTAAAGACGTGTGGTCGATCGGGCGACGTTAGTTTGCATAAACTGCCGTCCGATGCAGCAATGCGCAGCATTTGGTTGCGCGCCGTCGTCTTGCGTAGAGCTGTGGACAGCGGTGTCAGGATTTGTCCGTTGCATTTCCGACCAGAAGACTTTGAGCAGCACCTTCACGTCAGCCGGAGTCGCTCTGAGGCGGCGACCGAGGAGCTAGTGGTAGGTCTGGGGCGCCTTCGTAAAGCGCCAATCCAGAGTTCTGCGTCCTTACCAGCATCTCCCGTTCAGTCGGCGTGAGGTCGCTGAACGGGAGCTCAAACTCGTTTGCGAGCGCGGCGTTGTCGCCCATTTCTTCCAGGTTTTCTTCACAGACCGCCGTGCACTATAGCGAACCACGGGAACCACACTGAGTGTGCACTAAATCCTACCGATGCCGACAGTGCTCCCTGACGTCACTTCTCTTTCCAGAGGCGAAAAAGGGAAGAAATCTGAATGTTTGTTTCGGTTTCGCAGATTTATTTGCAGGTACAGAAATAAAACTCACAAAGTTCTAGAAAAAATTGGGTGGCATGCCAGGACCCCAATGCTTCCGAAAACACCTTCTTTTAAAAAAAAATTAAATTGCCTTCATGGTCCCTTTAAGAGCGGCTGCCAACGCTATGAGCTCGCGCTTGTAGCCTTCGCTGCGGTACAACATAAGGTGAAACGAAGTATAGCATAGCGCTAACCTGGCGCTAAGCGCGTGCTGACGGGAGCGTTCACCATCTTTGTATCGCACCGTCAAAATTGTTGCTCGTGGCAGACGATAAGTAGCTGGCGACATTTGAGCTGCGCTACATCGGCGCTTCGCTGCATGTGAGAAGCGGCCTTAACTCTGTGAGTTCGGTGATGTACTTCATAAACTTTAGTACGTAATTTTTATTTAAAAAATACAGGGCGCGACACACTTAGCACGCCCACGCGATAGACGTTTTTTTAAATATTCCTTTTAAAGTTTTATGTACAGTTCTTTTTTTTTAAATTTTAGTGTAGTGAAATGTACCACTGTCGCGCACCTTCTATAGGTGGTAAAATGCTTCCCTCGACAATGACTAAACGAGGAAAATTCGTTAGAAAATACAGTGACGTCGTTTTCGCTCCAACTGCGTCACGCAGCGCACAAGCCTATTCGCCCGGCTATTCCCATATCTCCCAAAAAAGAAATACTTGGCAAATACCCCGAGGTCGAAAACAAACTTTCGAGAAAAACACAAAACTGCAGTATCGGCGGTGGGATTCCGTGCCCCTGAAATCGGTTGGACAGCGTTCCGGCTCAGTCGGCCTTTCTACAGGGTTCAAACAAAATCCTGTCCCGTGACCCGTAGATCGGACTGATGCGCACTCTCTGCGTGGTTACGCGGAACAAAAACCCACCGCCCTTGGTATTATGACAAAAATACGATCGACCTATATCCAGATAAATACAGTCACGCCTATGTGCCCCGGCCCTTCTGGTTGATCCGTCCTACGTATACACGTCGTCGTCAATTGCGCCCGACGTATGTCATTTTGCTACCGGTTACAGTGCGGGCCATCGCTACTCGAGCAACGCAGTCGATCGTATTACGATCGTATGTAGATTGCGCACTCCTTTCGCGCACGAATGACCGCTCGCCTATATATCCTCGTTGACCATACATTCAGCCTCGGGCCAGATTCACGATACATCTCGACCATAAAACGTCTCCAACGTATACGCATTTTTTAACGTTAATCGCTTCTGTACAAAAGAACGCTTCCCCGAACCCCTAATAGCGTTTACGAGAATTCATTTTATTCCTGATTATTTTAGTAACCGGTACACCGGAACGATGGTACCGCCACTTCGGGATAATAACGAGCACCGATAAGCGGAGTAAAATGCTGCGCTAATGAATTTTACAATGTAGCGGTTTGCTCTCGAAAATTGGGCTTCGATTTACGGAAGCGCGGCGAGGCTATCCATCCGTACCAGAAATACACGAGCAGGGACAGCACGAAGCTGGACTTGAGCCAGATTAGCGTCAAGGCGTGATCAAACGTCGCGTGACGCCTGAGCCTAATCACGGGCCACCGAAACACTGCACACTGAGCACAAGTTTGCTTTTTTTTTTTATGCGGGAAATACATTTTTTAGCTTATTACGCGCGCGAATAGACGCTTACAGCGAAAATCACATCGACAGAAATGTGATGTAGCGCCTCAAGCATCGAGCAATTAGAACACCTGAATCTTGGACTTTTTAGAAACATCTTTTTTGTTTTATGTGCGCGCGTGTGTGTAGGGAGAGTTGGTTTGTTATGAATCCTAACTGCTTAAAAAGGTTGTTTTTTTCTAATTCCTCCCCCCCCCCCCCCCCCCGCCTCTTTTGTTTTTGTTTGTAAGCTTAGTTTCTGGAATTAGAGCTCATTTGAAAAGAGCCCCGAAGTAGGATAAATGTCGTGACTACATTCAAGCACGAACGAGACGCTTTTTGGAATTAGGGCTCATTTGAAAAGAGCCACGACGTGGGCTAAATGGCGTGACTGTACTCTGTTTCACCTTATGATGTACCGCAGAAAAGGCTACAAGCGCGAGCTCCTTGCTCTAGGGCACATCTCGGCGACACAAGCTCTCGTGCCTTAAGAGCAGCTCCCAACGCTATGAGCTCGCGCTTCTAGCCTTCTCTGGGGTACAACTTAAGGTGAAACTGAGTTTTTTTTTTTTTTATAGTTTCAAGCAGAGACGAGGCACTTTTTTCCTCTTCTTTATTTCTTTACCTTTTCCGTCTTCAGTTTTTTCACCTTAAAGGGGCCATGAAACAAATTTTGGGCTCGGGTAAATGATTTTAAATTAGGACTTTACTAATCGCATATCGTTTAGTTGGCCAAAAGAAAGAGGGTAGAAAGTAAAAAGCCAGCTTTTCGGTACGAACATTTGAAAGTATAGCGGACTATGTTGTACCTTCATTCCTTCGAAAGCTCTCCGCCTTTTCACTATGATACATCCGTGGCTCCAAAAGCGCGTCAGCGGTGCCAACCTGACGTCAGCTGAGCCCAGCTCACGCATTGGACACGAGAACTGCGTCACACGGACGTATGCGCTCGTCAATAATAAATCTGTCGACGAATATTCGGATTCGCGTTCGTGGCCAATGAGTGCCCTGACGGAACTTATTGTCACTGGGGAATGACAAGTTCGATGGTGTGCATAAAAAGCACGATGGAAGCTAGGAGTCATCGCACCGGTGCCGAAGAATGTCACGACGACGTGATTTCACAATTCGCATTTGAGTTGAGGATTAAAGCTAAGGAGCAAGAAGTAGGAAAATCGTTTCATGACCCCTTTAAAACTTCAAACGCTAAAGCCTGGTTCAGACAGTTGCGTTTGACTGCGTTTGACTGCGTTGCGGCAGCGAGAAACCAGGACATTCCTCCTGCACATAGCGCGTGCCGAGAGATTCCTTAAATTGGGTTCCACGCTTCATACGAAGCACAGATGTGCCGGTGACTGGCTTTCGGTTCTCGCCGCAACGCAGTCAAACGCACTCAACCCCAAGTGTCTGAACCGGCCTTAAGGGCCGGTTCAGACACTTGCGTTTCAGTGCGTTTGACTGCGTTGCGTCGAGAACCGAAAGCGAGTCACCGACACATCTGCGCTGCTTATGAAGCTTGGAATCCAAATCAAGGAATCATCTTGGCACGCGATATAAGCAGCAGGGATGTCCTTGTTTCTCGCTGCCGCAACGCAGTCAAACGCAGTCAAACGCAGTCAAACGCAACTGTCTGAACCAGGCTTTACCCGCGGAACCGCATCAAATATGTTCCAAGCATGTTTGCTTCACATGATTCGATCATTTCTGCATACAGTATTCGTATTGCCCATGTGATGGCACCATCGTACAAAAAAGAAGCAGGCATCAGACGTGTCGACAGACTATCTTTTGTATACGCTCTATTAATTAGCAGTCGTGCTGCAGCTTAAAGGGGAACTCCTGCGATTTTTCGAGGTACACCGACAAACTATATATATATACTAAATCCCCGGTGTTTACCATTTTTCCGGTATGCTATCTACTTTCGCGATATTAGTTATTGTGAAAGTGGAAAAATTAACATGTGCCAAAAACCAACATTCAAATATACCCGTACTTTTCAGTGCCGTCCCGTCGGTGGAAGGCAGGCTTGCCAGTCGAGCAAGCAGTGTAAACAAATGGACTATGGGCGAGTATTTTTTCCCTGCTGATGCGCGGGTACTGGAGCGAGCTTCCAAAGCATTCATTTGACACCACGAAACTGCTTGTAATCAGTTGGGAACAAAAGCTATACGGTCCAAAGAGTGATATGCCTTCCGCTGGCGTCACTTTTTCGTTGTTGCCGGTAGAGACTCAACTTGAAAGACACGGTGAGGACCAAAACTGTATATTCAATAACATCGCAAAAGAAGAAGAACAACAACTAATATTTGAGATATTATTTCCGCCATGTTCGTTGGTGTGTTTAGCAAATTTTCAGGCATATCGCGGGAAACGTGAAGAGATCGTCAGAACACCTTTTTAGAGGCCAACCGTGGTCAATTCCGAAACTTCTGGGATTACGGGTGATTATATCATGTCAAAACTACAAATAAACAATTCTATGCCATTTGTTTTCTGAAAATTTACGTAGTTGTCTTGCAAACCTCGTTTAAACGAAAATCCCAGAGCGAAACCGAAACCTTGCCCGCTGCAGGCAACAATGGTCCGGCTCGTCAAGTACTGGGCATCACGTGGTGCGGTGACGTCGGCTATGTCATCAACGAATGCGGCGCCATGGCCCCACGCTCTCTCTATGATCCGAAAGCATCAACTATCCCATAGAGCAAAGCCACCGTCCGTAACGGCAAAAAAAGAAAAAAAAAAAGAAAAAAGAAACGCAAATGAAATATTGATTTTCTCATTGGTTGAGCAAGACGGCTCCTAGATAGCCATTGGCGGCAGCTTCACGAGAGCGCGCGGCCGGCCGCCGCTCTCGTGTCAGGCGTTGCCAGAGGGGGGCTGTGGGGCTGCCGGCCGATTCTGCTCCTCGCAGCGCCGAGTAACATGGCGGCGCCGAAGGCATCATCGGCGGCTGCAACCTCGGCAGTAGCGAAACGCGGCCGTCCACGCCAGCACACCGCGGACGAACTAAGGGACCGAAAGACGACATTCATGCTTTCGCATTCACAACTCATAAAAGTGCTTAGGTGCCCTCGGAATTTTTTTTTCTCTCTCGCCCTCGCGCTCCACGCCTCGAAAAGTAAAAACAAACAAAACAATTATTCCACTTGCTGACGTATACCGCGCAGTGTTGGCAGTGTCCACACAGTTGACTGCGTTGCTTCGCGCGCCTCGCGTCACCCGTTAGATTGGGCGGATTTTGGTGACCATGGAGCCGCTCCGAATTCGTTGGTCTGTTTAATAAACTAGTAGGCGGAATCGCGTCGTAATACTTTAAGTCTAGACCTTTCAAATGATACGACACAGGACTGCGTTGTTTTCTCAATATCGAAATTTGATCAGAGTTGCCCTTAAAGGGGTACGGAAACAAAATTTTAGCTCTTATTTATTTGTTTAGCCAGAAACTACGTTGTGTCAGCTCAGCACCTTAGAAACACCAATCTTCCACTCGTAAAGACACGAAAACTAATTTTAAACCGAATTTAACGATTTCTCAATACTACCTGCGCTCCTAAAAAAAAAAAAAAAAAAGTTCCTGTTTTCACATCCCTTTTCGGGTGCAACTTGCTTGTCCCAGGAGTTCGTCTCAAAGGGTAGCAAAGCCCCTTCCGCTTGGGAGTAACTTTTACACTCTATGTGAGGGTGCACCTGTGCTTCATTGGGGAGAGAACCTTATCTCTAATGGGGAGCAGTAGCCTTTATTTTAGGGGTGTAATTTTACTTCCATTAAGAGGTAATAGGGCATATTATTGGGTTGAAGGTTTCACCCTTTTTGGGTGTGACAGCACAAGCTTGAAGGGCGCAACTTCACCTCTTCTAGGGGGCAATAACAGTCAACAAGTTTACACCCCCTTTGGAGCGGCGTCAATCTTACTATGATACTGATTGGAAAACTGCCTAGGAGCCCGCATACAAAAAGTGGCACCGATCAGTATCCGAAAACCAAACTAAACGCGACCGCATCGCCGCCATGTATCCCGCAGCGACCACTCAGCAAACTCGAAGGCTGCACGTATTCGTTCAAGGGCCGGTGGCGTCTTCTCGCAGTTAGCCAGAGTATCGCATACGATAGCGTTTCCTGCTACTCTCCGACTTTGGCTTTGATCGGCCCTTTCGGCGCCGAAATGTATACAGGATTCAAGGCTGCCAACTCCTGTCTCCTAAGCGGACGAGCCGCGATAGTTTGCCGAAGTCAGGACGCACCCAGGTCGGGACGCGCTACCTGAAAGTCACAGGTGAGGCATGGTTGTATATAAACAATATTAAATGTGTCGCAAAACCCTGTAAACTAAAATTGTACGCAAACATCACGCTCCTGTCATTTTGCACTAATCTTCAATAAAAGCTTATACAAAAACAGCTTTTTCCGTTTGTTTTTGCGCAAAACCATGGTTTCTAAAAGCGAGAAGTACCAGCGTTCCACCGCCGGCGAAGTCCAAAGGAGAACGACGGAAGTAACGTGAGGCTAACATTACCTTCTGAAAACGCATTTCAAATAGGGGGTGCTAGTATCTGTCCCCTCGAGGAGGTAATAAGCGAGGCACTTGCTTCTTCACCAGATTGAGGGTGTAAAAGTTAGTTATTCCACCCTTTTGGTAACCTTTTGGCAATCTTTCTTTTAGGAGTGATAGGGGACGCTAGTGTCTGTCTCCGTCCAGGAGGTAATAAGCAAGTCACTTCCTTCCTTACCCGATTGAAGATGTAAAAGTTGCTTGTTCCACCCTTTTGGGAACCTTTTTTTTTTTTTAAGAACGTGGTAGTTGGAAGGCGGATCTAGTTATGGTGTTGAATGCCTCCCGCCTTAGCGCCACTCACGGACGTACAGCGCAAATATATACACAACTCGGGCTTCAACGGAATCGCGATGCTTGGCGAAGAAATCCACAGTGCTTCCACAACGTGCATTCAACACCATTAAGATCGAGCAGACGATAGGTAGAAGCTCTCCTGGATGCGCTGTGAATAACGCGTTCAAATATGGCACCCAGGGGATATTTGAGGCGAGAAGTTTGGATATCGCCGCCTTGTGGAATGTTTCGACAACCCAAAGTAAGGATACTTCAACTTCTTCTGCTGGTGCAAGCACACGCAATGTCAAGTTTCTATGCACTACGAAAATAAAACATAACTGCATGGGTAGCACGTGCACTACCGTAGCCTCCTCTATACTGACAAAGCCTGGCAGATCGTCACGTGACGCGGCCGCCGAAAGTGAAAAGGTAGAGCGGCAGACACGAGTCATGTAACGGGCGCCCCGCTGCGGCGAGACGCCGAAATACACTTGTCCCGAGCAATGGAATGTCTGCTCGTCCTTCTCGAGTTTCTCGGGCTACCGCTTCTTTTCTCGTCGGGTTTGTAAACCATGTTTTGGGTCCTCGCCGCTGCAACGGCTGTGCGCTGAATACCTGACTCCCCGAGAAATGCTCTGTGCGATCGGGAAATGCGACCGGGCACTCTATGGCTCCGTCATCGAACTGCCAGGCTTTGTGAGTATAGAGGAGGCTATGGCACTACCCATAGTGAGGAAGACAGCAGCATCCCTCGCGAGCTTCTCACCGCGAAAATACATAGCTTGCAGGTGCCGCCATTGCCGGGTACTAGCGGTTATTTCTACTTACTGGTTAACTCGAGCTCCTGCTTCTGCGGTGTGGAACTAGCACAGTGAACCGAACGCTCACGGCACATATAATACCGGCATGGCCGCGAATGACGTTACTAGCAAGCTATGTATAGGTCAGCCCTCGGATATTACTACTAGGCCAGATTGTCACGCGTTGACGCCACCAAGCAGCAATGCTCGCAACTACAGTACCCTTGGCCATGCACAGAGGCCCTTGACGTCACGAGCGCGATACGGGTTGTGTTTCTCGCTGGTCAATTTTGAGGCGAGAGGTAGAGAGCTCGCGGTCACGTCATTTCGTTTACTGTTCCCCTTTAAAGGGCGATGCACCAGTTTTCATACTTTGCGCAAGTACCACTTAGAACGAATCCCTGACGTAAGGACCTATGAAACACGCGTTCGTTTTTCATCACACGCAATGAAAGTCGCAGAAAAAAGTTCAAAAAGAAAACGAGTAGCGTTCACCCTCTCAACTCGCAGCCAGAACAAGCGGCCACGTGATCTGGAGCCAATTATACGCCGCCAATGTTGATCATAGCAACACGCTAGGGTTGGTAAAGCGCAGGACACGCGCCGATTTCCAGACATTGTTATGGTTCGGCTATTGTCGTCATTGCCGTGACTGGACACGGGACACGACCCGAATGCTTGTCCAGTTATTGTTTATCACAAGCCCGAATCAAGTGCTCACGTAATGCTCGGGTCCAATCTATGAGCCGCATTCAAATATCGTCACTGGGAGGTACTGATACCGCCCAGCTACGTCATCAAGTTTTGCGAAGGAGAGATTGAACTAAAACGCTCGCTTTTGTCCTTGAAATTATACCGCAACAAAGGAGTTTCCTGTTCAGTGTCGTTGCGTGCGAGTATACTCAATACCACCTAGAACACAAGGCCTGCGCGTTTCCTCTTCTAAACGTCATCACTAGTAGATCCCCTCAGCGCCCCCTAGGTAGCCCGGATGAGCACCGTCGTCTGCTACATCATCTGCGACATCGTCTGCTCCATCGCCTGCTTCACTGGTTTGTGTAGCAGATAATGAAACAGATGCTCACGCCGAGTGTCTGTTGCTATAGCATACGATGAAGTTAGACGTTCACGTGGAGCGTCAAATGCATGAGTGAAAATGCCTTACTGCTGCGCGAAGGGCTGCAAAGCCCTTCGCTGGACGCTGGACGCTGGCACTGGACGCCATTTTCGAGGGCGCTGTTTATACTCCGGGTCGCTGCTTTGAAGCGTTCTTCCGCAGAATGAGCGCGCGCGCTAGAAATGCTCGTCTCAAAGCAAGGAGCGCGTGCTAGCTCGCGCTTGTGGCCGAGGGAGTGTTCGCGTGCGCGTTGCAAATGAACTGGAAGCTCGCAATCAGCTCGCGCTCAGCAGTCACGCACACAGCTGTGGCCGCAGGTGAATGCGACGTAGTTGCGAATCGGCCCATACTCTCGTCAAGCTTCAGCCTGTTTGCCGCTTGGGGCGGGTCGGGGATCTACTAACGAAACGTCATGCGCAGGCCTTGTATTCTAGGTGGTATTGGTATACTTGGGTCCCACTAGTGTCAGTAAACTCGTGTACAGTGAAAAGAATTCCAAGCGAATATCGTTGCACGGCCCTTTTACCTCACACTCGAGAGAGACGCCGGCTGCAGTATACGGCGCTGCTCGTGTATTCTTCGCTGCGACGTGCGCGGTCGAAAGCGTCGAAATGGTCGGCCTGCCACGATTGGCCGAATGCTGACTATGACGTCAACAAAGGATTTCTCATCGACAGTGATAAGAGTAATGTAAGAACTTCAATTTTCACGCTGTTGGCAGTGTTGGTTTAAGAGCACCATGATTTCAAACTTCAACCACGCTCTTTACAAACACCATCGAACTTGATGTTCTGGAGGCAATGACGTCACGAGAGGGAACCACAGGGGGCGCCACCAAAATTCCTCGCCGCTAATAGGGTGTTTCACGTCAGGGTGACAACAATTCCTACAATGAGTGTATTCCAGGGCAAAAAATACTTTTTTCGGGACCGGATTATTCGTGGTGGCGGACGTCAGAAAATGCGCGATACATAAGGTACATTTATACTCCAACGTAACGTCGACGGGCGCGGCGTAGCGCAGCGCGCACAGGTACTGATTGGTCGCAGATATCGAGTTCCTGGTTGCCGGCCAATGAAAGGCGCGCGTTCTGCGCTACGCTGCGTTCACTGCGCTCAACGTCGGAGTATAAACAGCCCTTTACTGTAGTTCTGTGCAGCTCAAGAAAGTAGGGCGAGGATAAGACCGGCCTGGGAGGAGGAAGCAGACAAAACGCTAAAGAGAGAAGGAGGTTTCCCCCTCTCTTCTCCAGCATTTCGTCTGCTTCCTCCTTCTCGGCCCGTCTTACCTTCGCCCTACCTTCTTGAGTTGAAACGGACTATAATTAGTTCGCAAATGAATTGAAAATGACTAATTAACTTTTTAATCAGTGAAAATAGACATATATGGTTTCATTTAGAAATTTGCTAAGCGTAATTGAAAACAACTAAATCAGCAGAAAGACTTTAAGCGCGTGAGAAGCGTAGTAATGCACTAAAGTTATCACTCCTGGAGCAGGAACAGTGCTAGGGGTTGGGGTCACGGCGCGCGCGTCATTTTTCCGTCTCTTATTAGAGCCCCAGCCTCGTACCTGCTCCACGAGCGGTAACTTTAGCGCACTACTGCGCTTCCCACGCGCTCAAAGTCTTTCTAAAATGACTGATTGAAGGCCGGTTCACACATACAGCGGAGCGCTAAGTTAGCGCTACGTGAGCGTTCTAAGGAGCGCTCATGTGGCGCTTCCTAGCGCGAGATGTAGCGCTCGGTTAGCGCTTCAGTAGCGCTCTGTTAGCGCTCCAGAAGCGCTAACAGAAGCGCTTTGTTAGCGCTACTGAAGCGCTTTCTTAGCGCTCCCACGCTCCTTGTGCCGTGCTTGCTGCTGTGGAACAGAGCGTGCACGGCAATTCCTTTGTTGTTGTTTTTCCTTTGGCATTGAAAGAAGAGGAAGTAAAAGAGCCGCTCTCCAAGCAAAGGGTTGGGCAGGCGATCATAAACTCTGAGCGATTAATTGATTGGGTACGACCTCATCGCTTTCTATTCGATATGCGTGATCCTGGTTTCAAAGACACGCAGTTAAAGATAATCGCCTTCGAAAGAGCTCTGTGTCTCGGTCCCTCAGCTAGGAACACGGTTCGCCGGGTACCCGTCGGTATCTCGGTGGCGAAAGATTTCTGGCACCCAGAAGGCTCCTCTGGGCGTTAAGCCGTCCACACACATATGCACTAATCGCGTATGTAAGAGCAGTTGTCTCATTTCTATTTCAGCACCCCACATGTCCGCCATGGTGCTGCTGATGCACACCCAACCACAGGAACCGGAACCGCAGTGCACGCGCTAATCCGCAGCACCGCGGTACAAGGAGCGCTAACAAGGCGCTACTGGAGCGCTAACAAGGCGCTACTGAAGCGCTAACAGAGCGCTACTGAAGCGCTAACAAAGCGCGACAAAATCGCTAATCGCGCGCTATATTAGAACTAAGTCACGCGCCAGAAGCGCCACATGAGCGCTCCTTGGAGCGCTCACGCAGCGCTATCTTAGCGCTCCGCTGTATGTGTGAACAGGCCATGAAGGCCTGTTCACACATGCAGCGGAGCGCTACAAGCATAGCGCTGACTTCGCGCTAAGCGCGTGCTGACGGGAGCGTTCACCAGCTTTGTATTGCACCGTCAAAACTGTTGCTCATGGCAGACGACAAGTAACGGACGGCATGTGAGAAGCGCTACATTGGCGCTTCGCTGCATGTGTGAACCGGCCTTTAGTGGTTTTCGATGAAGCACAGCAAGTTTCTCATTGGAACCATATGTCCGTTTTCACGAATTAAAAAAGTTAATTAGTCATTTTAATTAATTAGGAAACTAATTAGCAAGTATCCCACATTTTCTGACGTCTGTCACCACGAGTATAATGCGGTCCCGAGAAAATTACCTTTTTACCTCGAATACGCTCATTTAAGAAGTTTTGTCTCTCTTACATGAAACACCCTGTATATAATATATACAGTATATATATATATATATATACATATATATATACGGCACGAGCATTTGCATTTAAAATGAAATGAAACTTTAGCAACCAAGGCGGTCAACGTACAATATCTGAAGATCCCACAGACAAAAAGTAATGTCTCGAGTCATCTCACGCTTAAACAAAAATATACATTTGAAAAAACCCGAGTTCTTCTACCTCTAACCCCGGAAACCGATCCGTCGACCTCTGGGACACTCGAGAACTGAAACAGGCCGGACCTCAGCACACAACGAGCAACGCAACTTAAAAAAAAAAAGAAAAGTATACATATATAGATAAAGAGCGCATAAGAACGAATGATTCATACACGCAACATACGTAGACACGGCACGACTATACAAAGCGTAGCACTGTGCATTCATGTCTGGTGTCTCCACTTTTTTGTTTTCCTAAAAGAAGAAACACGGCACCGCAAAAACACACACAAAAAAAAGAAATATTGCGAGATACCTTCCAAGTTTACAACCGCTGTGTCGCGCATACACAGCACATGTACGCTGTACATCCAACAGAGGTGTCGCCGTCCCAACACCTTCGAGCTGACCTTTCTCTCACGTGTTCTCCCCTCCTCTCCACACAACACGTAAGAATCGGCAGGCACGCTCGGCAGAAAACTACGCCTTCGAAAATTGAGACATCCCGCAACGAACGCAAAAAATGACACAGTAAGCGATGCGAAAAAAATAAAAACAAACAAAAAAACTCGCGCACAAAATTGGAGGTGCACATCTCTCTCCATCCCCGGAATCACGATGGCTTCGAAAATGACGCCCTTGGAAACGAAGAACACCGTTGTTTTGCTCGGCCATGCAATTCTTCCGGAAGAGAAGAAAGAAGAAGCTGACCGGCTGTTTTGTGCTTGAGCGGGTCGCGGCGTGATTTTCGTCCGGACTTTTCGTGAATGCCTCCAAGTCTTCATCTCTTTCGCCTCTCGTGGTTTTGAAGGGAGAACAAGCCTGCAGCAACATTGCTGAAAGGCTCGCGTTGCCGCGATGTGCCGCCCCTAAACAATACTTGCGGGAGAAGACTTTAGAGAGAGAAAAAAGAAAAACAAAAAAAAAAGGAAGAAATAATCTTCTGTTTTCGTGGTGGTTTCCGAACGCGTCCAGTATAACCGCTGCCATATCCGGGGATGTAAAAGAGTGTAATCGCAACTCTTCACTCGAAGTTTCAGATACGTCTGTAAGACGACGCTCGTGAACAAACTCGAGCGTTATGCACGACGTACGCTTTCGCATAGATTCCCGAAGGTTTTGAAGAGCGTTCAGATCGAGGGGAGGCAAGAGGCGAGGGAATGCTGCTTTCGATGAGGGCGTGCGCATAGTTATGTTTCTTGGAAGTCTGCTTTTCTTTCCAAGAAAACCCGGGGATCGATGGTAGAGTCTTTTAGCGCCTTCGCAGCTCCGAGCAAGAAGCGCGAAGAGCTCGCACTGCAGAACCCCTAAGGATCCTGGGCCCAGTCATCTTCCCTGTCCGTTTCGATCTGGATGAGCATCGTACCGGCGTGTGGTCGTGCATCTCTATCTGCTTGATGCACGTTAAAGACCCCGGGCTGACATTGGGACTGCACTGGTTAAATTTCTCATCTTCAGCTGAGAAACCAGACACAGATTGGTGCTGAGTAAGTTCCCCCTGTCTAAACAAACACACAACACAATTACTTTGTTAACGAAGACCGAAACTTGCACCGATGTGATGCGAGCGTGGAGGAGTTTGCGATGAAGCGGTGCCTTTTTTTTTTCTCTCTCTCTCTCTCTCTTCTCTCTCGAATGAGGTACGGGATGATCGCACGAACTCACGTCCGTAGAAGCCCCGCACGAACCAAAATCGGCAGGTGTGAAGGAAAATGAATTCGTGACCCGAGACGCCACACGAGAACTTGAGACTTGCGTCCTTTGAGGTCCGGTGGCTTCAACGAACCATGAAACGATGCTGGGTATGAATTTTGCTAACAGCATATTGTTTAGGGGGAACACCAACTGTCAGTATAAAAGAGACGGAGCCACAAGCGGGTGTTTTGCCGTGAAAGCTCGAACAATATTGTACTTTTTTCTATTTTGTTCTTTCTTTCCAAAAGGTTTTTTTTTTTTTTTTTTTTTTTTGCTGTTTTGGGTAACCCTTTGGGTCCGTCACGATAAAATGCGCTCGAGCGTTGGGTCACCAGTCCGCCTTTTCCTCTCGGAATACCAATCAATTCGTCGGTGAATGTTGTGGTTCACGCGTTTGTGGTGACCGCTTGGTGCGGTGGAAGAAATCAGCAAACTCTACAGCTGCGGGCACACTGCTAATACATCATACGAGAAACAGTTTCCAGACATGTCTGAAGCATGTACGAAGGGGACATGCTTCCAACACGCGTGAGGCGTGCCCGCAAATGTCATCACGCCTGCAGCGACCACCGCGTCTCTTTTTATAGACCTTTCCAAAAACGAGCTTGTGGCCGGTGCCATTTTGAGCGTTCGTGCGTATGGCGCGTGCTTTGCTCGCTTTCCGAAGCGACGAACACGCACGTGCTGGGCTGTGAAGACCGCACGCTGTACTGTGATTTTGTAAACATTGGAAAGGTCTATACCCCTGTCAGACGGGCTAGTTTAGTGTCACTACAAGCGAGTGCACTTCAACCCGTCGAAACACACTCCAAATGTGTTGGTGCTACACGGGAAAACTTAGTGTCACTCCAAAATGATGGCAATGATGATGGGTAAGTAATGGGCACGCAAAATATTACAGTGCATACGCATTTTTTCATAAATAACCTCGTCGTCTTATTAGAAACACGTTACCACACATTGTTGCGCTAAGTCACGAGCTTTAATCCAAATTTAAATCCAATTTGATCATTACGATCAGCCATTACAAGCCAGTGATACACGTCCGCACGCCGGTACGATGCTCATCCAGATCAAAACGAGCAGGGGTAGGGATTGAACCCAGGATTCCTGGGTTCTGCAGCGCGAGCTTTCGCTCCGCGTGCTCCGAGCTGGTGTGCGCGAGCCCACTCGGCCACTCGCCACTCGCCAGAACGAAACATCACGAAATGTGTAGAGGACGAGCTGGAGAGCGATGTAAGCGATGTTGGACAGTGGAAGCGCGTGGTTTGGGCACTTTTCTCCGTGAGAGCCCAACGCCTTTCAGATGAGAGGCAGCTGGACCTGGATGCCGACGCACAGGCAAGAATTTCAAGTGACATCGATCAGCAGCTGCAGGCCAATGCCTTCACCATAGCTGCTCTAATGACCGACAACCTACCCGTGATCAGTCAAGAACGGTGGACTTTCCAGAGGAACGAACGGTGGTTCGAAGACACCTTGCCCCATTTGGGCGAGTTCCATTTCAAGCAAGCCTTTCGCGTCTCTCCTGCCACCTTCAGATTTCTGGTAGAGTCTTGCAGGCGCCTCCTGGCCGTCGCTGGCCGTCGCTCAGGGGCCAAGGCTGAAAACTAGACTAGCCGCTTGTTTTTCTACAATGCACTACTTTCCTGCCAACAGAAAACAAGTGCGCATCTAATATTACTCCTATCAAAATAATACTAATTTTACGCAGCGTTAATTTCTTCTATTATTTTTACTCCTTAAACACTGCTATCGAGATTACACACTTCGTCTACCGGAGCGAGCGTAGTGTGCTCCCCGAACTCACTTCATTGGAAGTGTGTTCGAATTCAGACAGGGCTGGGGATTGAGCTCAGGATCACCGGGCTCTCCAGCGCGAGCTTTCTCTCCATGTACTCCGATCTGGTGGGCGCTAGCCCACTCGGCCACCGATACCCCTTAATAAAGACACGTTAAAAAAATTAGACGTTTACAATTCTCTGTAATGCCGAAATGGAGTGCAGCTCTTGAGAAGGAGGAGGGAAGGGTACGAGGGGGAGGGTATCCAGCTGCTCCCCCTCCGTACCTTCCCATCTTCCTCTGCTGCTCCCATCCTTAACGGAAAATTTTCGCTAAATTTCCGGCTAAATTTAGCGGGGAAATTTTCCCGCTGAATTGACGTGTGACGTCACATGACACGTCACGTGAAGTTTTAAGTGTGACGTCACGTGACGTCACACGAATAAACATTTCCCGCTAAATTTAGCCGAAACGTTTTCCGACAACCTTAGCGAAATATTTTACCGCCAAATCTAGCGGGAAAAGTTTACCCTCATGACGTCACACGTGACGACAGACGTGACGTGACGTCACGTGTGACGGTCATTTTGGGAAAGATCCCATAATGCAACGCGCGGTTACGCCGACGCCGCTCAACCCGGAAACGGGTGCCTAGGAGCTGTGCTCTAAAACAATGTTACATTAATGAACGATTTTTACGACAATGGACCTTTTGTAGAAATACGCGGTGCGCATGCGCGGAGTATTTCATGCGCCTGGGTTCGAGAGTATCTAGTTCCAAACAATCCGCCATCTTGCATTTCTCGCCTTCGTGCGGTTTCGTCGTGTCGACCTCGGGGCGGAAGATTACGCACGATGGGGACAAAGGTGAGCTTGGGGGAGCCGTATCTAGGTCACATCGCCTCAATGGGTGAACAGGATGTAGCTTTTTAGTGAAAAACCCGAGACTGAGGTAAAGACAGACGACGACAGGGAAGAGAAGGAGAACGTCTCCTTCTCTTCCCTGTCGTCGTCTGTCTTTACCTCAGTCTCGGGTTTTTCACTAAAATGTTTAATATACACCAGCTCACTTGCGCCCTTACGTTCTGCTCAGGATGTAGCTGACGTTTTGGGTGTGGAACGGGTGGGAGAGGCCTTGGGCGCGCGTTGTTTTCCAGTCACCTAGTCGCGAACCGATTCGCGTGTCTAGGTGGCAGCACATATTCGCCAAGAGGTCTATTGGATGATTCTGATCGATCATCGCAAGCCAAGATAAAGAACGAAGCATATCCAACTTTGGCGTTCCCCTTCGTTCCACAGAAGTCTACGAGGAGGCCCTGACACTGCCTAAGCAGATCCTAATTATCGTGTTGTCTCGAATAGTTACATGCTGAAACAAAAGTAGGCTCTATCCTTCTCTGCTAACCAAGATAGCCTTGGAATGACTGACTTTGTCGTCGTCTTTTATCAATTTACCGCGGCGCTAATCTTGGTTCAAATCAGCCCAAACTCAACGTTCACCCCACTATTCTTTTGCAATGCCACTCTTCTACATGTCCACTCTTTCACGAATTTGTTTTTCTTTATAAAATAAAACTTACGCCACCCTTTTGGTTTCTGTGTTGTTAGTGTTTACTGTTGAAACACTCCTATTGATGCCACGCACTCGATCGAGCGAAGTGAGTTCGTCAAACTCACTTCAAGCCAAGTGTGTTCCTCAGGAAGGAGCCGTGTGGCACACTACAGAAATGACACTAAGGGCGAAGTGGAGTGACAGCGGCCGTCCAGTGCATGGCCAACCCGTGGGCACGCGACTGTGAGGAACGCTGCAGAACGGCTTTGGAACGCTGGAGTCATGAGAACGCGAAGTCACGTACCACGGCATGTTTTTGGTCACGGGTGAGCAGAGCGGGTTCACAACACGTCATGGCACGCGTGACTATTTATTTCGCTGGTGAGTCGCGAAAAACAACAACAAAATACCACAAATTCTGGTTCAATGTTTTTTTTTTTTTTGTTTTTACTCGTAAAAAAAAATGTAAAATTTGATGCAAAAACAGGTACCTGTTCTGGTTGCGCGAGCATCTGAGATTTAGAAAAAGTCACTACTTTGTATAAATTGGACAATTATTTCAGTTTACCCGTACTGCAACCCCGAGCTGTGCCACGAACTTTCCACAGCTATCACTCCAACGTTCACGCCACGGTGCTGGCCTTTGTGTCCCAAACAAAGAACAAAGAGTGGAGAGGTCCCGGGTTCGATACCCGGACCAGGCGGATTGTTTCGGTCGCACACCAGTCACCTAGACGTGTTTGGAGATTTGTGTTTGTCCTTCGTCCCCCTCGTTCTCCTTCTCCGGGGATCATTTTTGCGATATTTTGGTTCTGATGTTCCCATGATTTTTCGCAGCAAATTTATTTTCACAACTTTCTGGCAAAAAAAGAAAACAAAAAAAACTTTTAGAAGAAGTTTGCTATTTGCTCGCGTCGCCATCCAACACGATAAAATCAAACAAAGTCTGTTCCATCCTCGCTAACATCAACAATAACGACAGGGGTGTCACATATATTCTTGATATAAGTATGCAGATTCAACTTTGGCACAGGTACTCAATATCTCTGCTCATAATTTGTCAGAACCATTGCCAGTAGATATAATCACAGAACCTCCACGAAGAAAGTGGCAAAGACTCCGTTTGCTTCTCAATGACACAGTCATGGGCACGTTACCGCTAACATGTAACAGTGTTACAGTCACAGTTACTCAAGTTAAAAAAGTAACCCTGCTAGAGTTACAATTACAAAATTGAAAGAGTAACTTGTTTAAGTTACAGTCACTTTGTCGTTACTTTACAAAAAAAAAATAGAAAACATGCAAAAGGAACATTCCTTAATATGCCTTTAAATTAGCATAGAATTTTCATAAGACACTATGTTGTTCAAGGTAGTACATCACATTTTCTTAGTAACTAAGATTTCCCGAATAATCAATATTAATATGATTGGGTCTTTATATTTCAATTTTAATCATAAATACTTCCATGAACAAGATCATAACCTAAGACAGTATTGGGGTAAATCCACTATATAGTAAAGCATTTTAGTTTCTTTTTTGAAAAATTACAGGCGACTAGTTTTTCAAAATGTTAGGCTAGCAGATACCTGCTGATGACCCACGGGGAACTTTAAAATAAGCGCCATCACCATAAGGTATACACGAATACAACAGCACGCGTCTAGATCTCGGGCATATCCAATCATGGTGCGAGTTTACAATCGGTCAATTCTAAGTTCGGATTTCTTTGGTGAAGCGAAATGGGACGGGACAAATAAAAATCGTCCAACTGTGAGGCCAATAATAATATAAGTCATACCTTGCAATCAGCTTTGTAGACGTTTTCTTATGTCACTCTAATCCACTCGTCGGTAGAATCGTTTTCTACTGCGTGAGCACAATCTTTTATGAAACACGAAGCTTTTTCTAAAAACTTGAAGAGCAATGTTGCGGGAACATTGCTCCGTCAAATTTAGCACTGATCGAGGTACAAACGACCACTGCGTGTAGAATTCCAAACAGCTGTTGCGATCTTTTCTCCGCCACTTCCTAACCAGATCGGACACGTCTGCGCTCTTCCATCTCAGCAGCCCAACTAGAAAAGACCACCCGGAAAGCCCACAGCGTGAATATCTATAAACCAACTAATGCCAAGCGCCCCTGGTCCCGGCTAAGGGCGGTCTTTGAATTAAAAACAAACAAACGCACCAACAAGCAGAAAGACGCATACTGTAATATCCCGAGATATTCCACCTAAAATTGAAAGCAAATCAGGTGAACATAAGGAGTGGGCTAACTTTCTTTGCGCAATAAAAAAAAGTTCAAAAATGCTAGTCTTAGATGTACTTGCAAAACTTGTGATTGCAGGGAGTGGCGTCGAATCAAAGACGACTGCCCTTCCAAGGCAGCGATGTTTGATTACCTTCCGTCGTGGCTAAGTAACATAACTTCTGCCGAGGTCACCATTGGCCAGGGCTCTGCAATTACTAGAAATAGGCTATCTTTCGGTGTTCTTTTTTTTTTTTTTGTTAAATAGCAAATTGTGTTAAAATAGGGGTGGGTTATCTTTCGGGGGTAGGGCATCTCTCCAGATATTACGGTACGTTCCGAGAGAATAGTCTTTCTGAAGTGACGGGACCCGAGAAGCCGGGCAATAGGGAACAACAAGTGGGTGACCCTCCCGTCACCCACTTGTTGGAAAAAAAAAAAAGGAATATAGAGAAAATGAACCTGAAGTCGAGACCCCACAATAGTGCATCTGGGACTTAGACGATGCAAATTAGAGGAGAAGGAAACGGATGCTTGGCGGCGGCAAAAAGACAAGGTTTGTAAAATCGGTTGTGCCGTACGCCTGCGGGCGTTTGGGGCCACAAACACCAAAAACTGTCCTCTACAAAATGCACTTGCTCCCTCTGCCGGACAAAGAAAAGAGAAACGTTTTAGAGATGCCGCGCTTGGTGACATCTTCGTGCGCTGTGGGCGATGAACCATACACGGTGGGTAGCGACACAAACGTCCCCATCCTCCCAGTTGGCGGGGAGCTTGGTCAAACACTTACACAAAGTTTTTTTTTTTTTTCGTGCTTTAGACGGTTTCTGCAGCAGTTTTTGCTGTGCCCTTCCCGTGTCAGGACTTGGGACTCCCTCACGAGTTGCGAGATGATTTGGTGGTCGTGTTTGCAACATTTTTGCACATAAATCTGAGAACTAACTGTAACGACGTTACTCTTTACAGTTACATTCGAAAAACACTAGCCCTGTTACAGTTGCAAGTTATTTTCACTAAGCAGTAAAGAGATAGAGTTATAAGTTACTGAAAATAGTAACTAGTTATCGGCAACGCGTCATTAGTGACTACGTACTGTCCTAGACTACAATAACAATACCCTAAAGTTTACGATTTTGTAAAACTTTAACGTCCTTCCCACTTTTGAATTGGAAACGTCGTTACCAGCTCGGGGACTGACGCCAACACTTATTCGTTGCGACAATTGAAAGATAAAAATTTTAAACATTCAGTGGCAGCTGCATAGCACATCCGTAGAACATAAACCGATGACAAGAATAAAGACAATAAAAAAATACGGACCAAAAAAAGTAAATGTACGGCGTCTAATTTTTTTCCTGCATTTTATTTTTCTTTTTTTCTGTTATGCCGACGCATATAAAGTCAGTTCGCATAACGGGTGGAAACCGGAAGTCACGTGACGCGCGACTGTTAACCTCTCTTCCGAGCCCGGAGACTTCGCAGCTCCGCGTGCCCGGGGGTCAAAGTCCTCTCCCGACCATAACCCGAGAGCGACTCAATTTACCACCAGAAAACCTCCGCGCGAAAAATAAAATATACACTACAATTATACAGACATACATGCGAAATAAATTTAAAATGTGACAGAAATAGAGATTAAAAGATTAAAATAAAGAATTAAAATATATCTACGCCTGAACCAAAAAATGCACAAAAAAAAACAAGAAAGATATTAAACGGATCTCACCCCTTACACAACGCTTTCTTTTTCTCTTTCCCTCTCTCTCCCTCCGAAAAACAAGAGAAAGAGGGAAAGAAGGACTGGGAGAAAAAAGGGGTGAGAAAGCGAGGGTAGCAAAAAGAAAAACTAAAATAAAAAGAGAGAATAAATAGGATTAAAATAAGAAAAAAGGGGTCCCGCAATGACACACACCCCCTGCACATAGCAGGACGGAAATCTACTCAAAGTTTCGAGACGGAAAAGAGAAAGCAAACAGGGCAAATGGAAGAAGCAGCTGTTTTGCCTCAGTCTTGGGAACCGAGAGTTTGAATGTAAACATAGACGCCGGCGCATAGAGGACGCGCGCTACGCGAGAGAAATAATAACGCGAGGGGCTTTCCTCGGAAAGACAACATGGCTGTGGTCCTGCCGCGTCACAAATGAGGACAGCGAACCAAAGTCAATCTTTCGTTCGCTTCTTGAAGATCAGCGTCGAGTCGATGTGCGCGGTGGCATTCTTGTTGTGGGACGTGTCGTACGAGCACTGAAAGGAGCGCCTGCTGTCCCTGATGTGAGGAGGCTCTTGTTCGACTCCAGCATGGACAACAAATGTTAACCTTTTTGTGCGACTAGCGCGAAGAGGATTCGAGTGGCCTCACCTTGTGTATTGTACGTCTTGTCACGGGTTATTTCTCGTAGATCAAAGGAGGGAGTCGTGTGACCTGCTTTATAAAGACATACCTCTCTGTCCAATACAGATGACCCCCTTTCCCCCTACAAAATGATTCGGGTGCTTTTTCTACGCCGCAACAAAGTTTAAAGCCTCCAAGTTGCTCTTGTGTTTTCTTTGAGGAACACTGCCGGACCTCTCTCTGTAGAACGTGACCAGTGCACAGCGTGTGATCTATCAACATTGCATACATTAGACATTTTCCTCTCTCTTTTATTTTATATTTAGTTCAGACTTTCCCTCCCATATATAAAGGACAGAACTTGCCAAGTTTACTTCTTTGTATTCTCTTATTTTTACTCCTTCCCCTTCTGGTCCCTGATTAATATGATTTCATTTGACTGGGCGGTAAATACGCACGACAGTTTACTTTGCATGTCCATTAATGCGGAAAATATTGCAAAATGCATTTAACTGGAAGTCGATTTCCAGTGTTTTCAAACTTTTTTGCCGGCAGTACAACCCCCTCACCCAACCTTATGAATGTTTTCCTGCACAATTATTCGTTCTTTAACGCGAGTTGCTGAATGCGCAAGAGATACTTGACTTCCCTTCACTCGTTTATTTATTGCTAAATTCTAAGTTCATTCAATTTGGCCTATAGGTTCTTAATTATTGAAACCGATTTCACGCAAGTGGATGTTTCCTTGTTTTACAAGGTTCGAAGCCAAAAAGTCAATTTTGTAAAATAAAGTAATAAACGACAAAAAGTTTACCTTCACTTTAATGGTGCCCTGAGTCTCCTCTGAAAAGATGCGGGTGATAACCTGAGGTTTAGCGATCATACTTCTCTAAAACAGAGTTGTTTTGTAGACAGTTGTTTGACGCGATTTGCTCAACGAGATATTGCTTGTGTACACTTTCGCGTATCTTCGCACAATCATCATTCAAGATCGTATTCAGTCTTATGAACTGTCGCTTAGTTGTCTTTAAGCCCATTCGGTGGACAGCTCGTAAATAAAAGAAAAATAAGCAAAGAGCCCACCGCCACATTAAAAAGCACAACTTAATGTAAGCAGAAAGCATGACACGACGCTTAAAGGTGCAGGAAGCACAAAAGACATACACGGTTCAAAAACAATGTCCTGTCGTTGTTCACTGGGGTACTATGCGCAACGGATTTCTCCGAAAAGAGGAAACAGTATGAAAAATTGAGAAAACGTGGGAAACCAAGCCAACGTGGTGGTTGCGACAAACGACTCGTAAACGCGGAGCGCCCAGAAACAATAAAACGTCCCCAACCGACCTTGTTACCTCAAAATTTGCGCCACTCCTATAGCCAACGGCAACAACGCCGCGGCGTACAACTCTTTAGAGCCAGAAAATGACAACCGCATACAAAAAGGCAGCCCCCTTTCAGTTCTCCTTACAAGAAACAGGCATGTCCCTCTCCCTCTGTTTTTATTGTTCTCCTTTCTGAAAAAGTATCGTTCATTTATTTTATTATTATTTTTTTTAGAAAAAGAAAGTGTTTCTTTAGTTTTTGAGTTTTTAACACCACTCGAATATACACATATCTACCTCATGTGGGACGCTCCTTGACTTTTCTTGAGAATGGACGGTTCTTGATTGCCGAGTTGCTCAGAAAGCTTTCCAAAACTACGTTTTTTGAAGTTTTGCCAAAAAAGACGAGTGAACTAAACAACCCGAAGGTAAAAAAAGCCAACATACTGTTTTTTTGTTTTTTTTTGTTTAAGAAATACAGATTTGTTTTTAAAAAAACCGTGAAAGCTACACTTATGCGGTTTTTGCAGGTGAGTTCAACGGGCAGATGAACACAGTATAGGAGGCTAATCGTAACGATCAATCGCCTAATTAAGTAAAAACTGTTAAGTAAATTTTTAATTAGTGAAGACAGACATATGGATCCAATTAGAAACTTGCTGAGCGTTATCGAAAACCACGAAATCAACTTACACGTGCGCCCTACTTCCCTCCACCCTACGAGGAAGGCGAGGGGGTGGCTTCGCGCCGCGACCACAAAAGAGCTGGACCGCGGGCGCAAAGACGTGCTCCGATAAGGAACCGAAACCTAGTAACGCATTCAAATTGAGCGTTTTTTTTTTTGTTTTTTTTTTCAAAACGCCGTAAAAGGTTGCCCCTGTCTTATATTTTCCTAGAAAGAGTTGATTTTGCGATTTTAGATGATGCCTAGCAAGTTTCTAATTGGAACCATATGTATATTTTCACTAATTAAAAAGATAATGAACAAACTATACTTTATTAGCCGACTGATAGTTACAATTAACCTCTTACACTATGTCCCCCCGGGCGTATAACTCACCTGCACAAAAAGTGTAAGTGTGGCTTTCACGGCTTTTTTTTTTTTTTTAACAAATTTGTAAAACTTAAAATAAAAACATTCTGTATGTTCGTTTAGCTCAGGTGGGTAAAGTTATTCGGGTTCGTAAGATTCACTGCTTTAAAAGCGTGCCTCTGTCGTGAGGGGAAATCCAGGGTGCTCTCGTTGTCTTGGCTGACCTGGGTACACTTACCCATGGGGGGAAAAATATATTAATGGTCAACACAAAATTTCCACATTTTCTATATATGTTATTATGGCTTCGCGTTTACGAATGTAGATCATATAAACACAAGGAAGAATTTTTATATACGCATTCCGGCATTTGTCAAGTTGGACATAGGGAAACATATGACTTGCCGATTCGATATGACCTTGTCAAAGTGACATCAAAGCGTAACCGGTGCAAAACCTTTTAGTTGACCGTATCGAACCCCGAAGCACCCAGAAATTTAGTAAAGCACCAATAGCACGGAGGTGTTAGAAACGGTTCGAGTAGAGTTTGTGTATTGTTTTTCCATGTTTTCGATGACGTAAATTCTCCGTCTGCCGTTGAGGGCCTATTTAAATCACGGAACATGATGCGAATTACTGAATGCACAGTGCTCCTGAAACTTAATGCCGCCACTCGGTTACCTAAATATTGATTTATTTCGGCTAGGTAAACTTTAATATACCGATCTTACTAAGTCTTGCACACAAGCGTGACGCTATCATTACTTTAGTTCACAAAAGACTGGTGGCAGTGCGCAAGACACAGCTCGAACGGTCATATGCTCTGCTAACGCATACCCGCCGCGAGGTTGTCACACACACAGAAATACTGTCACGCACGGCTTACATCGAGTTCATAAAAAAAGGACGCCTCGGCGCTAAACGCGCTACCGCACACTGTGGACAGCAGCGCAAAGATACTGACAGGGGCTGTCGCGCACAACTGTAGAACTGCTGAAACATAGCACAACGCAGAAGTATCGTGTGAACTCGCGAATTATCCCGTTCATACTCAACGATCTCTCGTTCGTCGGGGGTTAAGACGGTGCATCGATACCTGTCCCATTCCAATCAGTGTCCAGTAAAAATTCTGTTGGGTACAGATGCCGACGCACTCTCGCCGAATCATATGAGATCTCATTACCGTTGTCAGGGTTCAAAAGATCAGGCTCCGCAGTTGATAATTTAAATACCTCAAAACGAGCCCTGGCCTGTTTAGGAATCAGAGAAACCATACTAATTCCAACCTTGGCGCAAACCGCTAAAACTTGACTCGCCAGGAAACCTTCGCTCACCACAGAGCGTGGGCGGGAGTGTTTCCAGAGTGCTCGGCTTGCAGTCGGACAAGCACAACACCCTGGTGGATTCCTATTGTGTCTACGCACGTTCAGCACGCCCGCTTAGGAGTCTTCTGAAATGTTGCACCCGGAAGCTTATAGGTAATGTATATGCATGTTCGTGTTAAAATCGCAACGCAGTTAAGAGCACGAACAGGCAACTGTTTGTCGTGCTGTTAACTATACACAGTTAATAGTGCGACACAGTCGATGGGACGAATAAGCAACTGCGTGTTGTGGCGATCCTAGGCTAGGATCGCCACAACACGCAGTTGTTACTACGCTGCTAGGATTCCTAGCAGCGTAGTATCGCGCAAAGCAGAGAACCCAATGTTCGCGGTTTCGGTTTCGATTTGCCAAATTCAATTCACGACAACTCCCGTCTGGATCAAACACAATGCACGCATTTTCGAATACTGTATGTGTCTTCACTTAAATTTATAGCACTGGACATTCTGCTTACTAATACAGATACAATACTGGGTCTCACGTTTTCGGGGGCTCCCGACCTACCGAACTTTGTGCGCAAGGTAAACAAAGGAAGAAGAAAAAGTGTACTGGGCCGATCAGTGATCCTTGCCCTTGGAGGGTTATGCTGCACTCTAGAGTTTTATATAGCCAGGCTGCCAGAAAGGCATGAGACGCGGCCGGCCGTGCTCCTACTCCTCGCTAAGTCAGGTAGGCCCTTACGGTCGCTGGAGGTCCGTATTTCAACGTGGGCTCTCACGAAGAAGGATGGATACAATGCAAGCGATCGCTGACTTTATTTTTATGCAGTACATGAGATGCACTACTTCGCCAACGGGGCAATCGAAATCGAAACCATGCCTCTCTTCTGGACGGCGAAGATGTCCCATATTAGAGCCCTGCATATCCGCGGATTATCCGCGGATATCCGCGGATATCCGCAGTAAACTGGCGGATGCGGATAAAAATTAGACAAATTTTGACGGATTGCGGATCGGATGCGGATGTCAGGGGCTGCGGATGCGGACATCCGCGGATCCGATCTAAAGTTTTGCCCGGTGGCATTCAGTTCGTCGACTGAAGTTTCATCTACAGATCGTTTCGTCGACATGCGACGTTTGATCGAAAGGCTTCCCGTGTTCGTTTCATCGAAAAACCTGAGACGTTTCATCTCACACAACCCTGCTATTTTCGTAACAAACTTTTTGCGTCTCTAAGCACGCCTTAGTGAATCGCGCGCTAGCTTTTAGCAGCTTAGTGAAGAAATGCGTTGTCGACAAAACGTCGCAGGGGCATGTGCCCACAAAACGTACAGCGTCGACGAACCGTGTGTCCATGAAATCTATGTTAACGAAAAGTTGTCCACGAAACGTATTTCCATACAACGCGTTTAAAAAAAAAAAAAAAAACGATAGGGATCCTAAGAAAGATCTGATTCTCACTGAAGATCGCTTCAGTTAGTGCGTTCTATCTCGTCAAAAGTGCTATCTATAGAAAAAGTATAGAATGTAGGACATCAATCGTCCCGAGAAAGCTAGTACATTGGCAGGAAAAGAGCGGAAAACTTTCTCCGTTCAAAGAAAACCTCAAACCTACAAGCCACAAGAGAGTAGAAGAAACCTCCCCCTCTCCGCAGAGAGTGGTGTGGTCATGATACCAAAAAACAAAAGACATGCTTTGACAGCGAGCGCAACCCTGTGGCGCCACGGTTTGTAAAGTTTCGGAATCAACAGCGCACGCACACAGGCCGCCCGTAAACTGCCTGTGTGTTTCTTTTTTGTATGCTTAGAGTTCTAGCCAAAAAGTCTAATAGCTCATATTCGTCCAACCACGACGCCAGGGCGTCGTAGCCGGACGATTATGAACCACTCTTACTTGGTAATTGTTTGACGGAACTAAAATGTCATAATTTAGTATGCCCTTTCTTAACTTCAATGTTTCAAAAGTATGCGTCTGCATAAAATAAGTGTTACAAAGCAAAAAAAAAAAAAAAAACCTTTTTGTGCTCTTCTTCTGGGCAGAGTGTCGTGGACTGCTTGGACGATCACATAACTGAGGTCATTTTTCCTTCGACGCGCAGTGTCTCGGGAAGGCAGATCGCTTTTAATATGAATACGATGAAACTGATAATGATAGAATGACATCCCCTTGGAATGGTGACACGAAGATTTCTTTGTACAGAGTTAAGCAAACAACTTAAAAAGTGCTATTTGTATTTTTTTTTTTCATTCACTCTTGATGTTATGATATACAATGAATGCCTGGATTGTGAGTCGGATGTGGTTCCACATTTTGCGGATGCGGTTCGGATACGGATAATCAAACTGTTATCCGCGCACGGCTCTACTCATAATGCAACGTGTGCAGTGTTGCATGCTAGGAGTTTTAGAAATAGTCTTTTGTGTCGTCACTCTAAATAAAGCCCGTGTGTCTACTATTTCGCACAACACAAAACGTCACGCTTCCATTGCTTCATGTCACAACTCGGACAGCGTGTTTTAGTCTAAACATATATTTCGGCATTGTTATTCGCTGAGCTGCCTGCGTAAGTTGCGGTAGTTGGCCCTCCGAGTGTTGTGCGGGAAAGTAGACACACGGGCTTTTCTTAAGTGCAGCTCCGCTACGTGGTAAAGGTTATTATAAAAAAAATAATAACTACTTGCAATAGCGTGGTAGAATCTACCTATGTAATCCACCAGTCTATGGCGCCGATTGTTTGTTCTCGGCACTAACTTAATTGTATCAGTAAAACTTAAGAAAGCGCCGATGTCGCGTACGCGCCACCTGTTCATTCAAGTATTTTAAAACACGAAGTGAGCCTCAAAGGCTTGCAATTGTCTATACTGTGTTTTACACTCAGTATACAACCCTGTCAAAGATACTGGCGCGAGCGCCTGGCTTCGTCTATGATTTGGTTTGCGCGAGAACGCGTGCAAATTATCTGCGAGATCAAATCCCATGCTCGCGCCAGCAGCTTTGACAGCGTTGTGGACTTATGAAACATAGAATAGAGGCGTCAGAGGAGAGTAGCAGCCAACATTTCACTACAAATGTCAGCCGAGCCTCGCAATAATCACTGACAGCATAAACAACGGAAGGCCTAGCTTTTTGTTTTTTTTATTTGTTCTTCGGAGTACTTATCGATGAATGCCGCAATCTTATTGACTAAAGACCAATAATAGGATACTCACCAGACTCTGCGTTTCTTAAACTCTCAATGAATATAGTAAGAAGTTGGTTGCCACCGTAAGATCCATGAAGCTCTTTTTCAACTTTCGTCTCAACAGACAAAGGAAGACTGCTTTAATTTGCTTCATTTTAATATGTGTTGGCCTAGCCCATTTTCCTTTTCTTGTTCATAACAACATGGTTTTCGTATCGCTTTCTTTTGTATCTTCACCTCTTTCTCTATCTCTGGCTTCTTATCTATTTAGGTTTATACGCACAAAAACACGCAATGAGAACAAACAAGAATAGGGGAGACGAAAACAGGGGAGTTGAGTAGCGTTTAAGTAGCTTCGTTCGCATACGAACGGCAAGGTGGACAGTCTTGACAAGCAGGGGGCTGGTCGACAGCTCTTTTTATTTATTTTTTTTCCCTTTAAGAAGTTTTTGTTGCTTCGAGCCCCTGACCGGGGTCCACAACAATGGAGACGCGGATAGGGCGACTCGCACGACGGCCACGCTCACACAGGTGACGGCGGGGAACGACGACAATGGCAGCAGGACACGCCGCGCTCCCGAAAGCGCGCGCCATCTTTCAGTCTGTCAGTATGGGTGTGTGTGTCTGTGAGTGTTTGTTTGTGGATACTTTTCGGGCTGCTGGTGTGCGGATGAAAAATGAATCGCCCTGTTAGCTGTGTGCGGAGGGCTTCTAGTGTTCGATGGATGTCTTTTGAGTGGTGTCAAGTGAGTGTGACCGCTGTGGCGGCACGCGTTCCGAATCGAACGTTTTTGGGGACAAGAAATCACGGCAGGTAAAGAAAAAGAGAGCTGTTTTGAGGTGAGTACGCTGGAGTACTGTAAAACTTACAAAATAATGAAATGTAGGAGATGTGCTGTTCGTGTTCTGTCCAGACATATAACGCGTTGCAAGTAACTAGTTACCTTTTTATGTAACCAAGTAACGGCCTAGTTACTTTTTAAGAAAAGGAACGAGGAACGCATTTTCGTTACATTTTTATAAAGCAACGAGTAGCCATATTTAGTTACTTCGGAGAAAGGGGGGGGGGGGGCAACTTGTACAGCACAAGTACCCAAACTACATTTCACACCCCAGCTCGCGACTGTAATTTGCACGACGATAACACACTAGATAGACCATAAAACATGAGCATTTAAGGTACTTCAGTGTAGCCATGGTTCTCCCTTAAGAAATAAACCAGGAAAACAATTAAGAAATTCTAACAGGACAAATAATCTCTAAAAAACATTTTACACAAAGAAGACAACACAAATAGCGCAATATTTAAGCCGCCAGAGGCAATTTAGGTGGAGGTAGGCCTCCCCTAGGCCCCTAGGCCCGCCCATAACAAAAGGTGCTTAGCTAGCTACACTCCATTTTTCGGTTCTCATTGGTTGGAGAGGTGATTGACGTGTTGAATGTTCGTTTCAAAAATTGTTTCTCTCTGCCGTGGTAGTCCTTTATTCGACATACTCTTATGTTTGAGAAACAAGCGATATAGATAGAACCATGTTATTGTCAAATATATCGCGAGATCGCATTTTGCGCTTCGCTTTTAAGTGATAACAAACATGGCTGCCGGCGTTTGCGGAGAGCGGTTTCGTGCACCGCGCAACTTTTTGAGTTCTTCTATTTTGATGTGTGCGAGTTATAAATATTTCGCGTCTACCGAGATATTCAAAGAAAGCTCTCAACCGAAGTAGTTTGCAGCAAACAACTGTCGCAAGTACATGCGTTCGGAAGCGCTGTGCGGGTGCTTATTTTTGTAGCGGGACGGGCGTAAGCCTAGCGTCTCATATGTTTCGCTTCATCTGGCCTGATTTGCTTGTGCGTCTCAATGCCGAATAAATGTGTCGGTTCCCGTAAGGGCGGCCCCTTTACACTGAAAATCGTATAGCCGTCGTGATTGCGATCATGGTTTCAGTACGGAGAGGCAACATACACAGGTCAGAAATTGCGAGCCATTCGGTCGGAAGCAACCGGACCTTCGCCTCGCAACAGGTTTGCCCAGGTATGTTTCCGTCATTTCGCCCCAGAAGGCCGTAGATATCAAGTTTTGAGCAGGGCACATGGATTGCTAGAGTGAATATTTTTCAGCGGCATTTTAATTGTGCGTCATGACGCGCACTGATCTTGCTCGCAGACGCTATGCAAGGAAACAGAACAGAAAAGCTGAAAGGACTGCATATTTATTTCGTTGATTTTCTTTTAGTTCCTTCGGTCGTTTCTAACCACACCACGGTGACAGACCCTTGTATAAGACTGTGGCTCGTGCATGATGAAATGCTAGAACGCCGCTTTCGTTATCGCGTCTTGTGAGCGTTGCAGACGGTTTTAAAGGGTTTTAAACGGGGCGGAATAGCAGATGGGCGCAAGCGATGGCGGACGCAGACGTGCCGCTTGCGTGGGCACGTCTTGCGGGCGTCGCAGGCGCAGAGAGTGTTCTAATAGCAAACGATGCCATAGACATCTATCTCTCAAGTTTTGAACAGCGCCCCTGGCGAGAAACATCGGATATGTTTAGGTAGCGTTTCCACTGTGCGTAGCGTTGCGTCCTTTCAAACGCTCTGTTAGTGCGCGTGAAACATGAGCAGACACCGAGGGAAGCTGACGGACGCTAGTTTACGCCCGTGGAAGGTACATGATGGGACGCCAGGACGCCGCTTCACGTCAGCATTAAATGGTCGAATCTGGCGGACACTAGCAGAGGCGCCTCTTTTGTGGTCACGTCTCGTGAACGCTACAGTGCCCCCTGGCCTAGAGAAACAGGCCTATACGCTACCGCGCGTCTGCCTGCACGGCTAGCAGACGGTATCATATATACGGCAGACTAGACGCACCGGACGTCGCCACGGGGAGATGTTACGCTTGCGAACGTCTTCACCACAGCCGAGCAGCCAAGCCAATCCAGGATTAATGGGCGGGGCCACCGTTCTGTGTGCGGGGCTTAGAGCCGGTGTTGAACACCACCTAAATTGCGCCTAAAATCGTAAATATTGCGCTAATTGTTTATACGATTGTTTCTTTAATACTTGACCATCTAAGGTTTTTTTTATTTATTTCTATTTCAGTGTATTTTTAATGAACGCGTTAAAAAGCAAGGAATTATTAATGAAGACAAATATTTAAAGCGACTACTGCTTCATGAAAACGAAACATTCAGAGTGACGAGAAAATGACGCGTTACTTTTAAGCTGATGCAACGCTTTCCCTTTGAATCGCAGTAACGGGTAACGCACTTAGTTACTTTTTGATTGAGTATGAGTAACGGTATATAGTTATTTTAATTCAGTAACTTGTACATGCCTGGTTTTGTCCTTTTATGTTTAATTATTTTATAAGTTTTCATATAGAGAGCTCCATTTGCGTTTTGTCGGTATCGCATCTACTGCGAGAGAGTTCTGCGACAGTGTAGTGGCTAATCCGAACCGCTAGGCCCGTGTCCCAAGGCTATTCTTAGGGCCTTCAGGCACAATATCTTTGTAGACTCAATGAAACAACGCACACCGAGAGGCACGAACGGATTCCAGAGAATAAACTGATTAGCCAATGCAATAAAGGCCTTCTCCCAGAAGGCTTTCGGAATTATCGTAAAGCGGAGATCCAGTGGTTGCTCTTCCCTCGCGCATTCTGTGACTCCAATAAGAACTGGACGAAGGAGATTCGCACCCCTGCATGCGGCACGCGGCCACAGGAAGCAGTTGGGAGCGAAGCCAATGAATGCGCGAGACTGGCCTCGTCAATTGGGGCATGAAAATGATTCTGGAACATGATTTATTACCGTTCAAGCGAACCCATCTTAACTGTCGTCAGAATATCGCGAAAATCACCCACACTGTCTCTTTAAGGAAACAACAATCTTTGTTCGGAGTGGAATCATATGCACGGGACGGAAAGAGGAGGGGCTTTTTGTTCCCGTCCGCAATTTGTTTCTACCGTTCGCATTACTGAGAAAGAGAGTGCTCCAATTCTTACAAACTTGGACACACCGCTAATGGCGATTAAAAAAAAAAGAAATATAAGCTTTAACAACAATTAATGACCGCGTTCGAACCAAATCGCGAAGCAGGGATTCTTCAAAATTTTGCGTCAAGGATATGTAAAAAAAAAAAAAAAAAAAATAAAAACAGAAGTTTTTGATTTTTTTTTTACATTTACGTTTGCCTTAAAATTGGTGACGGTCTCAAACAATGAGGTTGCACTCAACTTTACTACATCAGCCCCACCCATAGTCAATACAGAAAGACCAACATAAAAATGGGAATAGAAGTTGCCAACAACTGGCTTGCAGTGCAAACCTTCAATCAGTGTGCTCCAAAGAGCGGTCTTTGACTAACTGTGGTGGAAACGAGTGTTAATGAAAAGAGCTGAGAACAAGAACTTCGTCAATAAATTACGTGTTTATACTTCCCGGCTGGTGTCCCATGCGTGTGTAAGCACACGCTGAATGGAGGTGAAGGTAAGCTTGGTAAGCTTGGATTTACACGTGCTTGCTCACACGAACAGAGACATGACGGTGGCCAGATACTCGGCCTGAAGTTCTGTACGCACCGAGGAACTGAGGGAAAGAAGGAGACGAGGAGGGAGCGCGGGGGGCGTCAGAACGCGGAGCTCTTGTTGGAATCATTAGTAGGTAGACCTAAAGCTATCAGCCTTTATCTCTATTCAGTGTTCGAACGCAATCGAAGGCGAGAGCTGCACGCTGGACGCCGGCATTACGCGTTCTAACGCGTTCTGCGAGCGCAGTGAAGACAAGCACAGCTATAACTTGAGGCCTATACCAACTAATCATTCGAACTAGAGTTCGGCGTTTTAACATTTGCGCGCGCTCTCGTCTCCTCCTCTCTCTTAGTTTCTCGGAAAAATATACACCTAATGGACCGATCTCTCCAGCTAGTTCGTCTACGCCACCATTGACTCCGTAAGTGTGACGTCATGGGTCCAAACAAACCGTTGCTAGGGTCGTTGTTATGGACGAATACATGTGGCTCGGTTTCGCTACGAAAACCCGACCGTTCAAAAATCAGGAATAGGATTTAAACTTCTAAAAATCACAAATGTAGACAGCTTGAATGTCATATATGTTTCGACAGAAATGTGCCGGTAATCGCTCGTTTCTGAAATATTTACGACTGCAACTTCCGCTCCTCAAGATGCCTGCAGCAGACGACGAATGCAAGAAGTATGCCGTCTGCCGCACGCCGGCCGGCCAAACCGGGGCCGTCCTTTGAATCGTGCGAATAAAGACGATATTCTGACATCGCATTTGTTTGAAATATAATGAGTTTCAGACACTTATAAGAATTCATAGTGGGGTGCGATGCAAAATATGGTTTATCGAAAGTCCGGGCGTCGATCGAGATGATCGTCTGCTAAAAGACCGCATTGCACCCGTGAGAAAAGCACTTCAGGCGATCGGTAGAGATCCCAAATTTTGTTTGCGGACTCGCGCTATGCGAGGGTGCTTCGTATACCTGGTTGTAACCATTGCGTGGTGAAAGACCCTTGCAGTTTCTTCAGATTTCCGCAAGACCCCAAAGCGCGAAAGAACTGGATAAAAAACATAAGGTGAGTTCATTACAGATTGTACTCGCATCGCGGGTTCGATGGAGATCTTCCCCAAAAGAGCACATCCACGGAATTTTATGTATACCAAGGGGAAAAAAAAAGCAAAATACTGCGAAATTGCGATAGACGTGCAATTCTTTAATAACCTGACAACCACAATAATAATAATAACAAACGACTTACCTCGACGAAAGGGTAAAAGCGCAGGCGAGCTGGTGAAGAACTTCCATCGTAAACCGGAGACACGGCAAAATAAAAAAAAAAACGGACAAACAACAACAAGTCTCAAACACAGCTTCTCTGTGTTTGAGACTTGTTGTTTTGTCCGTTTTTTTTATTTTGCCGTGTCTCCGGTTTACGATGGAAATTACCTCGACGGCGTACGATTTGTTTCTCATGCTGGCCTGCACTACGCCGGTAATGCACTTCAGGTCGTCGTCGTAACTGATCTGCATGACGCGGTTTGATTTTACTGCATTTTCACCCCTCGTAACTAAGCTGGGTTCTTCACAGAAAAAAAAAAGAAAAACAACCGCACATTGCGGAGGCCTCTACAGCCATGGTGATGCACTTGTTTTTGTCGCTCGTTTACCGACGCAATTCAATGAAGACGCCCGCTGCAACAGATTCCAGCAAATCTATCGTGTCGTCTGCTACCAGAGCAAAGCGGAGTGTAAGTCTTCCGAAATGGCTTTCATCGTTGCGATACGACACTGAGACGACAAGAATATCTTCATAATTCGATATCAAGAAGTTAGGTTGCTTACAAAAAATTATTTACTTACTTGTAAGCAAAAATCTAGCCTCATGTGGAGTCTCCATGCATTAGTTCATAGCAACGTCCCTAGCAACGGTTTGTTTGGACCCAGACGCCTTGTTGTGACGTCATCACTTACGGAGTCAATTGTCGCCATGCATCGCCGTGCATCGCCTTTCTGCACGCGCGACAACCACGCTGGGGGTCTGCGCGAGCAGAGCTAGAGACGGCGCAAGCAATGGGGGAAGAGATCGAACAGTCACGCCTCTAGCGGTACGCTTCAGCTGTGGGGACAACAAACCGTGATTTCTTGTTTGTTTCTCATCCGAGAAATCGAAGATGACGATTCGAAGGCCACTCCTCGTGCGACTCAGGCACTGATCACAGCCATCGCCTCTTCTATTAGCGGCGAGATGTTTTGGTGGCGCCCTCGTTTGGTTACCTTTCGTGACGTCATTACCTTGTGAACAACAAGTTCAATGGTGTTTGTAATGAGCAGGTGGAAGCCTGAAATCATAGCGCTCTCAAAGCAACACTGCCAACACCGTCGAAATTGAAGTTCTTACATTCCTCTTATTGCCGTGGATGAGACATCCCTTGCTGACGTCATAATCAGCATTCGGCCAATTGTGGTGGGCCGACCACAGCGACGCTTTCGATCGCTCACGTCGCCAATACTGACAAAGCCCGGCAGATCACCACGAGAAACGGCCGCCGAATTTGAAAACGTAGAGCGGCAGACAAAGGATGAGAGGAGAGCCACGTGACGGGCGCCCCGCTGCGGCGAGAAGCCGAAACACACTTCTGCCGAGCGATGGAATGTCCGCTCGTGCTCCTCGCATTCCTCGCGCCACCGCTTCTTTTCTCGTAGGGTTCGAAAACCATGTTTCGGGTCCTCGCCGCTGCAAAAGCTGTGCGCTGACCTCCAGGTTTCCCGAGAAATGCTCTGTGCTACCAGATCCTCGCGCTCCGAATATGCGACCGGGCACTTATGGCTCCGCGGTCGAACTGCCAGGCTTTGTGAGTACAGAAGGAGGCTATGTCAGAGCGAAGCGCTCATGTCCAGGCCGTGCTTGGCGAGGTTCAACCTCTTTTTTATGCCGTGTTAGAAAACACCGGGCTGTGGGGACAAGCTCGATGAAGCGCCCCCTATAGTTCGATCTCCTGCCCACGCATACACTTTGTGAACAAGTACTGGTGGCGTCACGCATAGGTGGAACGCTTAGTGAGATAGGTCTATTCAGAGGACCGCCAAACGTTCCAGCTTTCCTAGAAAGTGCAGGCAAACAACAAACTCATGCGGCAGCAAATTAAGACGCCGTCTTCGTTGTTTTACATCGAAGACGATTAACAAGGCGATCGATTCATGCAATCGATTCAAAGAATACGCCTCCTCATGTTCCGTTATTGTTCTCTTTTTTTTTGTGCCGTTTTAAGCATATGAAGACGTGGTTTGTTTACGCAACAATTGAAAGGAAAAGTTTACGTCGAGAGCAGATCGACCCTGGGGCGCACAGATGCACACCACGCAGAACAAGCAAGTACTGCACGCCTCAAACTCGATCCCCCTTTTCCCCTCCCCAAAAATGAAATTGTTCGTTTCTTGTGAAACAGTGAACAAAATAGTCAGGGTCTCCCCAGGCTCCGGTTAAAAAAGGAGAGTCCAAATTGATTTAGACGTAAGATAATAGGACACCGCGAGTCGCCGACATCTGACGCATCGGGACAACAAAGCCCGCCGCCGAACAAAAGACACGAACACATGCACACAGCGAGAAGAGAGAGAGAGAGAGCGTGTTCCAATCACGCAAACAAGCCCCGGAGCATGTCCCTGCCGTTAAATTCACTCCAACCAGACTATAAAAACGAACGTAGCGAAAAAGAAGGCTGAGCGCTATAAACACGAGCAATTCAGACGCGCTGCCTGCACTTCACCGACGACGTGCGGCAGTGAAGTCTGCGGGCTCCTTGTACGTGTAACGCGGATATCAAAATAAAAATGCGCAGGCGCGCGAAACGTGCACACCCATCCCGGCCTCGACACACTCGTCCTAAAAACAATACCACACCAGAATGCCGATTAGCACGAGCAGCCCACAAATAAACTGCTCACTGTGCACGCCCACACGCCCAACGCGATCTACAGAACTTGCACGAGTAAACACCGAGGCGACGCTGCAAGAAAGGGAAACAATCAACAAATGTAAAAAAAAATATATATATATATATATATATATATATATATATATATATATATATATATATATATATATATATATATATATATATCGGTCTTCATATGTATTAAAGAAAGAAGATAGCCCGACGTGTACTCACGATGAAGGTGGCGTCAAACCGCTATACTAGCAAGTTACGTCACTCCCCTCCCCCCTCCCCCCTCAGCTCCCCTCCGTTCAAAGGATACACAACAAACAACAAAGAGCAAGCCGCAGAAATCAACGTAATTTAGTTCCGAAAGCATAAAAAGATAAACAAAAGGCAAAAGAAAGAAATAGCCTGATGCGGAAGATGGACTAATTAAAACCACGCAAAACAAGAGAAACTTTATTGCGAGCACCGCGAAATAGACAGATATCCACCCCCGGCTCTCATTTTCCCCACTCCCTCTAGCCCCATTCCTTGCAGTCGCGTTCTCTTTCCTGAACATTTGGTGCCTACGGTATTTCTCTATTTCTCTCTGCCCTCGTTTTCTTCCTTTGCACTCCCCCACCGGGTACGGCTCCACGAGCTGGGGCTACGTCGCCGCAGCTCTTGTCTCTGATTGGTCGGCCAATCGGACGGGATATGCAAAATGGATTCTTTTCCCGCTTCTGAGCAAGCACCGCGTTCAACAAAACCAACCCACGAGGCGATTAAGGGAAAGCAGAGAGAGGGAGGGGGAGAGAAAGGGGTTTGAAGAGAGGATGCGTGTGAACGATATCAAACAACAACCCCCTACCCCGTTTCGAAATATAGAAGAGCTGCCGCCCGCTGCTGCGTCGATATACCCTTTCCCCGTTCGTCTCTTCCCCATTTCTGTTTGCCCTCTTCTCTTCTTTCCATCCCCAGTAGCTTTCCCTGTCTCCCGAAGCTCACGAAAACGCGACTAGAAGCACACTATCAAAAGCGTGAGCCCGCACAAACAAAACAAAGAAGTACCGACATACAAAGAAGACGAAACAGCAAGAGGAGAGTGAAAGACACAGGCGCGCCAACACGAAAACTGAAATCAATAACGGACTACTACTTCCAGCCTCCTACTCTCGAACCAAACCCCTATTCCCCAAACTGCAACGCGGAACCGGCGCGACGTACTCCCTTTTTTCTCCCTTTCCTAAAACACATCCCGACCAATCCCTCCGCCAGAAACACACTCATTTTAATTTCTCCCGGCCACATTCCTATCTTCCCCCACTTTTTCCTCCCGTACAGCTTTTTTGTCGTTTCACTTTTTTCCTTATTTTTATTCGTTTCAAACTGCTTCCTCCCCATTCCCCGGTGTCATCCCCCGCAAGCAGCCCTGCCGAACTCGAAACACCACTAACTCTCCAACTCCCCACCATCCCTAATTTTTTTTCATTCAGTTTTCTTGTGTTTAATTTCTTCGTTTGGGGAAAAAGACGGCGGAGGGAACTTACCAACGCCTCCAACTTTTCCCCGGCGCCGCCTCGCAATGTTCGTATCGATTCTGAAGGCGCTCGAAGGAATGATAAAAAAGTGGAAAAAATAAAAAAAAGGGGAAAAAACAGGAAAAATGGTATGCCAGCAGCAGAGACAGCAGCGGCGGCGGCGCGTTAGACGGGTAGCGAGCATTAGCGTTATATGGAGCGAGCTCTGCCGCTTGATAGAGATGAGAAAGCGCGCAGGAGGAAAAACCTGAAACGGGAGGCAGCGGGAAAGTGGATATTTTCCCCACCCTCTCTGTCCGCCCCCTCCTTCCCTTTTATTGAAATAATAAAACGGGAGGAGGAGTCATAACGTCCTCCTCTCTCTTCCTACCCACCCTGTCTCCGGTGTTTTCTTTTTGTCTGTTCCACCTTTAGTATAACGTGCGGTGGGCAAGTTCAAAATTTGGCAGCATCATGAAAACTTGCGTTGGTGTGGACGATGGACCCGCATCTCTCCCCAATTTTCCTGTTTTGCTTCCCCGCCTGCTTACAGCGGGTCCCCCCCCCCCACAAAAAAAAATAAATAAATAAAAAAGTTAGTGTTTTTTTGTTTTTGTTTACGAAAATAAATTACGCATTGTCGAACGCTCAGTCTCCTCCCAAATGTAGCACTGGCAGTACGGACTGGATGCCAAACTTTCAGAGCTTGTCGTTATCTTATTAAAACATTATGTGATTTTCTGAACCTTTAAAGGACAAAACAGGGCCCGTTCCACATATATTTTGAGCCATTGAGCCCCATGTATTCGTGAGTTCCGTCAGCCACCATTTTCCCATTGAAAATGTCCGAAAATCGCTTATGGCTTTTAAGTAAGATAACGGATTGTTCTAAAACTGGGCATCTGGTACGGACCACTAGCGCTACATTTGGGCAAAAACTGAGCGTTTAGCAATGCGTAGTTTATTCTTGCGATAAATAAAATAAACGCGCTGTTGAATATTTTTGGGCAACACCTAGTTCGTTATACAGTAAATCGATACCCCTGTTTTATTCTGAAGCCCACTATCTGATCTCGCTAAACGCTAACACTTTACGCCCTCTGGCTCTGGTTATTGTCCGACATAAAAGATATTTTAAAAAATTTCGAGGACACCTAACCACTTTTTAGGAGTTGTGAATGCGAAATAATGAATGTCGTTCTTCGCGCCGCGGTCGCTTCTGATCCTCTCGGTAGGGGCCGCGGCGCCATGGAGTGTGGGGTGGCGTTCCCTGGAACTACGCCGCGCGCGAGCCAATGGGAGGTTCGTGGGAGGTTATTCATCAATTCGCTACTACCGACTACAAGCTTCGCTCCATAAGACAGGGAAGTATAGGTGCCGTTTGGCGCGGCTTCAAAAGCTGATAACGTCGGTTCGCCCCATGGGGTTCTAGGTATGCTTACCCTCGCAAAAGTCGTAGAAGTAATAACATGTCCGGTACCCATTTTGGATAGTAGTACGAGCGAATTCAATGACAAAAAAACGTTCTAATAGGCATCTAAATGTATGCGTAAATACCTGGATCCCTCTCGGGCGGGGCACTGTTCTAAGCAATAGTATATATTAGCTTCCTTATTGATTCAATTTTATCTGCGCAAACACTTGCAGCGCTACAATACATAACGAAGAAGTAAAAACAAGAACGTGCAGTAAAATTACAAACAATACATAATATTAACACACAGGGTAAGCAGCAAATGAAAAGTGAAATAGCTAGTAAGAAATGAAGTAACACTTCTAAATATTTCAATACATATAGCAGTTATACCGCTGTTGAAAAAATACCTTTCCTTTTTATATAAAAAAGGGCTACTTTCTTGACTCTCGGCTGTTCTGAACAGCAGAAATAACAAATACAAAAAGTGAAAAACCATTCATTGGACAAGAAAGACATCAAGAAACACCTTGATGCCAGCTGCTCGCATCTCAGAGTGCTAAAATGTTCCACCCCAAACGAAGCGTGTCTCTCTTTTTCCTTTACCGTAAATATAAACTGCACTAAACGCTCAATTGTAAAAATATTTTATACGGCCATAAGGTACGAACACCTGCATTTTTCTTTTCAATCTATCAGCATTATTTGACTAAAACATAACCACTGCTGCGCAGAATAGAAAAAAAAAGGGCTGTGTTGCTCTTTCGCAGTGGAGACAACAGAGGAACCAAAAGCGATAACTGCACCCCTGCTGCTTGTCTGGCTTCATATTCTTTAGGACGAATAGAGTATTTCCCGTCACATAATAATCCATGGCAGCGCCGAATCACTTGATGTCTTCGGTCTTAGGGAAGTGTCATTCATATATATATATAGACGGTGGCGCGTTGTGCCGTGCCGTTCGCCGCTTTTGGAACAAATACTGCATTTGCGGATGAATTCCGAGGTATTTTCATAATCACCGAGTATCAATACGCTCTCGCACAGAAACCCTGTGAACAGTTGTGTCACTTCAAAGAATTCATAATTGCAACCATTCTCCCATAGAGCCCCAGACTGCTCAGCTTTAAAGAAATGTTGTTTAATTTGTTAATTTGGCTCGTTTAATGAAAAAAAAAGCAGGATGCTACAGAATGCTACAGATGCTACAGAATACAGATACAGCCCGCACAACAGTGCCACGTAATGAGACTGCTGAAATTCGAACGATTAAACGAGTACACATAATTGTAATTGTGTAGGGTGTTTGTTTAGACTGCCGGAAGTTAGTGAGCCTCAGTGGGCGTCTGGTGTCTCAGTTGTGGATGCGAAATTTAGCCAGTGCAGTATAGCACCGCTAGCCTGGGGTATTTAGCGTGCATCATGCAGTAGCGATACACTGCCGCACGCCATTACAATGCTCATCCAGATCGAAGCGGGCAGGAATGGGGACTGAACCCGGGGACCAGGGACCCTGCAAGTGCACAAACAAGAAAAACACAAAACCGGAAATAAACACACAAAAAACAAAAACAAAAAACGTGTACGCCGGAACCTGCACACCGCCAGTCGGTGGTTCATATAAACAAACTATCCAGTCTTTCTTTAGTCAAATCATCTAGGGAGTTTTGAGAATTTCGATAAGCGAACCTCAAATTACAGAGTTTTCATAACTAATGTTTAGTTTGAAAATAATATTGTAAAAGTTCGTTCATCGTCTTAGAGACCAGTGTCCGAAATCCTAGCACCCAGCGATATAAATGGGAATTCATAATCTGAAACGCAGGTTCTTGTCAGGAGATCGGGGCTACGCATAAAACAAGATTTTTGCTTTTTACAGCACTCCTAGCATCGGTGTTGTTGTTGGAGCTTCGTGACTATGAATTTCTGACGTTCTTGCATTGCGCTATGTGCGAACGTTTCTAAAGAGGCGGAGTCTTGCAACAGCTCCGTCCCCCCTTCTTTGTCATGCCGTCAGCATAAACAAACATTGCGGCGCCCATGAAACAGAGCAGAGACTGGTCTATATGTTTACCTATATGTTTATTCCGGTCTCTAAATATGATACAACTAATATCCACACTGGTTTTCACACGAACTGAAATGTGCCACGAGGAAAAAGTTACGCTATCACAAAAGATACAAAAGCACAAACAATCAGTCGTGGTACAAGATGTTCAAATCCGAGCGCACTGTGACGAAACACCTATATCGTCGAGATTACAAAACTATACCTAAAACGTTGAATCGAGCCTAAAGAAAAATCCCCAACGCTTCTGGAAGTGCACCAGAAATGTTTTGAACAAAAATTAAACGGCACAACAGATATAACACTTTCTTGCGGTTCCGAGCACATAAACAATCCCAGCAACATCTGCGAATGTTTTACAGTTTTCTTCTCTTCTGTTCCGGACCAAGGACAGTTCCGGACCAAGGACGTCTCACGCCAGTACAATGCATGACCATGCAAACGACGAGTTTTTATCGATTCCCTCGCTTCGCAATGACGACGTTTTGGCGGCGATTCAATTGCTATCGCCTGAAAAATCTCCTGGAACTGACGGTACTCCATCTTTTATACTTAAAGGGATCAGCGATATTTTGGCTCCGGTTTTAACCTTTATCTTTAATCGGTTCTTGAAAGACAGACTTTTTCCAACTTCTTGGAAGCTCTCAACAGTTGTGCCATTTTTAAAGAGTGGTTCAGTTTTGTCGGTCGCTAATTATCGTCCAATCTCACTGACTTGTTCCTCTGCTAAAGTATTTGAAAAAAGCCATGCAGTGCCCTCTTATGCCGTTCTTTTCCCGTCACATAAGCGTTAATCAACATGGCTTTATGCAAAACCGCTCTGTAGAAACGAATTTGGACACATTTATGGAATTCCTCGGTTCCAAACTAGGGTCAAAACAACGAGTTGATGCCATTTATTTTGACTTTAAAAAGGCTTTTTGACCTAGTAAGCCACTCATTGCTGGTTGAGAAAGTTGCAGTCTGTGGTCTCTCCTCATCACTTTGCGACTGGTTAAAAAGTTACCTGTCTGATCGATGGAACTATGTAACTTACGGTGGTACAAAGTCATCTGGGTACTCTTCGACATCGGGCGTTCCGCAGGGTTCAAATTTTATAACCTTTCCTTTTTAACATATTCGTGAGTGACATTAGCTCATGCATCAGTAACTCGAATTTTTACAATTCGCTGATGATATTCAGCTTTTTTTAAACTATTTTTGATATTTTTGATAGCGAAAATCTGCGGCAAGACATTACAGCACTGACAGGCTGGCTCTCAATCCGATTAAAATGAAACTAATATCTTTTTCAAGAAACCATTCCCGTATCACTTTTCAATATATCTTAGATAATTGCCATGATTGAGCGAGTTTCAGTGCATGGTGCGCGACCTGGGCGTACTTTTAGGTAGTGAATTAAAGTTTTCTAAAGATGTGGAATTTTTAACCAATGCACAATACCGCACTTTGGGAGCAATCACGAGAATGACGTGCCACTTTAGGACCTATTCTTGCTTTTTACATATTTGTCAGACGCCTATCTTGTCAAAGTTAGACTTCGCGAGTGTTATATGGAATAGTTTGAACAAGGGATATACAACGGAACTCAAAAATAAACAGACAAAGTTTGTTGGACTGCTCTATAATCGCTACTTTAACAGGCGGATTTATTTCAACCGTGAGCGTTTGTTAAATATTTTAAACCTGCATTACCTCTCCGAAAAAGGCTGACACGAGATTTTTTTTTTTTTATACAACTGCTTTTTACGGTTTTATTGATTGCTCCGAACCAACCTCTCTTGTCTTTATTGCCGTGCCAAACAGGGCGCTTCGCTCTCCGCGTTTTGGCTGGCCTGAGCCAAGAAGCCTACGGCCCTTAGAACGTATTCAATATACGCTTTTAACACGTCAAATAAAGTGAACACGCAAGAGGTAGATATTTTTTTGCCTGAAAGTTTTAGCATGCGAACACTGCTTCATTTACGTCTATCAAACTATACAGGTATGTGGACCACCTAGGTTTCTGCGATGTATGGGCTTGCACTATCGGAGATCACATTTTGTTGATAACAGATATGTAAATTTTTCTATTTTGTTTTTTCCGTTTCAATGCATGTTTTTGTTCCTGCATCCTGTATTTTGTGTTGCTTGAACTCTTGCATGCTTGCACTGGTGCACCCTCCTGTAGGCCCACGGGCTGTTGAGGGGCACCGCAAAAGTACCAAATAAATAAATAAATTAAAATCAATATATACGAGGGTGTTCATAGAGTTCCTGTTATTGGCCGCAAAAAGAAGAAACAAAACGAATATCGTCGAAGTTTGCATCGCGGGACAAGCCCACGTACTTGCAATCTCGGCACGTTCAAAATGTTCGTTTAAAAATGGCCAACGATTTGCACATGCCCGATGATTTGCACATGACCAACGATTTACACATGCCCAATGTCGTCAATAAAAATTACGACTTCTAGATGGCAAGACGTGCTAGTTTCTCTCTGGAAGCCCGCCTCGGGAGTCGGGTCCCTACCTCCTCCATAAAATTGAACAAATGAAATTAGTTAATTGCGTGGAGATTCCAAACGTTACAATTACTGCACCTTTTAGGCGCGTTGAGCATTATACTTTGAAAAAAGAAAAAGTCAAATATTTGGGTGTAGGAGACGTAATACAGCAATTATTGTTTGAAGCCGCCGTCCGATGGCGCTCCCAGGTGCCTGGTCCAAGGTGCAGACAGAGGGGCGTGTCAGGAACATTGAGTAGATTTTTAATAGAGAAATCGGCCTCCCACGAGTATAATTTCGACTTTTTTTTAGTGTGCTTTGGAACCCGTAGGTTGAGTTGTCACCATAAATAGAAAATCTCAAAATCCACTACCGTTTAACGACGACAGCAACGATGGAACTTTATAAATGGAAAGAACACCACAATTATCAATACTTGATAAAAAACTAAAGGGAAAAATTCGTCCTCGCAATGATTCGTTTGGTAGCGCTACTTCCTAATTTTGTTATTTACAATTAAAATCACAGATCACTGTTTCCTCGGCGTTTTGCACACATATACGCATTGAACACTGTGCAATTGATAGCTTTAAAGTCTAAATGATATGGATGTCAAATCTCACGCAAAATTCATGTTGTTGTGGTTCCCATGGGTGTAGTTATCAACTTCGCTGCTAGGGGCGCGACGGTTTAATCTACTCCCCAATACCTTAGACTAAAGGACACGTTATATTCATCTTACTGTTTATTATTATTATTACAATTATTATTATTTTGGACCTCTCGTATAAAACGCGTCCTGAGCAGGCAAGCACGAAACCCAGAACACGGAAATGGAAATATGACGCATGCGCTTTCAGGTATGTTTGAAGTCTCGAGATACAGTACGGGCTGCGGCGTAAAACGAGGCTCAAGGGTGAACAGTTTCGCAACATCGAGGAAGACCACTTCGACCGATCGTTATCTGCAGGAAGAGCTGGAGCAGGTATTCGATAATAATCTCAGTAAAGGAAGGTGGGGAGGGGGGGGGGACTTAACGATTGAGGGCTAATATTATGCGTCTTGTACAAACACCAAAACAAGTATATTTTCCTGCCCCGACATCGCAGCCGCAGTGTAGGACTTCAAAAGAGATCAGCGGTCATAGATCAAAGCTGCTAACACGACATACTCTTTCCCACGTAGAAACATCCCTTTTGTTGCGTCATCTTTTTCTCTACTGGCGGTGTTTGTTTTCTGGGTATGACGACATCCGTAAACCAGTTCGAAATGTTGTGCGTGTGTGTGTCTGTGTGTGTGTGCGTGCATGTGTGTGCGCCCGCGTGTGTGCGCGTGTGCGTGAGCACAGATATTCGAAAACGTGCGCTTGCGCACGAATTTATGTTGTTTTAGTGGATGCCATTTTTTTTTTTTTGCGGTTGCGCGTGTCCTGGGGAGGAGATCCAACCGTGGTGGCCCAAGCGGATAAGCTGAGAGCTAGACTTATGGGGACAACAAGGACATGAATTATTTGCAGGGGTGCGCGAATAATGGTTCGTAATCAAATAGCACTGCGCCAGTCACTGACTTGACACGTTACTGGAAAAAGTAATCTATTACAATTCTATTACTTCGGAAGAAAAGTAATTAGCAGTTACTTGGAAAAAAAGTAACCGTTACTTCTCTGACTACTTCAGATTATCCAAACGACAGATTTCTCTGCCAGTTGGAAAACGGGTCACCGAACTACGAACCACTTATCGTCTAAGCCACCAATCTTGGGAAACCATCCTGCTGTCACTGTCAATGGTTCGAGGACTCCTTGGACGTAAACAAAGGGCGCCTTGAGGAAGAGGAGATAAAAAAGTACCGGTCACAAGTAATTTTAGTACTTCCAGAAAAAAATCAGATTACTCTCGCGATTACTTCCTAATAAATGTATCCAAATAATTACAAAATTACTCCAAAAAGTAATCCATTACGATTGCAAGTAATTTGATTGCTTGTAACGAGTACCCTAACAAGTCTGGTAGTGCATCGCCTTCACAGTGCAAGGGAGACCCACAACATACCGGCTCTCTTTGCAGACTTGCAGCGTTGAGCTGGCAATGACGCTGCCCTATTCGATTGGCACTCCAATTCGCTTCGCACGTCCCTAGTTGCTTGTTAGCGTTCCTGACGTATCGCTCCGCTGCGGCTCGCATTCAATCATCGAAGCCCCGATCGGAAGCGAGTCCCGGCCCGACGCTGACGCAGAGGCCGTGCCCAATCTTTGTCTCGCTCTCAATCGAGGAAGATGACGTAAAGTATTCAGTTCCACGGGCCCTGCGTTAATCAAACGCAGAGCTATGTGGAAAACGAGCTGGACAAAGCGCCCCTGTTAAAGGAAAACTCCGTTAAAAAACGAGACTAAAATAAATGACTGGCGTCGCTTTAGTGGTACGAAATATGATCCCAGCCGAAATATTACGTCAGAGGAAAGCCGCGTACACCACCAAAACCGATTTTAAAGATGCGACCAGCTGCTCTTAAGCGGGCGACGTCACGGTTCGGTGGAGCTGCGGTTGATTGGTTGTACCGTGTACCACAGCACCAGTGTGATGTCACATCGCGGCCGTACGGCTGATGATCACTGTTGCCATCCCTCCAGCAGATAGTTTTGGTTTTGCCGTAGACGCTCGATACCAAACTTTGAACCGTGATATTTATAAAACTACGCACGATATCGAAAAAAAAAAAATATTATATCTTCTAATTCAGGGACACTGTTTTACCTAAAAAAAAACGTAATCCCAAATTAAAAAAAAAAAAAAAACAATTTGCCCGGAGTTGTTTATTAAGTTTGATCTTCTCGCCAATACCTGCTGGCTCCCGACACTGGTCAACCTTATTTGCCCTACCTGTCGCTGCAAGCGCAAGTTTGCGCGAGGATGTATAATTACGCTACACCAGAGAGCTGGAACGTCGACGTGTTGTGCGCAAGCAGAAGCATATGTGCGCATGTGAAAAGTTCCAAAGGAAGGCTTTATTTCTAATAAGAAGAACCCAAGTCAGAAAAAAAAATATATATATATATAATACACAGGCGCAGTTGGCGGAAAACGGTATTACACTCCGTTAGCGCACAAAGTATTCTGAGGACGAGTATCAGTTTTAAGCTTCTTTTTTTAAGTCTTGGCAACTTTGACAGAACTTGTCAGGAAGGAACCCTCAGCTGCAACCTGCCCCGACTTCAAAAGGAAAAGAAAGAAATGGACATTTAGGGAAAAGAAAAGAGATACCCTCCCAAAACAGGCGGACGAGAGATTATATAAGACCGTCGCCATCGAAAGCCGGGCCCCAGCCCGTAAATTCAAAAGCTAAAGTTCACGGCCGTCGCGCGGTTACGTCAGAGGGCACACGGCGACAAAGGCCACCCTCTCGGCGCACATCCGTAAGCGGAAAGCAAAACTTTCTTTTCCACCGCGCGTTTTCTGCGGCCCGTTCCCCCCGACCACACTCACCAACCCCCCCCCCCCCCCCCCCGCCTCCCCCTTTTTCTTTTAAATTAAAAAAAAAAAAAGAATCATTACACCTTTAAAAAAGCTACCAAAGAGAAGCGAGATCGCCAACCCTCTCGTATCGAAGTTTCACAATAAGATCGAAGAACCGGCCTCACAGAGGTTACTCAAATTGTTATTTTTAACTTCGTCTCGACGTCGCCGTCGTCGTCGTCGTCGTTCGAAAACTGAGGGACTATTTTATTTCTGTCCCGGGGCGCACAAAGGGACCCGGTGGGAGCCCCAAAAGGAGCGTGGGGCTCGAAAGGGGTTTTTCGGGAGAGTTTCGTCGTTGCACGACGGCGGCGGCGGAGAGAGAGAGAGAGCTAGGTATACACGCGAGCTGGGAAAACGGAGTGGTCGTGGCGAAATGTGCACCTGGCGTTCCTCTTCTCTCGCTCTGTGCGCGCCCACGGTGTGCCTCGGAGCGCGGGGAAGACGAAGGCGGAACCTCCCAGACGTCAGGGCGCCCTTTCATCGGAGCAGCCGCGGGGGAAAAACGCTGCAAAGAGCCGCAGGCTGCACGAGCAGTCGGTTTCTAGGGCTCGCCTAGGTGTTCCGGTTTCTCACGACGAACACGACCGAGGGTACCCCGGGGCAGACGTCTCCTCCGCCTCCAGAAGCATGCTTCTGACGCAGCTCACGCTACCTTTAACCCTAGTCCTTCCGGAGTATCTTAGGTTTGACCGGAGTAGAATCGATGTCAAAGATGGACTACCTCGTAACTATCGCAGACGCGAGAGTGCGCCGTCGGACGAGGAGAAGTTAGGAGAAGTCCATCTCCTCGTCTGTCTGACGGCGCCTTCTGGTGTCTGCGGTGGTTCCGATTATGTTAAAACACCTGAGACTGGGTGTGAAAAAACCTTGAAACAACCAAAAGTAGAAGAGGCAGGGCCGAGATTGTATTTACCGACGGCCCTAGCTGAGACAGTTGCTGCTACGAGCGTGGTAACTACGGGATTTCATAAGGCTTCCCCAACATGCATTCCACGGCAAGGTTGTTGTTGTTAGAGCCACTAAATAAGCTACGCTTAGAATACCGGCACTCTGTTCCCCGATATTGTTGTAGGCGCCTCCATCTTGGTGCTTCTGCAGAGGAGACGCAACTGCCGATCGCCATGATTCAAGAGTGCGACTTCCTCAGCATTAGATTCGGTGTTAGGAAGCTCATGTAATATTGCTTTGCTCTGTCGCGAACTGTATTAAACATTTGTGGAGATCGGAAAAGCGTTTCCTGTGATTTGAGATAAAGCTTCAGATGACTGGCAACCATGATTTTAAGCCACAAGATGGGTAAGTTTCGTTACTCTGAAGCGTAGCTTATTTAGCGGCTCTAGTTATTGTTAGTGGCAGACGATCACACGGTGGCTCGTTCTGGGCATGCGCTGTAGAGAATTCGCTCAAATAGGGCCTCAGATGAATACCACCTATGCTTGGGTTGGATCTCGGATCCACATGGTTTGCGCGACGGTAAGGATAACCCAAGGGGACCGCGGTCATTTTGTGCTGCTCTTACGAAAACGCTTGGTGATACTGGTCCACGCGACATTTCGGCTCATCGTGTGTTGCACAAACCGCAAGTTTTGCCATCGTTATCGGAATTTCCTGGTCAAATTGTGAGTCCTTTTTTTTCTATCAAGAATTTGATTTTTTTGGCGACTTTCTCAGGTGAACTGAACAGTACTGAATAAGATCAGCACGCATTTTCGTGACTGGGTGACTACCCTTTATCCTTCAAGGGGCCATGAAACAAAAATGTATTGACCTCATCTTAATTTTCTTATATTCATTAAAGCCCAAAGATGTTGTTTTCTAAGTTTTGCGGCCAAATATTGTGTCTGGAATTTACAAACCGGGTTTAAAAATCATAAGTTTCGGCGATTCTGAAACGACCATACGACACGGTGTGGGAACCAGAGGCAACAAAACGAAATCATAAGTGATATAAAGCGGAACAGATAAACTTTATTTATTGTTCGCATAACAAATTGAAAATGATAAAAACAAATAATCATTTATTGACGCTCTTATATTATTTACCCGATACAGCATCACGTGATTGCGATTGAGTTTCGGTTTCAAACGCATCCTAGTCTTCCGTCGCTTGGTAGCCATGGTAACAACCGGGTCACGGGTCTATCGGCTGCTCGTCTAGCGGGCTGCGCAGCGCATATCTACTGTAAAGCCTGGTTCAGACAGTTGCGTTTGACTGCGTTTGACTGCGTTGCGGCTGCGAGAAACCAGGACATCCCTGCTGCTTATATCGCGGGCCAAGATGATTCCTTGAATTGGATTCCACGCTTCATATAAAGCACAGATGTGCCGGTGATTCGCTTTTGGTTGTCGACGCAACGCAGTCAAACGCACTCAAACGCAAGTGTCTGAATCGGCCTTAACAGGATACCTTGCTGAGCTGGTTGGTTGAACGACATGATGAGAAACAGCGCAAAAGGGACAGGACACAAAGTAGAAGAAGGACACAGGACATACGCTGACTAACAAGCAAAGATTTAACAACCAAAAAATAAAAATTAAAAAAAAAATAATTTTAATTTTTATTTTGGTCACGCGTATCGCCACGTTCTTCTAGTGCCACTGTAGAAGCCACGGCTCAAAACCCAGGAGCCGACTGCGTTGTAAGAGGCGACGCTGGAGCTCGGGGAGGTCGGCCATGTTAGTTATCGGAGCGAAATATCAGACGTCAGATCTCCTTCGTTGACTTGCCTGCGTGACGTCATTATGGCGCCGCTGTTGAGGCAATATCTGACGCTCTGTCTGTGGTCATTCAGTCCCACTGATCTCTATGACAATTGCTGGATCGCGCTTCCCCGCTTCGAGCCCATTGCGCGATTGAAGCCACCGGTCGGCCATCTTACCGGTTCCGCGGAAGCGTTGTCAAGGCGGCGGTTGTCTCTGTTGTCACGTGACCTACACACGGTAACCATGGCAACTGTCTAGGCTTGACAGCGCTAGAGCATATCTCGTAAGATGGCCGACGGTGGCTCCATTTTCGGTGCGGGGAAGCGCAATCCAGCAATAGACCGATCTCACCAGCCAGTTTGACTACGCCACCGCTGCCGCAATGCATCGAGGGAGCTTTAGTCTTTCTGCACGTGCGACAACCTCGCTGGAGCTCTGCGCGTGTGGAACATGAGGCGGCACGAGCCGTCTTGTGCATTGCTGCCTGCCTCCTGCGAACTAAAGTTATGGCGGCGTCACGCATGCGCCGAACGCTTGGTGAGATCGGTCTATTGTCATAGAGATCAGTGTTCAGTCCGGTCTACGTCGCCATCTTGCGCAGACAACAAAAATTCCCTATTGGTTACTTATGATGACGTGTTTGTAGAACTGAGAGGGAAGCTCCCCGAGAAACCGAAATTATCTTTTTTTGCGCCAATAAATGAATCCGGACGATCAAATGAATGAACGTGGGTTATGCAATAAAGGACAAAGATTCCAAATACACATATAGCTCTGAATTTCCGGAAAACGTTTCACGGCCCCTTTAAAGGGATACTGAACCAAGGAATTTAGTGTCCATAATAAGTGGCGCACGTTCTTTCCACGAGCCAGTAGCCGCCGGTGTGCGCGAGCACACGCAACAAAAATGACGTCAAAGGCCTCCATTCGTGGTTAAGATGACAGTGAAATGAATGGGCTTCGAGCCAAAGGAGAATAAAGACAAGTTTTTCGTCTACACAGTCGTGTCTGGTGTAAAAGGTAAGCGATTAATTGGCCTAACAAGCACGTAGCTTTCACTTGTAGGGATGAAAAGCCTGTCTTTATTCTCCTTTCGCCCGAAGCCCATGCATCTCACTGTCCTCTTAAGCGCGAATGGAGGTCTTTGACGTCATTTTCGTTGCGTGTGCTCGCGCACACCGGCGGCTGCTGGCTCGTGGAAAGAACGTGCGCCACTTATTATGGGCACTAAATTTTTTGGTTCAGTATCCCTTTAAGGCCAAAATCTCACAGACGCGAAAATTGCAGCCCAAGCTGCCACGATGAGTTTGACATTCTGTGGCGATTTGTGGTCACTACCTAATAAGGAATGGTTAGTTAAAGACAGGGTATAGATTAAAAACCAACATGATTGAAATCGTGATTTAACCATGATGATGGTTTAAATCAAAGCTTTCCACAAAAAAAAGGCCAAAAAAATTTTTATTTACCGTTTGTCTGTTTCTTGATATATTTAAGTACATTTGATTTGTATTTAATTCAAAAAATTAAAAAGCAAAAAAGCAAAAAAAAAGAGAAAAAGATTTACATGAGGCTGATCACGAACAAAGGAAGTGCTTTTCTGAGTAAATAGGAGCTTAGAGCTTGATCTGCATTTTCTACTTCGCTCTTCAACGTAACGTCCCACTGCAGCGAAATCAGAACGCAAAAGAAAGGAACGAAAATAAGCTGAGATTGCAACCAAAGCTACAAGCTCGAGTAGCCCGCGCTCGTTGCTTTGAGAAGTGCGACTTCTAGCGCGAGTGCTCGGTCTGCGGGAGAACGTTTTAAAGCAGTGACCTAGTGCTCTCGTGCTTGTGGCACTGGATGCCGTCTCAGCTTAAAGGTGCCCTGAGGATGTTTCTGGGATTGCTTAAGTATGGCTATACTCACTATTCTGGTTCTAAGCATCCTAGAAATCCCTAAATCTTGACAATACGCGGCCGATTTCTTCATTAAAAAGAAAAAAAAAAAAGCAATCAAATATCTCAAAACACGGTAGGTCATCTCCGGCGATGGGAGGAGCATGTTCCGAAACCAGGACCGCTGTCAGCCAATAGCAAGGGATCCTCGCGCCTCCGACCGGTGGAACCGCCGAGTGATATCTCGAATGCGCGCAGCTCGTTGCCCATACAGCGCGGACTACGATTCTACCCAGCGAGCGCGCGCTCGAACGCTCGAGAACTGACGACCTGACACATCACTGCCGCGAAAAAAACAAAAAAAAAAAACCAGTGCGTTGTTTTTGAGACGATTATAGCAGTAAAATGTTTTCCGCGAAAAATTAATCAATTTCTACTAATATTATTCGCTTTTATCGTGTATAAAAGCATACTATACATTTTGTAATAACGGTGTTGCAATCTCAACGAAATGTCGCGTTTTCATTGGTCACATATGTGACATGTCATCCTGGCTGCCTGAACAATGCTTCTCCCATCGCTGTAGATGACCTCGGTGTGTTCGATCTTTGATTGCTTTTTTAATAGAAAAAATGGCCGCGCATAGTTAGGATTTATGAATTTCCAGGATTCTTAGAGGCGCAGAGTGAGTTATCGCAATATTTAGGCGAGCTCAGAAACCTCTTCGTGAACGGAGTATAGAAAAGCATTCACCATCGCCTCAGTTCGACGACAGAGCCATACACTCTAAAAAAAGCCCGTGCGTCTTCTTTCCCGCAGAACACGCGGACAGCCAATCACTGCTGTTTGCAGAATCAGCTCAGCGAATGACAATGCCGCAACATATGTTTAGACCAAAAAGCGAAGTTTGGGATGTAGCATTAAGCAATGCAAAACGTCACGCTTGCATTGCGTGATGCTACATCGCAGACTTCGCTTTTTGGTCTAAACATATGTTTCGGCATTGTCATTCGCTGAGCTGATTCTGCAAACAGCAGTGATTGGCTGTCCGCGTGTGCTGCAGGAAAGAAGACGCACGGTCTTTTTTTAGAGTGCAGAGTGCCCAATCGCAGATTTGGAGCGCGAAAATCTGGTAGCAGAGGGCATTTCTGGTATTCAGCGCACTGCTTCTGCAGCAGCGAGGAGCCGAAACATGGTTTTCAAACCCGACGAGAAAAGAAGCGGTAGCGCGAAGAACGCGAGGAGCACGAGCGGACATTCCATCGCTCAAAAGAAGTCTGTTTCGGCGTCTCGCCGCAGCGGGGCGCCCGCTATATGTCTTTCCTCTCACCCGTTGTTTACCGCACTACCTTTTCACTTTCAGCGGCCGCGTCTCGTGGCGATCTGCCAGGTGTTGTCAGTAGAGGGAGTATTCACTGGACGTCGTATTTGAGGGCGGTGTTTAGAGCGCATGCTCGGAACGAGCTCACGTTAATAGGGAGTTTTAGTAGACCGTGTTTCCCCCTCCGCTAACCCTCCGCAACGAAGAAACCGCTACTGCGCCTGCGTGCCGATGGCCTTGGCTGTAGAGTTCCGGGTAGCGGAGGGGCTTAGCGGAGGGGGAAACACGGTCTACTCAAACACCCTAATAGGCTGCTAAGACCGGCAATCTTGGTGGTGTGGAATGCACGTGGCGAAAGAACTGTGAAAGCACGCCGTCAGCACGCGCTCAGCAGTCGCGCACGCAACTATGGCCGCCAGTGAATACTCCCTATTAGCGGCGAGATGTTTCGGTGGCGCACTCATTCGGTTACCTTTCGTGACGTCATTACCTTGTGAACAACAAGTTCGATGGTTTTTGTAATGGGCATGGTGGAAGCCTGAAATCATAGCGCTCTCAAAGCAACACTGCCAACACCGTCAAAATTGAAGGTCCTACATTTCTCTTATTTCCGTCAATGAGACATCTTTTGCTGACGTCATAGTCATCATTCGGCCAATTGTGGTGGGCCGACCACAGCGACGCTTTCGATCACTCACGTCGCCAATAAGAGGAGGCTATGCATTAACCGATGTTTGTTTGCAAATATGCTCGCTACCGCCTCCCATCAACGGACCCCTGCGCACTTCCGATTTTCCTCTTCTTTTCTATTTGTCTCCCATTCTTTTGTTATTTGTGCTACTTTCTACAATGCGAGCAGGGGGGCTATGTTGCGCTTTTTGGACTCCCAGGAGACTAGGGAGAGGGAAGTGACGTCAACAACGCAGCAAATGCAGCTTGGATGTTGATTTTGTTTTCTTCAGTCAACATACAATCTGCGTTTCTCTAGCCGTTGACGTCACTTCCCTCTTCCAAGTCTCCTGGGAGTCCAAAAAGCGCAACATAGCACCCCAGCTTCTTAGAGACGTATTAAGGGTACTTATCCGAGAGAAAATCTTCTTACCCGATCACTCCGCGTTGCTGAAGAACGAATAAATACACTACCGGAAGTCTACTGAGGCACCAAGTACTGTGGCGCCCGCGCGGTATCAACTCCCGACGAATGCGGTAAATATTGCCGCATTCGTCGGGAGTTGATTCGTCGTCACAAAAATTGAAAAAAGAAAAGCTTTTTTTTTTGTAATTTAACCGTTTCTGTTCTAGTATGGCAGGGATCACATCATTAAAAAGTTGGTAATTAAACTGTACATTACATTTAGAGTAATCCTCTTTTCCACATTGTTACCAGTGATCGGACGGTTTGATTATTAAATCTAGCCACGTTTAAAAATGTATCTAGTTGTATAGGATCACTATTATCTAGCTACAGAGAGTTAGATCAAATTAATCTGATTTAAATGAAATAAACCTGATTTATTTGATTTTGAGTTTTAAATCATGATTTCGTTCACCCTGGTTAAAAATGTGTCAGCGCGCAAACCATATGCACACGGACGCAGAACGCGTGCAGACAAGAGCTTATATTTAGTCTCGTGTACGCGTGAGACGAAAATTATGGCCCTTTGTGATAATTACACGTCTTATATACTTCCCTTGAAAGTAAACAGAAGGACAACAACGAAAGCCTTCATTCTGATGATCAGGCTCAGTTCCCCAAACTTATATCAAGAAGCGCGCGATTTGTCCATACTTCCCTTGCGCGGCTTCTTCAGTTTTAATCGCGATTCGAATGCTGTAACGTATTCAAGAATCATTTTTTGTTCTTTACGGTCCAGTGCTATGCCAGCTGAAGCCCCGCATCAGCCGCAGTGACACGTTGACCTGGGAGAAAGGTTTTTGGAAGCAGCAAGTTGGGGGGGGGGGGGGGGGGTTACTCGGCAAAGAAGAAACGCGAGAAAGAACGGCAGGTGGTTGCAGTCTTGCAAAGAGTCATTCCCGGGCGTACGACCAACCAGAGGGGTGCTCAGTGCAGAATTTATGAGCCTTCTGTCCTCCCATCTGTTTTTACTTCTTCCTATACTATCTTCTTTTTTGACGACTTCATCACTAAGGCACCAACTGTGTTGCTTTGCCTCCTACAGCCCATCGGGCGTCTTACTTGTGTTCCACATAGTGAACATTTAAGAATATAGTAAGATAAACGATTGATGATATTTTCCTGCCTAACAGCGAAACGCTAGTCCGATGCATACAAGATTACGGCATTGAAATACATTTTCACACCAGAAACGTGATCTGTATTATAGTAGGACACAAACAACGTCTGATATACCGCTCTATTAAAGGGGCGATGCAACGATTTTTGTATTTTGCGCAAATACCGAATAGAACGAATCTCTGACGTTAATGACCTGTGAAATACTCGTTCGTTTTTCACCCCACGCAATAGGAGTCCTAGTAAAAAATTAAAGAAAAACGAGCAGCGTTCACCCCCTCAACTCGCAGCCAGAACAAGTGGCCACGTGATATGGAGCCGAATATATGCCGCCAATGTTGATCATAGTCATGCGCTGGGGTTGGCAAGGCACAGGACACGCGCTGAGTTTCAGACATTGTTATGGTTCGGCTGTTGTCGTCATTGCAGCGATTGGACACGGGCCACTACCCGAATGCTTCTCGAGCGATCGATTATCACGAGCCCAAATCGAGTGTCCACGCCATGCTCGGGTCCAATCTATGAGCCGCATTCAAATATCGTCACTGGGCGGTACTGCTAGCGCCCAGCTACGTCATCAGGTTTTGCGAAGGAGAGATTGAATGTAAACACTCGGTTTTGTCCTCGAAATTACAGCGCAACAAAGGAGTTTCTTGGTCAGTGGCGTTGCGTGCGAGTATCCTTGAGTCCCACTAGTGCCAGTAAGCTCGTGTAAAGTGAAAAACATCCCAATTGAATATCGTTGCACCGCCCCTTTAAGGATCGTGAGTTTATACGATCTTGATCATTCGACGTAACCTTCATCCACAGATGGCTATGATCGTACACCGCAGACATACATACGATGGGGATCGTACTAGAGTTTGATTGAGTACGTGTCGCACCGTCTGAGGCAAAATCGGCAAAATCAAGATACATCCTTGCTCGCAAATAGCCAAAAAAATACAATTGTAGATCAGCTTTGAAGCGGCGAGAAATGTGTGTCTAGTTTTCCGGATGTGGAGTTCCGACACATCTTTCGACGGTTCATACTCCGCTCTAAATACGCGGTCACACTTCGCTGAATCACATAGAAAGCACGGTGTCCGCTGAAGACGATGACAGAAGCGATCCTAACGGCGTAAGTGCCGCGCTAGGCATCTTGGGAACCCAATGGTCACGGTGTTTGCTTTGATTTGCCTACCTCGTTTCACGACATCCCGTCATGAAGAAATACAGTGCAGGCACTTTCGAATATTTAACTTTCCTTAAATTTATTATACTGTAGGTGTTACCTACCAATACAAAAAGAACGCCGGGGCACGTTTCTTTGGAGGTCTCCCTATGTACGACAGTTTGTGCGCAGGTAAAAAAAGGAAGAAGAAGAAGACGTGTGGACTGGGCCGATCAGCCCGTTCCATCGTCCTAATGTCCTATAGGATTCTTATATGATCCGCGACACGGAAGGATCATGCTGCACTCTGGAGCTGTAGCCAGGCTGCCCGAATTGTAGGAGACGCGGCCGGCCGTATACACTCCTATTCCTCGTGTTTCAACGGGGGCTCTCACGAGAAGACGAATGGGTGCAATGCGAGCGATCGCCGACTTTATTTCAATGCAGTGCCGAGGAGCCCTATATTTCGTCTACGCGGCAATTAAAACAAAAAAAAAAAACATTCTGTTTCTCTTTATCGGTGTAGTGTGCCTTACCATGGCCAACGATGCCCCATAATACCACGCGCGCAGCGTTGCATGCAGGGATTTTTGGAAGTAGTCTATTATCTGCCGACACGCCTCAAGCAAGCTCGAAGCATGCTTTTTTTCATAAGTGCACTTGTTTCTAAGATGTCTGTAGACAGTGTTTGTATGACCGATTTGGCAGGGCCGTCGTACAAGGAAACAACACGCCCCAAAGAGTCTCTACAGACTGACTCCATTTTTTTTTTATGATGTAATGCCTTCGGGATTTGAGGGTACCAATAAATTAAATTAACCAAATGAATTAAAACCCTAATTTAAATTAATTGTAACATTGTAGCTTTTTTTTTTTTTCATCAACAGCGATCGGGGATACTGAGGGAAAAAAAGCAGCTTTTATGCAGCTTGGCGAGCCCTCGGTGCCCTAATACCAGACAAGCAAGAACCCAAGATTGCAGAAAAATAAGAAAACGCAGCGATCTAATAAAGAAAACAAAAATGCGAACGTTTAAATAATGTTCGGTAAGTCTTTTTATTTTTTTTTTAATTTCCAGCGTAGCAAAATCAATTTCAAGGAATGAAATTTGATTTTATAATTTAGAAAGTCTATATGCTCTTGGCGTTCAAGACGGGTTTGATGAATTTAAATGTGCAAGTGAAGATCAGCGAGGTTGAGAAGTATTTCAAAACTTACCTTTCGTAACTAAATTTTTCTAAAAGAAACTTCTAAAAGAAAGCCCGAGTGGACAATATAAAAATAGCCGTGCGGTTCTTCACTTCAGGGCCCTCGGACAACTAATCGCTAAAAACATAATTAAGAAAGCAAGAAAAAAAAATCCACCGAAAATTGAAGCTATTGGTGCGACAAAATGCACAATGATCAACGTACTTCAGAATCAGACTCAGAATTGGTTTATTTTGTCACAGCGCTTTTACACACAGGAAAAAATGATGCAAGTTTACAGCTTGTCGGGTTCCTTAAACACAGGGCAGAGCGGCCCTGACATCAGAACACGAAAGAAAAACACAGTGAAAGTAACTTATTTAAGATGTCAAATAAAATAAGCTGCATTTCACACACTAAAGTAAATAAATATAAAAAAAACATAAGACAAACATTTTCGTTCTAACAGGAAAGTTTGAACCGTACGGACATTTAATGAAAGTGTATGAAAATCTTGAGAAAATAGCGTTGTTTAACGGTGACGGTAACTTGTAACTGAACCTTTGGAAGTTAAAATTAGTTCTAGATGATGGAATGCGCCACGGATGCCAATGACGTGACGGGTATGATGATATATTATTTTGAAGTTTGGCGAGATCTAAAATAACTGTAATATGTTCTGTTAAGGCACGTAGATACGTGACAGTTAATCTATTAGAGTACATGTTAGATGTGTCAAGTATTTTATGCTTATAAATAAAGGAAGAGAACTATGATCGCGTGGGAAATTTTCAATTATCCTTATTGCTTTTTTTTTTTTTTTTCTCATTAAGCTCCACCTGTCCAAGTTGCTTTTTGTCGTTGTCCCCCAAACCAGATGGCAGTAACAAAGAATTAAATAAAAAATTGAATTATATAATAATTTTCTTATAGTTACAGCAAATACTTGCCTATATTTGTTCATTATTCCTACTATTAAAAAAATTCTATATGTGCAAGAAACATGAAGATTCCACATTTGTTTGGAAAACACAATACCGAGGGTCTTGACGCTTTCTACACATTCTGCTATATTTGTCCCAAAATACAAATGACTGAACAACGCGATCCCTGACCCTGGACATATATATAGAACTGGTTTCGTTTTGGACGTGTTTATAACCAGATAATTAATGGCAACCCAGTCTTATAACTTGCTTAAAAAATGGTTTTCTTTGGAAGTTGGTATATCGTCTCTAGAGTCAGGGAAAAAAAAATGCTGGTATCGTCCGCGTACGTAATCAATCTGGCGGAAGTTTCAATGTCTGTAATATCATTGACATAAATTATAAACAACAGGGGACCTAATATGCTTCCCTGGGGAGCCCCACAGAAAATGCGCTGCATGGTGGATAACGAGTTTCCAATCTGAACATATTAGTGGCGATGTAAGTAGGACGCAAGAAGTGATAATAGAATACTACGTATTCCATAGCGTTTTAGCTTGTCAAGAAGAGTCTGATGGTTTATTCGATTGAACGCTTTGCTAAAATTAATGAATATCACCAAGGTTAAAAGTTTATTTTCAAACTTTTCTAATATGATCTCTTTTTGTAGTGGTAAAGCTGTCTCTGTGGATCTATGTTTCCTAAAACCAAATTGTAATTATGTCAGCAAGGAGTATTTCCCCAGAAAATTGAAAAGCCGAGAACACATGATTTTTTCAATGGGCTTTTAAAAAATAGGAACGATAGAAATCGGACGATAGTTACTCAGATCCTTCCTATCCCCGCCTTTATAAAGAACAGAACCTTAGCAACTTGCCTACTTTTGGGAAATACACTGGACGATAATTTAAGGTGATACAAGTGAGTTATGCATGGAAGTATCAAATCCAAGACAACTTTCACAGGTTCGATTTGGAGATCCTCACAGGCATGACTACGACTATTTTTTTCATGTTCATAAATGTGGAGAATACTTCGCCTAAATCAATGAGATTTAAAAAAATAAACGGTTTTATTACAGGTGGTAATATTATGTACTTTTGTACTGATATAATTACAGATCACCACACTTACAAAGTAGTCATAAAATTTATTGCTAAGTTTGGTATCAGATACTTCCCTATCATTAATGGTTTTGTTTTTAATAGTGTCCTTGCCGGATGGGTTTTGCATTAGGGAGTTCAAACGCTTCCACATAATTTCGGGTTGCTTAAAACAAGATAAAATCAAATTTGACAGCAAAACAACGTGGTTTTGCTTGTCGTAACTGCGCATTTAGAAATTCAGGCAACATTGTTTTTTTTAATTTAATAAAAAAATCATACAGACTATTTTTTTTTTAATTTTTAATCTCTTTCAAAGGTGTCTACTGATCCAAGGCTTTCGAGACTTTTTGTTGACATAAATTGTTTTGTATGGAAACGCTGAGCAGTGGGCACCTTTCTGCTCGTTAACAGGCAGCACTCGTTAACATTGGTAGTTCGTAGCACGTGACTCCATTAAAAAACAAGAGCATTTTCTTTCAATGTTTTTAGTGTTTCAGAACTTATGTGTCGTAATATTAAAGGAGGGTTTATGGTTTCTTTAAGTGAAATATATTGATTAACAAACATAAAAATGGAAAGGTGATCACTATCCCACAACTAAGAACACCCGCAGTGATATTGCTTGTTAACACAGAGGTTCGGGCGAGTTGGTTGCTCATGATGTACAGGGGAAACAGCGATCAAAGGCGTCGCTGTGGTCGAACTTCCCCGATTGGCCGAATGCTAACTATGACGCCAACAAAGGTTTTCTCATAGACAGAAATAAGAGTAATGTAAGAACTTCAATTTTAACGAAGTTGGCAGTGTAGGTTTCAGAGCGCAATCATTTGAAGCTTGGATCACGCTAATTACAAACAGCATCATACTTGTTTGCAAGGTAATGACTTCACGAGAGGGAACCATAGGAGGGCGCAACCAAAACATCTCGCCGCTAATAGCCTTACATTCATTTCAATTTAGTTAGCTTTAAATGTAGCTTCATATCGAAAGAAAAGAAAAAAGAACAGTTATTCTCCCAGGGCCTAGCCTATAATACAAATAGAAGAAGAGAAAGAAGTGTAAATATACCCGAGAGTTGTCAGTCAGCGCTGTGTAATACCCCTGTTACACGGGCACACTTAACCGCGGTTAACTCAGCCTAACTGCTGTTACGCGGCACCACTGATACCGCACTATACTCTCGGAGAGCTATTTTACAAGAAGTGAAGAGCTCGCGTGCACTGCTTTGATGGGTGCTCAAGGTGCTCAAGCGCACGTTCGCCCATAGCTTTGACTGCTTAGCCGCAGAATGTCCTCCGCAAGTATTGTGCACTAACTGTGGCTTAGCGTAACCGCAGTTAAGTGTGCCCATGTAACAGGGGTATAAGTGTCTCTTTCTTTTGCGTGTGTGTCGACTCGAGTGACTGTTTTGCGGGTGCGCTGTTCCCCCTGTACATCGTGATATTGCTCTCGTCATTGTTTTAAACAAAAAAGACCAATCAATGTTGATGTTGAGCTTGTAACTCGTGTCGGGGGTATAATCACAGTACAAAAACTGTTTGATGTCAGCAAAACAATCAATTCATCTTTGAGTCAAGAATCTTCTAACATGTTTAACATGAAATCGCCACCGACAAACATCTGACATCTTTTTTTTATTGATAAAGTAAACGAAAATTTCTAAGAAGCTAATTAAGCTCGCAACGCTCCCAGTAGGTGGGCAATACAAATTATATAGATATCACGATTATTTTTTACACAAAGTTCCTTGCAGTTGCGTCACAATAGAATAATCGCTAAGCAACTCAAAGCCAGAAACACTAGCCTGCAGTGACGCATGACCACCACGGTCCTAACCCCAATTTAAGACAAAATGACTGTAACCCGGTAGGAACAAATAAACATCATTATCTTTGTACGACGTTTCGGTCAACATGACCACGCCAAAAATAATATTTAATGACTCAAAAAGCAACATGAGGTCTTCGCCCCTTAATCTGGTGGATTGCACATTTAAGTGAAATTAGCTCTAAGATTTATTAGTCTGCTTTCTTAGAAAATTAAACAGTGAAGTTTTGGTGTCATCTCGATTCGGCTGAGGTGTCCATCTGGCCGACGGGTCTATTCGGCATTATAGTTTCGATTCGGCTGGACGCTCCAATTTGGCTGGATACCCAGTTCGGCTTAAAGTTTCAATTCGGCTAGACGCTTCTATTCGGCTGCATACCCAGTTCGGCTGGATGATTCAATTCGGCTGGGTACCCAGTTCGGGTGAATGTTTCAATTTGGCTCAACGTTCTCGATTTGGCTTTAATTCTCGGTTCAGCCTAAGCACCTCAATCTAGCTATGGCTGGCTTGTGTAGTCCTCATTCCCCTTCGCAGACTAAAGTTTCAAATCATTACATTTCTGCAAGCTAGTCGAACTGCCCGTGTTCATTTACTTGTGCGTTTGTGTTGTTTCTCCTTGAGCTGCTGTGCACACACCAAGTTCATGCTTCAAAGTGAAATAGATTGTTTATTACCTTGCCTACAGTCTGATTCACGAAGTCCGAGCTTCGCTTCTTTCGGTGTTGACCACCATCCGCATCAAAGAGAGGAAGTCCCAGCAGTTTCACTTGTACAACTGAGGTGGAGAAAACAAATACAACCATCGGTAGCATGACAAAGCTGTATGGTAAGGTTTCCTTTTGATTGGTTAGTTTAATGGGGCCAAGAGGCACATCATCGCGCAAAAGTCACAATAAAACAGGAATCAGAACCCAAGCGAGTATGAAAAGTCATGATTATGTGCGTGTTTTGCACACTCTTGATCTTTCGCCTCTTCCGAAGAGACAATTAGTTTGCGACATCGTGTTCTTATCTGACTTGCTTTATGCTGTTATTGATTCCTCCTTGTTATCCAGTAGAACCTCACTTCATGTTCCACAACAACAAAATAGATCTCTAGATTTTTGTTTTACCCTTCAAACCAGGATTCTAATTATTCGTTGACACGGATGCAACTCATATCTGACAAGTTTTTTTAACCCCGACGTGGACCTTTTTACTACTTTTGCACATTTTAACAAAAACTTCATACCGGTTCTCACCTCGTAGCATGTAAATATTTTAGATTTTTTGTCTTTCCCTTCGTGCAAATATAACCATCGAAAAGCCTTACCAGCTGTTTGGAGCACAATATGACACAGATTGGTTGACTGATCTTCAATATCGTTCAAACAGTGAACGTATCTTCTGACAGACGTTGACTAAGGAATGAGCGCCTAAGAGTCATCAGCATCGTTTACCCAAACTTGATGATCTTACAGACCTGCTCTGTGAAGCACGTAACTAATTGTTTTCTTCTTTTCTGAAATGAGCGTCCGAAGCAAGTCTGATTTAGCCAGTACGCTGATGAATAAAGTATGGGGTTCACTACGGGAACCAGCGGTTGCTGTAAGTCACCAAGCGTGACAAAGTGCTTCGCTTTCAGCCGAAACTTGTGCTTGTAAAAGAAGGCCACTAACTCCTGTGTTCACCTAACAATGTACCCTTGGCTGGATAAACGCAGTTGAGGTGAAGAAGGAAACCTAGTTTTGGCAATTGGAAATAATATTAAGTGAGAAATTGCATACTCTCTTTGAGTATGATCCCTCTTTTATAGTGACTTTTGTGCAATGATGTGCCTCTTCGCCCCATTAAAAATAACCAATCAAAAGGAAACCTTACTTACTGCTCTGCCATGTGACTGATGTTTGTATCTGTTTTCTCCACCTCAGTTGTTGGGCAAGTGGAACGGCTGGGACTTCCTCTCTTTGATGCGGATGGTGGTCAACACTGAAAAAAGCGAAGCTCGGATGTTTGTGAATTAGTCTGTAGGGAAGGTAATAACCCATTTCACTTTGAAGCATGGACTTGGTGTGTGCACAGCAGCTCAAGAAAAAGCAACACAAATACAAAAGATAAATGAACACGGGCAGTTCGAAAAGCGCGCAGAAATGTAATGATTTGAAACTTTAGTCTGCCAAGGCAAATGAGGACTACACAAGCCAGCCATAGCCAGATTGAGGGGCTTCAGCTGAACCGAGAATTAAGCCAAATTGAGTACGTTGAGCCGAATTGAAACATCCAGCCGAACTGGGTAAGCAGCCGAAATGAAGCGTCCAGCCCAATTGAAACTTTAAGCTGAACTGGGTATCCAGCCGAATCGGAGCGTCTAGCCGAATCCAAACTTTAAGCCGAATTGACCCGTCGGCCGAATGGACACTTCAGCCAGATTGATACGTAACCGAAGTTTTAATGAAAGTAGGTTTCAGCTAGCAGATCTTATCAAGACCTCTTTCATCGGAAATTGTCCGTCTGACGCGCTAGTATCTTAGAATTTCGCACCCAAACGTGTTGCCATTGCTTCTAGCGCTTCCTCGACGGCGCCATTCCAAGAAGTATTTTCAGGATAGGGCATAAATGCCCGTTGACGCAAACGGGCGAGTCATCCGGAAGGCCGATGTCCCGGAATGTAGTCCCTTTTTTCTTTGACTTATTGAGAACATCGTCTCGTTTTTGCTGCCGTTGAAGTCGGACTATAACGTTACTTTTCGTCATTTCCCTCGTCGGAACATCGAAGGCAAGTTTGGACGTCGGGCAAGGTAATTTGCTCTCCGATCAGATTTCCGAGCGCGAATATCGAAACCGTGGCGCTTTCCGTCTCAGCTTTTTTAATGCCCTTTACCTCAAGGTTGTAACTGAAGCAGTGCCGCATCGCAGAAGTTTTAGGTCGAAACGGTTTCTCAGCCTCCTTATTTGCCCACTCCCTCTGTAAATTGCAGGAATTGGATTAACGAATGCTTTGCGAGATTGTGGACGGGCATCAGGTCTTCCTGTTGTCTTCTAGATTTTAAAATACTGATTTTAGAATATTATGGGGGTGGGGGGGGGGGGGGGGGGGGGGCTCTTTTCGAAATGTTCGGTGGTTTTGTAAAATGTAGAGGAGTCACCTTATCTCTCGTGTTTATACGACGATATTTATTTGGTTTGGCGTCCCAGAAATGTCGAAGTTACATTTTGCCTCCAGTGGAAAAAAGGAAGAACAAAAAAAGAAAAGGAAGTTGACGTTGTTTGATAAAGCAACAGGAGGAAATTGATTAGGACTAGTTTGATTAGAAACAGGAGGATATTGTTTTCCAGTTTTACTGCAATCATACAAATCCAGGCTCCGGTACATATAAAAGTAAAGCGATTCATTGTTTAAAATATTCCCCTTCGCCGGCGCCTTAGCTCAAAAATGGCGCCGTGCAGCTAGGGAGTGAGTCTGGGAAACAGGGATCGCCTTACTTTTCCGCTTACAGAAGCTTTAATACAGATTGATTCAAACAAGGACTTGCCGCACTCACCCCATGGCAGTGCGTCAAGACGTGTCAGAATTGCTGCAATTTCATCCGTAAACCCTAGCATATCTTTAAAAAATTAAAAAGCGCGCAAATTTTGAAACCGACAAACTAAAAATATTTTCAGATTTCTGTAGTGCTCACAAGCGAGTCATCACCCGGGCTGCACTGCAGCAGAGCCTCTCAAACCAGTTAATTCTACACGGATGGAGTAATACACAATTCTTACTTTTTTTTCTTATTTTGGTAGTTTAGTGAAATACAGGACAAACACGTCGTTGCGACGGAATTACAAAAACGTAAAAAGTGTTCCCGAAAAAATAAAGACACTAATTTGTAATTAAAAAAAAAATGAGTGGGACGTAAATGTGCCTCTTTGGCCGGAGACTTTCGTTGCGTCTCCTTCCCCGCTGTCAAAAGTGCGGTAGGCGCTGCGTGCTCGTTCGACCAGTCATGCGCCTATTCTTTGACACGTGACCACGCTCGTGTTCCTATCTACGAGCAGAGAGCGGTGTCAGGTGACAAAATGGAAGCAGCTTATTGGTCCCGCGAGCGCGTAGCTTCCACCGCAGTGTCAGCTCGGGGGCGAAGAAGTATTTTGGATACGCCATGGAAAGACTGCGGGATGTCCCATACTTTATTGCGCCCGAATACTGTTGCATCACAGCAGTAACTCGCGCGAAACTTCAATTAACGAATCGCGGCACACGTGGGCAGAATTTTTGGCTCAACACTGACTCTATATAAATCGCGGCTCTTCATCAAAGGTTTTCAGAAAATGGCCGACGACCCTGCTTTTGTACCACCTTTACGTAATCAGGCATGCACAAAACGAAGATTGAATTCATACAATAAACCTGAGACTGGAAAAAAAAAATAAAGACAGTCACAGACATAAATCCAGTCTGTAGTCCGTTGCAACCTAAGAACGAAGGGCGAGGGTAAGACGGGCTCTCTTTAGCGTTCCATCTGCTTCCTCCTCCCCGGCCCGTCTTACCCTCGCCCTTCGTTTTTAGGTTGCAACGGACTATAGTGCTTATCATTATAAAGTCAGTTCGCCAGCTTGTCTGTGTTTTTCCCTTTTATCGAAGATGGGATAACGGCGGAAACCTATATGCAGGCCTTGATCACATACAGCAGACGAGCAAAACGCGAACGTCATTCTCTTGTTTTGTATTTGTTATTTAGTGCGAAAAATACGTCTGGCACCACAGATTTAACTGGTCGAAATTGCTTTTATTTTTTTACTTCTTTAGGAAGAAATATTCCTAGGGCAGCTTTTCGTTCACGTTGCGACGCGAACAAGCGCAGCTCGAGGATATCAAAATGTAAACGATGAAAATAAAACTCTAAACTCTCTCTCTATATATATAATACTGCGGTTCTAAGCGAGAACCATAAACCATCCGCGTCACAAGCGAGTGGTCCCTCCGGCCCCAAAGCTCACGAGCATTAATAACAACTCGCCTTTTCAACGAAAAATGCCGCGCATCGTATCATTGCCGTTCGCCCTTCTGTTATTCCTCCGACAAAACGCGTATTCCCCAAAATGACCGCGAGAAGCCGCTCGGTTACATCCGTGCGTAATCCATACAAATGTTAAACGGCGCGAAACCAGGAACGATACTGCGCTATAAACGTAAAGAGGCAAAGATTAAAAAAAAACAAAAAAACATTTGAACATGGACATATTTTGTCGATTCGTGCGCAGAAAACAAAGCGGAAACGCTGTCATAGGGGCTGTTCATTTTTCAAACGAACCGGAGGGTCTTTTTATTTATTTTGTTTCGGTTCTGGGGTAGCGCACATTTTGGTTTAAGGTGTTTAGATATGCATGTTTCATGGTGAACTTCAGCTGCAGCATTAATCTGAGGAATCTATCTTCTATACCGCGCACACCTATACTATGTGCGTGCGCACTCGTACAGACGTGTACACAAACACGCGCTCAAAGCCAACCACCTCATCAAAACCAAACGCCTAAAAAAAAAAAAAAACGTTTTTAGCAAAAAGAAGAAAAAAAGAATCTCATACGTGCGTTTTAACAGGAAAAATAATATTAATAATAAAGGTAAACGCGTGGAATCCCACACTCGCAGGCTTGAGCTGACGGCCCCTTTGCAGAAATTTATCTCAATGTCAATAGTTTTAAAACGACAAATTTGGGAAGCTTTCAGCTTTTTTTTTTCTTTTTTTTCCCTTCTCCCTTCTTTTTTTAGCATAAGAGCTTGACCTTTGAAGCCCAACAACTTTTACACGCGATCGTTGGGAACATGCGAGTTTACAGCGAAAACAGAAACAAATAAACAAACAAACGCAGATCGGCGACGCCGACGGATGAGATTCCATAAACCTGCTTCGCGGACTTTCGACCACCAACCGAACTCGTAATTCATTCTCGACGTTTCGCGTAGATAACTGCTTTAGCATTTTTTTTATTATTCTTTTTTAGAACGATCGTGAAGCAACTCAAGGCGAGTCGACCATCCACTAAGCGCATCACTACGCGTAAAAGATGCAACGATCCTCGAGACCCAATCGAGCAGCGTAAAAAAAAAGTGCATCGTCACGGCGTCGGTCGTCTTTGTGCCTTGGCCCTCCGCTGCGTAAAGTCCAGCCTGGATGATGACATACACGAAGACCACTTGGAATCTCCGGGAGTCCTCAAGATCCATAGAGAGACGGCAACAAATAACGGGCTTCTTCGGAGAAAAAGTACGCCTGCCCTTTTTAAGAGATACATTGGACGGCGCTTCTGGAACAGCTATGGCCCAAAATGAGCTTCGGTAAAAAGTCTCACACAAGACGAAAACAGAAAGAAGAAACGCCGATTGCACGCGCTACGGCACGTGCAGCAGTAGCTGTTCTAAAGCAAAAGCATAAAAAAAATGAAACTTGCACGTGCGTTCGTCAACGCTTTATTTTATTATTAATATCAATTTTTTTTTATACCCGCGTCAGAGGTACAGTAATAGCCGTAACACGAGGTAAAACATGATAAACTATAATCCTTGAGTTTAAATGCAGAAAATACGTTCTTAAGTATTCGTTTTTTTTTTTTTTTTCAGGTTTGTTTACGATGTAATGGTTTGACTTTAGCATTGCATGCATTGCAAGCGTTGGTATATAGATTCGAATATTTTACTAGTGCTCTAGGTAAATTGTTTTGTGCTTAAATGAATAAACATCATATCAACTAAAAGTTCTCGCTAAAGGTTTCATTCCATGCCAAAGGAGACGCGGCAATTCTTTTTATGTCTGGGAAATGTACGAAAAAAATTAATTTGGATAAAGAAGCCTTTGGACTCTAAGAAAATGATTTCTTCGTGAAAAAATATGCTGTTATGATAGTTAACATTTCTGAAATTTGCATAAAACAGATGTAATAAAAAAATTCTAAAAAACAACTTTCGCCTACCACACAAATTTAGGTGGGCGCCTAATTACTTAATAATATGCCCTATCTTACACTAAGATACAAATATTGAAAGACGCTATTTTGGGTCCAAATAGAAGCTCCCAAAAGAAGAGACTTCATGAGATTTCTTTATTTTGTTTAGTCAGCTTGGAGCCGGGTGTTCGCTGCAATACTTTCTTATTTATTTTTTTTAAACCAATAATTGAATTTCTTGCGTTAAATTTTTAAAGCCTTGTTTTCTTGCGTTTTAATCAAATGACAAAAATCTCTAGTTAAGGCAGAAAAAGCAATCTGGGCAGGGGTGCCCGCAACTTTCGAAATCGCCAATAGTTTAATCTACCTCATCTGTTAAACATATCAAAAATTAGAAGAAAAGTATTTTTCGTTGTTGCTGCGGAAATATTTTTGAAAGAGGAGTCTCTCCGGCGAAATGAGGACGGTGATGCAACTTCCCCATTACACTTAAATGTATTTCGATAGAATATGTAGTGCTCCCAAAAGCAGTGTAATCATGGAAAAAAGCCTTCCACCCTTTGCAGAGGACGCTTCACACCTTTGAGGTTCCGCACATGTGCAGTATTTTAGACTCCGGTATACACTAGTATACACTAGATGTCAGCGGAACACGTCTCGAATTCTGAAATCCCTAGTATTTTTAAAGGAAGTGTGTTGGATAATATGTGAGAGTTACACGGGTGCCGTCTTCGCCATCTAAATGTCAGGCTCGGGGGACATTAGATGAGCGAATAACTGTTATGGTAAGTCGGCTTATTAACAAAGTTGTTCATTAAATTTTTAATTAATGTTTTCTTGGCTCATGCTGGAATTGCATGTTTGACGCCAATTACTATCAAATGCTTGACCAACTTAAAAAAATTGCGAAAAGGTAATAATAGCTTTTTAGATATTCATCGATCATTTTTCGCGCTTTTACTCGCGATTACAATATTCTGCACACAAAAAATCGCCGCGAGCCCTTTCCATAATGGTGCTTAGAAGAGTGACGTGGTCGTTTTTATGACGTCGTTACTATCTCGGCAGCGCGTCCTTGGTGGATGCGCCAACGAACTTCAATATAACTTAATTCTATCAAAATACATTTAACTTCAATGGGGAAGCGACATCGCCGTTATCTTTTCGTATCGGTGAAGAGCTATCTGGTCTGAATTGTTTTTCTGTCTGGACATACGACAGACGGGCCGACGCGCTGTGTGCCTTCCCAAACTCGGGGAAGCAGACGATGCAGGCCTGCGTTTGTCCGCAGTTACCTGGGCAGAAATAGACTGAAATTAAGACGCCAGTGTCATCACGTAACGCAATGAGAAAACGGATGCGTGGAAGTCGAGATAACGTCCACATCAAGTCAATAAAACGTGGCTTCGGAAGAGCATCGAAGACCATTGACGCCTCGCTGTCGAACGCCGATGTGCGTCGTTTACAAGGCGGGCGCCTGGAGTCAAGGCCGGAGAGACTCCCGTTTAAAAAACATACTTCTCAGCAACAACAAAAAGCGCTAATCTAATATTTTGATATGTTAAACAGATGATGTAGATTGAAGTTTTGGCTATTTCGAAAGTTGCGTCCTGTAAGGGGGGGGTGTTGGTTTACATGCGCACAAAACCGACTCGACTAGTCTGTAAATGTAGCCTGGCATTTTTCTATGAAACAAGAATGCCTGAACTTGAGGGGGGGGGGGGGGTGGAAATGAGGTTATCCCTTACTGTAAGAGTCGATAATTACGATTATGGTTTTGTCAACGCCAATGGTATAACGGGTGGTCTCAGACCCGCCGGCAAAATTGTTGGGAGGTCCGAGATCCCCCAAGACTCACCTGACTTTTTCTAGCCCTCAATAAGGTCGTTTCTGCATAAACTCGCGATTTTTTCATTTAAATATAACTCAACAAAACAAGGCTTTAAAATTTTAACAAGAAAACAAAAAAAGTATTGTAGCTGACACCCGACTTCAAGTTGGCAAAAAAAAAAAAAAGAAATCTAATTAAGTATCTTCTTTTTCGAGCACCTATTCGGACCCAAAATGGCGTCTTTTAATATCTGTATTTTAGTGTAAGATAGGTTATATTATTAAGTAATTAGGCGCCCACCTAAATTTGTGGCCTATGCAAACGTTTCTTTTTCAAAATGTTTTTCTTAGCTACACGGGTTTTGTAGAACTTGTAATTGGGCTAGTTGGTGAACGTTGGCGCCTATATGTCTGTTTTCTCTTTTATGTCCGTTGTTTTTTTCGTTTTACACCATGATTTCCTACACGCGTTTTATGCAAATTCCAGAAATTTAAACCCTGATAGCAGCAAAAATAAAAAAAAAATTTCACAAAAACAAAAATTATTTTCTTGGAGTTCAGAGGCTTCTTTGTCTAAATTAAATTTTTCGTACATATCTCAGACATAAAAAATTGCCGCGTCTGCTCTGGCATAAAATGAGCCTAAATGAAATGTCAGTCCATGTGTTTCTGTATAATTTCCTGCTCTTATATTGCGTGCTCCTCCCTGCCTTGGCCGGCAAACAAGTCGGCCGGCAATATTATTCAAATAAATAGATAAATAAATAGATAAATAAATAAATAAATAAGACGAATACATGCAGCTCGCGTACCTGGGTTCCCAGCTTTTCCTTATGTTCTTGGGTAATTTTTCGAAAGGTCTATTCTCGTATGAACATGGTGTAGGTGTAACAGCGCATAACAGCTATTTTATTCTCATATGCTTGTCTCGGCTCTCTTCATTTCAGACCAACTCATGCATAAGAATGTCCCCTGAGCTCACTTCAACTAACAAAGGCGTGGCGCTCTTCTATACGACAGCAGGCAGGACATATGTCCGCCACCAAGTCTCTGTTTCCAGCTATGCTTTCACACACGTGAGGCAGGAGCACGTGCGCCATGCTTATGATTCTGTATAAAAATAAAATGGCTACTTGATCATGCCATAACACTGTACCATAACTTTGAGATAACAGGCGCCGGGAACACGAAGGCGAAAGAGATGGGACACCACAAAGCCGCTGTTTAACCACATATCGTAGAAATGTGCATCGTTCTCAAAAGTAGCCCACGGAACGCACGTAGGCCATGGGTGTGCTACTTCGCCGACAACCCTAATATCAGTTTGGCAGCCAGAGATGTTTCGATAATCACTCTGAAGTGACGTTGTGACACATGGCGCGAGGACCACTGACCAAAGAACGAAGCTACTGCTTGCATCTTCACCGCCATGCAGCCAGTGTTGTACACGTTCCTCGAAAAAACGGAACGAAAGCTCGTTCCTCGTTCCTTCTGATTTTTGGAACGCGTTGCCGTTACAAGTTCCATCTGTGTAAAGGAACTCGTTCCCGTTACAGTTAAGAAATAGAACGTATCGTTACATATACGTTACTTTTGTATTTTGCTGATCACCATATTTGGTTAGATCAAGCAAAGCTTTTTTTTATCAATCCCATGAAATGGGTACATACAAATTTATATGTCGTGGTGGAAGGGCACCAGGAGAAGAAAACAAGCGGAATCAAGGTGTTATTTACTGATATATTGAAGTTTTAAAATCTCAGCTTTTAACCATATTCATATTTGTGATGAACGATTCAGACGAGCCAAATGTATTGTTACCCCACACGGCACGAGCGTTTTACAACAACCTCACACGTTTCCGTCTAACAAAATCTCTTGTTCGAACTTTACAACAGTTTCTCCTCGATGTTGCTGTCCGCAAGACGAACAAGTGAAGGAGAGGGTAGGGCTTTTGAAAGGTCAGTCTTGAAAAGTACCAGTCCTTCTTCTTGAAGGTTGGATTCGTTGTTCAGTTTGAAGGTGGGGGACAAAAGGAGAAGGAATAAAGGTTCATTTTTGTGTATCTTTTAAGTGACCAATGTTCGGGATACAAGGGTGCGTTCGATGTCTGGTAACCTGTGATTCTGTTGTAACTGTAGGTCTCTTTATGGAAGTTTAGAAATGTCTTTAGTCGGCCTTAGATTTCTGGGTGTATGAGGATTCGTGGAAGCAAAGAAAGTAGCTGAGTTTAAAACGTCCCTCTTTTTGTGTCTTTTCTTGCGACTAAACGTTTTGCTTTTTGTACCGCAGTCTCGGGCACTCAAAAAAGAATCAATGTCCACTAGCTCTCCAGCACCCGACTGTTACCAAGCGAGGACCACACAAAATAAACCCTAAAATAAGTAGCCAAATAGTTAACAAGTTAAAAACAATATGTTCGTAAAGACATAGTTTTTATACTTTTAAAATTTCTCTTTTAGAAATAAAATAAAAATTACCGCACTGAACAAAAAAAAAAAAAAGGAACGCCGTTTTTCTTTTCGTTCCAGTAAAAATGTAACGAGTTCCCGTTCCAGTTCCACTGATGTATAATGGAACGGCAGCGTTCCTTCGTTCCTCCTAAAAGGAACGCGTTCCAGGAACGCCGTTCCGTACAACACTGCATGCAGAAATGCGTGTGTGCTTGCACAGTCAGAGCATAAGCTTTAGCCAACTTCGTTATGATGTGACATCAGCTTCCCCTCCATCGTACTGTTAAACTTCTGTTCGCTCAGGTGTTTTGAACGGCGGCCTTTCAGATCAGTCGGCAAACTATTTAAATAATTCGCCTTCATTCATCACCATGTTTTTTCTCCAACGCCATTTCTGCACATGTCACTATTCCAGTAAAAAGGATAATACTCTGCCGAAGCAGAGAAGTCTTGTACCCCTTCCTACATCCCCCCCCCCTCCTTCAGAAAAAAAAAAAAAACTTTTGTAGCGATTATGCATGAAATGCATTACAGGAAATTTGTGAGGGGATTAGTGTGTCACGTTACGTCTGTTTTCCCGCTAAATTTATCTAAGAAACTGAATGGTGGTATAAGTCACGTGACGTCGGGTCATGTGACGCCGATTCCCCCCGCTAAATTTAGCGGGGAAACTGGACTGCTGTAGAGGTCACGTGACGTCAATTTCCCGCTAAACTCGGCGGGGAAACGGAGTTGACGTATTGGTCTTGTGCAGCCAATTTCCCCAAGATGTATGGGTCACGTGATGCCACTTTCCCGCCAAATCTAGCTGAGAAACTGAATTTGTGTGTAGGCCTCGTGATATCAATTTCCCCGCTAAATTTAGCGGGAAATGCACGGACGGACGTACTGACGGACAAAATTTGGGGTTGGGGGAGGTAGCGTCAAAAAGCATGCTTTAAAAAGGTCACGTTTAAAAAAAGGCACAATTTTTCCACAACGCTACAAAAACGTTCACGAGAAAGTTCAGGAATCTTGTAATTTTTGAAAATACCGCTCGACGGCACTCGCTCAATTAGGACATTCTTTGCACGTCAGACGGCGAGTGGATATCTAAAGAGGGTCGCTAAAAGGCATTAAACACATTTTATCTCGGACAAAATCTACACGGCCCTTCGTGATAATACAAAAAGGAGAGGCCTCCAGCTAAGCCCAAAAACTTGTTTCGGAGTTAATTATTTTCTATTAATTTATTTCGTCTACTCGCATCCACCAAAATGTAAAACTAAAGTGAAAAAAAAAGAGATTAAATAATTTTGCTTTCAACCCGTTTTTTGGCGTTTAACATATAAAATATCGGCGGGGCCACGCGAGCATATGAGGGAAAACCTTCGATGGTTCCGGCGTCTCCGTGAGATAACGGATGGCAATGGCGAAGGGGCAGGAATGTCGGCCCAGCGCTCTTCCGTCTCGAGATGGCATCAGGCTCTCGACGAGTGCGCAAGTCAAACGAGCTGCAGACAAGGGGAAGCTTGCCGCGGTACCCTTTCCTCCGGTTCACCACATGGCGGACAGCAGAGGGCGCTTCTGAGTCATCGAAACCATTCGAACGCCGTGTGAGTTATACAGGTTACACAAAAAAAAAAAGGTAATCGACTACATTTACAATTACTGCTAGTTAAAAAACATATAATTAGATTACTCAATTACTTTATATGAAAAGTACTTGACCGTTAATTGAAAAAGTTACCGTTACTTTTTCGATTGCTTCAAGTTTTTAGAACGGCAGGTTTTTTTTCGTCCGTTTAAAACAGGCTTTTCGTATTGGCCTTACGTATTGGATCAATATTGCATTGGAAGCGGCTAATAAGAAGCTACTGGGCAATCCACCAATCTTGGTAGACCATCTCCTCCTGTCAGAGAGACATGGTTCGAGTATACCTATACGTAGGAAACTCGTAGAAACAGAGGGCGTCATTAAAAGGGGGAGGGAAAATAGTAATGATTCCAAATATTGTTAGTAGAACTTCCGAAGGTGATCAGATTACTCTTACGACTACCTCGTAAAAATAAGCAATCAAATGATCCCAAAATTACCCTGAAATATTGATTACAAGTAATTTAATTACTTGTAAGGAGTAACGTACAAGTCTGGATACGTGACGTGACCTTCGGAAGAGGCGCAATGGTGCGCATAGTCACGTGTTACGTTCACCGCATCGGATTGGCTGTTTAGCGATACTCTGAGTTTCACACATATGCAGGGCTGATAAACCTGGCGATCTTCCAGAGCCTTCCATACTCTCGAGCTCCCCTCCCTCATGCGCACAGGTGGGCGAGCTCCCCCTCGCCTACCCCTCTGGTCACACGTGACCTTCCACGTTAACCAATCAGCATCGAGCTTCGCGGCCATGCGTATCAGGCTTCACTCCTCGGCCTTCACGAAATGCTGAAAATCTAGCCAAAGAACGTTTCACGTTAAAATCATTCTCGCTTAGTGGGTTTTAAGAGGCGAGATATCATTTTCGAATCAGGTAATGTCCAAACAGATAATGCAATTGCCTTGAATCTTATTTGGTTGACAGAAAAAAAATAGAATCGTGGAGCTTTGGACAATTTTGATTTTTAATTGCAATAATTTGTGCATAATTTGAATGTATCATACATCCCAGCCTCTCCTTGATTTCAAGTAGTCAGCATGTACCAGATTACAAAACCAAGGTCTTTTCCCAAAACATGTCTTTCGGTGCATTCTAACACTTCTTTTTATAAATGCAACTTCTTTTTTTTTTAATTAAGAGCTAAACAATTTGATATTTTTATGTTTCGTTTTATCTTTATTTAAATGCAACAAACCTCAGGGGAACAGATAATTTCATTCAAGGGCAATACGTTTCGAAAATTTAAATAAACACGCTTAGCTATCGAAGACCGGATCAAACTGAGACAGAGTGTTTTCACTGGCGTGTCTTCCGTGGAGGCATTTGAAGAAAAACTGCTGAATTTGTTTCCTGACTTATAATCAATTTATGTTTTCTATCCGTATAATTTCGAGGGTCATACTTTTATAACTACATGTTGTAAACCTTCTCCTGCAATAACTCACAAGGGTTCGCGGTGTTTGAAGTTCAAAAAAAAAAAAAAATCATGCTGGCTTTACTGAAAAGCGATATGTACTTTCTTTGTATAAAATTCGAGATTGTAGGAATAAAATTCGAGATTGAAGAAAGTCACCCATGACCGTCATCTGTTCACCCATTGCTTCCAACCAGTGCACTGATCTCGGGCAAAGCGCGTCGATTTTCGGTTTTTATTGTTTCATAATTCGGCGTATTTTTTTTTTCTTTGATGTCATCTGGAAATTAAAATTTCGTTATCGTTGTTTTATCGTTGAGAGTGTATCACTGTCACATAAGAGTTTCGTACGTGAGAGGTTTGCGGTATATCTATCCAACTCAATCTAAATATACAATAATCTGACAACTAGGTATTTGAACATAAACTGCAATAACAAGATTCAAGCGTGAAATAGCCTATTTCGTTGTCAAAGTTACATGTGCAACATAAAATAAAACAAAAACACTAGCACTGAGAAGCGCATAAAAAAAAAACAAAAACACATGCACTTCATTATTAAAATTTCATTAATGTACCTCTATCCTTCTCTCACTTTTAAAAATTCCCCCTGAAAATATACACTTAAAACAGGCAAGCTGATGTGAAGCATTCTACTAACCCAAGCGTAAGAAAAACAAATCGCATCACGTTTTATAGCACCGCATACTTCAAACACTCACAAAACTCTGCTTGCAATAATTATCTCGTCATTATACCTCTGAAAGCACGTTATGAAAATGAACTCATACATTGAGAAGTTGTAGGATATTTGGGATTTTACACATATATAGAGTCACAAATTCTGGATAACCTGCGTACGTATCATAAATCCACCCACGTAATCCATAATATTGTGATAAAATCAAGGAAGAGATGTATACCACACATTCCTATGCTAGAAACTTGTTCATTCTAAAGCCGAATTTTAAACAATAAACTGGTGAGTTTTATGTGTGTATTTTTTTACGCCAAATAACTTAGCCTGCTAGGTTTTACAAGTTGTGCACAACCTTGTTGCGCAAGCGCTAGTGCAATCAAAACACTTTCGCAAGCTCTGCACACAACTGATATAGCGTTCGTTGTTGTGCTTTTTCAGTATTTTCATATCGCTTTTTTTTTTGTACATAGGAGAAAAACCGCCATGCCCCGTTGTTCGTAAATAAAGCAAAGTTCTTGTCAGAGGATACATACACCCGCCGTGTCTCGGTCTGTCCTTGCCTTCACTTTTTTGCAAGCGTTGACGAGTTTTTAAACACGCAGGCAAGCTGCGCCCCTCACAAGCAAACAGAATGCTGTCCCCTCTCCGCCAGCAACATCTTCCGAGTCGCCTATCTCTTGAATCATGCTTGAAGAGCGACCGAGCAATCTTTCCAAACCCGAGTCACAATCCGTCAGTTGAGAAACCCTCTTCTTCCCCTATTTTTAGAACTCAACTTTTAAACACTTTTTCTCTTCCTTCTTTCTTCGCAGCCCCGCAAACCTCCTAGATGAGAGGGATGCGGGCCTAGATGCCCCACAATAAAAATAACCGACGTCAGATGCGTTCTTTTTGTAGCACAAAAAGTTAAAACGCAGGTATGCCGCGCGATGGGGCGTGGGAAGCAGCAACGCAGTTCTTTAGCCTCGGTTCACATGCAAGCACAACACGCATCCGAAAATAACTTTTTTTTTTGTCACTTCCGTCAAAACAAAACATCAGGAGGTAGCGAAGGATTAAATAACCGTTCAAGCTGGCGCCAAAAAAATGTATAAAAAATAAATGAAGGGGCTTTCCTTCCGGAAACAAATCTTACACGGTGCAGAAAATCGGTACACCTTCTCATGCACTCACTTAACCTTTTCCTGGATTTTTTTTAGCGGAGACCGTAAGATCACACAAAGAGTCTGACGAGTAGGGGGAGATAGTGACGCACAGACAGATACACAGGGAGATGCGGGTCTTAGATTGTAGTTCAGCTGAAGTGTTCCTCCTACTGTAAATAAAGATATTCTGCCTTGTCTCACTAATTTTTCGAGCGTAACAAACGCAAAGACAGTAGGCATTTATTTTTATTTTTGTCCGGTTGCTTTACCTAACCGCCATTACGATCACGCAAAAAAAGATAAAACTGTCTTTCGAGTAGTGTTGTAGGCGTTACCGAATAAACGTAACGAAACGTTACTCGTTACATGCAAATAAAAGAAACGCGTTACCGTCTTACGTTACATCAAAATAAAAAGAACGCGTTACCGTTACTGTTAAAATGTAATGCACGTTATTTTTGCGTTACTTTTTTTAAATTGTGAATTAACACGTTTTATTGTTTAGACGTAACAGGTATGCATAAGCGCCATATTTCAAGAACCGCTATGTCCATGCATAAACTGAACATAATTACCTTATCTTTTTTACCGTTTCATCTAAATACTCAGAAGAAAAAACGCAAAGAAAAACACCATAAAAACTCAAAAATTCACATGGTTTGCCGCTTAAAAACACACACAAAAAAAAATCGAAGGGTCATTTTCTTTTAAAGGACTGGAAGAATAAGTAACGAGTAGCGTAACTACGTTACCCGTTACTGTTCTCAAACCTTAACGAGACGTTAGGCGTTACCGCAAAAAGTGCCGCGATACCGGTAACGCCGTTACTAGTCACGCGTTACCGCCAACACTGCTTTCGAGACACAGTGACGTTCCAGTCCCCAACAGGATCAGTTGAATCGTTATGTGCGATCTAGAAATATTACGTGAAAACGTTCCGTCGATGTCAGACATAGAACAAAATGTTCGCCGGCGAGCCACAGCACACTAAAGCGCCATCCTATTGTATACTCAGGCTCGGGAAGAGCAACGACTAACAATGCAAGAAGTATAGATGTTATTAAAAAAAAAAAAAAGACTGCTCCACAGCGTTTTCGTTTTATGTTGACTATTTTCTTTTCTAAAGATTCTTGGTAAACATACGCTTTAAGAACCAAGAAGTCCATAAACATACGCAGCGTTTTGATCACAGGAATTCGATTGCGAAACGCGTGTAGGAATACAAAGAGAGAGGGGCAAGTTTTCCTCTCGAATCTGATCTCCGCGTCCATACGTTTCGCGGTCACGCTTATGCATAATCCCAAGACAAAACGGAACCCCGAACAATTTAGGACTCACGCCGAACAACGAAAGAAAAAAATAAAAAAATAAAGCGCAAGATTCCTCGTTTAAGTAAGCATGGAAAGAATGCGGAGACATTTTTATCGCCAGCGATATCGAAAAAAACACCAAAAAAGTTATAATCTACCAGGTGACTCGTATTAAGTGACCTATTCGTCTGTTTAAATGCGTACCTATATACACAGCAAGACAGCCTAGATAGCGATAAAGGAAACGCAGGTAGAGTCACGTATTTATCGGTATACCCGGTCAGAGTTTACAAGCGCAAGGTTGTATTTTGTTTAAACGCATATACTCCGCATTTAGTCACACTTTGGCCGGAAACTCTCGGGGATCGGTGGCTGAGTATGTTTTAGCTAACGAAGTAGAGGGGCTTAGAGCGATAACCCGGGGTTCCGGTCTGCACTCGAAAGTGACCCCCATCAGGCCGCTGCCATTGTACGCAAATTTGACCCCTCGTCACGTCACCAAACCAAATACGTGACTTCACAGGAAAGATTGCAGCGCCCATGCAGCGGCTGGCCCTAGCTGGGCCGGAGCATTGGCCGGAGCTTGTCGGATACTTTGTTCGTTGTCGTTCGTCTCGGCGAGTTGATTTCAGACGCGGAAGCCGTCATATGAGGCCGGTCGAAAACGACTTCAGAATTCAGCGTGGCGTCTGACGTAGGTATAACGTGAAAATATGAAGGAACGGTGTGCATTTCGTTGGTGACCGACGGGGATATTGCCACGAAAGAGACAATCGACCCTACGTTGCTCGGACCTCGGATTGATTCGGATACCGCTAGGATAAATTTTAAGGCGACGTTTCTGTGCTCTCGTTGACCATCGGAATCTTCAAGGTCTGCAGTGAAGCGTGTGCAATATATTTGGATACACAGTTTAGTGACGGAAATTGCGTGAGTCGTGCTTGGCAGTGTGCAATCGTGATGCCGCTTCGTTCAAATGACTGAAGGCTCACTTTGGTTGTGCGGTGCACCGGAGGACTGCCTTGAAGCTTGTAGTTCCCGTGCCGTGCTAAATGATACTGTGCTGCTTCCCAAATTGTTCCGGCGTAGACGTGCACTTTCACGGAGCACAGGTGCGCGGCGCACCGAAGAGCTGCCTTCAAGCTGGTAGTTCCTGTGCCGTGGTTTAGGTGGTGCTGTGCTGCTTCCTAAATTGTTCTGGCGTAGACGTGCACTTTCACGGAGCACGCGTTGCAGTTGGTATTGATTCCGCTGGCCTGTCGCACATTTCGTCGATACAAACGTTTTATCAACACTCGTTACGCGAATTGCAAGCTGTATGGACACTTCATCGCGCGTGTAACCTACCCAGTCCATCCGTTCACGCCGCTTTGCGACGAGAGTCTGCAGCGGCTCATTACCAGAAAAGTGGTCCCACATCCATTTCAGTTCAGCTCGTCCACAGCAGTCGCCAAACCCCGAAGGAGACGATTTATTCGGACAGAATGCCACTAAAGCAGTACGTGCAGTTTCTTTAGTGGTCAGGATAGACTCTTTTCTGTCTGTTTTGTTATATTGTCACGGATGCTTGCTCCAGTCCTATTTTCTATCAATATTTACTATTCTGGAAAGTTCCAGGCCATGCTCAGCTGCCATCATATGTTCTGGTGGAGGTGCTGCGCACTTTACCCATAGCCCTTCACTCTGTGTCGACCCTGGCGGCTCCTCAGCCGAGTTGCCCGATAACAAGACACGGGTGGCGGATTATCCTGCGTCTTAAACCCCCGGCGAGCCGGGAACCAAGTCCTATCCCGAGCCCGGCAGAAAAACCGCAAGACGAGCGAGTACCACAAGGACGAACCTCGGAAATACACCACGAACAACCTGAAATCCGAGCCAGTCGCTGCTATACCAGCAAGAACCACCGGAATTCGGTCTTTTGCCAGAGAAACCGAAGCTGACTAAGCCAACAATGACAAACCTGTAGCAGCAAACCGCGTCCGCTCCTACCATCGTTTGCATGCCCGTCGCACCTCGCACTCTGATGCCCTTTCACGCAAGATGTATGAAGACGTCAAGAACTGGATTGAAATTTATGACCGTGTCGCCCGCCACAGTGGGTGGACGGACAACCAGCTCCTGCAGAACCTATACTTCTCACGGAAGAAACTGCCAGGCACTGGTTTGAGAACCACGAATCCTCCTTAACGTCGTAAAAAGTTTGCAGGATCGAGCTGAAGTGCACGTTCATCAGCCAACATTGACGAGAGAGAGCCGAATTCCTGAATCTGTCCAGGACACGGCCTCAACGAGAGCATCACCGCCTTTGTGGAGGATGTTTTGCGCCTGATTGAGCACCCACGCCAACCCTGATGCTGCAGAAGACAAGAAGCTAAGAATCCCATGTCCCTCAGGTGAGAGACAACACCTTCGGCAGCTTTGTCCACAACTCCACGACAACAGTCGAAGGGTTCATATCACCGAGGCTTCCAACATTGAATGTACACTGCAGGCCCAAGCCTCTCAATATCAACAACTCCCCAGCGTCTCGATACTCGAGTCGTCCAGCTGCAACTTCGACGCCATCCCAGGCATCCGCGACATCATCCACAACGTTTTCCGGGAGGAGATCAGGAAGCTACTTCCTGCCATCAGTTGCTCGGCTTTTATTTTGATTGCCGAGATTGTTCCGGAACAAGTTGGACAGGCAATTCAACTGGAGACTTCTTCGAGCGAACCGGCATCTGACGAACCGAGGGCGACTTATGCCACAAAGTCACGACGACCGCCACCGGCTACCCGTTACTATTCAATGCCAATTCAAAGAGACACCCCAACGCCGAAGCATTCATATATGCCCGAGCTTGCTGCATTGATGCAGAAAACTACCAGGAAAATTTGCGGATTAGAAGCCAGCCCTGCATCTTCAGTGCATCAGATGCCAGTGGCCGCACATGACGTATGATTACAAGACGGCATCAATCGGTCAAAGTTGCCACTTGACCAAACTGAACACCGACGTGCCAGGGGCGTCATTCGAGAACAAAGACCACAGGTACTACGACTGAACACCTGACACAAGACTGTTGAAGAAACAACTCGTTATGGAACCATTTGCAAAGAACCAATAATTATGTAATCAAGTGGAAATAAACATATTTGATGCACTAACCAAACAAACATATTTCCGCTCGCCTTTACGCCTTCACGGTCTATACACAAAGAATAGTGTTTACCGTGCATGCTGGACCCTTTGAGGACACTCGCATCTCTGACCCCTCAATATTAATTAATGGAACATACCAGACTGGCAGACTGGTTGCATTGGGCTGCACTCGTTCCACGTCTTCTGAACATGTGGCACATCCGAAAACCAACTCCAGTGATGTGAAAATGTTATTTATTAATTTATTCCCTCCAGAGGCCTTTGTAGGCATTCCAGAGAGGAAACTTAAAACTACACACATGATAACATTAAAGCACACTGCTGTAACTTGTTAATTGCAAAAACAAACACACCTCCGAGCATCTAGTTTAATAGTATGTGTTGATGCATTGCTTTATAGCAGGACACTTCCTATACGAATGACAAAATAGACCCTTTGCAAAACCCCATCAAGCAACACGACTGTCGCCATTTATTTTCGGCGTAAAGCACACGAATGGACCCCTGTTCACGTCAAACGCTAATGCAGCATTCGAGTCCAATAGGCGCTCAGCCGAGTTCACAGTGATGGCGGACATAACACTCTTGTTGAACAAATGCCCAAAGTATGAAGGCCTCGGGCAATTAGAGTAGTAGCTACTGTAATTCGTTCCATCACAATTTGGGAAACGGCAAAGGCTACAGTCTCGGCGAGTCAATATGCACGTTGGAGAGAGGCACATGACAACATATCATTAGAGTGCTCGTCTGCACAGATTTGTCACACACCTTCACTCCGTCTCTCTGATTGGCTCGAGGGGGCTGTGGCGGTCGCCCTTTTCCAAGTTACGGGGACACGAAGTGTAGGCAGTCCACATTTTCGAAAAAAGTCTATTGAAGAGACCGAACGGAATGGTAGTCAACATTTTTCAACAAGACTGCTCTTCGGGCAAGGGATGAACACAAATATGAATAATCTTGTCCAGGTAATTAGAACAAGTAAATAATTGACCGACTAATACAATGCACTCTTGATGAAAAAAAGTATTGCTGCAATAAATCCTACAAAAGAAAAAAATGGGCAGTTAATCTATGCGTACACTAAAACGGTTGTTCTTATAGCAAGTCGAATAGCTTTGAAGCAGGTGCCTGCAACGATTTATTCATCCCCACACTCAATCAAAATGTCATCCTCGCAGCTGAAAATAAGTGCGCACTTCGCACTCACTAAAAAGGAAGAAAAGCGATCGAATGTAGAGTCGTCGATTAGCACAAAAGGTTTAAGATCGCAGGAGTTTCCACGCCAAAATTTTCTATGGTTATTCTGTGACGCAGGGCTGAAACAACTTCCCCTAGGCCCTAACGCGACGTATACCTTTCGCTTCGATTCTCAGAGGTTCAAACGAAGCTAGAAAAATGCGAATATTTTATGCTATAGAAGTTATATCGTAAAATTGTTGATAAGTACAAAAAGTAAAGATCGCAGGAGCTTCATCGCTAAAAGTTGGCTGTGATTATGCAGTTACCTAGGGCTGAAACAACTTCCCCTAGGCCCTAACGCGACGCATACATTTCGCGTCGATTCTCAGACATTCCAACGTTCAAACAAAGCTAAGAGAATGCGAAAATTTAATGCTGAAAGCACTTGAAGTTCTATCGATCCTCGAACACATCCGGGAATCCAAGCACCGGTACGGCGATACGGCTGATGCTGTCTCACAGGCGTTAATATCCAGATTATCAAGAGCGATCTTGCGCAAAAAGAGTATAAAGTCTCATTTCTTCATGTTTTCACATTATACCTGCGTCAGCGAGCACGAAAAAGCCCGAAGTCGTCGGAAAGCAGCTGCACATCACGGCTACCGCGCACCGAACAAACTCGCATCCGCCAGCTCTGGGCGCTGCCATCTTACCCATGACGTCACTGCTCTTGTCAGGTGACGTGACGAGGGGTCACTTTTGCGTACAACATGGCGACAACCGGGGGGGGGGGGGGGTGCCACTTCTGAACTTCCGGTTTATCACTTAAAGCCCGGTTCACACAGTTGCGTTTGACTGCGTTTGACTGCGTTGCGGCAGCGAGACACCACGACATCCCTGCTGCTTATATCGCGTGCCAAGAAGATTCCTTGAATTGGATTCCACGCTTCATACGAAGCACAGATGTGCCGGTGACTCGCTTTCGGTTCTCGCCGCAACGCAGTCAAACGCACTCAAACGCAAGTGTCTGAACCGGCCTTAAGCCCCTCTACCTCGTTGGTTTTAGCGCACCGCAGCTCGGAGCACGTGGAGCGAGCGCTACGTGCTGAAGAACCCAGGGATCCTGGGTTCAATACCTACTCCTGCCCGTTTCAATCTGGATGAGCATCGTACCGGCGTACGGTCGTGTATCACTACTGCGTGGTGCACGTTAAAGACCCCAGGCTAGCGGTTGTACTGCACTGGTTAAAGTTCTCACTATACAGCGGAGGCAACAGACACCCACTGGGGCTGACTAACTTCCCGTCGGGCAAACAAACAAGCGCACCACATAATTATTACCTGAAGCTTTTGCCGTAACTCCAACTCGAGTGAGTTAAATGGGCAGATATAAGAACCTCATGAATGTCCTTTTGCTGGTTGCAACTACTGAATCCGTAAGTATGAGAATTAAGCTAATAAGAGAACCACTACATCAACAAACCAAAACTAAAAGAGACATCAACTAAAACCAAATTACAGATGCTCCGGTTGTTTCGTTATCTCTCCAAGGCTAATCTAATCTAGCCAAGAGTGCGCGCTGTACCGTCAGCACGGCTAAGAGAGCGTTCATCGAACTTACGCGACGTCCCCAAGAGTCGTGTTGCTCGGACGTGATTTCGAACTGACTCTCGTCTTATTAGAAGGTCCCGAAGGGTCGCGACTCTTGACTCTTCCTGGCCACGAACGTCAGATAAAGATGCGAACCTTATCTGCGCAATCCCCCGGTCACTTCTGCCGAACGGAAAGCTTATTCGCGAGGAGATATGAGACCTGCCTAGCTAATCCTCCGTGCCCAGAGCCAGCGTTTCTCGAAATACTCGTGCCGAAAAGTAAAACAAGCACAGAACGCCAAAGTGGTCTCTAATTTCGGGTTTTACTTAAAATTGTACAACCTTAAAACGCAGCTTTGTTTTTTTTTTTTTTTTTGCAATCTTTTGCTTTAGAATAAATCTTTACCAGAGATGCATCGTGTCATTTATCGTAAAACCGGGCAGCATCGTCTGTTGCCTCGTAGAACATAACATTTCAACGAAATATCACGCCTGTTATAATATAGCCACCAACAAAACTGCGTGTCGTAGCAACGTTGTTTCTATGACTTGGGAAAGTTTTGACTTAACTAAATCGTTTCAAAAGGTTATAATTCTTTTTTTTTTTTCATTTCAAAGAGAAAATTATGTGTTAATCAATGAGGGAGGATGGGGCAACGCCTCTATTAGCAGCGAGATATTTCGGTGGCGCCCTCGTTTGGTTACCTTTCGTAACGTCATTACCTTGTGAACAACAAGTTCGATGGTGTTTGTAATGAGCATGGTGGAAGCTTGAAATCATAGCGCTCTGAAACCAACACTGCCAACACCGTCAGAATTACAGTTCTTTCATTCCTCTTATTTCCGTCGATGAGAAATCCTTTGCTGACGTCATACTCAGCATTCGGCCGATCGTGTCACAGTGACGCTTTTGATGGCACACGTCGCCAATAGACCATAAATAATTGTGGTTGTGGGGATATTTATGCAGCGTGTAGTTGGTCAGCCATTTAAAGTTGCGACGAGTCACTCGCTGTAGATAAGCAATTTAGCCAGTGCAGTACAACTGCTAGCCTGGGATCTTTAACTTGCATCACGCAGTAGTGATACACTACCGCACGCCGGTACGATGCTCATCCAGATTAGGGTGCCTACATGTCTGTCTGTCTCAGGGTGAAGACATCCATTGTTGCACTGAATGTTCAGCGCGTGACGCTCTCGCGCACTCGTTGCGTGACCTGGGCGCTAAAATGGCGTCTATGCATTAGCCAAAGCTACGCGCTCGAGCTGATTGACACCGGATTGCGCATACTTCAAAATGCATAAAAAAACGATTGGGCATAAAAATGGCTGAGATGTCACCACTCAAGCAAAAGCGCGCGTGTGTATGAAGACACTCTAATTTAGATCGAAACGGGCAGGGGTGGGGATTGAACCCAGGATCCTTGGGTTCTGCAGCGCGAGCTTTCGCTCCACGTGCTCCGAGCTGGTGTGCGCTACAAGTCCTCAGCCCAGAGCGCGATTTCCTCAGCCCAGCACGCGCATGCTCGTCGATTCAGAAAGCGAGCATATCACGCGCCAGACGCACGAACAATGAAGATGGAACCGGCCAGGTGCCATTCCTTGGAAAGGTACATAGGGAGTATTCACTAACAGCCATAGCTGTTGTGCGCGCCACTGCTCAGCGGGTGCTGGCGGCGAGCTTCCGGAGTTCTTTTGCAACGTTCTTTCCGCACCATCAAGATTGCCGGTTTTAGCAGCCTGTTAATGTGACCTCGCTCTGAGCACGCGCTCTAAACATCGTCCTCAGATGTGGCGTCCAGTGAATACCCCCTATTGGCGACGTGAGCGATCGAAAGCGTCGCTGTGATCGGCCCACCACAATTGGCCGAATGCTGACTATGACGTCAGCTAAGGATGTCTCATCGACGGAAATAAAAGGAATGTAAGAATTTCAATTTTGATGGTGTTGGCAGTGTTGCTTTGAGAGCGCTATGACAGGCTTCCACCATGCCCATTACAAACACTATCAAAGTTGTTGTTCACAAGGTAATGACGTCAAGAAAGGTAACCGAACGTGGGTGCCACCAGAGCCGTTTATTGAGAGAGTTTGGCCATACATTGGTTTGAATAGGCGAGCATCTCGGGCCAACCACAGGCCGCGAAACAGCCCCTAGCGGTGGTCGCGTTCTCTAAATTTGTGCCACGACTATACTTCGTTTCACCTTATGTGCGAGCGAAGGCAAAACTGGAAGCGCGAGCACGGAAGCTCCGTGCGTTCAGGCTTTGCTCGAGCGCGCGAGCTGGGGAGAAATGCAAAAAGCGCTGGTCTCGCGTTTCTAGCTTTGGCTTCGCTCGCAGGTAAAGTGAAACGAAGTATAATTTGAGCCGTGCCGAGCGGAACTCCGCGTCTCAAGACGCTCGCGCACCCCACCCTTTGCACTGCTTTCTTTCAGCCAGTCTCAGGACGCTGTTCTAGCAGTGCAGACAAAGGCATGGGCACGAGCGCGTGGCTTTGGAAAGTGCCTCCTATGCACGAGGTCTCGTACAAACAATAGCGTTTCGCTGAGCTAGGCTCACGCGCCTGTGCCTTTGTCTTCACTGTCGACATTTGTGAGAGGAGTAGAGGTCTCCTGATTGGTCGACGCTGTGTCACAAATTTAGTTTACGCTCTAAGCGTGGGGGGAATATTCGGCGCTGGCGGCGGCCTTTGCTCCGCCTATTGTCCAAACTCTCCTAATATACGGCTCTGGGTGCCACCGAAACATCTAGCCGCTAATAAACGTGAGTGTGTACGGTTGAAATGCGTAGCAACAGCAGCTGGACCGCCACTAGAGCCGCCTACTCGATCTTGTACCTCATGAATGCAAGGCCTACGGCGCGCCTTTACACGCGGAGAAACTGGACATTCAGACCAAATATTTCTGGCACTGATTGTTCAGGTTTTCTTGTAATTTATTTAGAAACTACGCCATTATCTAAGGTAATTCGGGTCTATTTCTTCAAATAAAATAGAACGCTTCCAACCACTATGTGCTTTGCTAGGTGGGACGTTAAGTGTTGCGAGGAGTAAAAATGTAACGTTTTTTTTGTTTTTTTTACTTTTATTAAAGAAAAAAAGTTATTAACTCATATTTTCATAAATAATTAGTTCTAAGCGCATAGTTAAAGTAAAACAAGTACGAGTATATACCAAACTTTCTAAATAAAAACGTACAAACTACTTAGTATCCAAAAACATGAAATACATACTATACTTAACTCACAAAACTTCGAAGAAAAACTTACTACTTATCTTAATAAGATTTTTGGTATAAAAACAGAAAATAAAAGTTACACTAAAAGCACTCATGCCAACAAAAACAAAGACAAAAATTAAACAAAGCCAGTCATCAAACTCGCCCCCCCCCCCCCCTCTCCTCCCCCTTCAATCTCCCAAACTCTTCCTACCGCCTCCCCGTCCTTCGTCTTGTTTTCCGAGCCCGAGCCTGAACCCTTTGGCGCTCGCGCTTTCATCCCCCCCACCTTTTATTCCAGGGGGAGCATAAAATGTCGGGCTGCACCGAGCGCGTATCTCTCCATTTCCAAGTTCAAGGTTATCAATCCTTCCCCAAAAAGGGATCAGCATCAAAAGCGTTTCTCCTCCGTCGAGCTCACGCACACACCACGCGCACGCACATTATTTATATTATTTTCCGGCGGCACCCAACGACGTTATATAACAGAAGGAAGGGGGAAATCCCACATCGTATCCGTTTTCTTTCGTTACGCGGCAGTATTTTATCCCATCATTTTTTTTTTTTTTTCTTCTGTTCCCTTTTCGGTTACGTTTGAGAATTCGGGAACCCTTTAGGAAGGATCGCGGATACATCCGCGGACGTAGACGCGCATTTACGAACACACGCACGAATGTTTTTATCTGGGAGCCTCAGACGTCTCGACAGATTTCTTGCGCCCCATTCTTCGCCGAACCAAAATAAATGCGTAACAAAAAGACAACCTAACCGTTCCCAAGCTTCGAAACTTCCTCACAAAGGGTAATACAGAACGCACAGACTCGCATCAGAAAAAAAAAAAAAAAAAAACACGAACAAAGCAGTCCTCAGACGGACTTTTTTTTTTATGTTTCTCGCGTAAGCTCTCCTTCTTAAAAAAAAAATATACATAGGCGTACACTTTTTATATCCACTCAGTCCCAAGGTTCACTACCGAAATTTATTTCGTGCCCCTAAGGCGCCTTCCTTCTTCTTCTATTTATTTTTTCTAATTTATTTATTCTCGTATACCTTATTTTTTAAGCGTTATTAGTTTTCGCTCGATCCTTCTTCGCCTTCCTAACCCTCTTTTCGAGGCTCCCACATTTTCTCAAAACCTTTTCGAAACACCCCCCCCCCCCCATTCCTTATTTTTTATTAGTGTTACTTTTTCAGCCATTTTCCCCTTTTCGAGACGGTGCATGCGATCCCAAGCTTCGGCATATCTCTCTAACCGATCCTACTTTATGCCCCCTTCCTCGCTTTGCCCTACACACATACGCACACACACGCACATCGAATCGGCGTTATTTTTTATGCGCTTGCCATACGTTCCCCGCACTAACTTTTCGTTTTTTTTTTTTTAAATATATTTTATTTTATTTTGAACGTGTTTCGTCATCCTTATTCTATTATACTTTTTCAACAAATACGTTGTGGAGAACCAGAAGAAGAAGAAAAAAAGACGTCTCGGCTTATATATGGAAATGCGCGTTCCGTCAAACAAATTTTATTTTATTTTCGCTTCCTCGATTAACGTCACTTTTTGTAATGCTTTCTCGTCACACGGAGCACACGCGGGCAGCACACAGAGAGCGCTCTTTGTAACCAGTGCGTCGTAGACGAGGAACGCTCGGTTCAAAAACTGTCTCATTCGGCAAAAAAAGAGACGAAAAAGATGTCCTTTAAACTAAAGTACTATTGAGAGAAAAAGTCTGGTATACCAGAGAGAGAGAAGGAGGGTGAAAAGGAAAAGCAGCTGAGAAGAACACACCCCTTCTTTATCGGTCATAAACATGAAGGATGCTCCTCGGGTTGTGGGAAGACTCTTTTTCGGGAATGCGTGTCTGGAGAAAAAAAATACATATATTTCTCCTTCCAAGGGAGAATTACTTCTCCGGGGAGCGTTTTACCGCCCTATTATAGGCGAGGTTCTGGAGAAGCATTTGACTGACGTTCATAAGTTTCTTCTCAACTAAAAAAAAAAAAAAAAAATCTTATTTTAAGTAATCAAAAGAGAGCACGAGAAGATGCAGAAAGAGAGAGAGAGAGAGAAATAGAGAGAAGAGAAAGCAGTATTTTGTATAAAAGTGTATAAGCATGCGTGAAAATGAAGAAACCTTCGTGGTCTGCGACTTGTTTTCAGATATCTCGAAAGCATACTTAATGTACTAGTAGTGCTGACAACTGCAACAATGTGGCACTCCTGAAGGACGTTAGACAGTTTGCAGCCACCCATTTGACGGACGGCATTTAAATAAAAGTATGACGAGAGGTATACCTCTCGGTGACCCAACGCTCGTCGTTGCTCACAATTTGTTCCCGCGGCAGGTCGGAGGCCATGAACAATATATCACGCAGTTCGCGAGTTGTAGCGTTTTCTGTACATCTTCACGATAATTTATTGCAGATATGATAAACTAACGTCAGGTTCGGGGGTCAGAGGTGCACGGACTTTCCGGTTCTTGTTCGAGGACGCACTGTTCTGAGAAATGTGCGCAGACGTCGCAATATCAACTTTGCATGCGTGATTCTAATGCACGTTTCTTGCGGGTTTAGTGAAGAGCTTCATAATAAGGATGGCTTTAAGCTTTCTTACCTCAAAAAATAAAATAGATATCCCAGAATTGCAATCTACGAAAAACTATAAGTGGGGAATGGACTTGGATTAAGTACTTGTAAAACTAACCAGGTTCCAAAGCGTTTCTGAACTCTCCGATAGCCACATAAGATCCTTAACCAACTAACGGCAATATTGTTTTGTGCATAAATACTAAACGCAGTTGAACAAAGGCGTATTCCCTTACCAGATGAATAAAAAAGGCAAACATTTCAGCTTGCAAGTCCGGAGCGAATAAACGATTCTCATAATCAAGAACAGAAAAATTAGATGAGCCGCCACTTCAGCAATAAAACAATGTTACATATGACAGTGCGCACAATACGAATAAAGTTCTTCGCTGACAGTTGCACGAGACACGGAAGGTTTCACAGGTTGAATACAACTCGTATCTAGAAGGACTTCGATAAATTATCGAACAACGTGCGTTAATCCAAAGCTAATTTAGACTCACACAATTTATAAATAAATAAAAACAGGCGAGACTTGAGGGTTGAGGAACTTATGCTGGTAATGGAACTCGCGTAGCATCGTGAAGCGCTGCAGATGTTCCTAAACAGGCGCCACACGAGAAGTTAAGTAACATCAGTCTCCGCCAGTGTTTTCCTCGCTACTTCCATCACTTCCAACTTTACCGCTTTTCCCCCTCCGCTAAGCCCTCCGCAACGAAGCAGCCGCTACTGCGCCGGCGCGCGGATGGCCTTGACTGTAGAGTTCCGGCTAGCGGAGCTGGTTGCGGAGAGCGTTGCGGGACAGCGTAAACGATCTACGAAAACTCCCTATTGTTCTTTACGTTTCCTTTTATTTAGTGTGCCCGGAACACGGCCAGAATTATATCATGATCTTGGAACTACTGATCCTCCAGAAAAGATGCCCGAAAACTGTAATAATCTAAAAAAAAATGTAATTTAGACATTCACTTTGTGAAGATTGAAATAAAAACATGGATATCAGTACCTATAGGGTGTATTCACTGGCGGCCATATCCGTGTGCGCTAATGCTGAGCACGTGGTGATGGCTAGCTTCCAGTTATTTTGCAACGTGCACCCCGCACCATCAAGATTGCCGGTCTTGGCAGCCTATTAATGTGAGCTCGTTCTGAGCATGCGCTCTAAACAGTGACCTCAAATATGGCGGCCAGTGAATACGCCCTATACAAACTACTACTTGAACTTGCCGAAACGTAAAGACAGGAAAAATTGGTACAAAATAAATTTAGTAGGACAGTCGTCTTTTTTAGTAAGCAAACCGCGAAAATTTTGAAGATGGTGATCGTGCGAGATATGATCGCAACGCAGACTTCGGTGAATTCGACCGAAGTAATGGCACAAGGACACAGGTCGACGTTCTGTGCCTCCTCGGTAACGTAATACGTGTGAACGACGTGATCAATTTTACTCTCGGGTTCACAAACCGTGGTCTAGATGCGTACTCACTAAGAAAACCCGCGTAAGGTCAATTTATCCTTGCGCGTGGCAGTAGCCAGTCGTCGACCGCTGTTTTCAGGCTTACCTTTAATGCTCTTCAAACTTTCGATCCCCGCATTCGTTGCACGCTGCCGCCTTGTCCGCAACCAACCTAGAAATAAAGAATATGAAACCCACGAGTGAGTCTGTGAGGTACTCGTTTTTCACCTCATATATCCTATATACGATGCTCTCGCCACATCAAGTTAATTATCTGTGTTTGTTTGTGTGTGCGTGTATCTCAGTCTTCTTGTGTGGTGCGTATTTGTTCTGCGTGCGTGTGTGTGTCTGTGTGTGTGTGCGTGTGTGTGCGTGTGCGTGAGTGTGTGTGTGTGTGTGTGTGTTCTGGATCTTTCAAGACATGTTTCGTGGTATTTTCTGGTTCCACGCGACGGCTTTGGAAGAAGTGGTTGTTAGTCGAGTTATACCATTCCAGAAATGCTTCTAGGCTACATATCGTTGTCAACGGATTAGGGCGACAGAACTCGTGGCAGCCTGACAAAACGTGACATTGTGTCACGCTTGGCTCGGGCTAAGTTCTTTGTGATATTTTGGCTGTTTTCGCTAGCCGGCACGCGTGTGCTTTGACATGCGTTTATAGCATAACAGAACTTCGATCGTGCCTATCTGGTTAACGTTATCACCTCAACCTCTCGAAACGACGCGTCCAGAATTGTCCAAGACTCTTCCTCGATTCAAGCGATGATTAAATGATTTCGCTACTCTTTGTTGCGACTACGACATTAGGCACCCATTCTTTCGTTCGTATGCGCCACTAAAAGCGTTCCATATAAAAAAAAAAAAAAAATCCGCATTCAGAAACACAACGAAGTGTTATGGTGTGCCGTGCCTCAAACGTGTATTTCCCTCTTTTGATGTTCTCAACATTGTGAAGCAATCCAAGACGGAGGCAATACGAAAGTTGTCACAAAGAGAAGATTTAGACGTTATTAATATCTCTTTGGACGTTTGGAGTAGCCGGCGCCATTTAAATGCTACCAAACTCTCTCATTCTCCGTCTTCCCTTTTTTCTCTATATTTTATTTATTTTTATTTTTTTCGTTTGGGTGTCTTTTGCTTAGCAGCTTGAAGACAAACTCGAGAGCTCACACTAATGTAGGCACAGCACGTTTGATATTAAATATATAATATGTAGTATATACTCCCTTAGGCCCGCTTTAGACAAGGCAATGTTTCCAAGACATTTCGGTGTTGCTGCCGAGGTGTTCCCTAGCTTTCCCTAGATCATCGCGCTGCAACACGAATTTCTGGGATCGAGTCCGGCTCGAAACGGACGAGGAACCGGAACAACGCGGGCACGCTTGAAGTGGCAGCAGCCAATCAGGGACGTAATGTTTTCACATGAGACCTCTGTGGCTGTGATTATGACAACTAAAGACTCGGTTCTGGTTTCAGAATGATAGTTTTTGTGAATATCTCGTTTCAGAAAGATAAGTTAGTATTCTCAACGCCATTTAATAATATAAAATACGCTTATAGCGCGTAACTGTGTGTCTAAATTGTGCAAGAAATTTTAAATTTAATGATGCTGATGGAAAATTGTAGCTATTCGGTTGCTGCGTCTAAGGATATCTTCGCACATTTGTAGCCACCTGGAAACGCAAAATAAAGAGAAAAACGAATCCCAAGGACGAAAACCTAAAAAGTTAGTCTTTTATGGAAACAATGAACAAATAAACTGAACAAGCAATTGGTTCGACGAGACGGTTGTGGGTTTGCCGTGAGAACCTCTTACTCAAAGGTAAGTCTTCGTGTTACTAGTTATATTACTGTTAAAATTAACATACTTTGAGAAAAGTACGTACGAAAAAGTAACCGGATAAAATAAGTCGTTTTCTGAAATATTTATCTAGGCCGTTGCATGAAAACGACACGAAGAATCGATTCTTGTCTTCATCGAATACAAAACGTAACCAGTTTGCGTAAGACTGTAAGGCCATTTAGGTTTCACTCTCATTACTTCGCGCGACTGGCTGTTTATCAAAGAAACATAGCTGTACGCGCAGTAAATTTATTTACGGTCGTGCAATATTTTAGACTTAATTAAAAACATGACTGCTTAATGTTTTTGTTTTTTTTTTGCTTTTGGTATTTATTGACATTAATTCTTGCAATGTGTACGCCGGGTAAGTCTGGTTGAGTAAGTGGATTGTTCAACCCCTCGCGTCGAGGCTCTGCCGCATTCTTCCCCGCCTTTCACGTTCCGAGTAGGGACAGACCTGCACGAAGAGAGCCAGCACGTGCTCGCACAGAACTTGAACTCAGCTCACGTTGGGGTGATACGTGGAAAGGGGGGTGTTGATGAATCACGCGCCACAAGACGCAAATAGATCGCGCGGTAATTTCTTTTCCCCGTCGCCACTCGCTCGTTTCAAACAACAACAACTCCTCTGTCGGTGCGCTACATTAACGTCGGTACACGCGTCTCAAGCTTGTCATCCTGCAAAAAAAGAAATTAAAAAAAAAAATTTACGTGAGTTTTTTTGCAGAGAAAACAAGGACCTGCAGCAGCTTTCGACGCCCTCCTTGAATAACGAACGTCGTCCCTGCCTCGCAGACCGCGAAACTCGAAACAAGCTCTCAACGATGCCACCAAATCTCAGTTGCCCCGGTCAATAGTACACGCGTTTTTTTGTTTGATTTGCTACGTTTTTATTGTGTTCTCTAGGTGCTAATGCAGAGCCTGGAAACCAACTAAATCCACACTGTGGATGCGCCACACTGAAGAAGCTAAAAGCACGACAAATTAATTTTGGGAGCTCCTTCCAACATCTTGTGCCGTTGCGAGCAATCGATACCAACCGAATCTCCGACCCAACTATTAATAATATACCTCCTACACTGCCCACATTAAAAAGGCCGCGCAACAATATTGGGTACACATGTTTCTCATTTCGCACAAGCTTACTGGCACTATTGGGACCCAATTATAGTCGCACGCAACCCCACTGACCAAAAAGCTTTTGTCGCCTCGTAATTTCAGGGATAAAAGCGGACGTTTTCTCTCAGTCTCTCCTTCGCATATTTTACTTCGAACTTACAAAGAACAGCGCATTGTTGGCGTTGTCAACAATGCGATCCGCACAATTTCGTCATCAAGCTTCGCAAACACTTCGGTGACGATATTGAAATGCGACTCATACGTTGGACACAAGCGCTGCGTGAGCATGCACTTTGACCTCGTGACAATCAATGCCTCGTCATGCATTCGGATAGGGACTCGTGTCCAATCCCTGCGATGACAAGAATAGCCGAACCTTAACAATGTGTGTAACTCAGCGCATGCCCCGTGCTTTGCCAACCCCAGTGCGTGGCGATGACAAATATTGGCCTGCCGATCACGTGGCCATTTGTTCTTGCTACGAGTTGAGGGGGTGAATGCTGCTCGTTTCTCTGGATTGTTTTGATTTTTTTGCGACTGCTATTGCGTGGAAAGAAAAAGCTAAGGTGTGTTTTATAGGATACAAATGTCAAGAAATAGCCATAAGCAATATTTGTTGAAAATGCAAAAATTGCTGCATCGCCACTTTAAGTCCGTGCCGCCCTCCCCCCCCCCCCCCCCCCCACACACACACACACTCACACTCAAACACACGCACACGCATCCACACCGCCATTTGATCGTCCTTGGGCATGAATGAAACCCCGCTGGACTTCGCGCTTGCCTCAGAAGTTTCCAAACTAATGTAAGCTGAGACATAACCAAGTACAGGTCGTTTGTAAGGATGGACGCTTGTGCGAGTTGGTGATTCATTGCAGAAGAACCAGCGCAAAAGGGTCCTTTTTTGCACTGTTGCTGCTATTACTTCGAGCACAGATTCATTCGTCTCCATAACGGACAAGGCGGACGACCCTCGCTGTGAATAGCCGAGAAACAACAAGTAACACTGCGTCACCGGAAGTCAGTCTCTAAGTCATAGCTTCCGCACAAAAATAAAAAAAAAAGATCCAGAAACATCCCGAATTGCTTTTCGAATGAACGGCTTCCTATCTCAGCGCACGATCCGTGCTCTAGTCGTGTCTATGAAGTAAAAATGAATACAAAAATCTCAAATAGATGCAATCTATCCGTTCTTTCTTCCGGCACGTCACTTCCTCGCTCGGCACACGGAGAGCAACAGCGGCGGTGGCAGCAGCAGGCCGACGGCGGCGTGACACGTCGGGCCCCCCATCCAGCCCCCCGCGCGACACAACGTCTTCACATTTGTCAACGCTACCATTAATCATTCTCAGGCGCGCGGGCCAAAGGCGGGCGACAGATAAGGAAGGTAAGAAAGGCCCGAGGAAGAAAGAGGCAGCGGGTGACAGACTCGCTCCTCGACACTTTTTTCTCTTCATCGATTTTCCATCAATTTGCCGGAGTGAATCTCAAGGTCGCCTCGCCTGATCCGCGCCACAGCCTGCGCAGCATAGATGCCGCCGCGTGATCAATATACTCGCCCACGGAAGCCCGTAACGTCCGCGACAAGGGGCGAATGTGCGTCAACCTCGCCCGCGTACAAAAATGACTCCGCATATAATATATATATATATATATTTTTTATCGTTCTGTGTCTCCGGTTACTAAGGAAGTTCTTCACCAGCTCACCTGTGTTTTAACCTTTCTTCTATTGAGTTTTTTTTTGTTGTTTTTTGGTGTGTGTGTGTGTGGGGGGGAACGACGTACGGACGCCGAAGACGTGCCAGTATGGCGCAGGATGGAAGCTTCAACGGTGACAGAAGTAGTCAAGAGATTTTCGCGTAGATCAAGATCACTGCCTCTGTTGGATTTATCCTGAGCTGGAAATGTAATGAGATAGATTATAAAAAAGTGCCAAAATAAAAAGGAATGAGAGACGGTGTGTCCTTAAAAATTTATTCGATAATAGAAGCCTACGCAACCGCCATATATGACTTGCTCGAGAAGGAAATGTTCACAAAAGGAACGCGAAATGTACGTACAATCAGAAACACTGAGGCGTCTGAAGCTTAACTGAGTGCAAGTGTTTTTTTTTTTTCGCAACATGAATCCATCTGACGCCACAACGACAAACTTCGGGTTTTACCACTGTGGGATTCTACATTAACATATTTTGATACACCAAATCAAGTTAGGCCCACACAACAGAGCTTATATCATCTCGAAGAACACATCCAGTACAGCGCGAGTGAACCACCGGTCGACCATCTGCATTGATTGTAACGTTGAGTTTCGAGCCCTCCTGGCCTCCGCTGCTACTATTCTTTACGCCACCCGGCGGAAAAGATGTGGAAGAGCGGGCAGCTATCATCTATTCAAGTGTGCAGCGAAACCTGCCGTGGCCTGGTGGCAGCGGTGAAAAACAGAGGAAAAGGGATTAAATGTGCGAAGCTGCAGTTACGAATTCTCAACTTCCACTTTTCACAGTAGGATTAATCCGTTTTCTGCCGTACAATATATTACGATTCTATTTTCGTTTTCTTTTTTATACCAGATACGGTCACGAAGTCTACAATAAACTGTCTTCAAGTAGCTCCTGCTTGTGAGAGCCGTTACGCGAAAAATCTTCCGCGGCACTGCTTGTCCCCAAACATTCCCTTGTTGCCAGTTGGTCGTGCTTACGGTGCACCTGGGACGCGTTTCTGACCGGTGCGTTTAGCGTCTTCTACCGCCCATGCCTCCGAAGTGGCAGCGAAAAGGCAACAAGGCACGTCACAGGAGCCGGCACGTCCTGTTGTCGGATGTCGCGATCCCGCTGGTTGGTCGTAGACGTTGCGGCGAAGTACGAGCGAAAGCGAGTGTCGCTTGTCGTCGCGGCGCCCCGACTCCTGGTTGCTCACGCTATGCCCTGGACTATAAAGCTGCAGAGCGACCTAAAAAAGAACAGACGTCTCCCGCGCCCCTTAGCTGCCATGCTTACGCCAAAATCGCGGCAGGCAAAGAAAAAAGGGACACTTTTCCAACGTCATTAAGCGGAAATGGAGGGACGACACTTGAAGACGGGCAAACCAAGGTAAACACAAATTTCGGAGTCGCATTCCAGGCATCATATAGTCATGCTCAAGCATAAGAAAGATTTCTAACTATCCGTACTTTACATGAGCAATGTTTGAAGCTGATGCAAAACAAAATTGTAACTATTTACCTCCTTAGCGAAAGTTACTAACGTTTGCTTAAACCTCCTTATTATTTTTTTCTCCAAAGGTGAGGATGTAAAGTGAGGGTAATTCGAGAATTTCCCCAAGAAAACAAGAGCAAAGTGTCTAAACATACACGATCTGTCTATGCTCGCCGTTTGCACAAACAACTCTAAACAAGTGTTGCGACCAGACAGCTCGTCAAACAGACTTTCAGACACTGTGACTGTTGCACCGAGAAAAAGAATTGAGTCGTCGCACGACGCCTATAGCTACGACGCTCTGCTCTTTCGCTGCCCTCCTTCCCCTTCGTTACGAAAACAATCGCGACGACTCGACAAACACTCAGCGGTGGGTCCGTTAGCTTTCGAACCTCCTCGCGACGGTCGCTTAATCCAGGAACAAAAGGCTCGCATCCCATCACCGCTGCGGCGACCAATTCAAATCTTGACATCGAAAGAACAATACGTGTCGAAAGAAAATAATAAAAAAACGAGACGCGAAGCATATTTAAAACCACAAACAAAACGCTGGAAAGGACGATGGCGAGGGGAATTTATCAGGTCGACAACTAGCACACGCGGTGGCTTCGGAGCATCTGTCTGCCGTCGAATCTTCGCAGTTGTTGCTCCGAGTGACGGGATCGGCAGCAGGCACGAAGTGACGAGAACCTTGGTTTCGACACACACAAAAAAACAAAAACAAAACAAAAAAACGTGTCGCCGTCGTTTGTTCTTTTGACGCTCGCTGTGTTTTCGAAGAGGTTGCTTATCATGCCTCGCGACTTCGCAGGGGGGGGGGGGGGGGGATTTTTTTTTTTTTTTTTGTTTCCAACGTCATTGGCGGGGAAGGTTCGACAGGATTGCAGGCTACGCCACGTGGAAGATAGGTAAAAGTTCATGTTGAATTTCACGTTTATGTTGTATGAACGCGCAAAGACGTCACGACGGTTACAAAGGACACTCAGTGTCGAATCTGCTTTGTGTTCGTCTAAACACAACCAAACACAAACCATGCATTACGCACTGAACACACAGCAGTCAGAGCAAATGCATGGTGTCGCGAATTGTCCCAGTTAGTTTGGGTTAAAAGCCCCTTGATTCAATTCCTCAAACATATCAAGGTTTTTTTTTTTTTTATTTTTTATTGTGGCACGAGGTTTGCGTTTTCCTAATACTTCATTCCACCTTGCGACGCGGTGCAATCTGTGATTCCCGGTAAAGCGACGTAAGGTCTTTTTTCTTCTTTTTTTTCTTTCGGAAAGGTTTATTTTTCTTTATATACAACAGCACTTTCTATTTTTCTTTAATATTATGTTTTCAGTTATTACAGATAAATGTGTACTATACTTGTAGATCTGATGTAGCGTCTATTTACGTAACACAAAGTCGAGATGCCTTTAAACTCTTCTAAGTTTATTCTTTAGACTGGAGAAAGAGTCCCTCCTCGTTATAGTTAATTACATTATCCAGTGGGATCGTCATTTTTTCCCTCGTTAATTGACGCCAATCTGGAAACTCGAGTCTCCAAGCCTGGCGGCTGTTTTAATTAAAGCGACTATCGTTCCTTCATATTTTGCTCCAGTCAGCATTGAGTTGGTATAGATATGACGAAGTTCCCTGCTGTCGATTCTACTATAAGAATGAGCTGCGCCTCTGTTGTATCGAACTCCCAGTCAATTGTACAGTACTCATATACCTGTATGTGTTGCATGAAAATAAATGAAATTATCGATGCAACTTAGAATGCAAGAATTGGAGTAATTGTTTACTCAGCAAAGTGAATCTCCGAGACAATTTTTGTCCGCCCGAGAAAGTAGAATGTTAATGTTCTTGTTTTGTCAAAATTCTGTTAATTTTTTTTTTCTCTATTATGGCCGTATGTTAATGGAAGGTTACATTTGTGTTATAGAGAGAACGTGAGTCGTATATGTATATAAGTACGGTTTCTTGTGCAAAGACTTTTGCCCCGATAGGTAACACCTCAGTGAAACTTAATTATTATTTTTTTTAATTAATAACTAAAAATTAAAACAAAAAGTTTAACTCGCTGAAACTGTCTCTTCTCCGTTGTTCCGCCAAAAAGTATGAATAAAACAGCGCGAAGAAAAAGCAATGTGCATCTTCTTCGCTTCGCTTGAGGTTCAGGCGCCGATTTTGCGTCTTCTGACCTGGTTTCTTCGAAGGAGCAAAAGTCCGTCGCTAACAGTTACGGTTCGACGCGAGGCCATAAAAAGACAATCCATCCGCTGTTGTGCACACACCTGACGACAAGTAGCAAAAAGTCGTCTCGAACAGGGTAAAGATACCCGACCGGAAAACAAGGCCGCAACAAACGGGGTCGGTGGACACAAATAAACCAGAAAGAAAAAAACGTCTTTTTCACAAGAAAACATCCAGCCAAGCGTTGATGGGGACAGTGAATACCGCTCAGCAAACGACGTTCTGCATTAAATCGACACTGGCGGTATAGTTGGGCCATTCCTGCAGGCAAGCAAACTAACTCGTATTGGATTGGTACCAGAAACTTTCACCGATTCTTAATTTATGACGGTTTTCTATCCAGGTAACAAAGGAAAAACACACAGTGGGTCTATAGCCACTGGCAGAATGAAAACGACAAACCCAGGATAGCACTACAGAGAAACGCCAAACCATCGGCACAAGCTTCTATCGTTTTTCTCTGGCTCTCCACATAATTGCGAAAGTGCCAGATTTGAACCCAAAGATGCCCAATGATAGCCCAAACTACCGGCAGTGAAGACTACCTTTGGCACTTGTTTTTGCAAATTATGGGGCCAAGGTACCCAGACTGGCCGAAGAAGGTCAAGTTTGGCTCTATCTTTATTTTTTGGGTTTTTTTAAGGTCCTAAAGTTTCGAATCCCAAAATCCAGAAGAACTCCGCTACATGGGGGGCGTCCCGTTCGGACTCCCGCGGCCTCCAGGACGAGCTCTTCGCCCTGTATCGTGCTTTGATTGCGCGTGCGCGCTCGAAGCTTACGAGACGTTCAATTTGTTATCCTATCTTTCGTATCTGTCAGAGGCTACAGATAGGGTACCGGCTCTCGCAGTTCTTCGGTACTTAGATAATCTAAATACTGAATTTATCGCGTGCCGTGATGTCGTTAATGAATTTAAGCTAAATGCATAGTTTGATTTTTATTCCATCTGGCGAAGAACGCTTCGGAGCTTGATTTCCCTTGACGAGCGTTCGATGAAATAATAAAACCGGACATTACTGCGTGTATAGTTGAGGTTACTCGTGACCTGCGGTACCAGCGGCGAAACCAATTGCGACTCGTTAAGACTGCTTGCGTCGAGCTGCGGCTATGGCAACCCTTACGACGAACCAATGGGGAGGCGCTGTGCCTCACGACGGAAAGCAGCGCAACGCAGTCGACGCAGCTGTGTGAACGTGCCTCGACAGGTTCGACGAGTGCAGTGGAGACAAACGCAGCTAGCTTTGTGGTCTACCCACGAATCGTTCCAATCAGAGCTCACCCTTCTGACGCCCTCACGAGCTCTCGTCTCCTTCCCTCCCTCAGTGTCTCGGTGCAATTGCTTTCAAAGAACGATGCTGGTAACTGGAGATCGCTCTTCCACTTTGAGGCATGTCTCGAAGCGCTCTCACGGAGCAGTATCCAGCCTTCCTAAATGCTCTGCTGGGACTTTCTACTGAGCGACGCGTGCATTATAGAGCTATGCTGTAGCCACTGGCAGTATTAGAACAACAGGGAGGCGCTTTGGTTCTCCCGCTTCCAGCGCGAGATCCCCACCTTCAATAACGTTTTAGCATCTCTCGAGCATCGAGCGCAAACGCACAGCCGAAGTACGATAGAACGCAACAAGTGCGTGCTGGAGTAGACCCGGCAACGGAAAAGGTGCCCGCCGTTTTATTCCCGTCAGTGATTTTGATACAATTACTCATACACATCGAGCGGTAGTTGATAAGTTGAAAACACTCCCTCAAATCATCACAAGCGACCTGCGTATACCAACACCGACGACCAGTTTAACTTCTCCGCTAGATCTAACACTAGAGCTTCACTTTTAAGAATCACAAATACCTTCCAGAGACCTGGGTACACCAGCTTCGTTAAACCGGGTAATAAACACAAAATAAAAAATCACGAATCTCAAAATGAAGTGCCCTTCACGAACACACGCAGCAGCGACAGCAGCGGCACCCGAGCGTTCCACCAAAAAAGCACGACGACACCCGATCGTGCCCCAAAGACCCAGACAGAAGCACGAAGACAGGCCCTGAATACCTAAACTGCGTCCTTGCAGCGTTCAAGGTTAGAGAACAATTTAGGCCCCCGTAAAAGTAAGACCCCACTCCGTTCAACCCCTCAAAGATCTGTCTTCTGCGTGCGTGCGTCTTCCTAGCAACCCTGGTTCCTCCCTTCCGCTTCTAGACCACCCTTTTCTCTCCCTCCCTCCTCAGCCCTCTACCTTAACCCTCAGCCCTCCCTACCATCATCTTCTAAGGTGCAAACCCCCTCTCCCTCCTCTTGTGCCCCGCTCCTCGGGCTTCTTTTTTTCGGCTCAAGTCTGGCAACCCCGCGTACCATTATTTTCCATTACCGCTCCATAACCCCTCGGCGGCCATTGTGGTACGCCCCGTAAGAAGGGGGCGCCTGCTCTCTCCCTCCATCCGCGCATAAGGGGGAAGCGACGGGCAACAGGTGTCCCCGACGCCAGGGCATGCCCGACTCCGACCGAAACACCGCTGGAGCGAGGAAGCGGGTGTACAGAAAGCGAAAGGAAGCGGACGTGCGCGAAGGGGCCCTAGAACGGAGAAGGAACATGTTGAAGGAAATTCAAAACTGAACCGTATTACCTCGAGTATTAGGATGAACGACGCGCGGGAAAGAGGTCTGACGGAATCCTTCGTTTTCCGTGCCTGATATTGGTTCAATAAAAATATGCTGCCCACTTGGGGGTAGCCTTAGTCACTGAGAACTCAAGAAACGCAGGGTGCTGCTTATTTTGTTCACGCTTCTTCCTGATATGTTCTCTTGCGTTTTCATCAGTTAATACTGAAGTCTCATTGGTTGCGAAGCGATGATAAGAGGCTGGGGGATTGCCGCGCTCTGCTGTCAGACGCTACAGCTGTGTAGCTCAGCGCACACGTTGCATATCTGTTAACCGGAACAATAGAGAGTTTTAGAATAGGGGTCCCCAACACTTTAGGCTCCCCGAGCAGCTTGGGGAGTCGCACTGCGCAAGCGCAGACCCCAAGCTGCTTGGGGTAACCCAAAGCGCAGGGGCCCCCCTACTCTGTCTATCCATGCTGGAATGCAAACTAAATGATGTAGAAAACTGCACCGGGCACTGATTGGCTATTCTCTCGGGTCACATGACATGACGTTGAAATATAGTTTTTCCCTATGCAGTTCGAGCTATGCTCATAGAATGATGCAGTTGGCGGTGACGTCAAAATGTCGTCACGATGCACTTTGACAATGCAGTTAACTGAGTGGTCGAGACAAAGCCGGAGGTCGTTCTGCATCGTAGAAGATGGTGACCCTAACATATGCATCTCTACTGTTGGGTTCGCCAGCGGATCGAGTTTTTGGAGATCACCGGGTTGCTTTCGGGACGAGCGATACGAGGTTTGTGGGCGAATACAGGCTGACCAAAGGGGTGACTTGCTGGCTGTGCGACCAGCTTTGCGGAAAGCTCCAGCGGCGTCGCGAAGGGCCCCGTGTGCTGACGGTCGAACAATTCCTCGCAGCTCTACGCTTCTACGCAGCTGGCGGCTTCCAGGGAACCGTCGGGAGCGACGAAAACATTGGTGTTCACCAGTGCTTTGGTGTTCACCGTTGGTGTTCACCAGTGAGTCGCGTACTTGTTGATGTCCCCAACGCTATCATCGATTGCCTCGGATCGAAGTGGCTGTGTTTCCAGCAAACTGAAGCAGAGAAGGCGCTCACAAAAAGGATGTTCTTCGAGCGATGCAAGTTCCGCGGCGTAATCGATAAATATTCTAAATACTTTTACACGATTCAACACGATTGTGTTTTCATTTGAGTGCTCCCCATATAAGTGATTTGGCTGAGCGAAATGCCAAGCAACGGTAACAGGCTTAACTTGAGCTAGTTAGTTCATACTTCAGGTAGAGAGAGAGATAGAGAAAGATTTATACTTTATTTTAAGCTAACTACTTCAGATAAGGCCAGCTGAACTATAATAAACATACACACAAAGAAAAGACCATATACACACCGTGGGACTAAGAACTGATTTTATTTTTCCTCCTCTTCTTCTACGAACCCCACTTGAGGGAAATATTCTCGTTTCTTCTTTTTTGTTTCCTACTTCACCGAAAATTTAACCCCCGAAGGAACATATTTTCTTTCTCGTGCAGCGCGAAAGAAGTTGCACTATCGCAGTCAAACAAAGTCAAAAAGTAAAATTTGTCGTTACTTGTTTATACAGCATGAGGTTAGTCTGCCTGAACATGGCGACATTGTTACCCATGTAGATAAGAAACTTAGCCAGTGCGGTACGACTGCTAGCCTAAGGTTTTTAACGTGCACTACGCAGTAGTGATATCCACGGCCGAGCAGCACACGCTATATCCGAATCCCGTGCTCGGGCGTGGCACACACGAGTATTCCAGTGGCCCTTTCATTCTGCTCGCGTTTTGATGGACGGGCCTTGGGCGTTCAGCTCGTCCACATCCACGATTTTCAAAATAGCGCGCGCCGCCTATCGCGCAACGCCGGAAACTTCGACATTTTGGGTGCGAGACTGGAAAGTGCTTGGAATATACAACTAGGCTTCGCGATGCATGGTTTGGCTTGATACATGTGGGGCGTAAAGTTCGTGCGCGCAGTCTGTTCCAAGCGTTGCCCCAAGACCCAGATTGAATAGTTTGGAGAATTCCCCCAGGAGCGTACAAAAACGACGTACCCGTGACAAAATGTAGGCTGCAGATCCGTCAGTGCTCGTTCGGCTACCATGGTGAGCCGTCCATGTTCCTTCTCCTCACGACAGCTATCCAAGCCTATCTTAGCAGTATACAGCTTGCTGCAGACGGAAATCTATAAAAGAACTTGGCGTTCTTTTTACCATAAAAGTAATTCGAGCAACCATACAAAATACAGTGCGCCGGCATGGCGACAAACAAAAGCGACTCGCGAGCTTTCTTCGTCCTCGCTCACGGTGTCTTCAATTCCGCGCCTCTGTCGCAGCCTAGGAATAGCCGGCACGCCTATTTGTTTTCCAACCAAACAGGGGGCGCTAGCAACACGCTCTGCTCGCGCATGCGCAGCAGCTTTATTGCAAATGGTGGATTCTGTCCCACAACTCGTCCCGCTCAGGCTTGGTCAGAGGACTGTCAGTGGCGGTCCTCACTAAAACTAGGTTTTCTGTCAAAAAGTCGTTCGGAAGGCTAATCTGGTGGACCGACACGTGAGGACTTTACTTCCGCTTCTTCGTGTTGTCGACCATGACTGCCTGCCTGCGCAACGTAAAGGGCTGTAGCTAATGATAATAGTTTTTGTGTAACTTAAGTAAACTAAATATTTTTTGAGACACATTTCAACAAAAAATAGTTTAAATAGCTCTGCACTATACGTTTCGGATTCTTAAGAGTATTGCTTTCTACTAGGTGATTCAAGGAGAGGCCAGGCTCGTTAAATTGACCGAAAAATTCGGTTTCTTAACCTATCGCGCTACGACTTTGTGCACCGTTGAACACAGATGGTGCATTTTTTTCGTAAAATTTGCAAAGAGCGAACTTACCTCAGGAAAAAGTAAAAAAAAAAGAAAAAGGCTTAGCTCCTATGGAAACACAGCGACGCCACCGGTCTTTAAACAACACGGTGCCGTTTCGCACGGGAGACAAGAGATGGCGCAACGAAAGCCGCCTACGAACGAGCTTACGGCGCCGAGAGCCGGCGTCTTTAGCAGACGATCTTTTCGACATAAAAGCGGCGCGCGTTCCGCAGGCGGCGACAGTCGCAGAAACAAAAACAGGCGCGGTAACAACAAGGAACTGCAGTTCCTTGTCTGCTAAAGACGCCGGCTCTCAGCGTCGTATGCTCGTTCGTTGGCGGCAGTTGGCGTCGCGACCGCTTGCGCCATCTCTTGTCTCCCGTGTGAAACGGTGCCGTGTTGTTTGAAGACCGGTGGCTTCGCTGCGTTTCCATAAGAGCTAAGCCTTTTTCTTTCTTTACTCTTTCCTCAGGTAAGTTCGCTCTTTGCAAATTTAACACAAAAAAAAATGCACCATTTGTGGGCAAAGGTGCACAAAATCGTAGCGCGATAGGTTAAGAAACCGAATTTTTTGGTCGATTTAAAGAGCCTGGCCTCTCCTTGAATCACCCAGTAGAACCCTTCACTGTCGAGTTTTGCGATTCTCCGAAATTCCCTGTAGGGAGGAAAAAAACGATGTAGTTTCAACTCAATCGCCACAGTTCGGCGACGTCACTGGACGCGTCACGGTGCAGTTCTCTTCCGATGTAGTTTGTTGGCGATGGAGATTGGGCTCCTCCCACCGGCGACGTCACGATGGAGTTTCTCCACCACTTTTCCCAGCATAGACAGACTGAACCTCTCTAACATCTTAAAGTGTGTCTATGTTGTTATCAACGAAAACACTGGACCGAGGTTCCGAAGGGTTCCGCCACAGGAGGAATTGGGGAATTCGATAGAACTCGGGAAGGCTTTCGATGATCTTGTGGAAAGTGAAGCAGAGCGCTTTCTTTCTGTTGGCTGTTGATCTATGTCGCCACCTTCTTTCCTTGAATACGCGATTTGGCGCTGGACGGCGATGACACCAGCATGCTTTAATTAAGTTGATGAGGAATTCATAGTCAGAGTATTGTAGTTGGATGTTGTTATTTTTGCCAACATCTCGGGCGTATGAGTTGGAGACGGTCACAGACACTTCAAATCCGACCAGAGATTTCATCGTGAGAAGTCCGTTCGATCGACGTTAGTGATGCCGTGCTGTCTGTGATCGTGCCACATTTCCTGGCGCGTGATGTTAGTATATATCTTCTCCTCTGACACTGACACAAACTTCTTTTGTGACTGTATCTTGGTCGACAGTTCAAAACGAGGCCACCCTCTTGTATTGGTTTGTCCATGCATGAGCGGAATATCCCAGCCGGGCGATTTTTCCGCACAGTGACTCGGGTGAAGACAAGCTCGTCTTCGTCTCCAGTGTTTTCAGCATCATGTAATGAGTAGTTGGATGTGTTCTCCTCCATTTGTTCATGGAAGGAATGTTGTTGCTTGGTATGTTGGGACGTTGTTGCTCAATTATTTGGTTCACGCTTTCTACTTCGCGGTTTCTTCTTCGGTGTTCTTGTCAACTAATGCCACCATCAGATTGGCTGCCAAGCACAATAATATGCTGAGTACTGGTCACGTCACGCGTTTCTAAAACTCTCAGAAGCTATGCGGCCCAGCGCACACGATTCACCTCCGCTGACTCTATGTCTTGCACTGTTTCTTCGATGGAACGATGGTACTGGTGCCCTTGGCCACAGTTAGTGTTTCTTGAAGGGTTCGACGTAGCTTCCCATCGTATACTTGGTTTGTGGTCGCGACGGTATTCACTATAGCGCCCAGAGTCTGAAGGGTTGTGTCATTGAAGCGCGGGGTGACTCTGTGGCCAGTGGTGGCTTTTTAGTCGACGGGGTTGTGCCCAGCGGTGGACCCCGCATGGTGCTGTGATTAAGAGAAACTGTCAACTCGGCTAAAGTAGGCAGACTTGAGTGTTAAGGTCAGGCTTACAAGAAAGGCGACCGATATCGGTGCTGCTATTCCAATCGACATCGTGTTTGTTTCTTTTTTCCTTCTCATCCAGCTAGTTTCTCCAGGCGGAGACGAAATCCGGGCACCATAGTGGAGGCAATAACTGAATTGTGTGGAATACAAGTTTAACAAATACGCCCCCTGTAGTTCGATTTCTTCGCCAGTTGGTGCGATCGTACCATGCGTCTAAAAGAGAGAAAAGTATTTTCAGATAGGCCAAGAGTTCTAGCTCTAATGTGCATCTTCTACACTCCCCTAAACGTTCTAAGACTGCTTCGATTTTTTTTATATATATACAGGTTAGTTCATAACGATAGCTCCTGGAATTGTCGGAGCGCAAATATCTTCGCTCTGGCAACTTTGGAAGCGGTGTTTTCACTTTTAGCTTCATCGTGTACACTCATGCGTTACACAACACGACGTTCAAACTCTAGAGATTATTTATAACACAGAAAACAATCAACACTATCCTCATAACATGGGAATTGGTCAAACTTAGCAATTTCTCAAACGAATGTCGCGTGATAGTAAAGAATTCCCCTGAAAATCAATATCTAAATCCCTATCCCTACATTTGCAGCCCCTGAGCTACAGCGAGAACCGGAACAACAATGAGTGGCGGTGCGTTTCGGAACCGCGCGATCGCTGCCGCGTGCCGCGAGACACGGGAATTCGGGACGACATGGTGGTTCGACGTTCTGCGCTGGCTGGCTCCTGCCTTGGAACTTATAACCAATAGTAAATATTAGAAATATAAATGTAGTTACTTCAACCAAGCTCGCTACACATTCACGGGTGCTCATAAGTTGATTCAATTCCAAGCCATTGTCGACCCATAGTAAGGCTGCATTCCCACTGGCGCTCGACTCGCAACCGCGAAGCGGATCCGCTCATTTTCATCATCATATGCGCGTGAAACGGCACTCAATCATTAACTAACCGCGTTCGCAACCGCTATCCGAATGCGGTAGAGTGGCTAGTGTGAATGCAGCGTAAAAGGCTCACTATATACTATGTTGTCCCTTAAAGGGATACTAAGCCAAAGAATTTAGTGTCCATAATAAGTGGCGCACGTTCTTTTCACGAGCCAGCAGCCGCCGGTGTGCGCGAGCACACGCAACGAAAATGACGTCAAAGACCTCCATTCGCGCTTAAGAGGACAGTGAAATGCATGGGCTTCAGGCCAAAGGAGAATAAAGACAGGCTTTTCACCTCTACAAGTGAAAGCTACGTGCTTGTTAGACCAATTAATCGCTTACCTTTTACACCAGACACCACTGTGTAGATGAAAAACTTATTTTTATTCTCCTTTGGCCCGAAGCCCATACATTTCACTGTCATCTAAATCGCGAATGGAGGTCTTTGACGTCATTTTTGTTGCGTGTGCTCGCGCACACCGGCGGCTGCTGGCTCGTGGAAAGAACGTGTGCCACTTATTATGGACACTAAATTCCTTGGTTCAGTATCCGTGCGTTGCACAGCTCCTTTAAGATGACAATGATATGTATAGGGGCTCCGGAGGAACAGGAGAATAAAGACAGGCTTTTCATCTCCACAGTGGTATCTGGCGTAAAAGGTAGGCGAATAATTGGTCTTACAAGCACGTTCCGTATTATCTGCAAAGTCAAATATACACGCTATCTCCCGGAAATGGCCACTTATACCACTGTCAGACTTAATCCACTCTCATGATAAACGAATGACGAGTTAAAAATTAGGAAACATACGCGAACCTGAAGTGTGCCGGGGCTACCCAATAAATGGCGCCACACAGTTTGTTGCCAAACAAAAAAGGGCGAATCGACTAGACATAGCACGACACTGTTAGCTCAAACGAGTGATCGCAGGTTTTTCCCGTTTTCTTGTTCTTATAACTTTTCGTGGCGGTCGTTCAGACCGCCAAGAAAGCTACGAGCGGATGTTCCTCTTTCGGGGCATTAACTCAAGCGGCAAAGATTGGAGCCCGTCTATTCTGTCTGGGCAAAGTACAAAAGAAAGCGCCGATGTCGTGTTCGTGCTCACAGCGTCGTGCAGTGTACGCGAGTGAAAAAATTGCACGGTAATAAATACAATACAAACATCGCACAAGTTGAGGCGCACATACCCATGAGTGAGACACCAACTTCGCTGCGAAAAGAGTGCTCAGCGAGCAAGGAAAGGTTAAAAGGTGACCGTCTTCTGCTCAAAAACAAACAAATCAACGTGTAGAGAAACGAAAATAGCGTTCTCATGTACGCCAACCCAAGCACGTCTTGATTGCAACCTCATAAAACAAGTTCTCACCGACGTTATGAAAAATTGAAGTCATTTCAGCCGATCTGACCCCAAGATTACGTGTGGTAGGGCCCTGAACTGATTGCCTGACCTTTCCAACTCGCCCCTACAACTAAAATACAACTTTAAAAAAATGTTTGAGTTGTTTTAGTTCTTATGTCTTGTCGTACTCGCTGATATCCTGTCGAGTACTACAATCTGTTTATTGGAAACATCTTGTAGTTAAAAAGGAATTACCTTGAGCAGCAAAACTAAAAAAAAAAAACATTTCAGTATTTGTTTGTTTAATGTCTGGCGCATGTTCACTCTCGAAGTCGTCTAATGTCGGGTTGTATCGTGACAGACGAAAGAAACAACCCAAACTTGAGAATGTAAAATAATTACGAAGTTTTTTTTTTTTTTTTTTGTTTTCTACAAATATAATCTACGCATCGCAGAACAGTCATTATTCTCCCAAATGTAACGCTAGAGGTCCGAACCAGATGCCAAAGTTTAAGCACTAACCGCTATCTTAATCAAAATTTATAAATGATTTTCTGAAATTCTTTGGAAAATAGCGGCCGACCGAGCTCTAGAATACATTGAGCTCTATGGCGCAGTTTGCGAAAACGGGCAAAAATGGGAAGCTCCGACCGTCGAAGGTATTATACGTCCGCTAAGTTTCTAATAAACGAAATGCCGGTTCAGTGGCTCCTAAATAAATGGCCGTCTTATACAACTTCCTAGTGGACAAATTAAAACGTTATGTACGGTCTACGTTGTCACAAGCTGTCCAAGGCTGGCTGCGGCGGGCATGTTAGATTGAAGGCACGTCAATATTCGAAGGTGATAAAGCCTCGATACACCATATTCGATTGTTCGTTGGGATGTCTAGACGAGACCAATTATGGGAGCGAAGTTTGAGAGACTCAGCGCCACATTGAAAACGTTGTTTTAATCAATATTCTTGTCTTTTTAAGGAGCCTCAACAGAATCCCCAAATCAAACCAATCTGCTTACAACCAATACTCTACATTGGGCTCTACTCGCACCATTGTGTCACTGGCTCGAGAAAAGTAACGTACATAAAAATTAAAAATTATGATTCAAATAGGTTTATGCAACAAACTATTCATATTTGAAAAAAAAGAAAGAAGCCTGAGGACGAGGGAATTTTTGTAAACGGACACAGAAATACGATAAAAAAAGCTTTTGTCACAAATAAATTTCAAAAACAGCTGCGATTACGGTAAAAACTATAATGCTACGCAGACTAAACAAAAAAACACTATAACGAAATATTTTCAAATATTGTTTTTTGTTATATGTTGAGTTTGTGAAACGATAGGTTTCTCCCGTTTGGTTTTGTTCATTGAGGCTGCAGGACTAGAGCGGTCCATACTAAACGTATTCAGTTACTGAAAAGAGTTCCTTTAGGAAAAAATTACCATCGTTCGTTAAGTATGCGAGGACACTTGGACGTCAAAACGTTCGAAGACGCAGGTGTGTTTTATTTTATTTTCATTGCTGCAGCGTGTAATGGCATCACAGGCTTTCTGAATAACAGCGACAGGAATTCAATCCAGAAACGAATAATCTAAACATCGTTAGCCGGACGTTTCTTCTGATATCACTGACCTTTGACAGTCGTGTGGTGAACACGTTTACTCTACCCTGTGGCGGATACGTAGTGACGCCGAAAAGTCTGTTTTCAATTAAACTTAGAATACAATGGCAGTACAACAAAAGTAAAAAAGGTATTGTTTTAAATTTCAATACTTCAGATTTAATTAAAAATGTTGTTATTTTGGGTACATTTTACATTACGGTATTCGTAATTAGGCCTCGCTAAATAAGTTATGCCAAAAAGTGAGTAATATGTGACACTGTCCACGCTACGTAAAAAATAGACTGAAATTCGGTGTTTCATAGGAATATATAAAATTTAGAGCTGGCCGATTGATCGATTAAGCTTCTTATTAATCTATTAACGCTTTAATTGCGATTGATTTTTTTAACCGGTCAATCGGTTGATTGTAACCAACCAAAACAGAACAAGAAAAACATATTATGCGCTTCCCTCATCTCAATAACTTAGGCTGGAAAAAGAAAAGACCACAGATTTTAGCCGTGTCCTGGAGTAGTCAAGTGACTTTTGTCATGAATTTTGTGCCTCAAAAGTGACCAGGTTGGTTACCAGCTCGACGCGCCGCTCGACGGGCGACCTGCGTGTCGCGTCGTTCAGTGGCGGCAGTGCGACGGAAAGGCCTGGCGGCTTCTCAAGGGGCCAATTTCGGACATTCCGCCGACTGAGTTTCTCTTCAAACTAGCGAGAACGCAGAGGGACGACGACACGTCGTATGACCCGTTGTGCGGGGGTCGGCGGCAGTCGCAGGGTTCCCCGGAGCGGCTTTTCCTCGGCTCACGCCAAATGCCGTCCGTGCCCTCCAAAAAAATCGCCGAGCACCCTCCGAAAACTGCGGAGCCCACAATAGTCGAAACTGCGCGCAGCAATGGCGGAGGAATATGGGGTAAACAATTATTCCCGCCTTTTGCCTTCCTTTAGCGAGCGTCCTTATCTGCGGTGGCTTAAGTCCAGGCATAGCCTCCCTTATATAAGCAAGGCTAAATTGAAACTGATAAGTCCCTTGAGAGGGAAGAGGCGCGGCGTATCCTTCGCCACTTTTACTTGCTTTAGAATTACGCATCTCACACGGTCACTTCAACGCAAAGCGAGTGTCTGTTTAGCTTAGCAGCGACTATTGTGAACAAGCGAATGAGCTCGTTCTTGCAGGAGAATACAACGAAAATCTCTCCATCCCCAAGTGGAAAAATGAATTGTAACTATCTTTGGACTGTTCTCAAAACCCATCGAAATTGAACTCCAAATATATATATATATATCGCCCATTCATCATAACATAAAAAAAAGAACATCAAAAGTTAAGAAGTGCAAATTTGTCCCTTGTTCATATATTATACATAGAAATCAGCAAAACCGATTGATATATTAATTAATCGATTAAAGGGTTAATCGAATAAAAGATTAATATGTTTAAAATTTATAATCGACGCCCAGCTCTAATAAAGTTGGCTAGGAATGTATTTGCCAGCAAACCTAATTAATCTGCCAAAGCTTTCGCGAAACTCAGAACTGATATAAGTCATAGCATAGCCAATGCACCGAATTATCCAAATAACGTCAGTAGAGAGAAGGACAAAACAAATAAAAGCATCGATACAGTATTTCCTTAACTCGACACACACCGAGGCTCCCCAATTTTCGGTTATAAGTAGCGCAAAACTTACAAACAAAGCATCGCGCATTTAAGACGAAAACCCGCCAGAACGACAATCAAGCAATGACCTCGGGATAAATAAAGACTCGCCCGTTTCTGATCAGACTTAATCATGAAAATAGAGAAGGAGAAAAAAGGGAGAGGCGGGCGGAAATTCGAATGCAGGACTCGGAGCCTCCAGCCGGGCTCCCTTATTTCTGACGACTCTGGCATTATTCTTTCCTTCGGCCGTCGTCGTTTGTTGTCCACGTACGATTCCCCCGACGCCACTCTATAATCATCCAATTACACCGTTCATCGCTTCGTTACCCGCCTCCTCTCGGTCCGTCTGCATGCCGAGTGACTGTCACGCTGTAATCAACGGTGTTGTTCCTATTTGCTCGCAGGGACCTGCTCGAGTCGTTCGCCCGCCTTCAATAGCCGGTCCACGGGCTCGCCGAAGACGGCTAGGACGATTTTTGCGTGCAACTTTAATCATCCCACGAGACAAAAGACAAGCAGAGTGACGCGAGAACATCGGGAGATGGATCTATCCTCGTTGGCCCGACCTAATTGGTCTCCCGTTTCTCCAGTAAGACGCACAAACCTGAAATCGGCCGTTGTTTATTGGGCGTTTGCCCCGCGATGAGCGAAAACGGTTGCGTTGAGATTGGTTTCGAAAGGGTAGTGTCGTTACATGCTAATCAAGGTAATCAGGGAATAGGTCGCGATTGTCACTACACTTACACAGCGTTTAAGAAAAATGTCAGAGCATAAACAAGTTCTCACTGATCGCCGCATCAATGACTAAGGTATTTATTTCATTTTGAAATTTGAAAAAAAATAGAAGACCCTGTTTCTCTCGCGTGTATTTAAAAAGTACACCTAAACGCTTGTTATTAAAAAAAAAAGTAAGGAAACATAGGTTTTGTATTTTGTATCGGATCTAATGCACAACAACGTGTGCCTGCCCAGATTAGGTAAAGGGATACTAAGTTTATTTTCACTAACAGAAGGTTAGGGCGCAGACGAGATGGTTGAAGATGATTGACTAAAACCCTCTAGACTGGGACGAGAAGGGACGGACAAATACAAAGTCTTAAGCACAGCCCTGTTTAAGACTGCGTTTGTCCATCCCATCTCGTCCCAGTCTCGGGGTTTTATATATAAAATAATTATTTTCATTGTCGCCCACATCTAAGCCAGGGCGGCAAAACGATTACTCCTACCTCGAGGACGATTGTCGCGACACATGTTTTCACCTATGCTTATCCATGTCCAGATTACTTAAACGGGTAATTACTAATTACTCATTAAATATTGTTACCCGTTACTCGCTCTCACAGTAGCTCAGTACGTTAGTGCACATAATTAGTTACTTTAAAAAAAATGTATTTGTTTACGTTTATAATAATTTTTTTTAAGGTTTAAGTGATACCCGGTTGCAATAGTTTTGCCAATGTGATTCGACCAGTAGAAAAAAAAAAAAATCTTACAAATACAGGTGACTTTGTCGTTTACTTCATCGATGTGCCCATCCAACGCAATCAACCACAATACAAACCGAGGTGAAGGAGAGGTCTACGTTGAAAAGGTTCGCCAGAAACGATAAATAAAAGCCGCTCTCCTTGACCTGTTAACAGCGTAACGAAAATCAGTTACTTGTTTTTAATCCCAAAAGAGATCGATCTCTTTTTTTTTTTACTTCGTTACAAATGAAGTAACGAGTTTATGGGAACCACGTTACGTTCTTCTAACGCGTTACGTACAAGTCTGCTTGCTGTCTTCCTCATTTTTAAGTGAACAGTATGGATGCAATATCGCTTATAGTTACAACCAAGAATACTTATGCAAACCCGCATGTAACCGAATAGTTGTGTTTAAGACATCCAGATGTCCGCTAAGGCCACGGAAAGTCCTTCTTCCTTTTTGCTAGATTTTAGCAAAGAAGTGTAAAGAGTTTAAGATTCACGTTTAAAAACTCGCAAGAACGCACCTTGTCTGAATCCTGTCCCTGTTAAATTCCAGCCTACGATCACTTCTAAACTTTTTGGAAACCACAAGCCGCTAAGTCGTACACGGAGAGCAACAAGGTTCGCACACTCATGGTCCAGAATATCCAATCAAGGAGCTCAAAACCTTCGTCGAGCGTTCTCGCCGCCCCTTTCCCCTTTTACCACGTGCACAGAAACACAAACGCGTCTACCCTAATTTAAGTCGCATAAAAAAAGAAGACAGATACGAAACACTCGCGATAATTATGGAAGTTAACTGAAAAGACAAATAAGCAAAAGGTGTCAGAACACGTAACCCCACACGAGTCCCATAGACAACAAGAACGGAACACACAGCCTTAAGAGCGGCGGCAGCGAAAAGCACCAAATTAGCGAGGCCGCAAAGAACGCATGTTCCGATGCGGTAGACGTTGACCAGCCAGGGAGAGTGATATCTAATTACCTCGAAGCGGGAGTCTCCGATAAACAACTCAGGCGTTCGCAACACAAACAGCGCTTCACGCGGGGCCTTGCAAATAAGTCAGTGGATCATTCTCATCCTTAACCCCTTCGTCTTGTAATTAGGATCACGCGAGTATGGACCAAACACAGCCTCGGGGGCCCTTCCGCCTCGTCCACATTGGCTCGGTATCATTACAACTTGTCTTTTTCACTCGTTTTTGTTTTGTTTGATTTCGCCACGGTGGTTGCTCGGGATCGGTGTAGGTATTAGCTGTTTAGCAACCCATAACTTTCTACCGTTAAGCTCACACGATACGTGTCTGTGTATGGCGTCTCCCTTCAGAGGCGCACCTGCAGCACGAGAGGAGCGGGAGGCCGGGTACGCGGCACGCTTTTTTTTTCTCGTCTTCTTGTGGAAGGGAAACTGGCACCTGACCGCAGCACATCAAAGTGGCAGAAGGAAAAGTTATTTGCTACCTCGCAAAGTTGCAAGAACGGGGATAGGTACTTTGGAGAATGCCGAAAGCGTAAGAAAACATGGACTAGAAAGAAGACAAATTCTGTTTGTTTCTTTTTTCTTCTTCTTTCTAGTCCTTGTTTTCTGGCTCTGTACCAACTATAGAGATTGACAGGTTAAAACAAGTGCAGGGCATAGCGAGTCCCAAACCCTTTATTATCGCTTGAGAGCCAATGCGTTAACTGAAAACACGCACACAAAAATTCGCCAGTCAATATAATGAGCCACGCCCGGCGTTTCTTAAGCTCTCAGTGACTGAAGACACTCTTTTCATCTTACTTTTTAGAGTGGCCTCTTGAAAGCCTCAAAGAGACAGACGACGAGTCGGTAAGAAGCTAAGCCTTTTCACGAAACGTCGGCTGACATTCCGAAAATTTTCAGGGTTTCCGTATTTAAGTTGTTCTTATCACTTCCGACCACCGCTGTGTTTCATTAGCACCTCCCAGTGCTAAAACGAAATTCCGATTTCGTTTCGAGTTGAAATAAAAGCCGACTTATTCAAGCATTCGAGAAACAGAGGCGTGTAGTTTAACTGCAGTCACACTGCCCATACACTATACAAAAGGCGCTGTGTTCGCTGCCGACATGATGACAGAGTTGTCTGTGGTCAAGAGTCACGCGTGTTCGGAGCATATTTCTGTCATACATGTCTATGCGTGCTTCGAACATGCCTGCAGACATGTTTTGTATGACCAGTGGGACGTCCCGTCCCACTGGTCATACAAAACATGTCTGCAGGCATGTCGTAGAAGAAAAACTACACGGGTACACTTAAGATTGCCTACGTGTAAGAAGGCGAAAGTCATTACAGTTCCGCGGGAGAAATGTTTTCCAGTAATGTTTCTACACGTATTAAAGTTTAGGACGACATCGAGGACGAGTTCCTAGAGATCGACGCCAAGTACGGCGCCTAGGACGACTTCTCGAACGACTTCGAGGACGACGTCTAGGATGACTTCTAGGACGATCTTTAGGACGACCTTAAGGACGACTTCGAAAACAACGCCTAGATGACGACGTCGAGAACGACGCCTAGAGGACGACGAATAGGACGACCTCTAGGACGACCTCTAGGACGAGGTCAAGAACGACGTCTAAGACGACTTCTAGGACGACCTCTAAGACGACGTCGAGAACGATGCCTAGAGGACGACGTCTAGGGCGACGTCGAGAACGACGCCCAGATCGCCCTTGAGCATACGATTGAGCGGCGCGTGCCGCTCAATCACATTTTTGTGGTCATTTATTCCGATTTGTCGCTCAGCAAAACAAACAAAACTTTCGCCTAAAAAAAAACACGCCTTTAGTTAGTGCAAACTGTTTTCTGCATGACGTATCAGCATTGTGTTCCGCGGCCTAGGTACAATACCCTTCATGCTCGTAAAGACTTGCGAAAGATGACCCCGTGCCATAGGCTTCAACAGGTTGCTTCAAAGTGTGGTTGAAACTCTTCGCTGGGAGTGGTTAGGACCTTACAGGACAGCAGGCCGGGTCATATGAGCAAAGACACCATTTCTAGGGTGTGGACACGTTCACTTCTGGAGTAGCCGAGTTGGAAGAAATACTAAATAGCTTTACCTGGCGATCGAGAGACGCCAGAATTCAGAGCGTTTCTCCCAACTATTTGTTTTCATTATCATTTTACAGAAGGCCCGATCAGCGACGTGCCTGAGGATGTACACCAAAGAGGCATTCTCCGGAAGTTAAGGGGAATAGAGCAGCGGAGTCGAAAGGCTTTCAAATATTCTTCGGTTGGGCGACGGTCGTCGAGATTGCCGATGTGGAGATGGCGAGAGATGGCTGGGCCATCTCTCGTGTAAATGGTAGCGCTCAAGAGGCTAGAAGCTCTCGTGCCCACGTTCTTCAGCACTGTCAGAAAGAGCCTTGCCACGTGCACCACTCAACGGAGACGTGAGAACGGTTCGGGCAACTTTTCCAAAGATGAAACCGGTCCTTCTATCGACCTAATCGGGTATGTTGTTTGCTGTCGTGGCGGTGGTGATGACGGTGTTCGCACGGCGTGAAGCTCTCTTCTCACTTATTCCGGAAAGGTTTATTATCGGTTATATGCTAATCGACAGCTTTCACTGTCAGGCGTAGAACTTGACCGGGGACTTCGCTAAGTGTCACCTTTGATAGCCTGGAGAGAGGTTTAGACAACGAGAAGCTTTAAGTCGCAGTCACGTTGCCCATACAACCTACAAAAAGCGCGGCGTTCGCTGCCTTCAAGATGACAGAATTCTCAGCAGCAGACAAGACTCGAGCATTTTGACGCCTGTTTGTTTCGCACACGTGTATGCTTCGAACACATCTCTGTTTTAGAGCGAAAGCTATCAGGGGCTCTTTCCCACCACTAGAAATTACGTCCGCCGTTGATATTATACGTTGTTGATGTTGTACTTTTTGTCGTTGCTGATGTTGCAGTTGGCGTGGTAGGGTGTATAGGGCGTCCGTTGTCGATGATGCTGAGTTCTCGAAGAAAGATCGTCCACCTCCCGCGGGAATCAAAGCTGGGTGCGCCGCGTGCGAAGCGGAGACGTTACACCACAGAGCTACGTCAAAGCGTTAAGAACTTCACTTTACACCTATGGTTTTCGTAGTATCCGATGCCCACTGCACACCTTGCTCTCTTGAAAAAAAAAAAAAGAATGCAGAGAAATAGTCAAATACGAAATGCCGTCGTAGCAAAGAACAAATTGGGGTGTGTGTATGTTTATACAGAGCATCGTACCGGCGTGCGGTCGTGTATCACTACTGCGTGATGCACGTTAAAGACCCTCAGACTAGCTGTTCGTACTGACTAGCTATTTGTAGACCAAGTTAGCTAGCTATTTGTAGACCAAGTTCGAGGCTGTATAAACATGCAAACAACTCAAATTTTTTTCATGATTATACAGCCTAGGGGGGGGGGGGGGGGGGGAACTTAGTCTGCCTCAACGGGCGGCTTGTCTCCCAGCTGTTGATGAAAAATTTAGCTAGTGCCATACAAACAGCTAGCCATGGGGGTCTTTAACGTGCACCACGCAGTAGTGAGAGACGACCGCGCGCCGGTAGGATGCTCATCCAGATCGAAACGGGCCCCAGGGGCGGGGATTGAACCCAGGATCCCTGGGCATGCCCTGGGTTCTGCAGCGTGAGCTTTCGCTCCACGTGCTCCGAGCTGGTGTGCGCACCTTAGTGTCCGCTAGCCCACTCGGCCACTGATCTCCTCTATGCCGTCGTAGCACTGTTATGCCTAGAGCTCGTCCTGGGAGGCGCGGTTTCTCGCTCGCCGGAACAAAAAAGAAACAAAAACGTTCGGAACAAACTGGTCAGATGTCTATAATGTTACGGACGCTTTTGTTCGCGCAGCCCACGGAGCGTGAAACGCGAAGTCGCTGCCCAACGACTTCGCCGTGACGTGTCGCAGCTGTCGCCGTGACCCTACTGTGGATTAACACTGGACTGCTCAATTGTATTTTGTATGGCGAATGCGGCAGGGCCGTTATACGAGGCAGATGCACACGCCTCAGACAGTAGGGAGTTTTAGGGAACCGTATTTGCACATCCGATACGGTACGATAGGCACTCCGGTGCGCACTGCGCATGCGCGAGACTTATGTAGTAGCGCATGCGCAGTTCGTACCGGAAAGCTCATCGTACCGTATTGGATGTGCAAAAACGGTTCCCTAAAACTCTGTGGTGTCGGCAAACTGCTTTTTTGTATGACGTATTAGTAGCGCGATAGCGGTCTCAGTCAACATATGGTGTCTTCCCTGTATAGAGGAATAAGCTTGGCAGTGTCGTGCGAATAACAACCGAGAGTCTCTAACGGGCAGCGCACAAAAGTGACATACGAACGCTCATGCATAACAAAACTAGAGCTACTAAAAAAAATGTTTAGAGTATTTTTACTTAATTCCGCGATTTTCTCGTGGACGCCGTCATTTTGGTGCTTAGTGTAGAGCGGCTGAAATTAGCGATCTTTACGATTCGAAAATACGACTTCCTGAGCTTTGCTTGGGTGTCGGGAAGTTTAGGTGATATGGTTTTGCCCTGTCGCACACCGTTCTAACTTTTCTGGAGGACGGATGAGCCTATCTCGCAATTGAGGATACATCCTCGCGTAACTGGCAACAATGATCTTTTTAAATCATATTTTTGGTTTAAGGTTAGGTGGCGCAAGCTGCAGCCCGTTATAAAGGGTACAGCCGTTTAGAATTTATCCATCCATTCATCCGACAACTGAAATGTACGCAACTTTGAAGCGTAGGTTCTTCCGTGGCTCTCGCCGGCACCAGAGCCGCGTATAGAGAGTTTGGTCAATTTGGAGGCGCGGGCACAGCCAGGGCGTGCACCAGACGTAGAAAGAGGGCTTGACTTGCTCTCGTGGCCAGACAGAAGCCGAAAACAATCCCCTAGCGGTGGTAGCGAGAAGCAGGTTTTAATAAGCGCGTAAGAGTCAAATGTAGTAACCCTTCATGGTTGAAATTAGGGTGAACGTGATGTGTCAATTATGATAATACAGAAAGATGTAAGAAACGAACGTGCCGCTCGAACTCTGTTTTGCTCGGACAGAGTGTGACCGCGACGGCAGATTCCCGGCCCTCGGCGCCTGGCGTACGGATTATGTCGATCATTCCGCTAGTCGCGCTCTTCCACCATGATTTTGGATGACCGTGATTGAAACATCACGTGCACCATATTTTCAGTCACCGAGAGTTACTCCGACACACTTATTAAGTTTGTTTCTCGATCTCGACCACTGCCAGGGTATTATTTCCGGCTTCTGGTTGGCCACATTCGAATTGACTCCGTAAGTGTGAATTCATGGGTCCAAACAAACCGTTGCAAGGGTCGTTGTTATGGACAGATACATGTAGCTAGGTTTCGCTACGAAAACCCGACCGTTCAAAAATCAGAAGTAGGATTTCAACTTCTAAAAATAACAGATATAGAAAGCTTGAATGTCATATACGTTTCGACAGAAGTGTGCCGGTAATCGCTTGTTTCTGAAATATTTACGACTGCAACTTCCGGTCCTCAAGATTCCTGCAGCAGACGACAAATGCAAGTAGTATGCCATCTGCCACACGCCGGCCGGCCAAGCCGGCGCCGTCGTTTGCATCGAGTGAATAAAGATGATATTCTGATCTTGCATTTGTGTGAGGTATAATGAGTTTCAGACACTTATAAGAGTTCATAGTCGGGTGCGATGCAAATTATGGTTTATCAAAAGTCCGGGCGTCGATCGAGATGATCGTCTGCTAAAAGATCGCATTGCATCCGTGAGATCAGTTGAGATCTTAAATTTTGTTTGCGGACTCGCGCTATGTGAGGGTACTTTATACCTGGTTGTAACCATCGCGTGGAGAACGATTCTTGCAGTTTCTTCAGATTTCCGCAAGACCCCAAAGCACGAAAGAACTGGATAAAAAACATAAGGTGAGTACATGTAGCACTGGCGGAAAGTTGCCTTCATGTAAAAAAAGGCCGAACCAACCGAAATCACGTAAAACCCATATTCTGTTCGGTCATAATGTCTTAAAAAATGGAGCTACATTTATATATTATTGCTATAATAGTGAAAAAGTAGTTGCATGCAAGTAGTAGTGAGAGTAAAATCCAGCTCAAACTTTCAGTAGTCTTACATTCCTATGGTAAAACAGCGTTGAGAAGTATGCCTGTGTCCATGCGCTATCCGGTTATTTTGTTGATGCTTATATATCTACCTTTGGTGATGTTCTTTCACTGTGCTCTTCCTATGTTCTCCTGTTCGGACCATATTTTTAATTTTGTATCTAGGACAAGAACAAAAAAGAAAAGAACACACATTGCGGAGGCCTCTTCGGCCATGGCGATGCACTTGTTTCTGTCGCTCGTTTACCGACGCTCAATGAAGGCGCCCCCTGCAACAAAGGCAAGCAAACCTATCGTGTCGTCTGCTACCAAAACAAAGTAATACTTCAGAAATGGCTTTCATCGTTGCAGTACGACACTGAGACGACAAGAACATCTTCATAATTAAGGGGTGTCCAAACAGGACACTACAAAACGCACGACTCCGACAAATCGTGAAAATTGAAGCGTGAGGCGTCCGCTTCAATTTTCACGATTTGTCGGAGTCGTGCGTTTTGTAGTGTCCTGTTTGGACACCCCTTTAGATATCAAGAAGCTAGGTTGCTTACAAAAAAATTATTTATTTACTTGTAAGCAACAATTTAGCCCCAAAATGTGGAGTCTCCATGCATTAGTTCATAGCAACGCCCCTAGCAACGGTTTGTTTGGACCCAGACTCCATGTTGGGACGTAGTTACTTACGGGGTCAATTCGTTAATACGCCCTTGAACACGCTCAGCACGCTTTCGGCCAATGGCTTCTCCTCATTTAAAGTTCAAGTTCAAGTTTTATTCGCCTCAAAGAAGTTCGTTCGAACGTATTACATGAAGGGGGGGGGGGGGGGGGGGGCGAGGGTAGAAAAATACAAACAAATGCAAGATACAATGGCAATCGAAGAACTAGCTAAGGTTAAAAATTAACAACAAAACAAAAACTAAAAACGAACTATACAGAATTTAGAACAAAGTTTACAAAAACCGGGCACAACAAAACTGGGGACACATTGCGCAATTTATAGCAAACACAAGCAGACATGGCGCTGAAAACCTGATAGTACCAAAGCCGAAGATTTTTCGCGGAATATTATTTCGGTCTGTTCAGTGACTATGTCGTTTGGGAGAGAATTCCATTTTTTTAATGGACAGAGCAAGACGAGAGTATTTGTATCTATTAGTGCGACCGAACATAGATGCAATTTTTAAGGAATGATCATGACGCAAAGAAATGTATGAGGCAGGCTTACAGTGAGTGAGCATGAATGATGGCATGTTGTAATAAAACTTATGAAAAAGAGTAAGGCGAGCGACTGTCCGACGTGATTCGAGAGAAGTTAAATTAGAAAGAGCCTTTAGTTGGGAGACACTGGTTTTCGTACTGTAGTTTCGATGAATGAAGCAGACGGCCTTATTCTGGACTGATTCTAGCCTATTAATTAGGTAAAGTTGATGAGGAGCCCATATGGTGCTAGCAAATTCAAGTTTCGATCTAACGGGGGTTTTATAGGCAGTAAGTTTCGCGTCCTGTTGAGCAAGGTATAAATGCCTTCTCGGAAATCCCAGAGTTCTTAATGATGTGTTAACGATGTTTTCGATATGGGCATTCCAGGTTAGATCATCAGTGAAAGTGATACCTAAGTACTTGTATGACTGAGTGGATAAAATAGGATCGCAAAAAATTGAGTACGAGGGAGTGTGGTGTTTTGAGGAATTAAAAGAAATGAGCTTGGTTTTAGTAACATTGATGTTCATTTGCCATGTTAAGCACCATTCACCCAAGATGTCGATGTCGCGTTGAAGGAGCTCCGAATTGCTAGGATGAGAAATTCGGCGGTACAGTACACAGTCATCACCAAACGTCTCACTGATGACGAGATTAGTGAAGGTAAGTCGTTTATGTAGATGAGAAACAAAAGTTGCCCTGTGGAACTCCGGATTTAACTGTAATGGCGGGCGAGGACGTGTCATCTATACATACATACTGCTTACGATTGGTGAGAAATGATGATATCCAACTGATGATTTGATCATTTATGTTTAATTGAGAAAGTTTTAGAAGTAAGCGTTGATGAGGGACAGTATCAAAGGCTTTAGCGAAATTAATGAAAATTGCGTCCGTAGTGTAAGGGTCGTTAAAGTTATCGTGGAGATCTGTTACGAATTCAAATAACTGAGTATCACAGGAAAGATGTTTGCGAAAGCCCTGTTGGTGAGGGTGAAGATAGCTAAAGTTGTTAAGATAGTCAATGACTTGGGAGTGGATGACATGTTCTAATATTTTACATGGAACGCTTGTCAGAGAGATGGGTCTGTAATTTGAAGGGTCGTTGCGGTTTCCATGCTTAGTACAGGGACGACTTTTGCAACTTTGCAATCGAGCGGTAATTCTGACAAATCAAGTGAAGCTCGAAAAAGGCGGCACAAAATAATTGATATTTTTTGTCTTTGGTTATTTTGAGAAAGTTAGAGGCGATGTTATCGTCCCCGCAAGCCGAATTTGCACGCAAACGTTTGATGACGTTTACTACTCCGTTTGGTGTAAATGTTATGTCATCCATGCTCGTGCTGGCACGGCACAACGTCTGCGGTAATGGAAATGACTCGTCCGTGAACACTGAACTAAAGAACGAGTTAAATATGGTTGATGAGTCATGAGGTGACAAAATGGTTCCACTACTGTCGTGGAGAATGGGTAAGGGGTTATGCTTGCTAGGCGAGACCGCTTGCCAGAACTTCCTTGCATTAGTAAGTAACATGTTAGCCAGGTCGCGATTCAAAAATTTGAATCTACTCTTCTCTATTTCTAACTTGTAAGTTTTTGCGCTTTCGTTATATTTAGACCACAAGTCAGGAGTGTCTCTTGACTTGGCTAAAGAAAATAACCGTTTCATCCTGTTTCAAAGTTTTTTTATGGTAGTTATTAAACCAAGGACTCTTCAAGTTGTTATTAATGAAAACCACCGGAACACGCACCTTAACAATTTCGGTTATTTTATCCTTCAGTAGCGCCCAGTTCTCAGATACAGAACGAGTGTCGAAGAATTGCAGGTACTCGCTTGAGAAAGAGTCAAAAGAGCATTGCAGTTTATTGGCGTCCACCTTGGAAAAGTTTAGGAATGTCTTTCTAATGATATTTCGCCCAGCCGGAGAGAATGTAGAGTTGATAAGAACAGCGTTATGGTCGCTAATGGTTTCTAATATATGGCAAGCAGAAATACATTCAGGGTGTGATGAAAAGAGCAAATGAAAAGAGCAAATTTGCGTCCTATACTTCCAAATGAATGGCCAAACTCTCTGTATATACGGGTCTGGCCAGCACCATGCTCATTCAGTTTGAAACGGACAAAGCGGACCGCGGAGATCGAACCCAGGAATTTTCCTTCGGCCCTATACAGCACGAACGTTTATGCAGCACGCGCTCCGAGCTCTTAGGACTGTTCGCATTTTAGCACAGAATCATTTCTTCTCTCCACTTTCTTTGTCTTCATGAGTTTTCTTTTTTTTCTTTTTTTTTTTTCTCTTTATCGTTATTTTTTTACGGTCATTAAGACAAAAAAAAAAAAGTCTCCCGATAACATCACCAGAGTGGCGAGCAATGTTTCTCTAAAGCCGCGGCCACACTGCAAATACATCATACAAAAGACAGTTTCTAGACAATGCCTAATGAATGCTTTTTCCTATTATGACGGTTTCTTCACATTGGCCATAAAACAAACTCTTTGCTGACATGCACTGAGCATACACATATATGAAACAAACATGCTTCGTTCGAACATGCATGAGTCGTGTCCGCAGACAATTCTTTCGTCATGTACGCAACGAACACCGCTTGTTTTTGGTACGATGTACGCAGTTCAACTGCGCGAGAACACTTATTCGTCGATACACTAGGAGGTAAAATGGGGATGAAAACCAAAACAGTTCGAAATCCCGAAAAGTATAATATAAACAAATAGTCGTCGTCTCGTTTTTTTTAGCAGAAGCCTCAACAAATGTGAAAAGAAAGAAAAAAAGCAAAACACAACATCCAAAATATGGCTTACATCTAAAGCAAGAATAGCAAAGGAAGGTTACGAAAGAAGCGATTAAAGACGTCGAGGATTGGCGAGGCGTTTCCCGAAGCGCACGAAACGCAAGCTGGGAAATTGATGTTCGTGACTCGACGAAAAACAAAGCGGATGAAGGCAAGAGGTCTCAAAGGCAAGCAGAAGGTTGAGCACACCGACTCTTCTCCAACTTATTTTTTTTTTTTTTACTCTTATTAGTTTTCTTTTTAACCCGTCAACCTCTTTTCCTTTTTTTTTTCCCCAGCACACACGGGTTACTTTGAGGCGTGCTCTCGTATACATGAAAGGTCAAGATCATGCTCTTTATTGGCGCAATAAAAGTGGCACGAAATCGTAAATAGAGTCGAGATAACGATAATTCGTGACTCCGACGGTATTCGTAAAAGGCTACGTTCTGCGCGCGGCCGTTTTCTTTCTTTTCTTTTCCCCTCAGATACGAGTTGATAATTCTGGGCCTTTGTACACAGCCGTCGATTGTTTCGTGGTCGTTAGTTCCCCGAACCCAGCTATGCGGTAATTAACTCGGGCTCGATGGGTCGCCTATTTAAACAAGCGCATTTACGGGGCTAAGATGCTCAATCAAGCCGATACCTTGTTTCTTAATTCTTCATCATGCTAAAAAAAAAAAAAATCTGTCATCAAATTAATGAGATTTGTTTTCTTTCTTTTTCTTCCGTCCTACGATCTCATTAAGATTCTCACTTCTTGTACAAACACTGAGAAAGAACAACCCGAAAGCAAGACATAAGGAGAACTCCTTAACTTTATCTTCTACTGAACCTTTCGGTCATCATGAGACTTCTAAGCCTAACTGAAACCTTAGATCGCACTAAAACTTCCGGCCGAATTAAAACAACAAAACTAACCTAAACATTGAACCAAAATGAGACTACGGACTCAGTGAACTGTCACCCCGAACTTAGACGTACAGAGAAACCTGAGCTTTTAGCTGGAATGATGCTTCAAAGTAATCGTGGCTCCCGATGAGCTGAAGTAGAACAAAAACGTCGGACAAGCAAATCTGGGAGCCCGCTAAAGGCTAGCGCGTGAATCACTGAAACATGCATACCTAAGCCTCCCCCTCTCTTTTTTTCCCTCCCGCCGTGAACCGGGCGATGCGACGTCTACGAAAACGCGCCATTGAGAGTGCCGGAATCTGCCTGTCGAACTACGCAAGTTTTTTTTCGAATACGCGTCCGGGTGTCGTCCAAGCGCGCCCGACCTACGTCTGGAGACATTTCCGTGGTGTTTAGGATCAGCTTGCACCTAGAGTCTATGCCAAATAAAAGATCGAAGTTCACTAAAGTGCTGGACACTATAGTGACAGTCACTAGACAGCGCTGGCGGTAACGCGTTACAATTGGAACGGCGTTACCTGTAACGCGTTCCTTTTTCCCGTAACGTAGTAACGCTTAGTTGTTACTTTCAAAAACTGTAACGCATAACGCAATTAAGGCACTTATTTCGAATAACGGTTCACGTAGTTGCGTTAGTCGTTACATCTTCTTCCACAAAAATTACACCTGCACTTTTTTCGTGTTTCTGGGTGCCAAGCCATAAATACTTGCGGTTTTTTCTTCGAGTTTTCCTTCGCGTTTTTTCCCGTAAGTATTCAGGTGGAACTCTAAAAAAATATAAGGTAATTATGTTAAGTTTTCGCATGGACACGATGTTTCTTGAAATATGGCGCTTGACAAGAAAAAACAAGAAACAAAACAAAAAAAAAGTTTAATTCAAAGTTTAAAAAGTAACCTGATTTAGTATTTATCGGTAACGGTAACTCGTTCCTCCTATTTGCAGGTAACGAGCAACGTATTTCGTTGCTTATTTTCTGTAACGCCTACGACACTGTCACTACATGAGGTACGCTTAAGGCGCGTTTTCACCTCCGATTTGGAGCATTCGCGCGATGCAACTAGATCGCATCCCAAAAATACCAGATGGTTACACTGGCGCGCGCGATGAGCGAGTTGCTTCTCGAAAACTATCGCTCTGAACGCCGCTGATTGGCTCAGCCGCTCCGCGACTGGATCACATTGCAAAAAGTCGGGTCAGCAGCGACTGCTCGAAACGCATCGCTTTTTTTTCCGCGGGGGTCGCTTTGGTGCAGCCGTTGCGCGAAAGTTATCGCGCAACTGCTGCACATCACCGGTGTGAACGCGCATTTAGAGTATCCACACTCCACTCCTTGATTTTATTTTTTTTTTGTGTGTGGGCGTTGTTAGTTTGTTTTTAGTGTAGTGTATTCGAAAAGGCCACTTCCTGACCTTTAGATGCGGTGTAAAGAAGTTTGGACAACATTGCTTTGTTCTATCGCGGAGAGCTTAACATGTTTTGGAGCCCGGCAAATAGTTTCGTATACGATTTCAGACGAAGCTTCGGACACCTGGCAACAAAGATTTAAACACCGAAATGGCCGAAGTAACGTAACTCGAAAGCGTAGCTCATTCGATCGATCTATTCTATTTTGTTCCAACTTTAAAAGCGGGTACTTCTATCACGCCATCTATCGTGCAGTTCATGTGAATAATGTGATCCGCAGATGCGTCACCTTCTTTACACGTATCTTCTTCGAGGATGGCGAGTTAAAATGCGCAGTAGATGGCGATGCTCACATGCAACCATTTTTAAATCCAGAGCGTGAAAGGTTGATAACCACGTAAAAAATCATCGAGAAAAAACAAAAACAAAAACAGGACAGTGTATTACGTTAACCGGAACTAAAATTAAAATAAAATGTAAACAAAAATGAAAAAAAAATGTGAGGACCCTCGTTTGACGTTCGTCCCTCTGTCGGACCATCCATCCATTTATCCATTCATTTCATTTCATTAAAAACAATCAATCCTAATTCTTCTTCCGCCGTCACGACCCTCAAACGCTAAAAGAGGAGAGCACGCGTCCATTCATTCGGTTCTCGTAATTACGACCTCCACGTAAAGATGACTCGGTTAATAGCACACACCGTTTTATTCGACACGCGGTCGAGGGAAAGAGCTAGAAGAAAACGCTAATGAAAATTGAGGGTATACCTTAAAAAAAAAAAAAAAGAACGGAAAATTTGCTAGCCGCTATTCGGTTTTTGAACTTCAACAACGATGACACTTTAAATGGAGGTCTCCCAGTAGGCTCTTCCCCTTTAAAAAAAAAATATAATATCATTTGAAAAGAAAATAAATACAGTAAAAAAAAAAGAAGGAGCGTAGGTGCAATACCGCAGGCGCAGTGGTTCTCGTCAAAGTTTTAGCGGGATCAATGCGCCTCCGCCCGTGCCAGTAATGAACGGCAGCCTGCCCGGGGCCATCAGTCATCGTCACGTGGATGAACGTGACGTCACGTCCCATCACGTGACCGAGAGAACCAGACTGGCCTCGGATTTCGGGGTGGGGTCCGCTCCCGTTTGTCTTAACCCCTTCAGCTCGCTAGAAGTTTTTTTTTTTTTTTTTTATTGAAATCTTTTTTTAAAGCGAGTACGGCAAGCTTAACAGCTGTATAGGGTACGCCGTATTATTTCCTGAATCTCCACCGGCATAATAAAGTATTGTTTTTTTGTTATTCATGTTACTGTAATGTTTTTATTATTATTGCATTGCTTTTTTTTTCCACCGCGGACTGTGATTGCAGCGGTGCGACTTTATACTCGTATAAAAAAATTAAAGAAAAAAAGGACCGGGAGGTGGGGCTTAAAAAAGCCGTTTACAACTCCCTGTAACGCCGAATTGGAGCGCAGCTCTTGAGGAGGAGGAGGGAAGGGTAATCAGGGGAGGGTATACCCCTCCTCCTCCTCCTCCCCTCATTCTTCAATCTCCTCCGGGGGGGGGGGGCGTCACGTGACCTCGGGGGGAGGGGGTCACGTGATCTGGGGGGTCACGTGACCTTCCCCTCCCCCTCCTCCCCGAGGTCACGTGACCCCGGGGGGGGGGGGGGGGGGCTCGTGCGGTGCATTATGGGCCATTTCCCATAATGCACCGCGCGGTTACGCCGACGCCGACGCCGACGCCGACGCCGACGCCGACGCCGCTCAAGCCGGAAACAAGCGCCTAAGAGCTGCGCTCTAAAAGAAGGCCCCCTTGTAAGGTTAGTCCAGAGTCTCTCTGTGAATGGGCGGTAAGGGCACGCTAAGAGTGATCTATACTTATTGACAACTTAAGACATTCAGGGTATGTAGAGTTCCCGGATGTTAATAAGCACCCCTTGAGATTGCGGCATTAAAGAAAGGTGTAGAACGGATCATGAAGTAAGAAGCAAGCACATAATAATAGCCACGCTCTGCGCTTCTTAAGAATGTACAATCTTTATTTGGCAGCCACACGTACTACCATCACACAAGTCCTGCGATCGCTCGCAACAGTGAAAAGCGTCAAAACTTCTAGTTTTCCTCGAATATACGAGCAAAATCTGCACTTTAAACTTTACGCGCACTTAAAAAGAAAAAAAAGTATCTGCTTTTAAAATAATTTTTAGGGGGGTTCTTCGGTTTGTCCATATTTTGCACCTTAAAAAAGTTAAAAAGTAACTAAGGACGCTCTAAAAACGTCCTTAGCGAAAAATCCTATAAGTGGTTCTTTTCTCCTTTTAGAGCGCAGCTCTTAGGCGCCCGTTTCCGGCTTGAGCGGCGTCGGCGTTAACGTCGGCGTCGGCGTCGGCGTCGGCGTCGGCGCAAACGCGCGGTGCATTATGGGAAATGTCCCATAATGCACCGCGCGAGCCCCCCCCCCCCCCCCGGGGTCACGTGACCTCCGGGGGGAGGGGGGGTCACGTGACCCCCCTCCCCCCGAGGTCACATGACCCCCCCCCCCGGAGGAGATTGAAGAATGAGGGGAGGAGGAGGAGGAGGAGGAGGAGGAGGGGTATACCCTCCCCTGAGTACCCTTCCCTCCTCCTCCTCAAGAGCTGCGCTCCAATTCGGCGTTACAGGGAGCTGTAAACGGCTTTCACTTTGTTGTGAGACGAAATAGTTCTTCACGAACTGAAAGAGTTCTTGGGGCGTCAAAAAACCTTTCAAGAACGGATTTATTTTTTTTAGAGTGTGCGCAACCACGCAATGGCATCTGGCATGCCCCAGCTGGGAACTGGAGATCAATTCGAACCACCTGGACATATTTTGGACACACAACCTAAATCTCACTGACATCGAGTGAATATAATTGGGGGTTGTGTGGATATTTATACATCGTGTAGTTGGTCAGCCACTTCAAAGTTGCGACGAGTAATTCATTCATTCATTCATTCATAATTTATTTGTGATGGAGGAGCATATCCACAAAACAACGCAGGTTCGTCAAAGCCTTCAAGGGCTTGTGTGACTAAACCGAGGTTGCAAAGATATCAAAATTATTATCACAAAAGAAGAAGGAAAAGGAAAAACATGAAAAATTGTGAACTTATCCAGAATTAGCAATAGTTCCAGTTGAAGCTTAGGCTTCCAAATCACGAAAGAATATAAAATTCAATAAAAATAAAAAAAAAGTCAGGTTATGTCACTAAAAAAAATCACAGAATCGTTCCTTGAAGAGTTGCACGATGCAGGGTACGTCCAGGTGAAGATTGAGATTCTCAGTGCATGTAATGTAATAGTAATAGTAATAGTAATAATCTTTATTGGCTCAGGAGAACCGTGGCACCGCGGAATGGCGACAGCCCGTGCCATGGAGGCCCGCGGTGCCACGTCTAGTGATGATGATTATGATGATGTTTACGTTCAATGATGATTATGAGATGATATATTCAAGGGGAGGACGACACGGTCTTCTTCAACGTGCGTTGGGGCTGGAAAAGCCTGGCGGTTTGTTGGTGATGAAGACAACGTTCTCTTCTGATCCGCCGCACGAGTCTTGGAGGTTCGGCGGCGTTTCTGGCCAGTAGGACAGCGAGCCAAGGTGACCTTCAGCAGGCTGTTCAATTCACGTTTTAGATGGTAAAGCCCTGGCGGTTTATGGTGCCCTCACTCGCTTCGTTGAATGCAGCGGCTCCCGGCGGTGGCCCTGTCGAAGTAGACAGCTGCCACCCCGATGCATTGACGTCCAGGGCTAGAACGTAGCGCCGCGGTACAACCGCTAGCCTAGGGACCATGAAATGACCTTTTTACTTTTCCCAGATAACTTTTACATTAAACCGTCAATGTTCACTGAATGCCAAACAGGCATCCGTTTTCGTCTCGGTTTATTAACTTCTACACAAAATATTAATGAAATATCGACTTTTTCTTTCTCTCCGACTGACCGCAAAACAAGCTGCGGCGTAATTTTGACGGTCGTGACGTACCCTGTTTCCGGAACCGGAAGTTCTCTCGGCAGTAGGAGAATGGGAGCGTTAGCGGCGGCAAGTTGGCGGTGTGCCGGTAGGTTTTACTGCGCTAATGGCGCTGATGTCACCGATGTATTTTCTGAATCGGCGCCTCTCATCGCCGCGATAGCCATGGACACACCGCAGCTGAGCGAGATTCAATTTTTACTCAACAGCCTCACAAGTAAGGATTTGGACCTTAGCTAAATAAATGTGAAATTTCTACTGTCCATGCTAAAAATGTAACCATGAATGACTGTCGCGCCGTGTATTTCATTCTTTATTTCCCTTCCCCGTTTTATAACTTATTTATTGTTCTTGCTGCCGTCTGTGCTGCCTCTGTAGGGGGCCGGAGACTCGTCAAGCTGCTCCTTTGCAGCTTTTTTCTCCGGCCTCCCCTTCATCATTGATGAGAAATAAACTATTATTATTATTATTATATGTCGCGCTACAGCGACAGCATGGGACTAGTCCCATACGCCGGTATGCCTGTTGGGAAGTGCGGCGAGTCTTCCGGTGAAGACTCCAGAAGTAAACCCAACTGTCATTGTTGGTAAAAGGCGGCCCGTGTCAGTCGTTTGCAAAGCGACGTAGTTAGAAACAAATTGCAGCGGCGTTTTTCGCGGCCTCGGAGATGCAGGAGCGATCCGACGTTAAACAAAAATACATTTGAACTACGACAGTGTCAGCAAGAGCCACGTAAATACCTGTTCACACTCGGAGCGGACGCACGCGTTTGATGGAAGTGCTGTATTCGCGCTGTTGGTAAGTGCTTCGGGACCGATCTTTTACGATTGCAACTCGATACTGACGCGATACTCGGCAAAGGAAGGTTGGACCGGCATTGCACGTAGCTCCCACGAACTGTTATAGTTCGACAGTAACCTGCAGTCTGTCAGAATAAAAATGGCATACTAATAACAAAGTGTACATACCGTGTTACGAAGGTAATTCATACGCGTTTATTTGAGCTCTATATCACACAAAACAAGAAGATAGAATCGACGAGAGTCCCTTTTCGACGATAGTGTTTGTCAACACTGCCTCGGAAAACAAGGGGAAGGGATTGACCTCACCTCTTAATCTAAAATATAGGTCAGCGATCAAAATACGGGAAGAGTCCACAAGGGTGGCGCGGGCATATTCCATTCAGCACGCCAGCCGGTCGTAAGCAGACGGTCTTGGCCAAATACCGTTGAAGCAACGCTGCAGAGAGAGGCCTATCTGCCGAGCTCGATTGGTCGCGGGTCGGTGAATTCGTGACCGTTCTAGCTTCTCTCGGGTGTTTGTGGATCCAGCGTTCTTGTTCGTCGTGGTCTGTTTCAAGTACTTTTTTCTTGCTGCTTGAAGTCGGGACGCGCGAGAAGAACACGAAGAAAAATAAACGTTCCTTGATCGTCGCGGCCTATACTCTGTTTCACCTGATGATGTACCGCAGGAAAGGCTACAAGCGCGAGCTCCTTGCTCTAGGGCACATCTCGGCGGCACAAGCTCTCGTGCGTTAAAGAGCAGCTCCCAACGCTATGAGCTCGCGCTTCTAGCCTTCTCTGCGGTACAACATAAGGTGTTGATCGTCGCGGCCAAGTAAGCGTTCTTGATCGTCACGCCCTACTGCGCACGCGCAGTAGTTGCTTCGATTACCTTACGATAGATGGCGCTTGGCTCTCAGCATTATCAAATATGGCAATTTTCGTCATATCTCTAATTATGCTACAAAATGCGAATCTGAATATTATTTAACAAAACGTTTAGGAAACATTCGCCGGCTATTTATTGTTTACGATCGCGGTGCTGGTGAGGTAGGCTCTTACCAAATAAGCGACGTGGATTTGGCTGACGTGCAGCGATTCCGCGGATGCATCGCAGTGAAAAGGCAGAGAGCTTTCGAAGGAAAGAAGGCGCAATAGAGTCCAGTTTTCTTTTAAAAGTTCTATAACGAATTTTTTTTTTGCTCCCTATTTTAGTGTTTTTGTGTTTCTTTTCACACCTTTTACGACGATCGGTGGATGAAATTCGATTTCAGAATCGTTTCATGGTCCCTTTAACGTGCATCACGCAGTATTGTGATACACGACCGCACGCCGGTACGATGCTCATCCAAATCGAAACGGGCAGGGGTGGGGTAGAGTGCCTCAATGTCCTTGTGTTTAGGGTGATGCCATCGTTTGTAGTACCCGATGCCGACAGCACGCGCTCACAGAGAAAATACAAAGAAATCGCAGGAAACAAAATGTCGCCGTAGCACTAGTAGCACAGTCAGCGCCACGAGCGCGTGCAAGGACACGCTCTATCACACGCTTCAGAACAAAAAATAAAAATAAACATTCGAAACAAAATGGCCAGATGTCATCACCCCAAGCAAAGCGCACATTAAGGCACCCTAGGGTGGGGATTGAACCAATACCACCTAGAACACAAGGCCTGCGCGTTTCCTCCTCTAAACGTCATCACTAGTAGATCCCCTCAGCGCCCCCTAGGTAGCCCGGATGAGCACCATCGTCTGCTACATCGTCTGCTCCATCGCCTCCTGCATCGCCTGCTGCAGTGGTCGTGCTCAGAACGAGCTTACATTGCTAAGATCGGCAATCTTGATTGTGTCGCATGCACGTTGCAAATGAACTGTGGTAGCTCGTTATTAGCTCGCGCTAAGCAGTCGCGCAAGCAGCTGTTGCCGCCAGTAAATGCGGCGTAATTCCTCCGAAAACCCACGGGAGCGGTGGCGAACGCCGATAAAGGACACGGAGTCTACGTAAGCAGACGCTTTGCGAGCCCCGTTTCGTCACCCCAACAGCTGAAACAATTCATTACCGTAAGATCGCTTGCGAAGCGGAATCCACTGATCGCAACTGCAACGACAATCAAATAACAACGCACGCATAAACAAAGATAGAGCAGTCTATTTAGCGCTCTCAAACGCCACTCAGGGGATCACACGAGTTTGGAGCGCAACTGGGAAGCGGAAGAAAGGCGTTCAGCTGCTCGACAGCACAACAAAAACAAAAAAAGTAACGAGAAAATGACCGTGCAAACATTTTCCGAACTTTGCAGGAAAGATGGGCTCCCCTTCTCAGACGAAAATAAGGAGAAATGGGGAACAGGTAGCGAACAACGGCGAATAAAACAAAACTTTAGCAGACGATAGAAAGATACAAATCACCCAGCCAAAAACTCCTTCAACGACGACGATCATTGCGGCACATAGGGGGAAAAAAATGGAAAGCAGGAGCTTAAAAAAAGGAGCTTCTCTTTTCTTTTTGTTGTTTCTTTTAGCTTAATTTTAATGTTGCAGCAACTTAAATACTCACGTTTCTTCGGACTTCGGGAAGCGGAAGAAGGACTTTCAAACACATCGCAAAAACTTGTTTTTGCAGTGGTAGGCAGCACATGACACGCCCGCCATCTCCAACTATGCGCTGGTGTATGCCCGAAGGCGGCCCGTTGATCAACAAACGATGACCCATAGCAGACGTTCTGGCGTATACAAATAAAATTAGAATATAAATGTATAAGGAGCTTGCACATTTTAATATATTTGATAAATACTAAAAAGCTCATATGAAGATTTCCAATTAGAAACTCAATCGAAGGCGAAAATAGGAGGTTTTTCGCGGACGACAGTGGAAGAAAACAACAACAAAGTTGCAGACGGCCCTCAAAATGTCCGGGCACAGCGTAGCAGACGGACCGGCGGTAGTAAACGCCGAACTGAAGGAAACCGAGCAAAAACTAATCCAAACAAGGAAAAACAAAATACGCGATGGTTCGAACGTCAAGTAAACAAAAAGAAAAAAATAAACATAAAAAACAACAACATAAAAGCAGGAGGAAGAAAGAACGCGACGTCGTAGCGTCACCTCAAAAATAAAAAGAAAGTATTTGGAAAGTAGACTTGGAAAAATGGAAAGAGTTGCTGACGGTCTAAAGGGTGCCGGCTTTTATGGTAGAAGGCGACGAAGACGTACGTTAGTCGTCCGGGCGCTCTCCTTGTTTTTTTCTTTTGGACGTGCAAAAAGTTTCAGTTTCAGTAATAGCGTCAGATTTGCATGCGCACAATCTAATTCTTCCAGAGCATACTGACATCGCAGTAACGAAAGTGGTTCGAAATTGCCTTTTGCTTCTTCATCCTATTCGTTTATTCGACAAAACAGTAATAAGCAAGACATTCATGAGAAATGGGAACTGCAACAAAACAAATTGATTGATAAGAACAGTAAAGTTGAAACGTAGCTACGTTCTAAAATGTTTGTACATTGCCCCTTTTTCAAAAGACAGTGTGAAGGTATATTCGTGTTTTGTCTCGCTTACATAAGTTGTAACAGAGTGTTTTCTTTAGGAGAGTCCTAAAATTGCAACCTGAAAACTCTAACATTTTTCCCACGCGAAGAAAATGTCCTTCACTTATGAGGAGGCACCTATTTTTTAACATTCAAAGCAACGAATACCCGTGACAATTTTTTTTTTTCATTGGTCACCTCGCACGGAAATGGGCAAAACCAATGCGTAGCGGAGAATTCGTCTGCTAGCGGAGGCTCCGAACTCGCCATGGACGCTGGGATCACTTTTCGCCCGCGCTCCGCGGGGCCCCTACTCTCGTCAAGCTTCGGGTTGTTTGCCGCTTGGGACGGGTCGGGGATCTACTAACAAAACGTCATGCGCAAGCCTTGTCTTCTAGGTGGTATTGATTGAACCCAGGATCGCTGGGTTCTGCAGCGCGAGCTTTCGCTCCACGTGCTCCGAGGTGGTGTGCTGATTGCGAACATCTCAGCCGGGATATTCAATGCCCTTTTACAACGGCACGTCTTTGTACCGAGGCTCCTTGGCTATCGAAGCTCACGCTCACCTGATTCCAACACAAGAAATTGTTAAAGTTCAACTGAGAAACTGCCCATGGACCACTCCTATTGCTCGTCTTCGTAATATATCTATGAAGAAGGCTGAAATCTGCGTACCCGTGGGAATCGTACCCTCCCACTACAGGTGCGTAGACTCCGTAGAAAAGAAAACAGACAACAAAACAAATTTAAGGTAGGTCAGTGTAGGGATAGGACAACAGAAAAACTTGTTACTTCTTTTGTCTCATTTTTCGTTCTCGAAATAGTCATACTTAGCGTAGGCATGGCAACCCTAGAGCGAGAAAACAAAGAGGGGTGGACATACACACCAGCTCGCCGGCCTACTTGCTTAAACTTCGATTATTAACGTTTCTCCTTCGTTTCTTTCCTTTGTTTCACTGGCTGTTAAAAGCCAGGAAAATTAAAGTAACCAAGCCGTATATTGCTTTTCAAGTTTTTCTTGTACCTAAAATACCAACACGCATGAAAAAAAAAGTTCGTTACATTTATTTATAAAGGCGAGGCAGGAGCGAGTCCGTGTGTTGATAAACAATTGGTGTTTATAGACCTTTCCAATGTTTACAAATCCACAGCCCAGCGTGCGATCTCCACAGCTCAGCACGCGCGTGTGCGTCGCTCCGGAAAACGAGCAAAGCACGCGCCATACGCACGAACACTGGAAATGGCACCGGCCATACGCTCTTTCTTGGAAAGGTCTATACGAGTACTACCCAGAAAAACAACTCTTCGGAATCTGACTACAACGCTATTAAATACGTGTCTCGGTGGCGCCCTCTTACGGGTCATGTTCCAGACGTCACAATTAGGATTTTTCCGCCGTGACGTCACAAGTTTTAACCCTGGCTACTTATCATAAATTGCGAAAGGCAAGTTTGTTGGTGAGTAAAAATAATTCGGGTATCTTGGGAGTCATCGCATTTATAACGCGATAGCGTTAAGGTGCTCGTGTCGCAGAAAATTGGTGGCGTGGCAGAAAAGCCGGCGTTGGTGGTGTGCCGCGAAAATCCTGATTGGTTGATAGGGTCATGATGTCACAGCACACGACCTCGCGCGGGAATTTCGAACCCACAACGCTCACGTGAAACATCACGTCACGCTTGGAATGAAAGTCATTAAAAAATGAAAGCCATTTGCAACTCCCTGTAACGCCGAATTAGAGCGCAGCTCTTGAGGAGGAGGAGGGAAGGGTACTGAGGGGAAGGTATACCCCTCCTCGCTCCTCCTCACGTCCTCATCCTGTCTGCTACTCCTCCCTCCGAGCGGCGTCGCCGTCGCCTCACGAGGGTCACGTCACCTCACGGGGGTCATGTGACGTCACGAGGGTCACGTGACCTCACGGAGTCACGTGACCCCTATGAGGTCACGTGACGATGATGATGACGTCATCAGTGCCGTTACCAGTTACGTCAGTGTTGACGTCATCACTAGTGACGTCATCAGTAACGTCATCAGTAACGATGACGATGACCATGCGAATGCCGATGACGCCATCAGTGACGTCATCAGTAACGTCATCAGTGACGATGACGATGACGTCATTAGTGACTTCACAGATGACGTCATCAGTGGCGATGACGATGACGATGCGGATGCCACGTCATCAGTGACGATGATGATGGCGATGCCGATGACGTCCCTGATGACGTCATGAGTGACGTCACGCGACCCATAATGCACCGCGCGGTTACGCCGACGGCGACAGCGACACCGACGGCAACGCCGACGCCGACGCCGACGCCGACCCCGCTCAAGCCGGAAACGGGCGCCTAAGAGCTGCGCTCTAAAACATGACACATAATGTGAAACAAACGTCGCCGTATGTCTCAAATGATTTCACTCTATAAGGTAATTCATATGCCTTCGGTTGCGAGCCAGACACGCTACTGACTAGGGCCACGGCGGCACGCTCCCGCGGCTTGGGAACGAGCGGGAGTTTTAGAGCGCAGCTCTTAGGCGCCCGTTTCCGGCTTGAGTGGCGTCGGCGTCGCCGTCGGCGTAACCGCGCGGTGCATGATGGGTAAATTTCCCCGCTAAATTTAGCGGAAAATTTTCCCCGCTAAATTCAGCGGAAAACTTTTCCCCCCTAAATCTAGCGGAAAATTTCCCCGCTAAATTTAGCGGAAAATTTTCCCCGCTAAATCTAGCGGAAAATTTTCTCCGCTAAATCTAGCGGAAAATTTTCCAATCTAGCGGAAAATTTTCCCCGCTAAATTTAGCGGAAAAGTTTCTCCGCCCAAACCCGTCGAGGTCACGTGACCCCCCCCCCCTCCCCGAGGTCACGTGACCCCCCCCCCCCCGTGCCTTCCCCCCTCCTCAAGAGCTGCGCTCTAATTCGGCGTTACAGGGAGTGGTAAACGGCTTTCATTTTTTTATGTTTATACAAGAACTCATCTCTGTTGCGTCACGGCGCGGTGGTGGCGCGTCGGTCGCACTTTCCGGTCTGGGGCTGTGGGCGGAAGGCCCCATGTGAGACGTGTATTCCTGCGTTGTTTTGAAAGGAACCAGACAGAAACCTGCCTTTTCGTCAAAACGCCGCGACTGGGGCTGTACCAAAAGGGTCGAGAAAGGTTTGAAGGTCAGTTTTCATGTGCTCGGTTCGTCCGAGAACGTGGATATGTGCCGTGAAAAGGGAAAACCAGATGCCGTCGGACCACGATTGCTTGGGCGCGAAGCACTTTGGGTTGAATTCACGGATACTTGTGGTCATCAGATTTATTTCTTTTGTTCCAACATGAACGCGGGAAAACCGTCAAGTTGTACGGACCACCTGCCGGACTAGGTTCAGTGCGTCTTCAAGTTCAAACGGCCTCCTGGTCGTTCGAACTGTCGTCTGCTCTTGCAAACGTTTCTGCTCGTCGTCTGCTCTTTGAGACGACACCGGCCCGTAGACCAAACGTGGGCCCGGTACTTGCGATAAGAAGTAAGTGCAGGCCTCAAAAGACTTAAGTTTGAAGGTTGGTAAGCAGGCTGGATGTAAACAGTACATATAAGGATATGTTGATCATTGTCACCAGTGGTTATCACCGACTTGTTATGCCTGATTCACTTGATCCGATTCTGCTTGAGATCTTCAGTATTGACGTCGACCATCTCAGCAGTGTTGTACACGTTCCTCAAAAAAAGGAACGAAAGCTCGTTCCTCGTTCCTTCTGATATTTGGAACGCGTTCCCGTTACAAGTTCCATATCTAAAAAAGGAACTCGTTCCCGTTACAGTTAAAAAAATGGAACGTATCGTTACATATACGTTACATTCGTATTTCGCTGATTACCATAATAAGTTGGATCGAACCAAGTTTTATGTTTTTTATCTATCCCATCAAATGCCAACATAAGAATTTGAATGCCGTGATGGAAAGGCACCCGGAGAAGAAAACAAGCGGAAGCAGAGATTTATTTCATGATATATTCACCATTAAAAATCTCAGCTTTTAACCATATATTCATGTTTGTGGTGGGCTGTGCAGGCGAGCGAAATGTACTGTTGCATTGCACGAGCGTTTTACAACAACCTCGTACGTTTCAATCTAACAAAGTCTCGTGTTCGAACTTAACAATAGTTGCTTATCGATGTTGCTGTCTGCAAGACGAGCAAGTGAAGAAGAGGGTAGGACTTTTGAGAGGTTAGTCTTGAAAACTACAAATACTTCTTCATGAAGGTTGGATTTGTTGTTCAGTTTGAGGAAGAAGTTTGAAGAAGGGGAGAAGGAATAACGGTAAATATTTGTGTATTTTTTAAGTGACCAATGTTTGGGATAGAAGAGTGCGTTCAATGTCTAGTAACCTGTTCTTTTATTGTAACTGTGGTTCTCTTTGTGCAAGTTCAGTGGCGGCTGTAGTCGGCCTCAGATTTCTGGTGTATGAGGATTTGTGGAAGCAAAGCAAGTAGCTGAGTTTGAAACGTCCATCTTTTAGTGCCTTTTCCTTTGATTAAAGGTTTTAGGTTTTGCTCTTTGAACTGCAGCCTCGGGCACTAAAAAAAAAAAAAAAATTAATGTCCACTAGCTTTTATGTACCCAACTGTTACAAAGCGAGGACCACACAAAATAAACTCTAATATAAGTGACCAAAACGTTAACGAGATTCTGCTCTTCGTAAAGACATTGCTTTTATGCTTTTAAAATTTCCCTCTTAGAAATAAATTAAAAATTGCCTCAGTGGCGAAAAAAGGAACGCCGTTCTTTTTTCCGTTCCAGTAAAAATGTAACGAGTTCCCGTTCCAGTTCCACCGATGCCAAATGAAACGGCGGCGTTTCTTCGTTCCTTCTAAAAGGAACGCGTTCCAGGAACGCCGTTCCTTGGAACGCCGTTCCGTACAACACTGCATTTCAGCTACGGTTCACGCTTTTGCAGCCCGAGCGACGTCGCGACCGAAAATTGCGAGCGAAATCTCATCATGCGAATCAGGCTTTAGCGTGCATACTGCGGCGTCCACGCGGAATGAATCGCCGCATGTTACATTATTCACGCGAAGTTTTGCAGTGTAACGAGCCTCGTTAATTTCGCAGAGGCCGCTCAAGTAGTCAGACATTGCCAGGAAGACGTAGAATCAACAATTCGAACGCGAAAAAGGGCAGGGGGACTCGCACGGATGCCGATAACATCGCATTTCAATGGTTTGTTTTGGGCGACGGCGAACTTCTTGCTTACATCCACATCGCGCATGCGCGGCGCCGGTTGCGTCCGCTAGGGGCGCTCCGGTTTGTTTGTAAACATGAGTTGGTGTATATGTTTCGCTATCGCGTTCCACTCTTAAAGGCAAGGCTTAAGCGTCCTCCAAGTTTTAAACTAACACAGTCAAGGTTGACAGTCTGACGTTACCCCCGCAGTTCCGTTAATGAAAGTAAACAAATTCACAGGGTCTCTTATGTTATCCCTAAGACCACTTGAAGGCGAAAGCCCAAGCGCCGATGCATTAAAGACAGACACAAGATTTACGGATGTGGTGGTACCCCTCCACCCATGGCGGAGGGGTACCGCGTCGGACAACAAAACGAAAAGTCGCTGGTTCGACACCAGCCAACGTTACTAAACCACTCAGTTGGAAAACAGCTATAGAGCCATGCTCTGAAAAAATGGCACCGATTCGTACACCAGAACCGAGCTAACGGCGATCGCAATGCAGACATTTCTGCCGCAGCGGCCACTCGAGGAACTGCACGGCTGTATAGGTTAGGGGCGCATTCGATAGCGTCTGTTGTGACGGTTCTATTCTGGCTTTAATCGGCCATTTAGGCACCAAAGTATATACGGTGGAAAGGGATTCAGGGATGCCAATCCCCGTCTCCCAAGCGTACGCGCCGCGAATTTCAACTGAAGTTAGGACGCTCCCAGGTCGGGACGCGCCGCCTGAAATCACCAGTAAGACATGGTTGTATAAAAACAATATTAATCGTGACAGGAATTCTCGTGAACTAAAGATTTTAGAAAGAATATCGTGCCTGCCATTTTCTACTGATCTCCAATAAACGTTCCCGGAAAAAGAGCTTTCTTCGTTTGTCTTCGAGCGCAGCTCTTAGGCGCCCGTTTCCGGCTTGAGCGGCGTTGCCGTCGCCGTCGCCGTCGCCGTCGGCGTAACCGCGCGGTGCATCATGAGTAATTTTCCCCGCTAAATCTAGCGAAAAATTTTCCTCGGTAAATCTAGCGGAAAATTTTCCCCGCTAAATCTAAAGGATGGCTAAAGGATGGCGCTGTTATCGTACTTAGCTCGAACTCGGTGGACGCCAGCGATCCAGGTTTGAAGGGTGAGCTTCCCAATTGAGTGTTTCAGTAACGTTGACGCCAGCCGAGGGACAAGGGCGAAAAGTCTTTTTGGAAGCATATAGCGCCTCCGCCGATTCTGGCCTAAGTAACGCCATCTAATGGTCCAGTGGCGAACCGTGTGTTTTGGTACCTTTCGTGTCGCGGGTTTTCGTACCTTTCGTGTCTCGACGTATTTTCGCTCAATGACTTTGAAGGTCGACTGAACGATGAGACATGTAAGGCTCTGGCTTTCACTTTAAGAAATTCGACTGAAGACGTCCCACTGGGCGTTTTCGCCAGTGGTGGAATGCCCACATGAGAGACGCTTCTGGTCACGCATTCCGAGGATAAAAGGCACGGTCGTGAGGGCGCAGCATTCACAAATTTGCTGTCCGCCGGAACATTCTGCTGTTCTGTTTCACACGACGTCCGACCGCGCGGTCAACATTGCGATCCAATAGAGCTGATCAAACAGTGCCAAAAGTGTATCGTCATGGCGCTCGACGGTTTAATGCATTTGGTATCACCGGCCAAAACAATCAGGCACAGTGAATGTGACGCAATTCTGAGCTTTTTCTATGTGCGTGATTTTTGATTGGTTTAGACGTTGATTGCGTTGTCTTCGGGCGAACTTTAACGTGAAACGGAGTAGAAGTCTCTTCCGAAGCCACACGCTTGAGCTTCTGTTTACTACAGCACTGCATGGAACTCCTAACCCAGATTCCTACATAAGCCTTAATTACACAAAAGTTCCGCTTAAAGTTCACCGCCGCCACGAGTTCCCCTATAAACGTTCCGAATCGCAGTCACACAGCAAGAAGCGCAACCCCCCCCCCCCCTCTCCCCCCGCCCCAGAAAAGAAAAAAGAAATAACGCAGCACACTTTACGCGAGGCAGAAGAACAGTTGAAGCCAAGCTACACACGAAGGAGGAAAGCCCGTCATTACGCGTAATACCCGAAAGTCATCCCTCATCGGGACGCGAAAACAAATGGCGGACAATGACAGCTCACGTTCATTGATAAATGATCGCCGAGACGGAAGCGCCGGTTTCACGAACATCGGTGCGTTCGATGATGAGCGGTGTGTGACGCAGCACAGCGATCGGCGCTATCTTCACCAGCTGATCATTACTCGTTAACGCATTAGTGGACGCGCCGAGGAAGCGGAAACAGGGCAACACAACCGCGAGGTCGCGTCGTTCGCCGCTTCCGGAACGAGTCGGCGGCGCTCCCGAGACCAAGTATGTGATCGTAAGCACCACAATTCTGGCTGAGAGGCTAGTATGGGAAAAAGGTATACAATCAGGCATGAAATAAACTAGGACGTGATAACGCGTTCTGCTCGCCTGTTAGCCTCGCCTGGCTGCGATATAGGGTGGACGTACTTGCCTTCCCTATGCGACAACAATTAGAGTGTGCGAGACTATACACTCTGGTGAAAGAGAGACCAATAAGTACCTCAACTTGTTACTCGCTCAAATAAGAGCGTTGCTTGTTACCAATGATCTAGATCAATGCGTAACTTTCCTTGTTACATTTCAAGTGCGAATGGTGGCCAACGTAAAAAAAAAACACCAAAGTTGCAAAAAAAAAAAGAAGACAGAGCAAATTGATAAAGCCGAATAAGATTTGTTAATTTCTTTTTTTCTCTCTCTCTCTTTCTTTCTCTCTTGCTTTCGGGTTAGGAAAAATTATTCGCAAAATGAATTTGGCTTTTTCATCGATTTGCGTGGCTATACTGTTCAAACGTGTGGATACCTCTCCTCGACCGGGTTTGATCCTCGACCCTGTCCGTTTCGATGGGGATGAGCATCAGACGGAGTGCGATCGTGTAATCATGATTGAGTGATACACGTTAAACGTCGCAGGTTACCAGCCATACTGCACTGGTAAAATTGCTCATTTACAGTCCCTCCCTTCTGATGGTCGACTAACCTCGTGCTGTTGTAAGCCGCAGTCAAGGCCGATTCACACTGGACCATTTCTTGCGTTACGTGAAGTTACACTACGTTACGTACAACACATTCGAGGCCCATTCGCACAGGGGCGTCTCCTTACGTTATGTTACGAGTGCTTTCGACGAGCAAGGAAGGTGGATTACCGTGGCAACCAAAGACACAAGGCTCGTCGTAACGTAACGTTAGGGAGCTGAGCTCGGTTCTACTTTCAAAAGACTGGTTCACACAGCACCGTTCTCTAACGTACCGTCAAAGTCGCCGAAACATTCGTGTCTCGAACGTCGCGTGCCAAGGTACCTCCTCGAATCGGTAGTCACGCTTGACAGGAAGTACAGATGTTCCGGTGGCTTGTATGTAAGCGTAAAGTAAGGAATCGGGGCTGTGTGAACCAGCCTTTACACGGCTAAAACATTATACAAAAAACAGCCAGCAGATAATGTCTGGGGTCTTTCTTGTATGACGGACCTGTCCAATTGCTCATACAGAAATTGTCGGTACCACTGCAGCCTCTATTGTAGTAGGCTGGATCGCGAATCGCGAGCCCGCCGGTGGCATCACCGGCGGCCATTACTTGACACCAGGCAATACACGCAAGTCTATGGGAGACACACAAATATAGCAATATTGAAGCATGTACGCTGTGCTTGAAGGCGAGAATATTATGATGTGATGCGGATCATTTTATCGGGTGTTTGGAGGTCGAACCGGTATTTGTCAAGCGTTCGAATGCCAATTTAAACAATCAAACGTGCCGGAGCACCTATGGCTGAGCTGGCAAACTTGCTCTCGTAGCGAAGTAAACAAAGGAACTTGCCATCAATAAGACCGTCCTCGGGGAAGCCCAGAAGTTCATGAATGACGAAAAAGTTCCAGGTTGACAACGGTTTTCCGGGGGTGAGCGAATTCCGCGTAGCAAAGCCCTCACGCTTGACGTCTGCTAAACCCAACTCGTCGAAATCACCACCGACTCCACGGTAATTCTTGATAACTCTCGCTTCATTAAGCTGCACTACATCTTTCGCCCAGTGAAGTCACTCTCGACCACAAAATATTTATTTGTAAGAACTGCGAGGGCTGTCAGTTTTAATGTTTGTACGCAAGCCATTTGACGGGCTTATCGAAAAGCATCCAAAAAGTTTCAGTGCCTAAAACAGCTTAGAAACGGAAGAAACGGCACTTTTTCTCGTTCTTCCCATAGGGTCCCACGCATTGGCTGGTGTCAATCAATGACCGCCGGTGGCGACACTCGGCCCCAGCTGCCGAGGCCGCGGTCCGCGATCCAGCCTACTACAATAGAGATCAGTGGTCGGCACACATTCTCGAAGCATACGTATGTATAAAAGACCCTTTTCTTTGCAAACGCCACCAGGTGGTGCTCTAGTCTTTGACGTCCCAGAGAACTATAAAAAGAATGAACAAAGCCCCCTTTAACACCGCTGCTTGAGGCGTCAATGGAACATTTACCAACCGATTCTTCAGGTGAACGCCAAAAGAACCAAAAAGTGCGAGATCAGTTCAAAATTGTCGAATTTTCCTGCAAACCAACTTGTCTCCTCCGAGACGTTATATCGCACTGCCGAAGGCCCTCACTAAACCTCCAACTTTGTTTTCAGTGTAGCACTTATGCTTTGTAGCACTGGTGACATGCCCAAGCTCGACGCAAGCGCGGCGGTTCGTGTTTGTAAACAGCCAAAGGATATTATATAAGAGCAAAAATGCTTCAAATATGAATGAGGCATGTCCGCAGATACTTTTGTCATCACGTTAGCATCGAACACCGTGTAATTTGTATAATGTATGAGCGTGGGTGACAGCGGCTCATCCCAATAGCTCTCCTATTGTGCCCTTTTACTGCTTCTAAATTGCGATGCATCACGAGTTGGATTGAGGACAAGGTTGGCGTCACACATGCATATTCCCGAAAACGTAACGAAGCGACCGGTACTCGTTACTTGATCAAAATGTAACTAAAACACGTTGCTCGTTCCTCTTATAAACGAACACGAACGTGTCTCTGTAATGAAACGTCGCTTTGTAACTTCAAAGTGTAACGGGTTGCATACGATCCTGGAGTGTACTAAATAGGATAACGATCCTAAATAGAATCGTTATTGTTGCTGCCACGAAAGCTATCAGTTTGCTGAAACACGTGAATGTACACGTAACATACGGAACGACAAAGACGCCTTCTAAGGCGTTTGCTCGGAAGCTGGCATTCCCATTGAGGATATTGCGTAAATCATCGTGTATCGCACAGACGATATGCAAACTTGCTGAGCTCCCTCCAAAGTTCACCGAGATATTTGCCCGCGTTCGCAGCCTTCGTCGCCTATTTTGAGACTATCGTACCCTGTTCCATGCTTGCGCACAATGTCGCCATGATGACGTCGTTAAACCACTAGTGCACGGGCTTTCATTATTCTATAGTCGGTGACAAGTTAAGAAAGAAGTGGGAGGAGCTTCCACTTCACTCTTAACCTGTCACCAACTGTAGGTGGTGTTGGCCAATGCTGTCTAGAATGCCTCCACTTGCAAGAAGTACCCATGGAATCCCGAAGTGCAATTTCCAAGCGCGGCTGGGACACTCTCGCCATTGCGGCACCCGGCCAATCGAACTTTACATTTTAATTATTTCGTGACGTCACGTCATCGAGCTGCGACATGGCGTGACGTCACAACATCCAGCATAAAAGACTCTGGCAGGCGACGGTTTGTCAGTGTTGCTGTATGAGACGTCGAGGCGGAGGCGGCGGGGGTGGCGATGGCAGCGGCACCAAGACGACGGGTAAATTCTGTGCTGCACTGCGCCGCGCACACATTCGGTGCTATCGCCGAACGGAGTTCGCTGAACTCGGCGTAATCGGAGTTGCCGAGCTTTTCTGCTCGGTCGTGTGTCGTTCCCCCTCCACCGACAGGCCGTCCCAGCTACGACTCCGCACGCCGCCCACCCCTTCTCTTTTCCTTATTCACTTTTGTTTTCTGCTGATGTATTCTGGTTTAATCTGCGTGATACTTTTTTGTGTTGTCACCTCGGTGGACGGGAAACATCTGTTTTGGCGCCGAATCGCCCAACGCTGTCACAATTCGTATATCCTGCGCTGGCGTCCCGCAGAGGCTGCACGTTGTGCCTGCTGCTTTTTACCACTCGCCGTTTCTATGTTGTAATTTTTTTTACGAAGCTTACGTATTATGTTCACTTAATCAAAGAAACTTTTGCAATTTGTTGGATAAATTGGCCCGAGCACATCAATTTTTATGTCAGTCGCGATATGCCCATAGGGTGCGAATCATGATGTTGACTGGGATATTAAAAATTATAAAAAAAAAAAGGTTTTGGGCATATTTTTATATCAATGTCAGTATATACAAAAACCCATAATATTAGAGCCCACACTATATATCCTATACATCCCCTGCTTTATGGTATTTTGAGATTAGGGGAAACAATATGAAGATTATGAAACAAAATGTTTATTTCCTCAAATAAAAGTTTAATTGACAGTCCCCGGGCTAATTTCACACTGCCACTACGTGACAGGCATGCCGCGTTGCATCACTGTGCGAAGCTTACTGGGCCAAAGAAGTGCATCAAAAAAATAAAAGACGCCCAATTCTCCTACTTTCTCTGTTACTGCCAGGGCTGCTTTCCGTTGATGCATTCTTATTAGTAATACTTCGAAAGATGCCACCTATAACACCTCCAACCCCTCTTTTTTCAGCTGCGCTCTTAAAGACTGGCCTGTAAATCACATCATTTACTGCCGCTCTCACATGATTAAAGAGAAGGTCTACCCATACGAACACGAAGACTAATTTTGCGACTTTTACTTTATGTGAAGCATAATAAACTCTCAATAAACAGACGCGGGACGTGTAGTCAATGACCGCCATCATCGGCGTTATTTTCAAAGTTTGTGTAACATTCAAGGAAACAAATGGATTGAAGAGGCGACTATGCTGAGCCTTCCACGGAGTACGTCACATGTATTTATAGCAGAATCGTAACGTTCCGGCATAATATCCTATCGTTAGGTGAGGAAGCACGATAGAACTATCAGTGACCGGTAGTTCCGATTAAAACATACAGAAAAAGAACAAGACTAAGAACAGGTATACATTTAAGAGGTTCAAAAAAGCCATTGAGCCACAGAGATGCTAAAACTTTCCCTCTGCCATGAATTAGTTGTTATTTCGGAGCATTACACCACGACGAAATGCAAAAGTGTAGAAAAAAAAAAAAACGTTCTGGTTAAAAGGAAATGGCAAATAATCTCTCGAGGCCCTCATTAAGTTCGTTAGAAATTGGGGTTTCTTAAAACAAGAAATGCTAGATTTCCTCTTCACTTTTCTAGAAAATGTTCTTCTCTTTCTCTCTCTCTCTCTCTCTTTCTCCCGCCCGCGCTCGCACTCACGCACGCACACACACACGCACACACACACACGCTTCAATCTAGCTTTTGAAAACGAACTGCAAAACGAACTGCAATTAAAGTATTGGACGGTTTTTTTTTTTGTTTTTTTTTTTTCGAAAGCGAGCTTATACGATTAAATGCACTGGTACATTTAGAGCAATCCAAAAGTGCTCCACTCTGGCGCTTTTAGGATACTAAACTAAATATTAAACTATTGTGAGCCCTTAGTGTTCACAGTTTCATGCGTGCAAACATACCTAAAGATAGGCCTGCAAAACCACTTCGAGTTCACCAGAGTACTTCGACATTACAACAACAACAACAACAACAACAACAACAACAACAACAATTGTTATTGAATGATCCTACATATTCTTCAAACAAATTCAGTTCTGTAATCTCTCGCGCTTTTTTGGTAGAAATATTTAAAATCTTGGAGACAACAATCTTTGGCAGTTCAGAAGAAGGGATGAGCGCACGCGCACAAGTTTCATTGGCGCTCAAGATGCTCGAGTGCACCAGCGTCCGTGTACATTGACCGCATAGCCCCCTTCCCCCAAAGTTGTATGTTTCGCTAGAGAGCTACAAATTTGCGGACTGCCCTCGGGCCCATGGGCGAAACTAGTATGTTAACTCAACTCTTTAACGTGCATGACGGAGTATAACGATCGCAAGAAGGAGGGCGCCAGTACAAAGGCCTCAAGGCGCGGAACTCAGTTCAATCACACATAAGGAAGCGAATCTTTAGATATGGGCCAATCTCACCCCCAGCTCTCGCCAACGAAGCTCATCGAAAATAAAAATTAAATGATCCAGAAGGGATCGAAATAGTGTACCACTGATACACCCGTGAAACGACACAACGCGTCCGTCCAGTTTAGAAAGGTCCCCCGGCAACGAAAGAGCAAATCGGAGTCAGAGGTCAGCCACCACAGAGGCCCGAGCAAGCGGAAATTTCCGCGAGACGACCGACGTCCACTGACTTCCCACGGCCCATCGATGAATACCGCACACCGTAGAAGGATGCGTTCTCGTCGCTTTGCGATACAGTATAGTCTACATCCTGAAACTTTACAACGATGCGGCCACATACACGGGCAGCGATACTATACGAGCCGCGGCGATTCTCGAGTTGACCCTCACTGTTCTCGACTCGCAAGCTCCCGCAAACTCTTCCTCAATTTTGTTTCTTTTTTTCCCTCGACGAAACACATTTGTCGCTACCCTTCTTACGCGGCCGGGACCTCGGAGAGATCGATCGTTATTGTTGCTGCCTCGTCTTCGCGTCGGTGCATGATGGAAACATCGTTAAAGCAGCGTTTTCTTGTTTTTTTTCTCCGGTGCCAAGTTGTTCTGGGCAGCTACGGCGAAGAAGGCACGATCGTGCGCGTCTTGGGATATACGCGAGAACGACAGAGCGCGGCGTTTACTGCGGGACGACCTATTGGGGGCGCGGATTATACGTACGACGGCGCAAAGCGTATGTACGACGGAAGGCGGGGAGGGGAGTTTTCTATATGTGTGGTTTATTCGGTCTATTGGTTCTCCCGTTGGGCCGTTTTACGACTCTTTGTTGGGCTCCCGAGATCGGTCGCACGGGAAAGCGGACTTTTAATGCGTTTGTGGCCGGCCGTTTTCGGGACCACGAGAAGGACGAGGAGAGAGCAAGAGACAATGCGCGCGATGGAATATGGATACGGCTGAGAACGATGCGTACGTCGGTTTCTTGAGACAATGTGGCCGCGGTGCATACTATAGAACGCTGAGAGAGAGAAAAAAAAAATGGGGATCCACGTGTATATGGTGAGACCGTGCCGAATTAGGAACCCGCGTGATGGAGGTATATATATATATACAGTTCGTCGAGATAAATCCGGACTTTTTCTATATTTCGTCTCTCGAGAATACAGTGAAGCTAGCCGGGCGTATTGCGTTTCTGCGGCCACATGATTCGAAAGCGGACCATCGCATGATAAACGATTCGCGACTTGAACAAAAATGAGCGGGGAACACGACCGGAGGGCAGCAAACTCGAATCGCTTCGCGCCGGAAAGTCGCCTAAGCAAGTCATTGCGTGGTATGGCTACAAGAAGACACAAGCTTACAGCATTGCCAAGACGTTCAGATAATCTGCCAGCCAGGAAGACGTTACTGCAGACCGAGCAAAGCACAGAAAACGGTCGATATTCATTTTGTCTTTGCCTCTGCGTGCTCTCCTGAATATGGTGAATTTTCCGGATTTATCTCGACGACCCGGGATATGCATACACGTGACATCTTTCCTCCTTTCTTTCTTCTCTTAAAGCTAGCACTTTTGTTGTAGGCTGCCTTCGTATATTTGTCTTGTTCGTCATTGATACAAAACGTATACTTTATTCGTTATCGGCTTTTCCATTTATTTTATATGACTTTTTTTTCACGTCAACTTTCACATTCCAGAAGAAGAATATAGCATGTAAATGCGGCCGTGACACAGTTATTCGAACGTCCTCAGGAACTAGTTTTAATTGCCGATAATTATTGAGAATAATAGAAACATCCTTATCACTGGCTGCTGCCTTAGCTCGGCGAATGCCAAGCTAATCAGCCACGTCTACTCCATTTGAAGCTGTCACTCGCCACAATAAAAGCCAACATAATAAAGACTCGTTTTCGGTTCGTACAGAGTCAGCTAATATAATAGTAGCATCGGAAAGCTGCGCACGTTTGGGCCCAGAACGTATACCTCCGCGCCGCTTCATCTCATGACATAAAAACATCGTAATTTTGAACTGAGGCAATATTTTTTCTTGGCTGCAATTTGTGTCAGTTGTCTCTTAATTCAATTTGGCAGCTTTCAGATTGATTTCCTAATGTGTCCGTGTACGACGGAAGAAGTGCGGCAGGTGAAATATCTAGAACGGTATTGTCAATTCAACGTAGCATTCCACGATACTTCTTTACTGAACTACGAGGGATGAATGGCTCAAAGGTCAATCGCGTTGCAATCTGACGACGAGGAGCCGACCTCTGATTTCTCTATTCTCGACATAGGAGCGAGAGTGGAGGAATATCTGTCGGTCGCTCAGTTCCCACTTATAACGCGAAGGCAGCTCTAAAAACCAAGTAACTCCCAGTTGCCGCGTTTGAACTACTGCCACTTCGTAAAGACCGTTCCACTAGAGGACTTTTTCGCGCTCCCATCTTTGTCTACTGGTCTGTGGAACGCGTTTTGAGCATGCGCGGTAGGATTCGTTTTTGCGAAGCATCAGATGATCAGCGGTAGAACGTTGTACAGTCTCTGATACAGCCTAAGGAACGCCGGGACCTTCACGTTTCTTGCTTTAGAGCTTTTTCTTTGCACCGGCTAAGGTTGCAGCCTGGTTAACTACAGCGCAATTATACCAGGCTAGGGACTCGACGACACGCTTCGAGTTTATTAAGCTGTTTCCGAGTGCGGGACGAAATGTAAACTCAGCCGCGTGCAATCCAAAGGAATCGATTGAGTCACTCATTGCCTGCCTCGCATTCCCGATCTATATATTTCCCCATCCACATTACGGTCGCCATCTTGTTGCTCTTTCGTCGTACCGAGTCCGTCAGCGCCACAGGCTATCTCACGGGGTCCGTTCTCCTTGCCAGCTTCAATCGCGGCGCAACGATCTCTACCGAAGGCCTAGCTACAACGAGAAAAAAAAAAAATCTGTTTTGAGTGAAATCAAATGTCCATTGTCTGACGCCCCCTCTGTTCTTGTCGTTTACCTGTCCGCAACTCCTTTGTTCTTTCGTCGTCCCAGCCTCCTCCCTCTGTGGCTTCCAAAGCGTCTATACAGTTCACAGAGCGGGTGGAGTGTAGCAGTCATGTTGTTGTTGTTTTTTTGTTCTTTTATTACTCCACGGAGAGAAACATTTACGTTCGGCCAGTCACGGTTCTTTCGATTTTGGGAATGGCGCCGCTCCGAAAAGTGTTTTCCCACGGTTAAGATGAAAAGTGGACGATGGGATCCTCGGCGCAGGACCCCCCGTTCGTTCGAAACATCTCAGATCGGAGTCGTCAAAATAACTCCATGACATAAGAAGAAAAAAAAACTACCAGAAAGAGGCATACAAACGCGAGGATAATGGTGAAGATCAAGCAGCGCTCAAAACACGAAGACGAAAAACAAAACAAAAAAAAAGCGGGCAAAACAACATGCGCTGACAGCTACATCCTCGCACCACCGACGCAGGTGCCAAAGTCAAATTTGGGGGTTTTACGTGCCAAACCAACGACGGGCATCTGGCACGCCCCAGCGGAGGACTGAGGGTTAATTTCGACGACCTGGGAATCTTATGACGTGCAACCGAAAGCTCGGTTACACGGCGCCATCTCCGCAATAACGACGCAGGTGCTTGCACCATACTTCGTTTCAGCTTAAGTCAAGATACAGCCGACGCCACAAGTTAATTGGACCAATCAAGCATCGCCAAAAGCGCGAGTCACTGGGTCTTTTTTATGTTTATGATTGGTTCAGCCATGATAGAACACGTACACGACAAACAAACACCATGTTGGTGCCCTGTTGACGCTGTTTCATTGGTAGCATAAAGCTCGTAGCGTCGGCTACGTCTGGACGTAAGGTAAAACGGAGTATAGAGAGATCATAGTTCCCAATTAGCCAACTGCCGCAACCATCAAAATCTTTTCTTTTTTTTTTCGCCATTAACCTTCGTCAGCTTCATTTATTACCCCTCTCCCCTGAATGTACGGGTTTTTACTCTTTATGTAAATGATACATTTACGCCCGGACATTTCTCCTTTCCACACTTTATCATTACAACAATACCAGCCGACACTATTTGAGAAGCATTTACATTCAAATTTTATCATAGATTATGCACTTGCGAGTTAGTCATCTGAGGGTTAATTAATCGACTCTTCGAAAAAAACAGCGCAACAATTTTTTTTTATGCGACCTTGTGCCAAAGCAGAGTACAGGTCACTTTGGTTCTTGTGCAGATGACATCTGTTTTCTTCGGAATTCTCGTATTTCTTTTCTTCGGCATTTCATGGCTTTCGCTCGTCTTTTTCGTCACTTCCAGTCAGCCATGGGCCGCAATAATATATACACCGAGCTACCACGTTGCGACGTGTTTGAGACAGCTTTTCTGTCACTTTACTATGTATGCATAGCTCGCATCAATATATCAATAAGCGTTTTTTACTAGTATTGTTTTAGACCTCCGGAAAGTGGGCCAAATAGCACCGAATCAACCGATATCTGTCTGCGACGTATATATACCATGAAAGCGTGACGGATGTGGGGCCGATATCTCTAAAGCCTCAGTCAAACCGCTAATAAATGCCACAAAACGTAGTCTGTAGACACTGTCTGAGACGTGTTTCTTCCTTCTATGACCGTTCCGTTGCACTGGTCGTATGAAAAACGGTCGTGAGACGTCTTCGAAACAAACATGTTTGTGAGATGCCTGAGACATGTCCGCAGATATTTCTGTAATTACATATGTAGCCAGCACCGTGTCTTTTGTATTGTGTATGAACAGTGTGACGACGGACATAGCCTCCTACTTACTGACAAAACATGGCAGATCGCCACGAGAAGCGGCCGCCGAACTGGAAAAGGTAGAGCGGAAGACAACGGATGAGAGGAGAGCCACGTGACTAGCGCCCCGCAGCGGCGAGACGCGGAAACACACTTCTCCCGAGCTAGCAAGTGTGTTTTGGGCCATCGCCGCTGCAAAAGCTATGCGCTGACGTCCAAGTTCCCCGAGAAATGGCTCTTTGATGCTCTGTGCTACCAGGTCCTCGCGGTCCAAATCTGCGACCGGGCACTCTACATGGCTCCGTCGTCGAACTGCCAGACTTTACGAGTATAGAGGACGCTACGCCACGCCTTAACAGGGGTGGCGAGACGCGCTCGGGGTCACCATCAAAAACTGAACAGCGTTTACGGTGGACCGAAGACATTCAAATTGTTTCTGCACACTGGGACAGTTCAACGTCACCCGTTGAACCGACTCCGTTTCTTTCAAAGTGTATTACCTCAATATCTACACCCAACTTTGCACGTCCATCCGCGAAGGAATTCTAATCTCCTTGCCTATAGCGTATAGCATGCGACAATGGCCCGCAATGTCAAAAAGAAAATAAGATGATAAGAAGCATCCTTACCAGCGTGATTTACGACGAGATCGCCAACAACCGTATACTTCACTCAAGCAGAGACGTAGGGACAAAGTAGTACCTAAGCAGATAAATGGCTGTATATAAGAGGCATTGTACGGAAATTATTATAATCCGCGAGCGGACTCGCCAAATAGGAAAAACGTCACTGTATTTTATACATAGCTCGCGATTCTGTCACAGTTGTGGTAAGTTCTCTGTCAGAGTGTTAACCAAAACAAACAAGGTCACGATTAAAAAGCAAAAATGCCGCCTACTTTGGTAACTTATAAGACTTCCATGGCAAAAGCTAATTATCTGCTTTCGAACACAAGCAATAGCAAATATTTTCAATTATTGCGCGGATTACCCGAAAAGTGGCCTGCCCTCCTTGCGTATACACGATGACGTGCCTCCCGCCCCATTTTCCCCTCTTTAATTACCGTTAAATGCTTCAGACTCATTCTGTATTTTCTGTGGTTCGACATCCTTTCAGAGCCTATCGTGTAGAAGGAACTATGGGAATTAGTACTATATTAAGCCTAGCTTCACATCCAGAGCAGAGAATAGTTTATTGAGACAAGCGGCACAGTCGTGCTCGCTCTAGGTTTGGAGCGGTTGACTGTGATAGTGACAAAGCGTGCAAGACGTAATTTGTTGAGTGACTGCTCTCAGCTAAAATGCAGCCTTGACTTAACGCTGAGTAGGGCTCGCGGTTGCACAATGGTAATCGCACTCCAGGAACAAATCACTCGAACGGTTCGATTAATTCCCCAAATTGACACGCTTTGGTTCCAGGCGAATGAACAAACCACAACGTCGCTCATTCTCGTCCGTCGCGAGCAAATTTCGGCGCTCGCCGATGGCGGACGTAAATGCCATTCACGACACCATCAAAGCCCAGCGTCGCGTGGAAAAAGGCGGTGGCGACGGTGGGAGGAAACGAAGCGGTCGTTCTGCTCTGCAAATCAAAGTCGGTCCTTTGCAAGACGCCCCCCCCCCCCCCCCCCCCCCCCCCCCGCTCCTTTGCCGAGACAAAGGCGTTCCCAGCCATAAAGCCTCTTGATGCATTCTTTTGGAGGAAATGAAGGGACAATGGCCGAACAACGCTTTCGCCGACAACTGACAGCTTGTCACGTCGCTCTGAACGCGCAGAGGACAGACAGCGGCTGAAAAGAAAAAAAAAAAAAAGAACAACACAAATATACTCTTGCTTTTTCTTCCCTTCCTCGTCACTCTAACTTTCTCCCCCTCTCGGCCCATTACTTTCTCCGCCTTCGTTTCACGATCCTTGTTTTGGTTAGTATTAGGTTTCTGTCCACGAAGAATTGTCATTTTGGAAAACTGGCCAGACCTCCGAGAAGAGGCTAAAGGTGTGTGGTGTAGACACTGTCTTCCAGCGTGGTGTAGTCTTCCTATACTAGAGCACTGCGTGAATAGGAGATTCGTCAACCGCACTTCGTTTGCATCCGCATATATTGTGTCTGCACCTGCTGCGTTTATCCACAGTTGTAATCGCAGCATGGAGACCCACCGCCCAAAGTTTTATTTTACTTTAAGCCTAAGAAAGCGTGACTTAACCAAACACATTTCGGCTATTCGAACAGCGAACTGTGAGTTGGCATGAAGCGGTTTAAGCTGTTAATAAAATTAGCCGATGCAGTTCAGATGGAGAAACTCTTTCTGTGGGCGCAGATGTGTTGCAGTTAACAAAATCACTGTCCACGCAGCGTTTCAGCCGTGCAAAAACGATACCCGTTTGAACATTGCTGCATGCCTCCTATACTGCCTGTACTAAAATATGACTTTTGAACTGCCGTATACTGTCTTCCTCGTCGAATAGAGTCCGCAACTCCTTTCACAAGAAAGTTTATTTAAAAAAAAAATCTAGAAAATAAAAACAAAAGGCAGTTAGACGTTGAGCATTTAGACGTTGTGAGGTCGGTCTCCCTCTAAAAGATACGTTGACACTGGTTCACACAGTACGAGACATTTCTTCCTGATTGAAATACTATACTTCTGTAGCCTCTTCTGAGCAACAAACTCAAATAGGGTCAGCATGCTTGTACCTTACTTGTCTAATTACAATAAGTACCGCCGAAGTCGCCATGCAGTACCGCGCAGTTCCACGTATTTAATTCAAACGATATGAGCAAATGTTTCTTCCTTCGCGCGTGTATTCTAACCTCCACAACCTAAAATATTTCTGCATATGTATATATATATATCTTTATTTCCTATCAACACGGTGGGGAGGTTGCGGAAAAAAAGCTATAAAATCAGGTTGACGAGCACCCTTCTTCCCAGAAATTATACATTTAGAGATCACGAAGGCATACAGTGCACTACGTATACGGCATCTCATGAGTTGCGTGCAGCAGAGGCAAAAGCACAGGCGCGGGGGCCTGGCTTTCATATCTGCTTTCCTTTCACGAGCACTCGCGAAAAGAAAGCACGTCAGAAAGCCACGTGCCCGCGCCAATGCCTTTGCCTTTGCTGCACACAACTCCTGAGATAGAGTATAGATTCCGAAAAGACACTCTGCAAAAAAAGTTTTAAATAATCAATGTACTTCGTTTTTAAATAGAAGAAAATATATAAATCAGAATGAAGTAATTAAACTAATGACTATATATAGATATATATATATATACATATATATATTTTCTTAATCCAACACTACAGTTTTTGTTTGGTCATATTAGCGTCAAAAAGAATAACCTTAAATCTCTTTCTGGTCTTAATTAAAGTCGTATATCGCAATTTATTAAAGAAATTCAACAATTCTGGAAGCATACGTTTGATCATTTGTTCTCTCTAACTGGTTTTGCAAGATAAATGTTCCAAATATCGGCGCTAAATGCAGGATATGTTACCGCTTTTCTAGACAAACATGCTAATTGAACAAGAAAATGCGTACGCTTTAATATTTTGTACATATAGCGTAAGCTTAAATGAAATGTATACAAATTGTGAAGAGTACATTATACAATATTTTTGAATCAGTGGAACAGAGGTGTTTTTATACGAGACGTTTTCTATATTTCTTAACTTTTTTTTTCTATAATACAGTGAATGTCTCGTTAATATAGACACCTCCGTTCCCGAAAACAATCGTCCATAACGTGAGGTGTCCATAATAACGAGACAAAAAGGGATCTATTTTCCCAATTTGTCTCCGAAAGTGGTCTCCATATAGCGGGGTATCCATATTAACGGGGTTCATATTAACGAGACATGACTGTATGTGCATTTTGTGTAAGTTTTTGAGAGTGGTTTTTCAACACACTACATGACAGTAGTTTATGCGCGAATAAAATAGTGTGTTGTATAGAAGACGTTTGACTGGCTCTTGATAGGTTTGACGCGACGTAGTTTCTATGGTCGTCCCAAGACAACTCTTCTACGAATAACACGCCAAGCGCTTTGAAGATGTTGACTAGTCCTATTTTTGAGTTGCACAACCTGATATTTTTATAAATACATATACCGCTGTTCTTGTGGCTAAAAAGAACGGCTTTTGTTTTATGCGCGTTTATTTTTAACGCATTACATGTTGTCCATTTTCTTCGGGAGTAGATGGGTTTTATACGCATTTGTCATTAGTTCGGTAGGACATTTACCTGAAAACAGCAGTGTGATGTCATCCGCATAAATAACACATTCTGCAGTTTTATCTATGTTTGTGATATCGTTGAAATGTATATATAAAAAAAAAGACGGAAATTGTAAGGTGAAACACAGCGATTGCTGAGGTGTAACGTCGGAGCCACTAAGGCGTCCTATCGGAGCAGATGGAGTGAATAAACGGTAAATGTACGAGCGCGCACCACAGAATCCGCACAGGCTTTTCGTATTAAAGCGAGTAACACACCGGACGAAAATTCTATAGTGTTTTGGAGCCAATGAAGATGTATTAATTAAGTATGAGAGCGTTTCAGCTGCCTGCGTAAGAGGGGAGCGTGTTTTCATACGCCACCTCGGTACAGATAGTCACATGGGCTGAACGAAAAGCGCCGAATAAATAGGGTCGAGGAAGTAGACAAGACGAAGTGCACTCGCAAATGAAGGTTTATTGAAACAAACGCGCACTATTAATACCATCTTTCTGGCCATTCGTTAAGAAAATGAAACTCTGTATCCGTCAGGTGCATTGACGGAGCACTAACACACTTGTTTTCCCCTTGCTTTCCGGTAGAGAATGAATTATAAAATTCTAAAGCAGTTTTATCAGCGTATCTCCCGAGAATTGTTGTTTGTGCTAATTCTGGGTCACATGGGCATCTATCCCAGTGCGCTGCCAGATTGCCCGGCGGGGACTGTTTTACCGACCGTGCATGTTATCTTGCTACCATGCACGACCATGCATCTTATCTTCCTTGTTTGTTATCTTGTTATCAACGGCCCGTGGAATGTTTTGGCGGAGTGCCGCGAATGGCCCGCATCGGTGAGCGCGGTCGACAGCGCGGAACCACGAAGTGTCCTACTAACAGCGATCACTGTAATAAAAACAGACCGAGAATGCTTCCTTGGGCACACATCTGATAAAATTTGTTTTATAACGGAAGAAATATGACCATCTAGTTGGACAAATTGTTTTCAACTGCGTAAATACGACGCCAAGAGCATCCAGGGTTTTTTCGGCAAAAACCGGTATCACACACTCTAAAAAATGCCTGCGCGTCTACTTACCCGCAAAACACTCGAAGAGCCAATCTCTGTGATCTACGAAATCAGCTCAGCAAATGATGAGGCGGAACATCTGTTTAGACCTCAAAATGAAGTCTGCGCTGTGGCATTACGCATTGAAAGCATGACGCTTTGCATTGCGTAATGCCACAGCGCAGACTTCATTTTCAGGTCTAAACGGATGTTCCGCCTCATCATTCGCTGAGCTGATTTCGTAGATCACAGAGATTGGCTCTTCGAGTGTTTTGCGGGTAAGTAGACGTGCAGCCATTTCTTAGAGTGTAGTCAGATACAAGTTAAGAATGCGTCAGAAGCTTCCGCCACGCCCTCAATACACCCAGTCACTGTTCCCTTTGGATGCGTAGCTAGTTCGCTATCAAGGCGCATATACAATGTATGTCGCGCTTACGTCATATAACTCGCTATGGCTATCGCCTTTCCTGGTTGGTCCGCGGAGTGATTCGATGCCGTGGTTGGTACGTGGTGGTGTTCCTTTGGCGAATTCTTAGCTTGCATCCGAAACAACTTGGACTTGGCATTCCCGACCAGATATCTGATATACTGCGCGAGTCGAGGTTGCAAAAAGCGACGGGGATCGAGAGAGCAAGGTTCGGAAAGCGAGTGGTCCCTCTCAAGTCGCTTGCCGCGAAACGTGGCGGCTTGGTTTCTGAGAAAGAGGTTTGTTCTTGAACAAAAAACTACTCGGTGCATCTGGAGGCAGTCTGGGACTGGAAGTCGCCTCAAATTGCAAACTGGCAAGAAAAAAAAAAAAAAAAAAAAGAGACAGCCGCGCGTGGATTGCTTTACCCATGAGACGTACAACGCGCCCCGCGCAAAGTCACCCGTTCAATAAAAATGAAAAAATAAAAAATGAGCCTATCACCCAGTTTTACTGAGTAAAACTAAAATTGAGAACACACTCTCTTCTGTATACAGAACTTAATTTTTTTTTCTGAATTGTAAATTTTGTCATTTAAAATTTGATGACAGGCTCACTGACGCATAAGATGGGTATGGCAAATTTGATTACCTCTAATTCCAGTATTTTTGTTTTTAAGGGAGTGGTTTTGGCAAGTTTTGACGATTCTATTATACTGAGCATATTATATTTATTCGAATGATCGCTCGGGCTAAAGAGCCCCACTCGAAACACTGAACAATAGATTTTTTTTTTATTCACCCTGTCCTATCAGATTGAGGGCCGGTCTTATGCTCGCGCCCATAGCGCAGCTGAACATGGGACAGTCCTGACTGTTGCGATATCACACGTAGAAAGTTAGGCTGTTTCCGTAGCATCAGCTACCCTACAATAGAAATAATGCGAAGAACATAGAACCCAGGGAGGACGGACAAGACCTGTGTTTCATGTTCTTCCCATGATTTGCGCTCAGCGACGACTCGGATCCAGTCACGCGCTTCGTGTCCAAGCAATGGCGATCGCCAATGTTGCTCGATGAACTTTTGAAAAGGCTCTAATGTCTATACTACGAGGGACGTGCCACGTGACATCTCGCGCTTGAGTCTGTTGGCCACTCGCGCGACGAAAAGCGTCTCCCTGACCGATAATCTCGCTAATCGGACTTGTCGGTCAAATCAAACCAAATCAAAACGTCACTGATCAAATTCTGCCCACTTTGATCAGTGGCAACTCTGGGTATAATGACGCTGCTGCTGTTGAGCGCGTCGCCTTAAAATGTCACAGACATCCTGGCATCACCAGAGTTGGTGGTCTCCACCGACGACGTGTAACAAAAAATGAAACGCACTAAAAGCCGTCCCAGATGCGTGACGCCCAAAACAACGAGACACGAACAAGCACCATCAAGAAAAAAAAAAAAAGTCCCGTTTCTTTTTAGTATTTGTTTCCCCTTTTTGAAACTTTGCTCGGAGGGAAAAAATAACAGCTCCAAGGATACCCGAAACCAAATAAGGAGAAACTGTGTCGTCGTTAGACGAGCGAGACGAAAATGAAGCGGGCCCGAAGGACATACAAGGACAGGACCGCCTCCCAAGTCACTTCCGGCAGGGTGAAATCATCGGCAAAATTCCAGGTTTTATGAGTCAACAAACAACTGCGACGTTGATGACTCTCTCTCGAAAGGAAAAAAAAAAAACAAAAAAAACGACGTCTCCACTTGAAACTATACCGTTTCTGGTTTGGTCATACCAAGCAGCACGCGAAATCTCATTATTGTCACTGATAATAGAGAGTTTTAGGGAACTGGTATTGCCCATCCGATACGGTGCGCACTGCGCATGTGCGAGTCTTCTGGGGTTGCGCATGCGCAGTTCATAACGGAGAGCCCACCGTATACCGTATCGGATGAACAAAAACAGTTCCCTAAAACTCTCCAATAAATCATGCAGACACTCTCTGCAGATTGACTCAAAATATGGTTGTCGGTGTTGTTTTTGCAAAGAAGCCGCTCGTACAAAAATGAACCACCCACGGCTTATTTATCGCTTTTTTATTCTTTTTTTTTCATCACCGTCGAGCGTAATGAAGACGCATAACTCAAAATAAGTAAGCATTAATAGACCGTCCGAGCCACATCCTCGTTCATAAAAATAATAAAATCTATAAACCGAATTTTCGTGACCGATGAGGACAGGTCGAGTCTCTGACCTCACCTTCCTTCGCGCTGTACATTTAGCTTCTCTTTTACTCCGCTTTTCTCAACAAATAGTATACCCCGTAGATTAACATTAATTAGATGGTGTGTCTCGACCACCTTAATATATCGCTCGAATCGAACACAAATTAATTATTTTCGGGCGTCGGGGGCCATTGGAGACAAGCACTAGCCGGTTTATATTGCGAGCTGGACCGCTAACAATGTTTCGAAAGGAGACAAATTGTGATAGTAGACTGCCACGGGCACTGACGGTCGATGGGAGAAGTGCGTTCATTTTAACCTTAACTCGCAGATCAGCTTACGGTCTTGATATCGAGGTAATAAAATTCGCGGGTTTTCAACTTTTGGCTAAGCATGAGAGGGGACCAGAACTTTTTTGAATAATGCAAAGTTCGAATTACAGGGAGTTTCCTTCTTAGAAACACATAGGACGAAACCTGCATGTTAGTTCGAATTATCCGTGAGTTTGAATTAACAGAATTTGAATTAACGAGATTCCACTGTAGTTAATAAAGGAAGGACGTCCTCCTCCTTTCATTGGCAACTCTGGGTATAATGACGCTGCTGCTGTTGAGCGCGTCGCCTTAAAATGTCACAGACATCCTGGCATCACCAGAGTTGGTGGTCTCCACCGACGACGTGTAACAAAAAATGAAACGCACTAAAAGCCGTCCCAGATGCGTGACGCCCAAAACAACGAGACACGAACAAGCACCATCAAGAAAAAAAAAAAGTCCCGTTTCTTTTTAGTATTTGTTTCCCCTTTTTGAAACTTTGCTCGGAGGGAAAAAATAACAGCTCCAAGGACACCCGAAACCAAATAAGGAGAAACTGTGTCGTCGTTAGACGAGCGAGACGAAAATGAAGCGGGCCCGAAGGACATACAAGGACAGGACCGCCTCCCAAGTCACTTCCGGCAGGGTGAAATCATCGGCAAAATTCCAGGTTTTATGAGTCAACAAACAACTGCGACGTTAATGACTCTCTCTCGAAAGGAAAAAAAAAAAAACAAAAAAAACGACGTCTCCACTTGAAACTATACCGTTTCTGGTTTGGTCATACCAAGCAGCACGCGAAATCTCATTATTGTCACTGATAATAGAGAGTTTTAGGGAACTGGTATTGCCCATCCGATACGGTGCGCACTGCGCATGTGCGAGTCTTCTGGGGTTGCGCATGCGCAGTTCATAACGGAGAGCCCACCGTATACCGTATCGGATGAACAAAAACAGTTCCCTAAAACTCTCCAATAAATCATGCAGACACTCTCTGCAGATTGACTCAAAATATGGTTGTCGGTGTTGTTTTTGCAAAGATGCCGCTCGTACAAAAATAAACCACCCACGGCTTATTTCTCGCTTTTTTATTCTTTTTTTTTCATCACCGTCGAGCGTAATGAAGACGCATAACTCAAAATAAGTAAGCATTAATAGACCGTCCGAGCCACATCCTCGTTCATAAAAATAATAAAATCTATAAACCGAATTTTCGTGACCGATGAAACCACTTCCAGAGTCTCTGACCTCACCTTCCTTCGCGCTGTACATTTAGCTTCTGTTTTACTCGGCTTTTCTCAACAAATAGTGTACCCCGTAGAGTAACATTAATTAGATGGTGTGTCTCGACACCTTAATATATCGCGTGAATCGAACAAAAATTAATTATTTTTCGGGCGTCGGGGGCCATTGGAGACAAGCGCTAGCCGGTTTTTTATTGCAAGCTGGACCGCTAACAATGTTTTGAAAGGCGACAAATTGTGATAGTAGACGGCCACGGGTTAAATGAAACGTCGATGGGTCGACGTTTCATTTAACCTTAACTCGCAGATCAGCTTACGGTCTTGATATCGAGGTAATAAAATTCGCGGGTTTTCAACTTTTGGCTAAGCATGAGAGGGGACCAGAACTTTTTTTGAATAATGCAAAGTTCGAATTACAGGGAGTTTCCTTCTTAGAAACACATAGGACGAAACCTGCATGTTAGTTCGAATTATCCGTGAGTTTGAATTAACAGAATTTGAATTAACGAGATTCCACTGTAGTTAATAAAGGAAGGACGTCCTCCTCCTTTCATTGGCTGTGGTATTCGTAACCAATCATGCTCGTCCCGTGTTCACGAGCTCCTGTTGAGACGAGCTTCCATTTTGATCATCATAGGCAGCGATGCTAATTTGTCACATTGATGTTCGTCGCGTTTCGGCAATGCGCTGTATTCTCAACATACTGTAGTTTCAAGTGACCGACCATGACACATCTGTAACCGATCCAGATTAAAACTCAGATGTCACCTTCAGGAGACCTTAAAAATTTCTTCTTCTTCACTATCGCTAAATATTGCTTAGAATTAATCCTTGACTTTCATAACTTAAAACAAAAAACTAAATTGTTTTTCTTTCTGCACTAATTTCGCAATGGCAGTGAAAAAAAAGAAAAAAAAAAGAAGAAGAAAACGAGCAGAGTTAATTACCTCAACTCGCGACCAGAACAAGTGACCACGTAATTTGGAGCCGATTATTCACCGTGTTCGGCGGGAGCTGGTAGTAGAGAGTTTTATGCAAACATTTTCCAAAACCAGGGACACATAATGATAAAGCAAACTACACCGACTTCACATAACAATAGTAATTTAATCAGACGTTTCTTCTCCCATGCGGGAGACATCATCAGTGCCTGTTCAGGGACACACGTGAGAGGAGTACAGAAACCAGAAGGCTATAATTAAGGACCTCCGCGTAAACCTCAACAAATTGTTAACATTGTTATGTCAAATCGGTGTAGTTTGATTTATCATAAAGCGTTTTAATAGGTCGTTTCGATACCCCCGATACGTTGCATGTGCAAAGGCGGCGGTGAAGTAACGGGCATCGCTATTGAAGTCATTGGAATAATCTACTAAAATTATCTAATGATACCACGAGGGCGCCTCAATGTCTGGTGCCCCGGTAGGCTTCCGTAGTGTATTTGTTTGTTCTTCAGCAACGCAGAGCCATCGGGTAAGATGATTTTCTTTCGGAAAATTAGCCGTAATACGTTTGTAAAAATCCTGCGCTCATTGAAGAAAGTAGGCGAAATAACATAAGGACGCGAAACAAGAAGAAAAGATTAAGAAAACTGGAAGCGCGCAGAGGTCCGCCGATTGTGGGCGGTAGCGAGCTGTGTTTGCCAGCAAACACCGGTGGATATGGCGCCAATGTTTATCATCACCCTAACCTATACTCTCGGACAACTTTCTGTGGCATTTCAGAAGAAGTGAAGAGTGCGTGTGCACAGCTTTGATCGGTGCTCAAGGTGTGCGAGCACCGGTGGGCGCATGGCTTTGACTGCATGGCCACAGAACGTTGTCCGCGCGTATAGGGTGGGCGAAGCACAGGGAACGTGTTGAACTCCAGTGCGGGCTATGGTGCCTCAATGCCATTCTGTTTAGGGTGATGACATCCTTTGGGGTATCCGATGCCAACAGCACGCGCTCACAGGAAAAATACAAACAAAAAATCTCCGAAAACAAAATGCCGCCGTCGGACGGTCAACGCCAAGAGCGCGTGCAGGGAGACGCTCTTTCACGCGCACCAGAAAAAAAAAAGAAACAAAAGCGTTTAGTACAAAATGGCCAGATGTCATCACACTAATCAAAGCACATATGAAGGCACCCTAGTGCGGGCTTGATAGAAACAACGTCTCAGCTAAGACGGCGTGAAAAACAAAAATGACCGCATCTCCACGTGGTGAATGATGTTGATTGGGACGAAGCCCTGGTGGTGCTGATGATACTGATTTTATTGTTCATAGGTAGTGCTGATGGTGCTGATTTGTTTTATTGCTCATAAGTAGTGCTGAGTTCCGGGTTGCGTTTCGACTTCATTATTACTGATTTATGGTCGGTGAAATGCTGAGCCAATGCATCCAAAGTTTAACGCGATTATATACGCATTTGACCGCAGCGCCCTCTCCTGTATAGACGTTGAGCGGCTACATGCAACGTTTCATCCATGACATCCCCAGCTCTTGAGTTACTACCTCATCTCAAAGCCCCCTACTCATCTCGCAGTCGTGGCCGAGTGGTTAAGGCGATGGACTAGAAATCCATTGGGGTCTCCCCGCACAGGTTCGAATCCTGTCGACTGCGCAAACATTTTTTTTTTTTTTTGTGAGCACGGACGCTGGACGGACGGACGGACGCACAAGGCCCTAAGGAGCTTCGCCCCTAAAAGCCTGCCTTGCCTGGGGCACGCGAGCTCTTGAGACTCGGCTTTACGTGCCACTCCGCTTGTGCGCAAACTTCAGCAGTGCTTTCGTTCACACACTAACTGAGACAAGGAATCTAGAAAGCCGACCCAGTCATTGGAAAAGTTCGGGCTATTCCAGTTTCTGGAGGTATTCAACACGAGCCACTACCCATATATTATAGGCAACCGGCAATCCAGTTTGGCACTACACGTTGCGCCACCTAGCGGCTGAAAGATATAACACTGGGTAGGCCAGGACGACCCGGGTCGTGGGGACTGCGGGCGGGCGGATTTAGAAACCACGTGTTAACGTGAACGTGTAATTTCGGATCGGCGTGAGCCTTTTCGGGAACCGTTTTTCGTAAAAGTAAGTCTCAGCTTCACGGCTCAATGGTCTCACCGGGTTCCTGTGACATGTCGCCTCCTACTAGACCTATTTCCAAAAATAAACGTCGCTACTGCGGCGTGAAAAACTGCCACAGTCGCGAAGGTGGCTCAGGCATCAATCTTTACCGCTTCCCTTCAAAATCTTAGGAAGCGACACGGCGGCAGAAGTGGGTTACTTCAGTGTGACGCATCAAGTACTAAATGAAGTTTACATTAATTGTTGAAGTGAACGAAAATAGGTGTGCAGGCTTAGAAAGTGGTCTGACAAACTCGTTTTGCCGACTACTCGGCAAAATAAAATATTTATACGGGTTGTTTTACCAGTCACTTAGACAGCCACATAGGGAAATACGATTGGAACAATCGGGCCGATTGTTGCTTCGCTGTGACGTTGAGAATCAGGTGATCAGGCCTTCAAGCGATAGGCCCGTCGGCCCGTTCTGGCACTCGTAGTTGTACGCCTGCATAGCCGTTCGGAGTAAATAAAACGAACGTTATTTATTTCACATCGCACTCATTACTCGGCTTAGCTTTATTGTCTTGACCGTCTACATCCAGAGGCAGGTACTGAGACAGTGTTAGTGCGTAGTTTTGACGTCTCTCTTGATTTTCGAGATGCTCTTCTTCGTTTTGGCACGCAAACTCCAGCAGAAAAGCGTCGATGCCGTGTTCGCGCTGACAGTGTCGGACACAGTGCATAAATACATGTACAAAGCCGTTTTAGCACCATAAAAAAAACATAAATTTTAAGAGAAAAAAAAAACACCGTTAACTGATCGATATTTTTGTCCGCGTGACTGAGAAATGTTCCAACCTATATTTACTATACGTACAAATTATTCGTGATATTTTCTTTCATAATCAAGCGCAGGGAAAAAGTGCACTCACTTTTGTTTTCTCAGAGGAATGCATTGCCGGAAGGGAATTTTAAGACTGGTTGCTGTCTGCTCCAGTTTGAAACCGCACACTAGCGCCAGTTGAACCTCTAGTGTACATTACAACTCTGTGTGGCGAGCTATACTTAAAGTTTACCTTCGCGTCATGCTGCACGCGCTTTCACGCAGGGATACTTGGCTGGACCTATACCACCTACAAGAGGAAGGGCCTTCGTCTTTCTGCCCCAAATGTCATCATCATCAGTAGATCCCACGCAGCGCCACCTAGCATGCGTCAGCGTCGCCGCCAGCGCGTCTTGCAGAGTCTCACAGCGAGCGCGACGCTAACACGCGCGGCGACGCCAAGACGCACGCGTCTGCCGCTTTGCGGCGACTCTCGGCGAGGTAGGTCGCGTTTGCCACTTGGGGGCGGGTCGGGGATCTACTAACGATGACGTCATATGCAGGTCCTTGTCTCCTAGGTGGTATACTTCGTTTCACTTTATCTGCGAGCGAAGCCAAAGCTAGAAGCGCGAGACCAGCCCTTTTTGCGTTTCGGCCCAGCTCGCGCGCTCGAGCAAAGCCTGAAGGCACGGAGCTTTCCTGCTCGCGCTTCCAGCTTTGCCTTCGCTCGCACATAAGGTGAAACGAAGTATAGTAGTTGGACTATGCCAGACGCCTTAATTTGCAATCACCTACATGTTGGTAACCCCTGGATCAATTTAAACCTGGAGGACTTTCATCTAGAAGCGCATAATTCATTACCTGACACTGACCCGCGTATTCAAAAGTCGAACGCAGGTGAACCTAGAGTTCCTGTATAGGCTCCCTACGGGAGCCAGAGTTGCGCGTTTGATTCCACGTGCCGCGTGCCGCCCTCGCCGCAATTCGCCGAGATCCGATCACGTGAGGAGCCGGATCAAGTGCCGTGCAGGAAAGTAAACGTTGCACGCGCCCCGACGTACGTTCCCCTGCTTTAGAGCGCACCGCGCGCCTCGAACGCGCGGCGCTGCTATTCGCCGAATTCAGTCACGTGAGGAGCTGGATCCACATGCCATGCATGAACGCGCAACTCTGGCTCCAGTAGGGAGCCTATACAGGAACTCTAGGTGAACCCATTTGCGGAGCATATTGACATACCTCTCTGAACAGTCCGATTTTATCAACCATTCTCTATTTTTGCCAGGTCTTAATCGCGCGTGCCTATGTGCGCACTGAATCAAACATCGGTCTTTCGCAAGCCACCGTGAGAGGCATATTTGTTCTCGTCACAAGCGTGAGAAACGGAAACTTGCGCGAGCGTAATAAAAAAAAAATCGCTCCCAAGGTCTTTTGTACTATAACATCCTCTCAAGGACTCTGTTTTGCGGACCTTTCCAACAAATACCGTAACAATAATGTAGTTAAAACAAACATGCAAACAGTTGCATGCGGCGCACCCTACAAATAAAGGCGCGTGACCCTTTGATGAACGACTTTCATCCGCTCCATTCCAAAGAAGGGAGAAAGCGTCAAAGCAACTTCCGCACACACAAATCTCCCGAATCGTCCCTGTCCTCCGAACATCCCGCGCCTCGTACGCGCCCTTCTGAATGTAAACAAGCGTGATGTAGGGAGGGAGGGGGACACCGGCAAATTATTAAAACGGGCGTCCTTTCCCATCAGTCATAAATTTTCTCAACTCGCCGAGGTCGATCGAACTGGAGGTGCGTGAACAACCCTGCCATCCCCGTAGTTTATACCCTCAAACTCCAAAGACCACCGGTGGGTGTTCTAAACGTGTTCTTCACTTCCGGTTCCGCTGCGATGTTCCGCGCCTCTTTTCGTAGCTGCCAAATATGCAGCGTCCGTTCATCTCGAGAAAATAAAGTACTAAAAGAAAAAACAAAGCAGAAATTAACGTCGCTCATCGCGAGTCTGGCAAGAGACTTGATTCGTCAAGCACTAAGTACCAAGTATACCAGTGCCTGCGAGGAAAACAAGATACGAAAAGGAAAAGATAAAAACAGTCTTTCTCTCAAGTCCCGGAAACGAGCCATGAGTGGGACGACCTTCGGCGACAAAACAAAAACAAAAACTTACGAAAAAAGTAAAAAGCAAGCTCACGAACGAGCCAATAACGTGGAACAAGAATGCAACGCAGCGAAGCAACAAACACGTAATTAATAATATATTTTTATATATATATAAAAAAAGGCAACACGTCCTCCACGCTAATTACACCCCTTCGAACAATTAAAACACTCAGAGAAGAAGGCTAGCGAGTCCAAAGAAGAGGCATCGCCACGGCGATGAAAAGAGCCGCGCGGTCTGTGAGCGTGCCATATATTACCCTTGGTCTCTCGTTTAAAACCCGGGAGAGAGATAGAGGGCCCCCGCATTAAAAGAGAAAAAACAAAATGTTTGCAACGTGTCAAGATCCCAAACTAGGTCGCGTATTTCACGAGCACACACACACATACGAGAACGAACGCAATAAAAACAACAACGAGCGAGGTAAAAAAAAAATAGTACAGAAAAACAAAGAAAACAGTAAAACCGATGTCTTCCCTGTCCTCCCATCCCATTCTTCGCTGCGTTCTAAACTTATTAGCTCGCGGGAAGTGTGGAGAACTGAAAAGAAAACGCCTCGACGGATGGAAGAACCGCGGGGAAAAAGAGCATAAAACGGGGGAAAAGGGAGGGGGGGGGGGGGCGTGCACATCAGTCATAAATTTTGAAGCCCGCCGATATATTCCTTTACGCGCGCGTCTCAAGGTCGCCGCTACTGCTGCGGGAATATCGAGCCAGCCGCGTTTTTACGAGCATCACCTCGGAAAGGGAGCAAGTGCGGAAAGCTGAGCGAAACGTCGACCAACTTGCTTCCCATCGCAAAACTGGCGCGGTCCCGTTTTCAATTTCCAAAATATGTTTTTTTTTTAGCAGCTTTGTTTATACACGACTTCCGTTTCTTGCGCACGCACCCCCCCCCCCCCCCCCCCCCCCCCCCAAGTGTATTAATAATAGTATCTCCCACGACCTTGGTCAGAGGACGCGATAGGATTGAAATTTATTCTTTCCCTAACGCAATGAAAGTTGAAAAAAATATTCCGTTGCGGCGGTCACAGAGAACACCGTCAAACCTGTCAGTCCCTGGATTTACTAGGCCTCTGTGCGTACAAATCGTGCGTGACTTTATTTAAACTTCCATGTTGCGCAATTTCAGCGGTTCTGTCATGATGCGCAAATTTTACATCGCCAAGAAGGCGAAAGCGAGATACCATAGAGAGAAGTCCCAACTGTGATTTTTGTTACCACGAAAATAAACTACACATCGTCAAACACTCAGCCTTTACCCAAATGTGGCGCGGACGGTTGGGGTTTGACAACAACGTTTTAGGACCCGAAGTCATAGGATTTCAAAATTATAGTTGCTGAGAGAATAAGAACGTCAGGTGAATATTTTAGTTGTCTGGAGTCTGACTCAAGCTTCGTACACCTTCCATTTCGGCGTCTCAGAAACTACGAGCGTGCCCGTCGAGCAAAAGCATGACAGAAGGCTACTCGCTCGTACTGGAGGCTATAAGCATTCAAAAGAAACGCTCTCCACTTCTTGTCCTGTCAATGACAAACAACTTGCAACTCCAGAGGCATGCATTTATCCCCCTTTTCTCCGTTTCACATTTCGACCGTCAGTTTACATTTTAGCCCCCAAGCCGCGCCAGTTTTCGCTGCACACTCGGTTAGGTATCAGCTCCCCTCTTCTATAAGGAGTATTCACTGGGCGCCATATTTGTGGGTGCTGTTTAGAGCGCATGCTCAGAACCAGCCCACATTAATAGGCTGCTAAGACCGGCAATCTTGAGGGTGCGGAATGCACGTTACAAAAGAACTGTGGAAGCTCGCCATCAGCACGCGCTCAGCAGTCGCGCACACGGCTATGGCCGCCAGTGAATACTTCCTATACCTTATAACCCTTCCGCAGGGTGGCGTCGCCTTCTCCGGAGTTACGAATAGCCTGTTGCAACATAAAGCCAGCAGTAGAAGCTCCGCCTCCAGAACGAGCTTTCCAACGTCGATAACACTTCGACGCAAGCGCAGTCGAAGCAAAACGGAAGTCCAACAAACGGATGCTGGAGCCTAACCACCGAATTCACAAACCTCACTCAAATTGAGGGGCCCCTCCACTTCTTCGAGGAAGGCGTGAGGGCCGGCGTTGGCCAATCGCGACGGCGGATCCGTAATCGCGATTGGCCAGCGCCGGCCCTCGCGCCTTCCTCGAGAAAGTGGAGGGGCCCCTCAATTGGAGTGAGGTTTGTGAATTCGGCGGTAAGCGTCTGTTATAATTCTTACCTTAAAAAAAAAAAAAAAATTAACAAAATGCAAATTTCAAATATTTTCTTTATATAAAAAAAAGAAAACGACGATCAACGAAGTTGCAAGTGCACTAAGATGAATACAGTCTGTATTAGGAGAACGGACGAATTTTCTCACCAAATCTTTTCGAAACTAACTTTGAAGTTTTAATTTGATAATGGGGCAGGGCCCGAAACATTAGCCTTCGTCTGATCTCAACCTCTCGCGGAACATTCGGAAGGAGAGTGAGCGTTTGACACTGAGTATACTTCCATTTCTGAGGTAATCACGGTTTTCGAAATCCCCTAGAACGCCCGTACATACATTTTGGTGCCTCCGGGCCATCTGCCGATTCGCTCGTGTTCGCACAGACGCGGTGATCAGCAGGCGTTCACGCTATACTTAAGTAGAAGCGCAGAATGCCAAGAGCATAAGGCCGCGCTCATGGCGTCCAATGCACCTTTCACAATGCAGTCTGCAGACACCAGGGAGTTTTAGAAAACCGTATTTGCACATCCGATACGGTACGATGGGCCGTCCGGGTACAAACTGCGCATGCGCGAGTCTTCCGTGACAGCGCATGCGCAGTTCGTACCGGAGGGCCCATCGTACCTATCTCATGTGCAAAAACGGTTCCCTAAAACTCACCACTGTCTGAGGCGCGTTTCTTCCTTGTTCGTACGAAAGCTACAACTGCAGATATGCGGAGCGGAAGTATCGTCTGCTACCTCTGCGGGGCTTGTGGTGACGTCAGAACGCCCAGCTCTAATTGGCTCTGCTTGAAGGATAGTGGGTAGACCTCCCCAAAGCAAGCTGCCTTGAGGTCTCCCCACTATCCTTCAAGCAGAGTCAATCAGCCCGCAGAAGTAGCAGACGATACTTGCGCTCCGCATATGTTTGAAGCATACAAACGATGCAATCGAACACGCAAGACACGCGTCGGCAGATAATTATGTCATCGTGTTATCAGCGAACACCGAGTCGTCTTTTGTATGACGGACGAGCTGTAAAACTGTTTTCACTACAAGGAATAGCAAGCAGGACCAGCGTCTCTCATCGTGACTTTGTACTGGATCCTGTAAGCCTCCATCTTCGCAGAGCGGCTAAAACATAGCGCATATCTTGTTTCTACCACAGTACACGCAGTGCTTTTAATTTTTATTTTATTCTTTAACTTTAATTAATAAAGCCAAATTAAAAACAAAAAATTGTGGTAGTTTATGTGGCTATAAATCATCACTCGTCTCTCTCTCGAGCTAAAAAAAAAAAAAAAAAGTATACCAATCTGCCACCGTTGATAGGGCTCTAAGAATGCTGGCGTTCGACAATCGAATCTTGCGGACAAAAAGTTTTGAAACATATAATGAGGAGTCAGACTGCTAAAACGAATACGCAGGGTGACCTAGAAATATTAAGTTTTTTATATATATATATATTTTTTTTTTTCACTGTTAAAACAACTGAAGCATTTTCGAACACCTCTTTTTAAGCCCAAATGCAACCCTACTGGTCCGAACCTGATGCGAAAGTTTCAACACTTTAGCCGTTATCTTATTCCAAAGTTATACGTGATTTTTTTTTTAATTTTTGAATTGGAAAATGGTGGCCGCCGAGCGTGTGGAATACATGGACCTGAATAACGCCAGTTACCGAAAACGGGCAAAAACAGTCCAAATTTTCTCACTAAAATTATCAGAAAATCACTTTTAACTTTTGATTAAGATAACGGTTAGTCCTGAAACTTCGAAACCTGGTTCGGACCGCTAGCGCAAAACGAGTGTTCGGCAATGCATACTTTAGTTTTGCGGTAAATAAAAAAAGTGTACTTTTTTTTTTTCTGGTGGGAGGAGGGGTGGAAGAGGGGCATGCTGGATATTTTATTGGATACCGAGACAAACCTAACACTTCACGAAAGTTATCGAGTCGAAGAAAGTACTTATAAAAACAAACTTTTAAGATTCCAGGTATCACACTATATACATGAGTAAGGTCAGCGAGCAACGTAGGAAACTGTAGAAGAATACAGGAGACAGGATAGACGCTGAACTCAGAACTGAATATTTCATCCAGAAGAGAATAAAGAATATGACACATAACCAACATTCATGTGCTCATGGCACGAGAACTCATGGGTCATGGAACGAGAACTGAGCAGTGCCGGTTGGTTATGTGTCATCTTCTTTCTTCTTCTGGATGAAATAATGTGTGAGTTCAGCGTCTATCCTGTCTCCTATATTCTTCTACAGTTTCCTCACGTTGCTCGCTGACCTTAACCATGTATAATGCTCACCAACTAGCCCAGCTCACCACCCTTCTATAACACTTTATATTTCACTAGAAGACATGTCTTGTTTAGGGCAGCCTGAAACGACGGCTACCATTCTGAGATTTCCAGAAGACTTCTGCTCAACATAAACCTTGATAAGGGCAGGCTTAGATAAGGCCTGTAACCGTCAATTCTTGTTTTCATCAATTAAAGTGTCAAGCTGGTAGCAGTATTGAAATTGTTTAATAGGAACGGTCAGCCTGGAATAAAGGCATGCCACTCCAATAGATAAAATAGCAAAAAGACGAAACATTAAAATGAAAACCCCCTAAAAACAGGGCGCATTTGGCTTGGCATTTTATGTTCCACGGTGCATGAGAGGAGGGGGAAAATTCGAAAATGTGATTACGTTATTTTTTTCATCACTGGCCTCTCAAGGTTTCTTTTTTTTTTTTTTACGTAGACAGAATATACAGGGTTATGACTTGCTGTCTACTGAAGAGCCATTTAATAAGTCGTTACACTAATTAGCTTGACGGTCGCATCCGACCTATAGTGCGTTAATGCCTCCGATTTCGAGTGCGCAGCAAAGGAAGGGGGGGGGGGGGGGGGGGGCACTTCAATCGCTCATGGGTCAAGTTTTGTTCTTCACTCCCAACCTCGAAAAATTGAGATGCTAGAATGGACGCCCATTGGAGGCTTGGACATCAATAATTGGGACTGTCATTAATCTCGACAGGGGTGCGATTTTCGGGACAGCACATTAGGTCGTCCTGAAAGTCCCAATTGAGAGCATATCCAAGGTATACGTTTAAATTTCGGCGTGTAATAACCCCATTGGAGCGTATTTGACGCCCCGTAGAACTCGAAGAAGGTGTCTGGGCCCAAGGGGCGCGACAAAAACACTTAAACGTCAAAAAACAAATTTGTACGGAAGGGTACGTGACCTTGCCAAGCTCACTGGAAGACTTAAAGGGATGCTGAACCGAACTTTTGGGTGGAAATTCTTGGTCGCAATGGCATACATAGCATGTCCTTTACTTCTAAATGACGTTGTTTTGAGCGAGAAGGCGTATAAAATTGAATAAACACGAAAAATACAATTTTACGCGACCCCTGATGAGCGTCGTGAAAAGCTCGCTTCGTGACGTGCGCATTCTCATTCGCCTCAAAAGACAGACGGAGCCAAGCCAAGCCAGGCGCTAAGCCGGGTGGCGTTTGTTATTGTTAGTACCACTCGGGCTCTGCCCCATATTTTGGATTTCCGCGACCTCGGCTGGTCGGCGTTCGGCATTGGCTTTTGCGATCTCTTTACTAGTATGGCGACGTATAAAATCGTCGGCAGCAGCAGTAGCAGCAGTCTCAGCAGCCTCAGCAGCCGCAGCAGCAGCAGGAACAGCAGAACAGCCGCCGAACGAAGAATCAAGGCGAGCACCAACGAACGAGGAGAATGCGCGGAGGTACCAGGGGCGCTGGGGGCGCCGAGAATGCGCACGTCAGTTCCGCTACGCCTGCTCTCAGAAGGACTCACTCGCGCCGGCGGCTTCCGGCCGAGGATTCGCTCTTAATTCAAAGAAATACAATAATTCGTGCCCCATCCGTCTGATTGAATATCGTTTTTAGGTACAGTACCATCCCGTGAAGCCCGCTCGGGCAATAATTATGAGATCTCAAATATCGGTTCAGCATCCCTTTAAAGGGATGCTGAACCAAAATTTTGGGTGGAAATTCTTGGTCGCAATGGCATACGTAGCATGTCCTTTACTTCTAAATGACGTTGTTTTGAGCGAGAAGGCGTATAAAATTGAATAAACACGAAAAGTACAATTTTACGCGACCCCTGGTGAGCGTCGTGGAAAGCTCGCTTCGTGACGTGCGCATTCTCAATCGCCTCAAAAGACAGACGGAGCCAAGCCAAGCCAAGCGCTAAGCCGGGTGGCGTTTGTTATTGTTAGTACCACGCGGGCTCTGCCCCATATTTTGAATTTCCGCGACCTCGGCTGGTCGGCGTTCAGCATTGCCTTTTGCGATCTCTTTACTAGTATGGCGACGTGTAAAATCGTCGGCAGCAGCAGTAGCCGCAGCCTCAGCAGCCTCAGCAGCAGCAGGAGCAGCAGAACAGCTGCCGAGCGAAGAATCAAGGCGAGCACCAACGAACGAGGAGAATGCGCGGAGGCACCAGGGGCGCTGGGGGCGCCGAGAATGTGCACGTCAGTTCCGCTACGCCTGCTCTCAGAAGGACTCACTCGCGCCGGCGGCTTCCGGCCGAGGATTCGCTCTTAATTCAAAGAAATACAATAATTCCGGCCCCATCCGTCTGATTGAATATCGTTTTTAGGTACAGTACCATCCCGTGAAGCCCGCTCGGGCAATAATTATGAGATTTCAAATATCGGTTCAGCATCCCTTTAAAGGGATTGTCCGGTGAAAACCGGAAGTTCTTAAGATTTCGTGATGGTTACCTGGTGGGAGCCTAATGATTAACATAGGCCATTTTTATTTCATTAAACGACACCCCAATTTAGTGTAATCAACGACGGATATTTGAACGAAACTCCATGCCGAATTTCGCAAGTATCAACGGCTGCACTCCCATCCCTGACGTGACGTCACACCAGTCTTGCAATTGTCCTATCCTATGCCTCATTCCTCCGTGGGAACACAGTGCTCCCGACGCACCGCAGCATTCCATATTACTCGCCACTGTAAATGTCGCGGAGAAGTGTGGAGCGTGACAATCGCACAACGAAAATACCCTTTCATTCTAAAAAAACAAAAAAAAAAAATCTAGCGCAGCAGCGAGGGTGAACCACGTCGTACCACTCACGCGGAGGACAAAATTCGAAGTGCACTTCAGTTCGGCGCGTTCTTTGCCTGATGTTACCTCAGAAACTCCGCTTCCCTGAAGGTGGAAGAGGAAAACGCCGTTTATGCACGCTTGGGTTAAAATACAATTACTCCTCCAGGGAAGCACACAAAATTCAGATTTGTCGTGGAAGATGCTCCTACAGCCATTGACAATGAGGTCTAAATGTTTTCATGAATACGAAATTTGACCGGATAATCCCTTTAAGGACAGCTATTGCCGATGGACTTTACGTCACTATACTTCGTTTCACCTTATGTGCGAGCGAAGGTAAAGCTGGAAGCACGAGCCCGAAAGCTCCGTGCCTTCAGGCTTTGCTCGAGCGCTCGAGCTGGGCAGAAACGCAAAAAGCGCTGGTCTCGCGCTTCTAGCTTTGGCTTCGCTCGCAGATAAAGTGAAACGAAGTATAGAAGCACTTCGTGTTTCAGTTGTGAATCTTCCTATCTCGCCAATGCTTTGCGCCCGAGCCGAAAACTTTCTGCCGTCAGCCCAATTTGCGACGCGAGCGCCACGTGTGGCTAGCGGCGCACATAGGTTGCCGCGGACGCCTCTGGTTTTGTCAGCTCCGCGTTCTATAATCCGTGTCACTAGTTGCGTGCACTACAGGCGAAGGCAACGCCAGGCGAGGGGAGAAAGGGCAAGCACTAGGAGGGCTGGGGAGGAAGAGAGAAACCTTCTCTCGTCTCTAACGTTCCTAGTTCACATCCTTTTTCCCCTCGCTCTCCATTGCCCTCCTAGGTGTCGCCCTTTCCCCCTCGCCTAGCGTTACCTTCGCCTGTACTGCACGCAACTAGTGACAGTAGTTGCGTGCTAATAGAACGAGTTCCCATCTTCCTCGCGGTAACTCCATAATGGCATTGCCTATTTTGTGTTTGTAAACCGTCAGAACATCCCCGCTGTTAAAGTGGAGATCACACATAACTTACGAGGCTTGCGCGGTTCCAAGCTTGTTTTTTTTTTTTTTTTCCGACGTTTGCCGGTGGCGTAAAGATGGGCCGTTTTTCTTTGTCGCTCTTGTAACCGCTCGTAGACCCGGGTATACAACACGTCGGCATAACCACGAATCTATCCATCGTCAAGAAAAACAGTTTCCTTGCTGTTTTTTTCTCTCTCTCTCTCTCTTTCCTTAACGGATTTTTTTTTCTCCCGGGTTTCTTCTTTTTTTTAAGGGTTTTCTTCTTTTTCTGAGGGAATTCGGGGTCGGGGAAGGGACGGGCTGACGCATTGAGGGTGGCATCATTAAATGTCGGTTGCTAGTTAAAAGAACTCAACTGTCTGCATTCGTCCTTATATGTTTTATTCTTTCTTGTTTTTAAAATTCAGTAAGAATGTTTTACTTTACCATACTTCACAAGCTGCAAATATTCGATCGACGCGAAGTTGAACATGCGAGATATCGCGCGCAAACCGCCACGGTCGCCTCTGCATGGCGCTGTCGCCAGAATTGCGCGTTCATCCCCGTAGCGCCGTCTTTCCTGCACGGCATGGTGATCCTGCTCCTCACGTGACTGAATTCGGCGACTATTAGTCCCGTGCGCGACCAAAAGCGTCGCTGTGGTCGGTCTTCCACGATTGGCCGAACGCTGACTATTACGTCGGAAAGGGGATTTATCATCGACGGAAATAAGAGGAATCAAAGAACTTTAATTTTGACGGTGTTGGCAGTGTTCCTTTGAGAGCGCAATGATTTCAAGCTTCCACCATGCTAATAACAAACACCATCGAACTTGTTGTTTGCAAGGTAATGACGTCACAAGGGGGAACCACAGGAGGCGCCACCAAAACATTTCGCCGCTCGTTTCAGCTTCCGTCCGAGCGCAGCCAAAGGCTGAGGGACGGTTCGCAACTTCGAAAAGAGCATTCCTACGCACCACAAAGTAGTCCGCAAAAGATTTTTTTTTTTTTTTTAAATACCTGTTTTGTGCGTAAACATAGAACAATATTCCAGATGTGTATTGCTGAGAATGATTTGCAACTAAAGGAATTAAGTATCTGACGTTTATGTTTTTATTAATATATGTAAATGCATGTGGTTTGGTGAAAACACGTACACCCGCTGGCAACACGGCTGCAGCACTCGGTTTTTCTGTGTGATTTCGTTCCCGTAATGGCCGAATCATGTGCTTCGCTGCTTTCCTCACCGAGTCGCTTCAAAACGTTCTTTCGCAAAGGCACGTTTGGGCGTCAGGCGCGAGAGGTCGTGATGAATGTCTACTTTCAAATTCGGCAGGAGACTCCGGCCGCGTCGTACCGCGAATGCGCTGTAAACAATAAAAGCGTCCGGGAAACTACAATTCCCTGATACGCGGCGAAATCAGGGCAGCCCTTTACCTGCGGATCACAATGAACGCCGATAAGCTTGTGGAAAGGACTGCGCCTCGGGCCCTGGTATATCCAGACAATACAAGGAAACATCAACGGCTGAGTCATGGGGCTCCTTCCAATGTGTGCTTACATCTCGAAACTATGCGGAACAGGTGGAAAGCTTGGACACAGACGCCAGCGGCCAGCCTACGTACTGACATCCCCTGTGACTAAATTTCAGAACGTGAAAGGGCACTTTTTAAACCTGTGGCAGACGATACCGTTGATACACCCGTAGCAGACGAAATACTTGGCGAGCGCGGGCGGCGCGGATGACCGGCGGCACAGCGGAGTGATACAAAAGTGGAGGCGAGATCGCGTGACCTATTGCCGGCGTGTGATTGGCTCCAGCCACACGTAACTTTTGCTGCGCTCGGGCGGAAGCTGAAACGAAGTATAGCAGCGCCGTTCGTTCGAGGCGCGCGGCGCGCTCACTTTCCTGCATGGCCCTTGATCCGGCGCATCACGTGAACGCGCAACTCCGTCTACAACGTGCAGATCCGGAACATGGTAAGGTTTGGACGCGGAGCTGACGAAGCCGGGCGGAGCCAGCGTCGCTCTTAATACTCAGCGTGTCACTTGAAGCGCCAGCGTCAACTGTATGGTTCCACCCAAAAATGTTTGGGTCGACCGCAGAGCACGAGCTCCGCAACTGAAGGCTCGTTCACACAGACCCATTTTCTTACGTTACGTTACGAAAAGTCACCGAGAAATCTGTGCTTCGTATTAAGCGTGGCTACCATTTTAAGGAGATAGCCTGGCACGCGACATTCGAGACACGAATGTTTCGGTGACTTAGACGTAACGTAAGGAAACAACCAGTCTCTAAAGGCCCCGACGCACATTCGCGTTTGACAACGTTTGAGTGCGTTTGACTGCGTTGCGTCGCGAAACGAAAGCGAGTCATCGGCACTTCTGTGCTTCATATGAAGCGTAGAATCCAAATAGAGGAATAGCTTGGCACGCGACATAAGAAGCAGGGATGTCCTGGTTTCTCGCAGCCGCAACGCAGTCAAACGCACTCAAACGCTCTCAAACGTTAAGGCCCCTACGCACATTAAACGTTTGAGAGCGTTTGAGTGCGTTTGACTGCGTTGCGGCTGCGAGAAACCAGGACATCCCTGCTGCTAATATGGCGTGCCAAGATGAGTCCTTGAATTGGATTCCACGCTTCATACGAAGCACAGATGTGCCGGTGACTGGCTTTCGTTTCGCGACGCAACGCAGTCAAACGCACTCAAACGCTGTCAAACGCGAATGTGCGTAGGGGCCTTTAATGTGCGTAGGGGCCTTGAAAGTTGAACCGAGCTCAACTCCTTACGTTACGTTACGACGAGCCTTGTGTCCTAGGTTGCCACGGTAACTCACCGTCCTAGCTCGTCGTCACCAAAGCATTCGTGTCTCGAATGTCGCGTGCCAGGCTATCTCTTTGAATTGGTAGCCACGCTTAATACGAAGCACAGATTTCCCGGTGTCTTTTCGTAACGTAACGTAAGAAAACGGGTCTGTGTAAACGATCCTTGAGCCTTGATACAAAGCTTCTATAGTGACGTTGGATGGACGGGTATGTTTATTATATTTTGAGAAGATAGTTATATTTTCATAAATTGCCTAATATACCCAAGTGAACAACACGTTTCCCACGTTCTCTTCTTCATTATTCGTCAAGTTATTCAACAACATTCACTTGACTATGACGACTTTTGACCTCTTGGCGAATATGTGCTGCCACCTAGACACGCGAATCGGTTCGAGACTAGGTGACTGGAAAACAACGCGCGCCCAAGGCCTCTCCCACCCGTTCCACACCCAAAACGTCAGCTACATCCTGTTCACCCATTGAGGCGATGTGACCTAGATACGGCTCCCCCAAGGTCACCTTTGTCCCCATCGTGCGTAATCTTCCGCCCCGAGGTCGACACAACGAAACCGCTCAAAGGCGAGAAATGCAAGATGGCGGATTGTTTGGAACTAGATACTCTCGAACCCAGGCGCATGAAATACTCCGCGCATGCGCACCGCTCATTTCTACAAAAGGTCCATTGGTGGCCGGGAGAGTTCGAAGACGACGACGAGCTGAACGGCCGCGTTGGAAATGAGCTCCGTCAAGACGGTCAAAGAAATCTCAACGACTAAGCCTAGCCGGGAATACTCTAAACATAGTGCTTCTTCTGCACCAAAATACCACGGATCACAAGATTCCTCAGCCCCCTCTACCGAACAGTAAGCTCCTGAACAACTCACTGATCCTCCACGGAGATTCATCGGCCAGGCCATACCGCATTGACGATTTCGGTCCTGCTTTAAAGAAAATAATCAGCCCAAACGAACTCTTGTCCCTTGGTGTCCTCCAAAACAACTATGTTTGGTTACTCACAGTGCGTTCTGCCAAGGAGAAAAAAGGTTGCTATAACTTCGGCAAATTCAAGTAGAAGTAAAGAAATGCTTGATTATTGACGCAAGTAGAACCGCATTATCCGTGAAGGGCAGTGTATCCTAAAAAAGAGTCCCAGATGTAAACATATCCAGCGCTTTTACTGCTGTGGTAAAGTAAAGAGTGTCCTTCGCGACAAATGACACTACTCCGGCTACGAAGAGGTAGAGACGACCGCAATAGTAGTATAGATTGAATTAAACGAGGGACTGACTGCGGACAACTTGCGACACCAGCTCAAGATTCTAGGAACCGCTGTTCTTGTCTCCGTGCCGGATAGAGCGCCACAGATCCTGCGATGGATGCAAATAGGACACGTTCGAGGTCCGTGCCGCGCTCCCGAGTGCAGCGCATGCCGGAAATACGGGCACACACCGGAAGACTGCATTCCAACCTACGCCAACCGTACAACTGCCTCTTTTGAGATTCCCATCGAGGACTTTATGGACACAGAAGAAGCAGCACAATCAGATGTGTCTGCTGAGACCAACAACAGTCACAAGGTAACCAACATCGAAACAGCCACACGTTTGGAAAAGGACGCAAATAATCCAACGCAGTGAGGCTCTGCAGCAGAGAAGACAGTGAACATGGACACCATCACCATCGCCATCCAACACACCTCTCCCCAGCGTCACCTCCTGGAGCATATATCCAGGGTGTCAAAAGGCCTCGCTCCAGACACCCCTACCTAGCCCTTCATCCCTTAAAGCCGGAATTGGCACAATAAAGACGTTTCTCTCTCCCTCTTTCCAGCTACCATGTTGAAGGTCCAGCGAAGTCAGAGGAAGAAGAATAAGAAATGGAGTAATCCAATGAGAGGGAAATGCTGGGGAAAAGGAAGGGTGAGCAAGTGCAATACACATCATCAGATCACGACTCTGAACTTCAATGGGAGGAAGTAGAATCAAAGAGGAGAAGAAAAAATATAGCAAAATCTCCCAAAGCTCCTACCACCGAGCAAAACTACGTCCTGCCCGACCACGAGCATCTGAAAATTGATAATGGAGACATAAAGCTCCATGTTTGACCGAAACTTCGCCGACTTCTAGTACAAAGGGTGTACCATCAAGTGGACGAACAAAACACTTGCAAAAATGGACAACCAAAACAAAGCTGCAAACATTTTTTTGAAGTAAAAAGAAACATTGGGGTGTGTGTATGTTTATACAGCTTAGAACTTAGTCTGCCTCAACGGGCGACTTGTCTCTCAGCTGTAGATGAGAAATCTAGCCTGTGCGGTACAACCGCTAGCCTGGGGTCTTTAACGTGCATCACGCAGTACTGATACACGACCGCACACCGGCACGATGCTCATCCAGATCGAAACAGGCAGGAGTGGGGATTGAACTCAGAATCCCTAGGTTCTGCAGCGAGAGCTTTTTCTTCGAAGTATTACCAAGCAGCAAAGAGACCTGACTTTTCCTATTGTTCTTATCCGGATTGTCTCTCCTACAACTCTCAATGTTATATATCTCTTGGTGTACTATTTCTGATCCTGACAGTTGTGCACTATAATTATTGCATTTGTCCACGTGTCGAGCTAATTAAGAATTTTCAGCATTATCATTAACGTTTCTTTCGTGTTCCGTAACCGTTAATCTGTCATTGATACACCTTGAAGTTTGTCCTACATACCTAAAACCACAAGCCAAAGGTATCTCTTAGTCCACTCCATCTTTGCAGGGGACAGAATTCTCACGGTTGGCGTTTTTTGCATCCACTTGAACCTCTCTGAAATGGCGTGAGCCGATTTAACTTAAAATCTGAACTGAAAACGGTGCCTTCTCCGAACTGTTTTGCAATTGCTTTCAGGTTATGCGATAGTTTATGGTAATACGGGATTACAGCAAACTTTTCCTTTGATTTCTGTTCTCCTTCACTTTTATCGGCAATTTGTAGACATAATAGGCCTTATGCGAACTTGCTTGGTGGTCTGACAACACTGAGATCGTCGCCATTTTAATGTTGGCAAGTGTCGTTGGTATCGATGCACGGTGGAGGCATCCGAGACAACCGTCCGCGGGCAGTGTGCGATGGCGCGGCAGCTCTGTTTTCCGCCTTCCGACCATGAAATGTGCACGAACAGTTTAAACAACCTACGCAACTGTCTGACAAAACTGTCGGAGGCCTGTGCACGCTGCCGTGCCATCGCACACTTCCGGTGCGATTGTCTCCGATGCCTCCACCGTGCTTCGGTACCGACGACGCTTGGCAACATAAAAATTGCGACTCTCTCAGGTTTGTCAGACCACCAAGCAATTTCGCATAAGGTCTATTACCCTTTGATGAACTGATCTTCATAACCGGCTTTTCTCAATCTTTTCCACTGTCTTTCCAAATATTGAGTGATAAAATGAATACAAGACTTGTTCAGTTCATTCCTGGTTAATGATTAAACTACCCCACATTCCCAGATTTTGAGTGACAACTCAATATTGATAGCATGGTTATGAACGTTCCTTGCCATACTCTTAGCACAACGCTTCTCAGTATGAAGTAACAAATCTAAAAACTGAAGGGCTCCCATCTTGGGTCCTTGGGTCAGGTTTCCTGTTTTCTTTTTCCTTTTTTTTTTTGGAAGTGAATTGTGGCTACGACCTCACTAAATTTAGCGGGAGAATGCCATTTTCTGCTGAATTCGGTAGGTAAATCCCTTCCCGCTAAATATAGCGGTGATATCTTCCCCACTAAACTTAGCAGGAAAATCTCTTCTCTAGAGGTGGTAAAGAAACTTCTCCGTTAAACGTCGGTGGAATCTGTTTTTGCCTGCTACATTTGGCGAAGTGTCACGACCCTAAACGAAACAGGCCCTGGGATCGGCTGAGAGGCCTCCCCAATAACGGCTGTCGTCGTAAAAACTCGACACACCAGTGTATACGTATACTGCTACGCATCCGCCAGCGACTGCAGGTCATTCTGAACGATCAAAAAGCGACGGGGTCTCAACGAGCTGCCGAAGATAAGGGACAGCCAAAGAGGCGGAAGGAGATGGAAGAACTCTGGCAATCACGGAGTCCGATGCAGGTCATCAAACGCGGGACAGATGCAGACGCAACGAGTGTCTAAGTGCTCGTGACACAACCGGCCGAAGTCATTCGGACGGGCGCCTAGAGACCTCCATTAACCGGTGGTCCGTTGTCATTAAAGTGGGCCACGTCAGTGCCGTCCGGACCAGCGCCGCTTAGTGCGCTCGCTGAACTTCCCTTCCTACCAATTAGATTTGGGGACTGACGCGAGAGAGCCACGCAAACGAGCCCGTCGTAGTAGTCGCGTCGAAAGTGGCTTTCCTCGTCGCCGGACCGCTTGTCTGCTCGCGCCGTGAATGTAGCCCGGTTCACGATCGCGTGCGATCTGGTTTTGTAAATGAGCTTGCGAAAAACGCGACTTCTGTTTGATTCTTTGTTCTGTTTCGTATTTGAATAGCTTCGTAGATGTGGTTACAGGTAAAGGACCTTGATAAAATTCACGCTTCCCGTTCCTTACAAGAACTGACAACCATTGTTGTGCGGACGCGCGAGACACGTGTCTGCAGCGAGTGCTGCGCCGCCATTTTCTTCCTAGGGGCTTTTATTTCTGGGCCGCGCCGCCATTTACATCCTAGTGTCACACGAAGCATGGACCTCGTTTAGCGGTTATGAAATAATGCAATTAATGCCAAGGGGCAAGCGAGCTGGACATGAATGACTATAATAATTCAGAAGTGAACAAGGCGGACAAGGAACGAACACAAATACCGAAGCAAAGCTAGGTGACTGGTGCGCGAACAAAAAATCCAACTCGTCTTGGTGTCGAACAAGGGACCTCTCCATTTTTAGTGGAGAGGGCCCTTGTACTTCGGTCGCGCACCAGTCACCTAGCTGTGTTTGAATATTTGTGTTTGTTTTTTGTCCCCCTTGTTCCCCTTCTCCAGGGATCACTATCGTCATTCTCGTTTAGTGGCGCCTTTTTTTTACTTTTTTACTTGTAAGTTAAAGACAAACATATCAATGGGCTTCACCTACAAGTGAGAGTCAATGCCCGAACCGTAGTTGAGTCCTTTGTTGCTAAGCTCATGCTGACGACGAGCTTCCACAACCTTTTTTTTTTTTTAAATACATTCCATATCATGAAGTTCGTCCTTTCTAACAGACAATAGTGGGCTATCGCTCTGAACATCCGCTTTTAACGAGGCGCTTAAATATGGCGTTCAGTAAAACAATTACAAGAGGACCCTTAAGATCCGCCTTTAAGGGTGGGACGCGATTGCTAAACATATAAACCCCCGCCTAAAACTCTTCACATATTTTTTAAAGGGATTGTCCGGTGAAAACCGGAAGTTCTTAAGATTTCGTGATGGTTACCTGGTGGGAGCCTAATGATTAACATAGGCCATTTTTATTCCATTAAACGACACCCCAATTTAGTGTAATCAACGACGGATAATTGAACGAAACTCCATGCCAAATTTCGCAAGTATCAACGGCTGCACTCCCATGCCTGACGTGACGTCACACCAGTCTTCCAATTGTCATATCCTATGCCTCATTCCTCCGTGGGAACACAGTCCTCCCGACGCACCGCAGCATTCCATATTACTTGCCACTGTAAATGTCGCGGAGAAGTATGGAGCGTGACAACCGCACAACGAAAATACCCTTTCATTCTAAAAAAAAAAAAAAAAAAATCTTCTAGCGCTGCAGCGAGGGTGAACCACGTCCTACCGCTCACGCGGAGGACAAAATTCGAAGTGCACTTCAGTTTGGCGCGTTCTTTGCCTGATGTTACCTCAGAAACTCCGCTTCCCTGAAGGTGGAAGAGGAAAACGCCGTTTATGCACGCTTGGGTTAAAATACAATTACTCCTCCAGGGAAGCACACAAAATTCAGATTTGTCGTGGAAGATGCTCCTACAGCCATTGACGATGAGGTCGAAATGTTTTCATGAATACGAAATTTGACCGGATAATCCCTTTAAGGCAAATAAATTACTTCATAAAGAAAAATCCTTTGAGACATGCGGCGACCTTTAATTCGCATTACATGTCACGTTTTAGTCACTTTCACTCCACGCTGACGCCACGTTTCACGTGAGCGTTGTGGGTTATTTGAAATTCCCGTGCCAGGTCATATGCTATCCACCAATCAGGATTTTTCCGTCCCACCGACACCGGCTTTTCTGCGACACGAGCTCCTTTAAGCTATCGCTTTAATGAGCCGCGCGGTAATGTGACGTCGATGAGGCGATCGCTACCACCTCCCCACGTAGCATCCACGTGGCCGTTGTCGCAGGCTCGGTTTCTGCCGACCAAAGGCGACAGTTCGGCAGGCCAAGTCACGTGACTCGATCCGACGAATGTCAGCGCTTAATAGTAAAGAGAAAGTGCGTCTATTAGCGGCGAGAAGTTTTGGTGGCGCCCTCCTATGGTTCCCCGTTGTGACGTCATTACCTTGCAAACAACAAGTTCGATGGTGTTTGTAAATAGCATGGTGGAAGCTTGGAATCATTGCACTCTCAAAGGAACACTGCCAACACCGTCAAAATTAAAGTTCTTTCATTCCTCTTATTTCGTCAATGATAAATCCCCTTTCCTACGTCATAGTCAGCGTTCGGCCAATCGTAGAAGGCCGACTACAGCGACGCTTGTGTTCGCTCTCGGGGCTAGCGCCACTTGATCACGAACACATCTTGACACCGCACGCCGCACGGTGCACTTGCAGTACAAAAGGCAAGGCGGCGAGCAATATTTATTTAAAGCCGGGGTAACACTCCTTATACATCATACAAAAGCTCGTCGTCAGCATACAGGTTCAAACGAGAGTCACCGCGAGTCACCGCGAGATCCATGCTTTGAAGGCCGCATGGCATTGAGTTTAAGGAGAAACTTGGGCACGCGGCATTTGAACCGCTGATATTGCGGTGACTCGTGTTGTCAGTCTGTTTTTCGTACGATGTGCATGAGAAGTGTGAAATCGGCTTAATGTTCCATTGGTAGCCCGAAGTCGTAACGGACCATCCTCCGCGACAGAAATACTCTCGTACACCTTGCTCGAAAAAAAAAAAAATAATAATCGTTTACAATTACAATTACAGTTAATTAAAAATTATTCAATTAGATTACTCGATCACTTGAGGAGAAAAAAGTTTGGCTGTTACTTGATAAAGTAAACCATTACTTTTCCGATTAGTTCAGAATATTAAAAGGACAAATTTTTCTGCCGGTTTGATGATGGTGAGCGTTTCGTACTGTTCATTATTGCATTAAAGCACCAAATTATAAACTACTTACAAGTAGTTTATAACTTGGTAATGATGGATTAAAGATATATAACTTCTTAAACCATCAATTTCGGTAATCCACCCTTCCGTCAGAGTCTCTTTGAGGATTCCTCGGTAGGCAACTTTCACAAAGAAAGAGTGCCATTAGAAAGGGGAGGAAAGGAAAGTAACGGTTTCAAGTAATCTCACTACTTCCAAAAGTGATAAGATTACTCTTGAGATTACATCCTATTAAATGTAATCGAATGATTACATAATTACTTGAAACAGTAATCGATCCTTACTAATTTCATTACTTGTAATGATCGTACCGTACAAGTCTGGACAAAACCTAACATCGTCAACATCTGCACCTAACTCCGGGTTCAGAAAGCCGCCTTTCACCATGAAAAAATTTCCGTGCGTCTATTTTCCCACAGAGCACTCGGGGAGTCAATGATCACTGCGATTTTGGAATGAAAGAAACTCAGCACGAAATCTGTGATGTTGCACCAAGCATGGCGTTTCACGCACTCACGTTGTGCTCAGTAGCACATCGTGAACCAATCACTTGGAGCTCTAAAGGCTGATTCCCACTGCACCGTTTTCTTGCGTTTTCCTACGTTAGCACGTTACGTATCTTTGAACTGGTAGCCACACTTAATATGAAGCACAGGTGTCCCGGTGACTTGTACGTAAGATTTCGTAACGTAACGTGCTAATTTAGAGCACTTCGATTCATAGGGTTATTATAATGTATGCTAGAGGTTCAACTGGTGCTAGTGGCTGGTTGCAAATCGAAGCAGACAACATTGACTTCCGGTAATTCATTTCTACGGGGAAAAGCGGGTGCATTGTTTCTCTGCGCTTAGATATAAAGAGCAAATATTGCGAATAACAATAGCGTAGTAAATAGCCTAGAACATTTCTCAATCACGTAAACGAAAATATTTGTCAGTTACAGTGTTTTTGTTTCCAATGCATGGCAATAAACACAACGCTAAAACTGCTTTATACGTGCATTTCTGTGCACTGTCGGACACTGTTAGCGCGAACACGGCGTTGGCGCTTTTCAGCATGGGGGATTTACCTGTCAAACGAAGGACGGACATTTGGAAAACCAAAAGAGAGTGCAAGAGCTACGCAGCAACACTGGATCAGTAACTCCCTCCGCGTGAGGCGATCAAAATAAAATGAAGGCCAAGCAATATAGACCGACACGCTGTTTACAAACAAGCCCGCGTTTGCCCACATAAGGTGTGGGCACTGCGCGTGCGCAGAAACCGAATTCGCGTGAAGTGAGGCGTCTGCGCATGCGCAGTGCCGTCGACAGCGCCACCGCAGCTGCGTGACGTCAGGGCCGCGTGTTCGTCTATAGACCGATTTGCAAAAAATAAGTACTGCTTTATTCATTCTGCCCACGCGTATGTGCGAGGATGCTGGTTCTACGTTCAAAACACCACCCACATGGTCGAAATCTTTGAAAATAGAGAAAATCCAAAAAACAGGTGCCCGATAAAAGCTGCCAGGCCGAGGAAATAATAAAAATAAACATCTTTCATAGCCCATGTACTTCATTCTTTACGTTTTGAATATCTTTAACCGCTCGTAAAGATGCGCGACGGGGTCCTTTTTATATACTGACAGGGCTGGCATATTAGCCACATATAAGCGCCACCGGAATGCTGGCAAAATTTGAACATACACTGCATTCCTTTCGATAGTTATTTTGCTTAGAATCGTCCCTCGCTTTTACACACCTGCTACAGAACAAACGGTTGAGGCCTGAAATATAGCGAAGTTTAACATCGTTCAATGGTGAAGAAAGATACTATAACTAAAGCAATTACACACTTACAATGATAATAAAGGTGCATATTATTCAGTACGACCCAAATAACAAAGGTCATCCATGTTATTTTCCGGCGTAGAGACAAAATGCACTCGCGTTTTCCCATAGGAATGCACAGGAGCACCGCAAAAGTAGACAAGTGGCTGTTTTCTTCAATTTGCATTCCGGAAGTCATATAGCCACTAGAACTAGTTTAACCTATAGCTCACATTATAATAACGGTATGCTTCAATCGCGTGCACTTCGCGTTTAGTGTAATTTGAGTGGCGTGCCACACGGCTTCTTGCTGAAGAAAACACTTGGCTTGAAGTGAGATTGATAAACTCATTTCACTTGATCGAGTGTGTAGCTTTGATAGCAGTATTTTCATATCAATGTGAAAAGCAATAAAGTGGCCCGAATTTTATTTTAATACAGAAAAAGTAGAATTTCGAAAAAAAAAGCGTAATTGAAATCTGTTCCGAAATTAGCACAGCAGTGAACCGATAAATGACGACGGCCAAGTCAGTAATTTCGATCCCATCTTGGTTTGCAGAGAGGAATACAGCCTACTTCAAGGGGCACTGACACACCAAAATCATATTTTTTTTTATTATCCGAAACGATTGAAAACGATGCCGGGACATTACCCTCAAAATTTGAAACTTTAAAATTCCGTATTTGTGAATTTCCAAATGCCGAATTTGAAGTTCCCGCGCGATCCGCGCCAGTGCAGTGAGTCAAATTTTGCGGTCTCCTGCTACTCGACTTTCTTTCGGACCTCCGCCGTTGTCACGGCGACCCCAACCGAGGAGGAGGTGAGGGATAGAAAGGCGCCGGCGGGAAAAAAGCGGTTTTTCTCCGACTCGCCAACGGGCGCTGCCAAGTTTTCCGAGGGAGGGTACAAATCTAGGAAGCAACATCACATCGAACTCTGAATTTTGGTATTTCAAAAAGAGGGGCCGTAGGGCGTTCGCAATTGCGTTAAAAAACATCTTTTACGATTGCCGTTATTAAATGTTATAGAAATGTCACCTACAAAGCTTCTAAATTTCCTGATTTTTGACGTCACCGATCAAAAGAAGCGAGGAGGTGAGCGCGGGAAATACAAATGCCAAAACTAAAAAGGCGCGTGCGCGCGCGGGAAAATTTTTTTTTTTCGCGATGCGGTTTTTTTTGCGCGTCTATGACTACAAGTTGCATCGTTTTAGACAATAAAAAAAATACGACCTTTGGGTTGTCAGTGCCCCTTTCAGTTTCAGCATGTAGTTGTACGAGACAACACAAACTTTATTATCTAGTTCAGGACCTGCTCGCAAACCTCCGTGGGACGAAGCGGAACGCTAAAGTTGGATCTCCTCCTTCTTTATCTGGGCTTGCAGATGATCGATCAGAACCATCAAATTCGCTGAAAGATAGTTAATTACCGTGTCTTCATTATTGAGACAAAATATTACCGAGACATTTATGAATTTCCTTTAACAATTTTTGTGTCTAATAGTACTTTACCCATCCTTATTGCCATAATTTCCTAGTTGTACTAATGTTGTGTAGCACCGTGTAGCACCGAGATACTTGAAGTGAAATTCGGTAAGCTCAAGTGCATTCGTCGATCGAAGTCCACTAAATTAGCCCGTCTGACCGGGGTATAACACACATTTTCGGCCTCGGCATCTGTCGAGCTCCTTCCAAAGACATAGATTGCGCCGATCGGCTCTCCGAGTGCCCAGCAGGAAAGTAGACGCACGGGTATTTGCTGTGGACACCTGTGAAAGTGTGCACGACAGAGTCACGTGATTTGATCCGACTAATGACCGCCCTGGCAGCGCTCGACGGTAAAGAAAAACGGTGTCCAACACTCTATAAGTGCAGCTCTATAAAGTTACTCCGGGTGGCAGAGATGGCAAAATTACTTCAAGGAAGTCATTGAATTACATTACTAATTACCTTTCTGAAAACTTCCAAAATGTAATTGAATTATAGTACAAATTACCGCTGACTAAAAGTAATGATATTACATTACAATTACATACAAAAGCAGTGAAATTACTTTGACATTACTTTTCAATTCAGTGAGGCAGTAATTTGTGATCATTTCAGTTACAGTATATATACTAAAACTCAGGTCTTCCTGTTTACACCACAACAGCCTTATGCGCCTCAATGGGAACCATACTGAACAGTCGTTTTGCTGGCGCACACGACATAAGTGTTAGACATGATCAATAGCTCCTTCTTTAAATGTGACTCAAAGACAGTCGACTGACCTGTTTCGCTGCTCATTCAACGGTGAAGGTATTAAGTTAAAGAGTGATATGTTTCCATATTCCTGATTTAGAAGAAGCTATAGTCCGTGCCAGTATGTTAAGTCAGGCCGTGGGAGCTCGTTCTTAGTGAAATATTTCCCTTCCGCCTCGGATGCAATCTAATCCTATTCTCCCAAGAGCACTAGTTGAAGTATTCCCGGTCATTCATCTCAACGAGTATTGGTCCCAAACACCCGTAGAGCCAAAGTTATTGCGTGTTGTCACACAAGGGGGATGGATATTTGCTAGGCAGAAGCGTCACCAGCTGAGGAAAGGGATAGCGCAAGCTACCTAAAATATGCACTTTCGCAACATGTGCTAAAAGAAAATGTGTACTTCGTATGTTTAGACAGCCAGAAGTTACGATATAGAATACGTAAATCAAGCTAGCGCAAAATAGGCTGGCAAGTAGAAGACACGGACACGGTCAAGCGTTGTCCGTTTCTGTGTCTGTGACGAAGACAAGAAAGAGACACGGACACGGACAGCTCTTGTCCGTGTCTGTGTCTTCTACTTATCCTCGTATTTTGCGCTACCTTTATGTGTGTAATGTAGATGAGACATTTAGCCAGTGCGGTACAGCCGCTAGCCTGGTGCCTTTGACGTGCACCACGCAGTAGTGGTACACGACCGCAAGCCGGTACGATGCTCATCCAAATCGAAACGGGCAGGGATGGGGATTGAAGCCAGGATCCCTGGGTTCTGCAGCGCGAGCTTTCGCTCCACACGCTCCGAGCTGCGGTGCCACCACAGCTCGGCCACCGATCCGCCTGGATATGTGCTCTCTGTCGAGGTGTCGTTTATTTTTAATGCGATAGCGTTTAGGAGCTTGTGTCGAAAAAAAGCCGGCGTCGGCGTCAGTGTCGACGATAGTGCGTACTAGCGGTGTCTCCTATCTTAATTTTAAGATTCTGACGGGACGCCTAAATGTCTTGGTGTTTGCGTATTTGTGTTTTTCGTTGGAGTTTTTTTTTTTTTTTCAAATGGGTTCAGTGAGATGGCGACACTAGGCGACACCAGCACCAAATGCCCCAAGCCAGAGCGTTTGTTGTTATTGCTATTATCACAAGCGTGCACGGACGGCGCCTCGCGGCACGAGTCCTTTGTTTGACACCGTCGAGATCGGTTTTGCCGTTTTGCCGGAGAATAGTCTCTGTGAGATATCTGTCTGCTGCACCACACAAAAAATAGGACCAAAAAGAGGTGACGCATGTATAAAGTAGTGATGCCATGGCAACGTGCTGTGTCTCGCCGCGGCGCGACGAGCTTTCACTTTCAATTTTAGAGTGATCTCGGTCGATGGCTTCACCTATGCAGCCAACCTATAGTGGTAAGAACGTGCCACGCAACCTCGTGCTCCACGAGTCCCTAGGTCACTGCGAAGAGTCACACGCTCTCAATAAAACCCTTTGATGTGTTCCTTTGTCGTGCAAGCGGCATCAAATCATCAAATACACTAATGCACTAGCCCGTGAATCGTGTGGTGCTTGGAAGCAAATGGCGGCGCAGCACTAAAATGAGCGGCTATGAAGCGGTTCCTGAAAGGAAATTGGAGTGATCTAGAATATGGGCTAGTGCTTGGACCGGTGCGACTTGGCAATGGGAACTTGTGAGGCTGCGCGTCTAGACAACAATCCTGGCGCTGCAGTAGTGCTGGGCAGCAGGAAGTCGCGTGCACGCGGTGCACGCGCACAATCTCCACCATACCGACCCTACTGCCGATGCGCCGGTGTCGACACCTATCGCGATCTACACCACACGCTTCACGCGGGCCGCTCTGGTCCCTACACTATACCAGTATTCTAGTACACTGTAGCCGCGCGAACAAGATCTAGCTTGCCTAGATCGGCGGCGAATATAGACCCCTTTCGAAATACTGCCCTCTGTTGGCAGCTGTGAAATTCCTGCACAATGGCGGACTAAAGCCGCAACGTCACGGCACACTTTATGCGTTTTGTTGAAGCAGAAGAAAAAACAGACCCACAGAAAAAGGCGATGAGCGCTGTGACGTTGCACTTTAGACGCTGTTTGATTGGCTCGTGGGCTCCTAGCATTGACTGCGCTCTGACGTTCGCTATCTTATGGAATGACTTGCACGTGTCACGATGTGTGTTGTTCCACCATTGTGCAGGGGTTCCGACCTTCTAATAATCGGCACGGGAATTTCGAAAGGGGTCTATTCCGTGTCAATATGAGCTGTTGGGCTAGTTGGTTTTGCATATTTACATTGTACCGCAAAGACAACACAGGAAGGAAGCAGGGATAGGAAATAACGCTTTCTTTCCTATCCCTGTCTTCTTCCTGTGTTGTCCTTGCGCTATATTGTAAATAAGAATATCCCGTGGCCTGAGCGCGCGACATGCATGCACAGCAGCGAGCATGGAACTAATTTGTTCCGGAAAAAGTCTGCGCCATCTATGAGGAAAAGGCTACAAATAAATCGTGGTTAAATTAAGCTGAGACTAGAAGCTCCGCCTTCAGCGCGGGCTTTCTGTCCTTGCTAACCCAGGAGTGACCACGCAGGCACGCGCAACCAAAGCACTGCGGAAGCCAGCGAGCTCGCGCTGAAAGCGGAGCTTCTTGTCACAGCTTGAGGGTGAACCACGGTGGGGTGAACGGAGTGCTGGCGAAATGAGCGATTGATAGCGTCACTGTGGTCGGCCTGCGACGATTGGCCGAATGCTTAATGCAAAGGATTTATCATTGAAAGAAATATGACTAATACAAGAACTTTAATTTGGACGGAGTTTGCATCGTCGCTTTCAGAGCGCAATATTTCAAGCTTCCACCATGCGAATTACAAACACAATCCAACTTGTTGCTCGCAAGGTAATGACGTCAGAAGAGGTAACCATAGGAGGGCGCCACCAAAGCATCTTCCCACTAATACACGTTTGCAAGAAAGGCTCTTGTGCGCTGCCATTTTGAGCGGTGCTGGCGCTGCGTAACGTTTCCGCCGTGCTGGGGTGCGCCAAGGCAACGGCCAAGAGCACGTCACTGGGGTACGCGATGTCAAGATGGCGGCGTCTGCTGTATCGCCGACGGCCAGCGTTAGCGACGCACTTACTGTTTCGGAACGCAGGAGGAGGTATCCACACAGAATCATTGCATCAAATATTGTAGGACAGGGCATGTTTAAGGGTTAATAGACCCTTTCCGAAATTCAGTGCCATCTGGTGGTTCGTAAAGCAGTTTAGGTTTTGCCATATCAATGGCGGAAATGAACTTGTACTTGCACCGTCACTTTTGCAAATCAACGGCGCGCGAGGAATTGTTCAGTGTGAGTTCCTTCTCGATCACTTTCAGTTCGATGGTGACCAAGAACCTGCATTCAAAACAAAGCTCCGACACACTCAGATGCCTCGAGAAAATTCTATAGGAAGTATTCACTGGCGGCCATAGCTGTGTGCACGGCTGCTGAGCGCGTGCTGATGGCGAGCTTCCACAGTTCTTTTGTAACGTGCATTTCGCACCCTCAAGATTGCCGGTCTTTGCAGCCTATTAATCTGGGCTTGTTCAGAGCATGCGCTCTAGACATCACCCACAAATATGGCGGCCAGTGAATACTCCTTATACACCAAAGTTCTTTAAAGCCGATCGCGTGCCGCCCACAGATTGACTGAATCTGAGTTATTAGAAATAAACGCTTACGTAGCTCTTGTGTTCCATTCCTACGTCGCGTCGTACTGACCTCCCGAATGTACAGGCCGCGCAAGATCCGCTTAGCAGCATCTTCAACGTCTTCCTTTATCAGTCACTAGAAAGCCGCCATTGGTATGGCACAGATGCTGTTCCACAGATGATGATAGTGATAAAAGTGGCCAGACTGAATTTCGGAAAGGGTCTATTGTAGCTGTAACGATCGCAGCCTCTGTTCCAGCACGTCGGGGAAGCCACAGCTGCCGCGAGCGCAGCCATCTTTGATGCAATGGCAATGAGGCTTCTGGCGCATTTTGATGAGTGCTTTGAGACTTTAGATATTTTAGTATTTTTCGATTTGTGCCTGGTTTAGATATTTGATTTAAGTGTTCGTGCTTTTCGCGGTCGAAAACAACACCTGTATGTTTTATAAATCTTCTTTTCTTAATTTCTTTCTGCGCTCAATGGCCTATGCTTCAGCAAGAGACGCTAGGCTACACTGCACGACAAGCAGCGAACCTCCTGGCTGGACAGCAGGTCCGCCTCACCTCGGCGCGCGGTTCGAGGTTAAGCCGGCATCCCACCTGCAAAGGTGTATAGGCCACGCAGACACGCTTGCACGACTTGGGAACGAGCGGGGGTTTATATGTTTAGCCAACGCCTCCTGTACTACGTACTCGGTACAGGAGGCGTTGGTTTAGCTATATCACGCTCCACTCTTGAAGGCGAAGTTTAAAGGGCCTCTGACACACCAAAAAAAAATTATTTTTTTTTTCATGCTAAACGTTGCAATGGCATATCAGGACATTACAAAAAAATTGTTTCACTATAGAGTTGCGTAGTGTTTTTTATAAAAAATAGAAATACGAGGCCCAATTCAAAGTTCCCGCCGTGCACTGTGACGTAACAGTGTACCGCAAGGTGTCAGGGCGGTCAGAAGGGAGGCATCGCCGGAAGTCACGTGAGTTGTATCCCTCCTCGTGCTTACCGCGAGCGCGTGTAATATTTTTTTAATATTTTTGTTATTCTCCGCAGCTCCACGAGCGATCCAAGCAGACAAGGTTTCTTTTATTTGCTTTTCATCGCTTAATGTTGCTGTAAAGGTAGAAGAAGCGGAGTCAGTGAATTGACGTGATCAACTACAATGCCTAGAAGGTGCTGTGTGAGGGACTGTCCCGGTATTTCAGCAACTGAAGAAGAGATCACACTGCATGCATTTCTGAGAGACATACATCGGCCGAAGAGCACCCAGTAAACAAGTTCTACTCATGCTCTAGACAAAATGCGTACTTTGTGCTCGACGTTTACTTGTACTTGGTACACTCACCAGTTCGTATTCTTTAGACGGCAGGCATCTACAGCCTGGAAAGTATCCGATGATTCAACGACCTCGGTGTCTCAACCTTCAGCAATGCAATCGGGCGTGTCGTATGCTAGCAATCCTAATTTCTGCGAGCGTTCTAAATTTTTTTTTTTTTTTTCAAAACTTGATAGCTTGTTTTGCGCCCTGACGGCATGCACTCGTACACTGGCTTGTACTCGCAACGCTTTCATCATTGACCTCCATCACGTCGATCCACTGACTCTTCGTCCTCAAATTTTACAGCACGCAAACTAACCAACGGTGCAGGGATAAAGAGCTAGTGGAACTGAAACTTCGTTTTCTACGATCGCTCGTACGAAGAGCAGAATAATAAAAAGAAAAAAAGTCTTAGGCACGGTCGCGGAGAGCACGAGGAGTGAAACTCACGCGACTTCCGGTTAACCCACTTTTAGTGACGTAGCTCGATGCCTCCTTTCTGACCGCCCCGACACCTTGCGGTACACTGTTACGTCACAGTGCACGGCGGGAACTTTGAATTGGGCCTCGTATTTCTATTTTTTATAAAAAAAACTACGCAACTCTATAGTGAAACAATTTTTTTTTGTAATGTCCTGATATGCCATTGCAACGTTTAGCGTGAAAATAATTTTTTTTTTTTTGGCGTGTCAGAGGCCCTTTAAAGGGATACTGAACCATAGAATTTAGTGTCCATAATAAGTGGCGCACGTTCTTTCCACGAGCCAGCAGCCGCCGGTGTGCGCGAGCACACGCAACAAAAATGACGTCAAAGATCTCCATTCGCGGTTAAGATGGCAGTGAAATGCATGGGCTTCGGGCGAAAGGAGAATAAAGACAAGTTTTTCATCTATACAGTGGTGTCTAATGTAAAAGGTAAGCGATTAATTGGTCTAACAAGCATGTAGCTTTCACTTGTAGAGATGAAAAGCCTGTCTTTATTCTCCTTTGGCCTGAAGCCCATGCATTTCATTAACCTCAAGCGCGAATGGAGGTCTTTGACGTCATTTTCGTTGCGAGTGCTCGCGCACACCGGCGGCTGCTGGCTCGTGGAAAGAACGTGTGCCACTTATTATGGACACTAAATTCTATGGTTCAGTATCCCTTTAAGCGTCCTCCTGTAATGTTTGTTTATTTATTTATTTATTTACATTACAGAGGGGAGTGGCTGTTTAGAATAATTCGTAATTTAGCGTTATTGGTGATGGTGACGATGTCATCGAGAAGACCATTCCAGTCCACAATAGCTTCGGGTAGAAGCGAACGTTGAGGGACTGCTGAAGCGGTGTTGGGACGGGCGATCTCGAACGAATGATATAATCTTGCAGAAATATAGCTGGGTAGGCTGAGGAGAGAATTTCTTAATGGTTCAGGATAGTACATTTAATGAAGAAGGCAAAGTCGTCAGATTTTGGGACGAGTACAATGGATCACGAATGGTTAATTTCGATTTCATTGCGGTGACGCTAGTAAAGGAGAAGTGATCAGAACGTATAAATCAAGCAGCACGATTTTGAACAGAGGCGATCGCATTGGTTACAACAAATTAATGGGGGTGCCAGATAGTTGTAGCATACTCTAGTTTAAAGGGAACAAGCGCGACGTAACGATGGCGTTTAAGATCAGAAGGGGCAGACTTGAAATCGGGACGAATATAACCACGTGAACTGTCAGCTGATGGTTCTGTCTTGGGGCGACGTGAACATTGCAGGACATATCAGTGGGCAAATAAACGCCAATATATTTGCACTGGAAAGCAGCTTGAAGAGTAAGATCATTGAGCGTTAGTGTATTTAGTGGCCGGGAGGAGGAACGCGTGAAACAGAGGTGCATGCATTGGTTTATATCGAGAGGCATCTGCCGGGTTCGATCTCCATACATGCTGATCAAACCTAGCGCGCTGATTGAACACAAGCGCCACGTCACTATTCAAACAGGACGCTGTTTGGCTTCAGTCAATGCGTCTGGGAAACGCGCGTAAATCTGGCGGAACGCCATGCGTCACGTCACGGTGAAACGTCATGCTCAGTGTCACAGCGCGAACTGTTCTCTTTTTTCACGTTTGAACATTATAGCAGCACCGCCATTTGCCCAGCGCCTTCCGTAGACTGCAGCGATTGGCTCTCCTAAATGTTTGGAGGGAAAGCAGACGCTCCAGATTCCTTAGAGTGAAATATCGAGTGTGTTGAGGCGGGCGAGGGTGAGGAGGGGGTGAAGAAAGAGAGATAGATGAAAGCTGTATATGCGTTTTCTGCTATCAAATGTGACGCTGAAAACACTCGCGAACGATAATGAGAGGACGGCGACCTATACTCTTTACACAAAATAATGAGAGGGACAAAAAAACTTATCGATTTCACGCGAAAGCGTTTCACCTTCCAGGCGTCCGAGGAACGATCATTGACTCGAAACGGTGTCGTTTTTCCTTTTGGGTATACACAGGGCGCGGGCGCATTAGCGATTCAGCAACATCTCGGAGGGAACCGCGCGTGGTGCTAAGTTTCCCGATGAGCGGCTAACTTTAGGGCGAGACGTCCGATGATTCCCAAATCGTAAATTAAAAGCAGCAAAAAAAAAATGATGAAAAAAAAAAAGAAAATGTCGCTGTTATCGATTTCTCGTTTGGGAAATAATTAGCTCCGAGTAAATGTATAGTTTTCTTGTTTTTTAAATCTCTTTTTTCCAAACTGTTTTCTTTTTATGTGAGAAGAAAATCGATTTTAATTAGCGCTGAGAATAGATACACACGTAGAACACGGGCGAGCGAGTTTCGGAAAACGAAAACAGCCGACGGCGCGCTGCTTTTTTTATGTTCAATCATCAATGTATATTTATTTATTTTTTTTTATTTTGCGCGATGTCGACCCGATTTTTGTTTCGCGTGTAGGGAGGGCTGCCAACGTCTACAATATTCATATTCGCATTAAATTGTTTTATTTTTCAGTTCATAGATGACTTTAACGAAAATTGGAGTGCCGAGGTCATCGCCTCGCGATTATGGCTAGACAATGTAAACATCCAGTCAGACAAATTCAACTTGGCCAAGCAGCATTACTTCCACTCTGATCATCTCTCCAATGCAGTTACGCGGAATCGTCATCATGATAAACAGAACCGCGATTTTCATCATCATCATCATCAACTATTATTATTATTATTATTATTATTATTATTATTATTATTATTATTATTATTATTATTATTATTATTATTTCTAGTCCGCTTAAGAGAGTAATTTTAAACAAGCCAATACTTCTGCACGCTTCAGACTGTACTTCTTGTGAATGTGTGCCAGTAGACTACGTGAACACTACAAAATACTTAGGAATTTATTTTGACACTGATTTATCGTGGAACTCCCATCTTTCCTACATCATGAAGAAGCTGGGAGCAGCATCCTGCACCCTCTACAATATAAGAACATTTATCCCCATGTCAACCCGAAGACTCATTGTGCACGCACTCGTTTATAGTGTGCTGCGATATGGAATAACCTTGTTCGGGCAGTGCACAAACCTATTAGAAACTAAAGTGAATTCTCTCCTAAATGGCATCTTGCGTAGCGTGGCATGTGGCTCCAATATTCAAACATCCGACAACATCTTTGACGATCTCTCTTTACCATCCTTTCGAGCCCTATTTATGCATACCGTGATACTCCGACATTACTGGGATAATACCTTCAAGGTTCCCAACGTGGTTTGTCGTGACCTTCGGAAAGTGGCACCATATGCCACGCCGCGAATCAGTACTCATTTTGGGACATGCATTCGGAGTTATTATGTTCCAAACACCTTTAACAAACTCCCACCTGTGCTCAGTGACATCACTTCTCGTGGAAAGTTAAAAAGAAAACTGAAGACTGTGTGCTCCTCTATAGGATAATAGCGTCAACCTTCAAGACTTTTCGTAATGACTTTGTACTTTACAATTCGTCTTTAACGATATTTACCTTGTCGCGTCTCTGAATCTCTGTAACTTCTTTGTTCTGTGTTTTTTTTTGTGTGTTTTTTTTTATTGTTATGTGTGCTTTTGTAGATATTTTGTTGGGATCAGTCCTACAAGTCTTTAGGACTTTGACGGTCCCGAAATGATACTTTGAGGACGTTTAAGCACCTGCAATAAATTATTATTATTATTATTATTATTATTATTATTATTATTATTATTATTATTATTATTATTATTATTATTATTATTATTATTATTATTATTACACTACAAGCCCATTGTACAACATCTTGGCACTCTAAAATTGACAACATTTTGAAAGGAATTTTGCGAAGTGTAGCGTATAACTCAAGTTTTTCATCTAGTGAGGATTTTTTTAGAGATTTGCAGATGCTGAGATTACGTAGTTTGTATACTGAAACTGTTGTGCTACGCCACTTTTGGAGTGAAAGTTTTAAAACGCTTCATACACCATCGCGCCTCCTCAGAACGTCTCCTCGGTATGAAGTACAAAGATGTGTCACTAGATATGGAAAACGAATGCGGTTGTTTTACGTCTCAGATATTTTTAATACCCTTCCTGAAGACATTTTCAGCGTTACTGGCAAGGGAGAGTTGAAGAAGTAGCTCCGTCATTATGCTTGTGAAAGCTAATTATTGTGCTGTTGTCGTTTTGACTTGAATTAGGAGGCTGGTTGGTTGAAGCTAATGATCGGGTGTTTGCTTCAATGTGCGTTCTTCGTTTTGTTCTCGCTTATGCATTATTTTTTTTTTAATTTGACTAGAGAGGCTGGTTAGCCGAAGCCTTGTGTACGTGTTTGTTTATTTATGTGTTCTTTTTTTCGCCTATACGAATTTGCTGGGTTCAGTCCTACAAGCCATTGTCGGCTTAGACGGACCCGTCATTTGACATATCGAGAGCGTTGTGTGAATAAAAAGATTATTATTATTATTATTATTATTATTATTATTATTATTATTATTATTATTATTATTATTACTATTATTATTATTATTATTATTATTATTATTATTATTACTATTATTATTACTATTATTATTACTATTATTATTATTATTATTATCCGAGATTCAAAAGCAGTTTTTTTAATCTCGGAGCAACGCTGTTAAAACTTGGTCATTGATCAACGAATTGCGCGGTGTCTCCCCGCGCGTGCAAGGAAGCATTTTAAAAGACACCTTTGGTATTAACTCACTTGCTGCTGACAATCGTTTTAACGATTTCTTTGCTTCTTTTTCCGGAACAGTAAAAAAAAGCTCAATGTGTTCATCTATTCCTAACTCGAACTCTGCTTCCGCTTTTCTTCCTTACATGACAGCAAGCGACTTAGAATCTATAATACTGAGCCTCAAATTCAACAAATCACCTGGAATAGATAAAATACGCCTTAGTGATCTTCGAAGAAATTTCACTTACATTAAAGATACACTCCTTTTACTTTTCAACAATATAATCGAGACTGGTATCATACCTCGTGCATTAAAAACTGCTGTTGTCAAACCCCTATTTAAGGGAGGTCAGAGAAGTAAGGTAGAAAACTATCGCCCAATATCTATTTTGCCATGTCTGGCACAAATATTAGAAAAATATATTTATATGACGATGGCATCCTTTATTGATAAATATCAAATCATGTCTCTGAGTCAGTATGGCTTTATAGCTGGCCGAGGAACACAACCTCTCTTGGACACGTTTTCTGATGACTTAAATTATGGCTTTGAGAATAACTTGTACACTTGCGCATGCTTCCTTGACGTGTCAAAAGCGTTTGATACTGTTAATCACTCTATACTACTTAGCAAACTTCCAGCCATAGGATTCCGTGGACCTTTCTTGTCACTTTTAGAAAATTTTCTGTTTGGGCGCACACAGTTGGTTTCGGTGAACAATGTGCAAAGTTCCACAGTTAGTTTAAAAGCTGGCGTTCCGCAAGGGTCCGTTCTTTCTCCACTATTGTTTAACATCTATGTCAACGACTTACATAGCGTGGTTTCAAACTGCATTATTTACCAATATGCAGATGACACCCTTTTATTAACACGTAATACTTCCTACCCAGAAGCGCTGCAGATGCTCCAACAATCCTCCAACGAAGTCATGGACTGGTTTTCTCGTAACTTGATCTCTATAAATGTGTCAAAAACAAAACTCGTCTGCTTTCGTAATCCCTTGAAAGTAGTGTCCTTAAATATTCCTTTTTTGCTACACACATCAAACTGTAGCTCGTGTCACTGTGCTGAAGTGCCGTATTCCGACTCTGTAAAATACCTTGGTATACACTTCGATTCCGACCTTTCGTGGAATTCTCATCTAACGAAAATATGTTCGAAGTTGAGAAGCGTTTCTTGTCTGCTTTATAACATCAAAACTTTCATGCCCCTCGGCTTACGCAAACGCGTTGCTTATTCGTTAGCCTATAGTCACCTGCGCTATGGTATAACTGTTTTCGGTTCATGCTCGAATTTATGGCAAACGAAAATAGACAATATCTTAAAGGGGATTTTGAAAAACGTGTGGTATAACCTCAATTGTTCTCATTTAGACCTTTTTGAGACACTGTCAATGCCGAACTTTAGATCTCTTTTTTTAGAAACAGTTGTGATCAATCACTACTGGTCTGACGACTTTAAATCTCCTCGTCCCGTCTCACGTCAACTATGGAACGTTTCGAAATATCTCGTTCCGAAATGTTACACACGGTATGGCAAAATTATGCGTTCATTTTACGTTCCACACATTTTTAATCAATTACCAGCAGATCTCTGGGACCTTACGTCAAAGAAAAAACTAAAAAAAGCGCCTCCGCAATATGCATATACTAAAAGAAAAAGTATAACTGTCTTTATTTTCACATTTCTGTGGTGTATGTTTGTGCGACTTCGATAGACTCATCACCTGGAAGTTCTGTCCCTCATATGTTTGTGTCGATCTTTGAATGTGCTGTGAACAGACGTGCCGTGTGAGTGTGGCCTTTTTTGTTCACTCTGCTAGACTCCTCATCCCGAAGTTCTGTGCCTCAAATTTTTGTGTCGATTTTCTTTCAATGTCCTGTGACCAGACGGACAAACCAATTTTAACTCTTTTCTCCTGTCTCTGTATGCATAACATCAAAGATTTTTTTCTTCTAATAATTTATATTGACCAGTACTGCTGAAGTGAACATTTGCTGTGGTCTTCTAGTGTCTTCACTTTTTTTTTTGTTTTTTTTTTCTCTGACCGACTATGTTACCAATTCTACCTAAAAGGGTTCAGTCACACAAGCCCATGTCGGCTTTGACGAACCTGACTGCTTTGTCATGAGTATAGTCCTCGAAAATAAATGTATTATTATTATTATTATTATTATTATTATTATTATTATTATTATTATTATTATTATTATTATTATTATTATTATTATTATTATTATTATTATTATTATTATCACGACATGTTGCTAGCAAAGCTGTCAAAGCTTGATGTCCACAGTTCGTTAGCCTTATTGCTCAAAAGTTACTTGCATGATAGATGTGTTTTGGTAATTGGTCTGCTGCTGATCAGGCTACGACGGGTATACCTTAAGGTTCCGTTCTCGGCCCCCTTCTGTTTTCAGTTTTTGCGAATGATGTTTCCCCTGTGATCCGTCACTCCACCTTTCGACAATATGCAGATGACATTAAGATGTTTATAGAGGTACGAGACGAACGCGACTGTGTATTGCTACAAAATGATCGATGCTTTCGAAAACTGGTGCAATCAGAATGCCCTAAAACTAAAGTCATGTCCTGCACTCGAAAGACACATAATATTATATTCTCTTATGACATTCAGTCAGTTCTTTTGGCACGTGTGAATGAAATCAAAGCCCTTGGAGTTGTATTTGATAGTACATTACGCTTTTCGAGTCATGTTGACCACATTGTGAGCTCAGCTTTACGCACGCTTGGTATTACGTACCGCATTACTAAAGAGTTTAATAACCCTAGTACTTTTGTCACACTGTACAGTGCTTTATGTCGACCACACGTCGAGTATGCCTCTGTTGTATGGAATGGAATCTGCGCGACAAACTCGGCTAAGATCGAACGTGTTCAGAATAAGTTTTTATGTATCTACAGACATCGTTTCTCGTCGCGCAATGCGTCTACCTCAAACGATGATCCAGCAGTCCCAGTCCAACATAGCTTGGCATTGCCCACCCTGCGGCGTAGGAGAGAACATGCCGATATCCTATTTCTGTACAAACTTATTCACGGCATCACTGGCTGCACATCATTGATCTCAGATGTACGTTGGAAAATTCCCGTAAAAACTACACGGCAAAATGCATCCTTCTACAATGCTCGCATAACTAATCTTCACGACCCCGTGTCAAGAATTGGGCACACCTACAATTCCTCTTTTACAGACACTATTGATATATTTAAAAATAACACACCGGAGTTCATCAGAGCGCTAAAGCTCCTCACCTAAATTTTGCTTACCATTTTTTGCGCTTGATTAAGTTGCTCAGAACCAAGTTTTATACTCTCGCTTTCCTTTTCTTTCGCTATCGTGGTGGTATAGCGTAGCGAGTTTATGTGGCATATGTGATCTTTTTTAAGTGTTTTTATTGCTTACTGTTTGTTTGTTGTGTGTAGTGTTATGTTTTTCATGTTTCCTGAGTGCACCTGTACCAAGACCGCAAGGTTGTTCCTGGGCGCTTCAATAAAAACCATTGATTGATTGATTGATTGATTGATTGATTGATTTATTGATTATTATTATTATTATTATTATTATTATTATTATTATTATTATTACAAAAGTGAACAGCGTTTTGAAATGTATTTTGAGAAGTGTGGCCTACGAATCTGTTTATGCAGACAGCGCAAATATTTTTAACGATCTGGGCATGCCGGACTTGAATTCGTTATTGCGACAAACAGTAGTACTTAGATATTTTTGGACGGATAACTTCAAGGTTCCACATGAACCGTCTCGCAACCTTAGACAGGCTGCCCGTTTTGAACGCCCAAGATGTTTTACGAGGTACGGGGTGGGAACTCGTGGTTATTATGTCCCCGATATTTTCAAAAAACTTTCTGAATGTATATTTTCGTTAGACTCTAAAAAGGACTTAAAAACGCGGCTTCTAACTTTTTCTTCTGAAACACTGTAGTTGTTTTTCTTTTCTTTTTTTCGGGGTTTGTAAAAGCCCTCGAATTGTTGTTTTGCGTGTGTATTTTGTCTTTGATATTGTTCATCTATCTATACACCAACTCATGTTTACAAACAAACCGGAGCGCCCCTAGCGGACGCCACCGGCGCCGCGCATGCGCGATGGGGGTGTGGGCAAGAAGCTCGTCGTCGCCCATAAACAAACCATTGAAATGCGATGTTGTCGGCGTCGGTGTGAGTCCCCCTGCCCTTTTTCGCGTTCGAATTGTTAATTCTACGTCTTCCTGGCGATGTCTGACTATCTCGAGCGGCGTCAGCGAAATTACCGAGGCTCGTTACACCACAAAACTTCGCGTGAATAATGTGACATGTGGCGATTCATTCAACTTGGACGCCGCAGTATGTACGCTAAAGCATGATGAGATTTCGCTCGAAAGTTTCAGTCGCGACGCCGCTCGGGCTGCAAAAGCGTGAACCGTAGCTAAAATGGTCAACGTCGATACTGAAAATCGCAAGCACAATCGGATGAAGTGAATTAGGCATAACAAATCGGTGATGGTTACTGGTAACAATGATCAACTGTATCTACTGTTTACATCGAGCCTGCTTACCAACCTTCAAATTTAAGTCTTATGGGGCCTGCACTTACTTCTTATCACAAGTACCGGGCCAACATTTGGTCTACGGGCCGGCGTTGTCTTATACCCGTGCCACACGGGCAACTCGAATGTCATTTACAACGAATGACATTTGAGCGGACGGCCAATCAGCGCGCGACACTCCGGGCGTGGCGCATTCCACGCGCGACAGATTGCGAGCTGATTCGCCTGATCACGCAAATGTCATTCGTTGTAAATGGCATTCGAGTTGCCCGTGTGGCACGGGTATTAGAGAGCAGACGAGAAGCAGAAACGTTTGAAAGAGCAGACGACAGTTCGAACTATCAGGCGGCCGTTTGAACTTGACGACGCACTGAACGTAGTCCGCAGGTGGTCCGCACAACTTGACGGTTTTCTGGCGTTCATGTTGGAACAAAACAAATGAATCTGATGACCACAAGTATCCGTGAATTCAATCCAAAGTGCTTCCCGCCCAAGCAATTGTTGTCCGACGGCGTCTGCTTTTCCCTTTTGACGGCACATATCCAGATTCTCGGACGAACCGAGGCACGTGAAAACCAAACCTTTCTCGACTCTTTTGGTGCAGACCCAGTCGCGGCGTTTTGACGAGAAGGCAGGTTTTCGTCTGGTTCCTTTCAAAACAACGCAGGAATACACGTCTGGCATGGGGACTTCTGCCAACAGCCCCAGACCGGAAGTGCGACCGACGCGCCACCACCGCGCCGTGACGTCACAGAGTTGAGTTCGTGTATAGCTTACAGACATGTACGTAACGCGTTACAAGTAACGAGTTACTTCAACCTAGTTACTATTTTCGGTAACGGGTAACGTATTTAGTTACTTCTTTAGAAAAGGAATGAGTAACGTACTTAGTTACTTTTAAAGCCAAGTAACGAGTAACGGTATCTCGTTACTTTTGAGGAGTAACGTGTACAACGCCGCTTAAACGGCCTTGTCTTTATTCTAACCTGAGTATGCGTCTATTGCGAGAACGGTAGGAGGGCAACCCGAAAAACAACTAAACAGTATGACAGTACAGCAACGTATATCGCTGAACACGTCAGTCAAACAGTTCGACTAACGTGTCCAGCGATAAACGTTGCTGTACTGAACTCTGCTTCTGGGAATGTCCTTCACCCAGCAAACACAATAAGGTTCGTTGGTTGAACCTTCTACACTCTAAAAAAAGTCCGTGGGTTTTCTTTCCCGCAGAACACGCGGACAGCCAATCACTGCTGTTAGCGGAATCAGCTCAGCGAATAACAATGCCGAAACATATGTTTAGACCAAAAAGCGAAGTCTGCGATGTAGCATTAAGCAATGCAAAACGTCACGCTTGCATTGCTTGATGCTACATCGCAGACGTCGCTTTTTGGTCTAAACATATGTTTCGGCATTGTCATTCGCTGAGCTGATTCCGCAAACGGCAGTGATTGGCTGTCCGCTTGTTCTGCGGGAAAGAAGACGCACGGGCTTTTTTTAGAGTGTAGGACCGAGTACGGACCGAATGTAAACCCGGAGGTTGCCACCGCGGGAGGGCACATAATCCATCGTCAACTTCGAACTTTAGAAGCAGAGTGAACACACGAGAGAGGGGAATCCCAGATCCACCAGCTCTTTATGAAGAGGGGAGACATAACTGATGAAAACTTCCAGAGGCAAAAGAAAGCAAAAGACAATTAAACAAAAACAGTTGTGTATTTAACTGTCAAAGTAACTTGAAAAGTAACTCGTTCCTTTTGAGGCAACTCACGCGTTCCTTTTGAGAATCGGTAACGAGTAACGTACTTAATTACTTCTTGAGCGAGTAACGAGTAACGGTATTTAGTTACTTTTTTTGGGTAACGTGTACATGTCTGATAGCTTACTTTTGCGACTTGCCGGGTCTCCGTCACACAAGCCATTATAGGCTTTGACGGACCCGTTTAAACCTTTGTACTATGAGATGGCAATAAAGATTATTATTATTATTGACTTGATGTTGTATATAAGTCCAAGTACTCATTTCGTTGTGTGTGTAACCTGTGAAACAACTTTAAATTGTGTTTAGCTGTCTCGTATTCGCGCCTGAGAACAATCAGTCTCATCACTACTACGGCGTTAGTCGCACAAGCCAACCCTGGCTTCGACTGACCCGCCTCTTACGTGCTGACGAAAGAACAAGCTGAATAAATTATTATTATTATTATTATTATTATTATTATTATTATTATTATTATTATTATTATTATTATATTCTCTATAGTGCATTACATTTCTGCATTGTTTGTGTTTTATGTATTAAGTGTCCACCATGCAGTGTGCCATCAGCAAGACTTCAGGGTTGATCCTGGGCAATGGATAAGAAAGACTGATTAATTGATTAAATTATTATTATTATTATTATTATTATTATTATTATTATTATTATTATTATTATTATTATTATTATTATTATTATTATAAAATGATATTGCAACTTGACCTTGGGGATATAAAATAACATCAACCTCTCATTCTAAAAAGAAACCGTGCGTCTACTTTCCCGCACAACACTTGGAGAGCAAATCACCGCAACTTAGGAGGCAGCTCAGCGAATGACGATGCCGAAACGTATGTTTAGACCAAAAAACCCAGTCTGAGTTGTGACATTAATGCGCTCGCATCGCCTAATGTCACAACTCAGACTGCGTTTTTTTATCTAAACATATGTTTCGGCATCGTCATTCGTTGAGCTGCCTCCGTAAGTTGTGGTGATTGCCTCTCCGTGTGTTGTGCGGAAAAGTAGACGCAGGGGATTTTTTTTTTTTTTTTTTTAATGGTAAAATACAAAGTTTTTTTCTTTTTTAAGCTTTACAGATTTGTTTTAAAAAAGTCGTGAAAGCGACACTTATGCGGCTTGTGCAGGTGAGTTCTGCGGCCAGTGGGACAGAGAATACGGGGCTAATCGTAAGGATCAGTTGGCAAATTAAATAAAATTTGTTAATCAACTTTTTAATAAGTGAAAATAGACATGTGGTTCCAATTAGAACCTTGCAGAGCGTCATCCAAAACCATTATATCAATAATTTTTAGAAATATTTTAAGCGCGTGGGAAGAAGTGCGTTAACGTTACCACTTGTGGAGCAGGTACAAGGCTGGGCCTCTGATAGGAGACGGAAACATCGCGCGGGCACCTTATCGCTCCGCTCGTGCTGGACGAATATAGTACCATTAGCGCACTCCTGCGCTTCTCACGAGCTCAATATCTTTCTGAAAATTACTGATTTATTGGTTTTCAATGACCCTCTGCAAGTTTCTAATTGGAACCACATGTCTATTTTCACTTATTAAAAAGTTGATTAACAAATCTCACTTAATCAGCCGACTGATCGTTACGATTAACCCCCTACACTACGTCGTCCTGGCCGTATAACTCGCCTGCACAAGCCACATAAATGTGGCTTCCACAACTTTCTTTAAACAAATCTGTAAAGCTTAAAAATAGACACCCTGTATAAACTCCGTTTATTTCTCCGGAGAAAAAAAAGATGGGGGAGGGTGTAAGGACGTATTAAACGGGAAAAGAGGTTTAATGCCTATGCGAGTTATTGTCCACCTGCTTATAAAGGCCCATTCACACTCTTGCGACCTCTTAAACCTGGGTTCCTTAAAACTTCTTAAACCAGAGGACACACTGGCGCCATCTATTGGGTAGCAGTGTAAACTCGGCGGTCCGGCATATTTTTTATTTCTCTCGCGCATTATCCTTTCTTTCTTGGCTCGAAAAACTTTTGTCAATGTTATAAACGAGCCTTTCTATGGATATTACGCACATTTGACCTCGGAAATCCCGCAAAACCTTCGCTCTTGTGAAATGCAGTTCCAGGGTCACCGCATAGATGGCGCCACAATGCCAGAGTGTTCCCTTGTTCTAAAAAAATTTAAGAAGTTTTAAGAGATCGCGTCTCTCTCAGTCGTACTCGGTCGCAAGAGTGTGAACGGGCCTTAAGAGACACTCGTATAGGCCAAGGAGAGAGGGAGAAAAAAGTGTGAATGGAGACGGTAATAGTATCGGTGGAATGTTGTCAATAAAAACACGAGGAAACAAAAAAGGGGAAAAGCAGCACACTGCCAGCGTGGTTCAAAAGGGATATTCATTGCAAACCGGGGAGATGTGAACATCCTATGAACGCTGACATCGCCAAGTAGCCTCGGCCCTTGAGGGCGGTCACCTCCGAACATCATCTCCCGATATACCGAGGAACCGAGACACCCACTTTCTACACCCCCACCCTACAAGCGAGGGGTTAAAGGGTGGCCTACATCGCAGCGCATAAAATCAAACGTAACTCGGCACTAATGCCGCGCTCTATCAGCGCTGTATCACTGACTGATTTAACGCGAAGTCAACGCTGCGTCAGCAAGACCAGTGCTATTTCGAGCGCCGACTCTTAGCGCTGAGGTAGCGCTACGGTGTACCTGCGATCGGGCCTTTGAAAGTGAGGTCATGTATCACTGGGTGTTCACCGCAATACTCGTTGTCACCCACACTTTCCCGGGAGACACCGACTGATGAGTGCTCCATTTTCTCTCTCAACATCTCGAAAGACCCGTAGCAACCTTGGTGCTGGAACATGTCTCGCCACAAATCTATGGGGATCGCGCGTCCCACTTCGCGCTCCCCTACTGACAAACAACGCTATTTTCCAAGTTGATATCAGATTCAAATTTTGAAACATATCAAAGAGCCCGTTCCTATCTCCCCCTTTTTCTTTTTCTTTTTTCTTCGCCTTTCCGCGACTTCGTTTACTCCCTTTCTTACCTATTCCTTCCCACATATTAAACAAGTAAAAATACATCGACGAGACCAAACGTAACGTGACATTTCCGTCAAGCGATGATTCTCAGCGGAAGAGGCGTAGCAGAGCCTGGGCGGGCATAAAATATAACAAAAAAGAGGGAGGAGGGAGGGAACGGACGCGAGCAAGGGAGAAAGCGATAAGGGGAGAGGGGGGAAGGGGTGCAATGGATGAAGTGAAACAAAGAAATACGCGGGACAAAATGAGCGACCATCAGGTTTTTTTAGCGCCACTGGCCGACTCGCCGGAGAAAGCATCGTCAAAGCGTACGACTGCGATACCAATTCGCCCATTCGTTTGATTGATAGTCATCCAAAACGTGGGTGCCGCCGATAAGAGCCACCACCGTTGCGCGTGTGTGCGCACCGCCGAGATGTAAACGAGGCTCGGAAACAAAACCAAAACAGAATAAAAAAATAAAAATAAAAGAAGGGATTGGCTCTTGGTGGCACCGCTACCCAAACCGAAACGTGCGAAATCAGCGCCGCACGCAATTCCACAATCTTCGGCTGGATTGCCGGACTATCCCTTGTTGCGTCTTCAATTGTGCTCGCGAAATCCAGCGAGGATTTTTGTTTTGATTTTGTGCTTGTTTCTTCGATGCGAACCATCATGACACAGGATCTCAAGTTTATCGCAACTCGCTCGTCGGCAATATACCCATTCATTAAATTGTTTGGCTGTTTCGTCCTTTGATTTTTAGAGTTTATCGTACGATCTCTCATCGTGTAAGTTCTCGCGATTTCTAGGTGTATGCGCGTATATAGTTGGATGCATTCATTATTCATTGCGTATAGATGTTAATATTGTCGTTCATACTATCTCATACTATATATCTATTCCTTGAGTTTGAAGTAGCAAGTCTCAGGAAATAGGAACAGGTTCCTCGCTTCATCCAATCAAATTTAATCGACAAATTAGAGGCGTGCGGAGGGTTTGCTACGCACGTAATAATGCAGCTGCAAGCACTGCAGTCGGTTGCAACCGAAAAAGTCCGCACCGAAACGTCCTACACCGAAACGCCCTACACCGAAAAGTCCTAGACGCTAAGAGGGCCCATCGTACGCTTCCCTGAAACTCCCTAGCAGGCACGTAGCCAGGATTTTGTTTCGGGGGGGGGGGGGGGGGGGGGGGGGGGGGGCCCGCCCATGACAAAATGATGTATGAGGGGGAGGGGGGAGAGGAGGTCTCAACAAAATGGAACATTTCGGGGGGGGGGCGGGCCCCATGGGCCCCCCCCCCCCCCCCCCCCGTGGATACGTGCCTGCTCCCTAGTGTCTGCAGACTGCCTTTTTGGTGCGAAGTACTAGCAGTGTAACTGAGGCTTCATACACTGGCTGCTCGTCTTCTCGCGTGGCCTGTTTTTCTTTCGTAAAATCGTCGCCTGCCAGGAAAAGGCTTATGCGGTTGCTCCGCGAAATTTGCGGATCACAACGCAACTGCACTAATTCTGCAAATCAAATACACGATCCGAGGTGACCGCACACGCAATTTAGAAGCCGTATTGTAGGAAACGAAAACAGCCTACTACGAGTATACGTTGTTGTTTTTCCGCTAAATTCGACGTAGCTTATTAATTTGTTTCACTTCAGCCTTGAGACAATCAAAAATTGCCTCGGAGCCGAGGCAAAAGTCGACAGTATAGAAGTCACTCGAATAAGCCCATTACAAATCTCAAATGACACCGACTATAAGACACTGACTAAGGCGATAGTATAAAAGTAACCGGACTGAGGCCATAACGAATCTCAAATGATGAGACAGACTAAGAAGCGGGTAATTCTCCCGCCCACCAGCGAGAACGCGGTGAAGCCGTCATCTCACAATAAATGGTTCCAACCGCCATTGACGCGATGATCTGATGATGAAGCGTGGCCAAAAGTGCGCACAAAGACGACAAACGCCATGATGGTGCACTTTTGGCACAACTTTGTGTACGATGGCTTCGGTCGATCTTAACAGAAAGTTTCAGTTTTGCGTATATATTAACAGTAAATGCCAGCGCTGCGCGTTTGCGTTAGTATGGCGCGTTCCACGTGGCGCACGCGCGTCGTCGCCACGAGCATAGCCTTATCTATACTAACAAAGCCTGGCAGTTCGACGACGGAGCTTCGACGGAGCCATAGGGTGTCCGGTCGAAGATTCTGAGCGCGAGGATCAGGTAGGACAAAGTATCACAGAGCCATTTCTCGGGAAACCTGAACGTCAGCGCACAGCTCTTGCAGCGGCGAGAACCTGAAACACACTTTTGGGCCCTCTCGTCTCGCCGTAGCGCCTCGCGGCGGCGGCGAGACGCTGCGTTTCGGCGTCTGGCCGCAGCGAGGCGCCAGCCACGTGGCTCTCCTCTCATCCGTTGTCTGCCGCTGCACCTTTTCCATTTTGTCGGCCGCTTCTCTTGGCGATCTGCCAGGCCATTATATAAGAAACTATGCCACGAGCCAATCTAAGACCGCATTGGGCTCCGCGCCCGCGGACTGTAGGACGCGTAACGCTAACGCAAACGCACAGTGCTCGCGATCGCTCGTGTACGCCAGAACTCACGAATGGGGGACCCTAGTGCGGGCCCCATTCTTTGCGGGTGTGTAAGGAGCAAACAGTTGCGAGCGCAAACACTTTTGTATTCCCAGATGCCTCCGTTTCACAGACATACATGATACATTGGCCGGGCATGCCGATGGTAATCTCACGCGAGTTTTGCTCCTATACTCTATTATATTTTACACGGTACTGAAAACTAGTACTTTCATCGAGCAATGAAAGGCTTTGGCGTAGAGTAGCCGCAGTAGCATTAACGTTGCTGCTATGGATGCTGAAAGGCGCCGGCGATGTGTCCAGTATATACAGCAGTTATCGGAATTGTAGGAAGTTCTGCTAAAACTCCCCTAATCACTACAATGGATCCCGCCACTGCGGATCGCGTCGCCAATACACGGCATGTCTGCGTGTGCCTTGCGTTTGCGCTTAGAGCAAACGCTAGAACATTAAGAAAAACAAAATCGAGTATTCCATTTAAAAGAAAAAAAAAAACACAACGGGGTTCTAAAAACGAAAAAAAAATATTATTTTTTTTTATGGTACTATACAGTTGGGGCCATATATGCGTTACGGCTGTCACGAGCGCGGCAACATCACAAAGCCAACATTCTGGACCCTTCATTATAAACGCGGCACTATCATAAGGCCCTCGTTTAGACGCACAAAACACACAACATAATACTTGCCCAGAGAAATCGTATCTCCGCCGCTAAGCGCAGAGAGCCCTGCACGGGAATATATTATACGACAATATAGTATACAGCGGCTCGTTGTTTTCGCACGAACCCTGCAATTACGAGGACGTTCTCAAAGTTGTTCAATACTGCGCTCGACGGGTCCCAGACAGCAACAGCGCTCCCCAAAATATCGGAAAGACGAGGAGGAACCAATTTTCCGCGCGCGACGTCGTATAGGACCGCGTGCATCCAGGCTTTGGTTATTATTATGTTTGTTTTTACGTCAGCCTCATAATTCGGTATCCCCTCCTTTTTCCTTACTCTTATCAGCTTAGGCATAATAGAGGCTGAGAAGAAGAGAGAGAGAAAAAAAAAGTGGGGAAATCTTGGAGCCTTAAAAGAAGAACCCCCCAAAAAAATGTATCGTAGACGTTTGAAGAAGAAAAGAGGAGTGGTGCGCGTATGCGTGCCAGCCTCGAGTAGGGAGTGAAATAAAAACGGAACGCAAAAATCAAAATTCGACCTTGAATTTGAACAGTCGGAGAAGGGCACCTCCTCGTTGCGTAGATTTCGTTCTCTGGCGTTTTTTTTTTATGTTCGTAATATATATTTCGGAGTGTACCGTCTAACCCACTGGTCCAGAATACAAGCTCCCTCACACGCGTCAACAAAAGAAAAAAAAACGTATTAAATATTTTTTGTTCGTGATGCGGAGAAAGCGTAGAAAAAGAAAGAAAGCGGTACAAAATATAAGTAGCACAAATTAAAAAAAAAAAGTCTCACGAAACAGGTAAACTTTCTCCTCGGCGTTTATCGTGCACTTCCCTTCCCTTTCCTCCCTTTTCTTTTTTTCTTTACGATTTCTCCTTTATTTATATTTCTGTAGAGAACGGTACAGGAAAGGAGGGAGGCAATTTTACATAAGCCTTTGTGACTCAAACCTGCGCGATTTGAAGGTCAAGAAGACGAGAGTACAGAAAAACGAGGACCATAAAAGCACGCGTATACGCGCTTTTATGGGTCTTGGAGGACAAAAACTAAAGCATTGGCAAAAAGAGAAACACGCGGACCGCTTATGTGCGTCGAGAGGTGAACGGAAAACAAATAAAGCGCGAAGGTCTCTAAGAACGGAAGCTGGGGAAACCGTGGTAAGTAAAGCGCGGTGGTGGCCACCTCGTCAATACGCGCTTCCTCCAAACGAGGGTACATTCGACATGATGTCCTTTTAAAGGGGCAATGCAACAATGTTTGTACTTTGCGCAAATACCGCTTAGAACGGATCCCTGACGTTAATGACCTATGAAACATGCACGCGTTCGTTTTTCACCCCACGCGATAGAAGTCCCAGAAAAAAAATTAAAGGAAAACGAGCAGCGTTCATCCCCTCAACTCGCAGCCGGAACAAGCGGCCACGTGATCTGGAGCCGATTATATGCCGACAATGTTGATCATAGCCACGCGCTGGGGTTGGCAAAGCGCAGGACACGCGCTGAGTTCCAGACATTGTTATGGCTCGGCTATTGTCGTCGTTGCAGCGATTGGACACGGGCCACTACCCGAATGCTTCTCGAGCTAGTAATTATCGCGAGCCCAAATTGAGTGTCCACGCAATGCTCGGGTCCAATCTATGAACAGCATTCAAATATCGTCATACGGGTGTACTGCGATCCCCACTTTACGTCATCAAACTTTGCAAAGGAGAAATTGAATGAAAATGATCGCTTTTATCTCTGAAATAACACCGCAACAAAGGGGTTTCTTGGCCAGTGGCGTTGCGTGCGAGTAACCTTGAGTCCCACTAGTGCCAGTGAGCGCGTGTAAAGTGAAAAACATTCCAATTGAATATCGTTTAAGGAGAACAGCTCACGCTGGCTCGCTTCAAGGAAACACGCGCAGCTCATTTGAAAATGGTCTCGATGAGGTGCATCCCTACTTTCAAATTATTAACGTTTAGTTAGTAAATTTAAAGGAATGGTGTCCATTAAAACACAATCTGGGCATCACTGCAAACCATTAAATCATCGCATTTTATATCTAAAAAAATATAAGGCACGCGCAGCATATTACATCGTTCCAAGAAAACACTCCTTTTGGACGTGTTTTTAAGATTCAGTCTCTGCCAAAGCTCATCTCCGCGCCAGCGGCCCCGGTCCCCACTCTCATTCTTCGGTGTCATCTCGATTCGGCTGAGGTGTCCATTCGGCTGAAGCCCCAATTCGGCTTAAAGTTTCGATTGGGCTGGACACTCCAATTCGGCTGGATACCAAGTTTGGCTTAAAGTTTTCATTCGGCTGGACGCTTCAATTCGGCTGTATATCCAGTTCGGCTTAAACTTTCAATTTGCCTGGACGCTCCAATGCGGCTGGGTATCCAGTTCGGCTGGATGGTTCCATTCGGCACGACGTACTCAATTAGGCTTAATTCTCGGCCCAGCTGAAGCACCTCAATCTGGCAATGGCTGGCTGGAGTCGCCCTCATTTGCCTTGGGAGATTGAAGTTTCTAATCAATACATTTCTGCAAGCTAGTCGAACTGCCCGTGTTCATTTACCATTTCTGTTTGTGTTATTTTTCTTGAGCTAATGTGCACACACTAAGTCTATGTTTCAAAGTGAAATGGTTTACTACGCCTTGCCTACAGACTGATTTACGATCGTCTGAGCTTCGCTTCTTTGAGTGTTGACCACCATCTTTATGAAAGAGAGGAAGTCCAAGCAGTTCCACTTGTCCAACAACTGAGGTGGAGAAAACAGATACAACCATCAGGCGCACGACGAAGCAGTATAGTAAGGTTTTATTTTTTATCTGATATTTTAATGGGGCCAAGAGGCACATCATTGCAGAAAAGTCACAATAAACGAGGGATCATAATCAAAGATAATAAGCAGTTTCTCACTTAATAATATATCCAATTGCAAAATTAGTTGTCCTTCTTCATCTCATTTGCGTTTATCCAGCCATGGGTACATTGTTAGGTGAACCGCAGAATTAGTGGCCTTCTTTTCCAAGCCCAAGCCTCGGCTGAAGGCGAAGCTTTTTGTCACGCTTGGTGACTTAGAGGAACACCTGGTTCTCGATGTGAACCCCATACTTTATTCAACAGTGTATTGGCTAAATCAGACTGGTTTCGGACGCTTATTCCAAAAAGAAACAAAAATTAGTTCCGTGCTTCACAGAACAGGTCTGTAAGATGATCAAGGTTGGGAAAACGGTGCTGATGACTCTTAGGTGCTCATGCTACAGTTCAGGCACGTAGCCAGGATTTTGTTTCGGGGGGGGGGGGGGGGGGGGGGGCCCGCCCATGACAAAATGCTGTATGAGGGGGAGGGGGAGAGGAGGTCCCAGCAAAATGAAAAATTTGGGGGGGGGGGGAGCCCGGGCTCCATGGGCCCCCCCCCCCTTCCTGGATACGTGCCTGCTACAGTTTCCGTCTGTGAGAAGATACGTTCACTGTTTTAATGACATTGAAGATGTCGTTCAAACACACAAAGCACAATAAAACACAGATTCATTGATTTATCTTCAGTTTCGTACAAACAGCGAACGTATCTTCTCACAGACGTTGACTGTGGCATGAGCACCTAAGAGTCATCAGCATCGTTGACCCAACATTGATCATCTTACAGACGTGTTCTCTCAAGCAAGGAACTAAGTTTTGTTTCTTTTTTGAATAAGCGTCCGAAACAAGTTGGATTTATCGAGTACGCTGTTACATAAAGTCTGGGGTTCACTACGAGAACCAGCTGTTCCTGTAAGTCACCAAGCGTGACAAAAAGCTTCGCCTTAAGCCTAGACTTGTTCTTGTAAAAGAAGGCCACTTATTCCGCTGTTCACCTAACAATGTACCCATGGCTGGATAAACGCAGCTGAGATGAAGAAGGGCAACTAATTTTGCAATTGGAAATAATATTGTGTGGGAAACTGCATACACTCTTTGATTGTGATCCCTCTCTTATTGTGACGTTTGTGCAATGATGTGCCTCTTGGCCCCATTAAAAGTAACCAATCAAAAGGAAACCTTACTATAATGCTTTGTCATGCCACTGATGGTTGCATCTGTTTTCACCACCTCAGTTGTTGGACAAGTGGAACTGCTGGGACTTCCTCTCTTTGATGCGGATGGTGGTCAACACTGAAAGAAGCGAAGGTCGGACGTTGGTGAATTAGTCTGTAGGAAAGGTAATAGACCAATTCACTTTGAAACATGAACTTGGTGTGTGCACATCAGCTCAAGAAGAAATAACACAACACAAATGGTAAATGAACATGGGCAGTTCGACTAGCTTGCAGAAATGTATTGATTTGAAACTTCAGTCTCTCAAGGCAAATGAGGGCTACTAAAGTCAGAAAATGCCAGATTGAGGTGCTTCAGCTGGACGGAGAATTCAGCCGAATTGAGAACGTCGAGCCGAATTGAAACATCCAGCCGAACTCGGTACCCAGCCGAATTGGAGCGGTCAGCCAAATTGAAACTTTAAGCCGAACTGGATATACAGCCGAATTGAAGCGTCCAGCCGAATTGAAACTTTAAGTCGAATTGGTTATCCAGCCGAATTGGAGCGCCCAGCCGAATCGAAACTTTAAGCCGAATTCACCCGTCGGCCGAATGGATACTTTAGCCGGATTGGTACGTAAGCTTCTCATTCAGGGCACTAACCCAAGTGCTATAATGTTCAGTGCTCGTCATAGAAAGGCCAATAAAAAATATAAAAAAGCCGCTGTTGTGTTTGCGTTACAGTGTCGCGCAGTATACCAACAAAAACTTCACATCAAATATATAGGCGTGCGTTTATTAATAGTTAATTCATCAGCCTCCTAGCCGTGACTTCTTAAATGAATGCCCTCGCAATTGCGAGATTCCAAAGAGCCACCAGTCAGGGCAGGCACGGAGCCAGGGAGGGGGGGGGGGGCATGGGGCCCGCACCCCCCCCCCCCCCCGAAATCTTCCATTTTGATGGGTCTTCCTCTCCCCCCTCCCCCTCATACAGCATTTTGTCATGGGCACCCCCCCCCCCCCCCCGAAACAAAATCCTGGCTACGTGCCTGAGTCAGGGCATGCATTTGCCGTTGTTCTATTGTGTCATTCTGTTCAGAATCGTCGTTCCTACACTTCCCTTCACCAGATCTAAAGGCACAGTCAAAGGCTATAGAAGACATACAAACACGGAACGCGTGAGCTAAAAGCGCAAGGACACACGGTACATTCATTGCACTCGGCTGGTTTAGCCTTTTCATCGACCAACACTACTGTGTATAAACGAGAGCCGGCATTCGCCCAAACCGGGTATGGGCCGTGCGCGTGCGCAGAAACAAGATTCCCCGCGAAATTAAGCATCTGCGCATGCGCAGTTTCGACAGCAGCGCCACCACAGGGGCGTGACGTCAGAGAGTCGAGTTAGTCTATAGCCGACGCAAAACAAAATGACAATTACGCCGCGACGATTCCCCCCTTTAGGGAGCTCTTTAATTGCACTCAGACTCAATGTATGATGAAGTGTACAGCACCATTAATTTTAGCTGCTCATAGCCCACCGCTACATTTCCCTACGAGTTATTATCTCTGCTATAACGACCAACCTTGGAGGCAAACTGTAGCGTAGCCAAAGCATGCCGGGAGCACGGTTGGTTTGTCTTTCTTCCCCCGATAGAAGCACCTTTTTACGTGGAATAATGAATAATTCGAACGGGTGCCTGGAAATATTCGTTCGTAAGCAAAAACCTCGATAATATTCTTTTTTTTTTTTTTCTCGTTTCCCGGGAGCCCGATTGTAGTTTCTCGAACAGCGAGGCCGTGCCGGTTAGGTGTGGGTGATTCCATGTCAAACGTCCCAGACGTTGCGCTCGACCCCTGCCGATTTCTAAAAAAAAAAAAAAAAAATTCATGGCCTTTTGCCGCAACGTCCCTAGCCATGCCCTGAAATATTTTTGTCGAAAAAAATCTTTTGATGACGTGAGCGCGGTTTTAACTTTTAAAAACAGCGTGAAACTAGGCATCACTCAATAATTGATGAAAAATCAGCTTTTTAGTGAAACACCTAACAATATATTTTTCTTAAATTTGCGCGGCTTTCGACTTACAATGTGGTTGGGCTTGTGAAGTTTTGTTTAATTTAAATTTTATTTAAAAAACTAAAACGTTTTCAAAATTTTAACATTTTTGTTATTTTATTAAAAAAATATATAATTGCTCCCGGGACTTAATGGAACTTTTTACCGGCTGCCCTGCAGGTATATAATCTATAAAAAATGTTTAAAACCGCTCAATTAAATATCTCGCAGTAAACAAAAATCCTGAAGTTGCAAAAAAAGTGCGTTTTGACGCATAAACAGCCGTTTATTTCACCCTGAGGTGGTCCAAGTAGAAATACAAATTATGATGGGTTTGAAAGAACAATCTATAATCTTTTGGTTCTGAAAGTTTAATCTAAATAAGTTTTGTTTAAAGCGAGAAAACATTTTTTGAAGTTGAACTGTCGCACCACAACCCGGCGTCGCTTCTTAACGCCTCGTCGCCGCACAGCACGCCACCTGCGACGATAGCTGACACGATTAGGTTCAAAGAAAGAATGGAGTTTTCTGCCGCTTCCCCTTGTCCGTCTTTCCGGCTGCAAGGGAAGAAACGGCGGGTATCGTGTAATAATCGGAGGTGCCGCCAGCGCGTAGCAATAGCAGGCCCGTTGTGCCCTTTGTACCCGAAGGCGGCTCGAAACGCGATGCCTAAACGACGGGCGACATCAGGCGACGTGGGCTTCTCCATGCCATGTCAAATGTCCTGCGGCCACCTCCGATTCCTAAAATAAAATTGATGGCTCTTCACCGCAGCCTTTGTGGTGCAAAACATATTTTTTTGACGAAAAACAAATTTCATGGGGTGATGGCGGTTTGAACTAGAAAAAGGGGGGTGGAACTACGAGTCATTCAATAATTGATGAAAAGTAAGATTTTTTACGGAACACTGGAATATTTTTGCCAAAACCCCTGCGGCATTTGGATTGCTATGTAATAGAGATCATGGTCATGGAATATGTTATGCTCGAAGCAGTTTTAAAAAATAAGGAATATATGAGCAATTTAGCATATTTTTAGTTTTGTTACGAACTATGGCTTTGCTGCATGCGACTGTAAATACTCTCATTGACAGCCCTGTAGGTATACTGTACACAAAAAAGGTTTCAGGCCGTACAACTAAATATCTTGCAGAAAGAAAAAAAAATTAAATTTGTACAAAATTGCGTTTTGCCGTTTAAAGAGCCGTCAATTCTGCCTTGAGGTGGCCCAAAGCAAAATACGTAACAAGGTGACTTCTACAAAAGAGTTTATTTCCTTTTGTTCTTGAAAGTTTAATTAAAGTAATTTTGTTCTAAAGAGGAAAAAAACATTTTGAAGTTTAGCTTTCGCGCCGCAACCTGGCGTCGTTCCTTGCGCCTCTTCTCTGCACTGCACGCCACCGTCGAGCCCGGCAAAGCGTGCGACGGTGTCACGGTGTGCGACGCAGGTAGAAAGCAGGACCTCGAGTTGTCGGGTACAACTTGGTGGGAAGAGGCTTTTTTCTGCTTTTGTTGCTTTCTGGCTTTTCCTATTTTGACCGTTTTGCGCGGCTGTGTCCTCCAGTGGACTTCCACTGTCTTGATATCAGCAAATGCTTAGCGCTGCCAGGTAAGAGCATCCACTATTGTAGGTTACAAGTCAAGAAGGTAGCGGCAAATGCCCCTTAAAGGGAATCATATATCCCTCCGCCACCTCCGCATCCAATAGCGTCCCATCGTTTCCGTGACGTTGCGGCCAACGCGCGAGGAGGGTCGTGCCTTTCTGTACATATTTGCTTTATCTCTCGACTTTGACTTAGCATTGAGGAAGCCACGAGAGGGAGATTAAGTCTTCCCCCTTCCGATGGAAACAAAGACGACTTTCGGGGATTAGCTTCCCCCTCCGATTGATACAAAGGCTGCTTTCAGGGGCTCGGTTCCTTCTCCGATGAATACAAAGGTCGCTTTCGGTCGGAGATAAGTTAGCACCACTCTGTGGCCATTATCTATCCATTGAAGCGGAACAAGGAGCGCTTCCAGTGAACTCTTCCTTCGATTGCGGAGGGATTTGAAACCGGCGCACCACGCTTGTGGGAGGAGCTTCTCCCACCTTCTTAACTTGTAACCGACTATAGTAAGCTAGCTGTTTCTTACATACACATCGCAATCACTCTCTCTTCTCGACGTCAGGACAGATGCTTTTGTGTTGCTGTCTACCCATATGATGAGGTGATGTGGTGTTACCGAATGCGCGCGCAGTTGGATGCTCACACATCGTTTGTGTTTAAATCGGCTTTGAAAGGCAAATTCTTGCGTCGCTGAATAGTTCCGCTTTTCACCGCAGTATGTGTGACAGCTAGATTTAGCGGCGATATTATCGCGTTTCCCTTTTAGGAGAAGTCCACGTCAACTGATGCCGCCCGTATTAGGCATCGCGTATCGAGCCGCCCTGGGGTACAAAGGGCACAACGGGCCTGCTATTGCTACGCGCTAAAGGCACCTCCGATTATTACACGATACCCGCCGTTTCTTCCCTTGCAGCCGGAAGGACGGACAAGGGGAAGCGGCAAAAAACTCCGTTCTTTCTTTGGACCTAGTCGTGTCAGCTATCGTCGCAGGTGGCGTGCTGTGCGACGAAGAGGCCTTAAGAAGCGACGCCGGGTTGTGATGCGAGAGTTCAACTTCAAAAATTGTTTTCTCGCTTTAAACAAAAAATTACTTTGATTAAACTTTCAGAATCAAAAGATTATCGATTGTTCTTCCAACCCCATCATATTTTGTATTTTTACTTGGACCACCTCAGGGAAAAATAAACGTTGTTTATGCGTCAAAACGCACTTTTTTGCAACTTCAGGATTTTTCTTTACTGCGAGATATTAAATTGAGTGGTTTTAAACATTTTTATAGATTATATACCTACAGGGCAGCCGGTAAAAAGTTCCATTAAGTCCCTGGAGCAATTAGATTTTCATAAAATAACAAAAATGATTAAATTTTATAGTTTTGTTTTGTTTTTTTAAAAAAAATATTTAAATTAAACAAAACTTTACAAACTTTACACATTGTAAGTCGAAAGCCGTGCAAATTTAATAAAAATGTTTGTTGGGTGTTTCACTAAAAAGCAGATTTTTCATCAATTATTGAGTGATGCCTAGTTTGACGTTGTTTTTAAAAGTTAAAACCGCGCTCACGTCATAAAAAAAAAGTTTTTCGCCAAAAATATTTTAGGGCATGGCTACGGACATTGCGGCAAAAGAACATAATTTTTTTTTAGAAATCGGAAGGGGTCGAACGCAACGTCTGGGACGTATGACATGGAATGACCCGTGTATTTTTTATGTGGGTGTAGGGGAAGATGTGTTTTGTTTTATGGCATGAATTCTAGACATCACGGTGAATACAAAGAAATACAAATAGGATGAAAAAGTTCAATTTACCCACGTTGCGCTGCCTTAATTGACCCGCGTGAATCAAAGGAGCTGTTTGAATTACTTAACTCATTCGTGCTTCGAAGAACCTAAATTTATACATGATTCTAACCGAAGACGACGGACGACAAAGGGGACAAGTATATATAATGCCAATATCAATTGTTATACTAATGCCCAGGGATTCTCAGATCCCTGAATAGTAGTATAGGTTGCTGCGTCATGTCATGAATAATCTTATCGCCTGTGTGCACGGCGGAAGAAACACATTTAGGTGATGAGTCTGGCCGCTCTTCCCACGGGGAGCGAGCTAATATATCGTGTTCGGAGCTAGCCTGGAACCAGGAGTAGTTAGTTCCGCGCCGCCGCGGAAAGCGCTGCGGTATGAGGTCCCTCCTCGGCGGCTATGGTGTCGGTGGCGTAGCGTGCTCGCCTTTTTCGTGGTGTGGTGGTGTGGCTGATCTCGTGTTTTGCTTTGGTGCTGTGTCGATCAGAGGTGCCACCAACACCATCATGCACAGAGGTGAGCCTTAACCCGAAGAATAAGAAGAAGAAGGAAGAGAACACAGGATTTATGGACACTCGCGACTTGGTGGCGGCGTGGCGGCGGTGAGGTACAACAAGAAGCGGCGAGCGAGGGAATGCACAACCACCGTTGGGAGAAGCAACCGGAGCGGTCGGTTTGGGAGGGATTCCGTACTTGGGCGCCATCAATTCCCGTGCGAGTGAAGCGCGCTCGGTGCGCCGAACATAATGTTGCCGCCACGTCGGACAGAGAGTCATCACCTAAATGTGTTTCTTCCACCGTGGGTACAACAAGAAACGGTGAGCTAGAGAATGCGGGACCACCGCTGGGAGAAACAACCGGAGCGGTCAGTTTGGGAGGGACCCCAAACTTGGGCGCCGTCTATCCCGGTGCGAGTGAAGCGCTCGGTGCGCCGAACATAATGTGGCCGCCGCGTCAGACAGAGAGTCATCACCTAAATGTGTTTCTTCCACCGTGCCCGTCTGTAATGAAGTGATGTCTTTTGAGTGATACTTACTGATTGCGTCAACCGAATTCAATGTTCTCACTTTTCATTCCTGATAGCGCACACCTTAAACTGTATTTCTTTTTCTTTCTTTTTTTTGTGGTGAAGTTTTTGCGTGTGGATTCAGATAATTTGTATCTGAGTAATTTTTGTTTATGAAAAATAAAGTATTGAATCCTTGAGGAGGAGAGGGCAAGGTCAAAACATGTCTCTTTTTTTTTTCCAGTTTTTGTCACGGACTCGAGAGGGCCTTTATAAAATCTATGGTCACAGGGAACTTCCACCACGCTTAAAAATCTGGTTCATTTTAATATGTGTCCGCAATTCCACGAATGAGCAGTATGAGCTCTAATTTATGACTCTTTGACAACATCGTAGCTCCAACCTGTCAAACGAAAAGGAGGCTAGCTCGAGGTGATGGGTGGTTCCATTGAGAAAAAGACCGTTCTGGGTGTCAATTTAGCGTACCGGCCACAAGCGAACATCGAAGATAGGCTCACGACGGAAATCGACAGATGCCACGACATGTTTCCGCTACCCCTTTACTCGCGAATCGGTACATCCCAAAAATATCCTTCACCTACAAAAAAGGTCGCCATAATATTCATTTATTTATTTATTTACTTATTTTAACCCTAAAGGCCCTTTCGGGCATTAAACATGGGGGACGTAATAAAAAGACTGGTACGACTGAATCAAGTGACAACAAAAAGAGACAAAGATAAATAAAGGTACAAATCATAAATTGAAAGTTCAAAGCATTTGGCGCAACTTTGGCCGTGTAACATAATATATAAAAAAGATGGCGCACAATAAAAAATTGTACATCAGAAACAAGACACTAACAACAAATATTATTTCAGGGATACGAGACTACTCAAAGTTCAACATGTTTAAAGCGGAGACAAAAAGACTGATGGTCACTGATGGAGGCAATTTCTCTGAGGAGGCTGTTCCAGTCCGATATAGCGAGCAGTAGTGGAGATTTTTTAAACATGTTGGTTCGTGCAAATATGTGGTTAATTTTGAACGGGTGATCTAAGCGGGACGATATATGGTGAGCCGGTAGTAGGAAAGAGTACCTAAAAGGCGAGGGACTGTAATAAAGTTGATGAATAAATGATAAGTGTGCGATGTGCCTTCTTGAATGAAGAGGTGACAAGTCGATGTTTTAAACTGCTCACACATGTGACTCGGGAGTAGTCGCAAGTTATAAGTCTAGCAGCTCTGTTTTGAAGAGATTCAATTTTATTGGCCAGATATGTTTGATGACGTTCGGTGCCAGATGATTGATGCATACTCAAGTTGTAGTCTGAAAAGTGCAGTGTAGGCAAGAAGTTTTTTTATCTGGGTTTGCTTGGAACAGCGTTCGTTTGAGAAAGCCAAGCGTTCGCGACGGCTTTTTAGCAATGTGTTCAACGTGAAGGTTCCACGTTAAGTCCGATGAGAGATGAACGCCAAGGTATTTAAAGGATGACACATTTTCAACGCCGTCACTGCCAATGAAGTACATGTGAGGGGTGAGATGTCGTTTCAAGGTGACGGTCATAGCTTTTGTCTTATGTGTATTTATTTTCATCAGCCACGTGTCACACCAGTTTGAAACTGTGTTTAAGTCATCTTGTAAAACTGTACTATCGTGAGGGTCCATTACGGAGCGGTAGATGACGCAATCATCCGCGAAAAGACGATCGCAAGCGTTGATGTTAGAGTGAAGTTCATTGATGTACATAAGAGAAAGCACAGACCAGCACAGGCTTCTGCGGGACACCTGACGTCACGGAAAGAGGGGAAGAGAGGCGTTTGCCAATCATAACTGATTGGCGTCTGTTAGTAAGAAAGTTTTCAATCCATTTAGCAACACCTGTGGATAAGTTTAGTTTAGTCAGCTTATATATCAACCGGTTATGTGGTACGTGATCAAACACTTTCGCGAAGTCAATAAAAATGGCGTCAACGTGTCTGGACAAGTGAACAGAATAATGAAGGTCATTCAACAACTCAAATATCTGCGTCTCACATGAGACGCAGATTTTGATTGATAGTTAGGTGGGTCATGATTTGCGACGATATAATGTGTTCCAGACGTTTACACGAAACACCAGGGGCGGATTTAGAGGGGGGTCCGGATGTCCTGACCCCCCTCTTGATTTCTGCATGTGTAAAATTTAGGGCGTAAAACGAAGGAGAGTGGGGGGGTTCCTAAACATATGGTACGCTGACCAACACCTGACCCCCCCCCCCCCCCCCCCCCTCTCAGGAAATTCCTGCATCCGCCCCTGCGAAACACAGGTGAGTGAGATGGGTCTGTAGTTGTCAAATTAATTTTTATCGCCCGTCTTAAATATAGGATCAACATGGGCATATTTCAAATCATCTGGTAATTCACCCATGAAGTGTAATTGTTGGTACAACCTTCTCAGAAAAGGGCTAGAAATTTATTTGGTTATCTGTAATAACTTTGTGGATATGCCGTCCGGGCCAGGACTAGAGTTAGTGGGCAATCGATAAATGGCACATAAAACCCCATAGCTATAAATTACAATATCTTGAATATTGCTTTCAACTCACATTTCTAATATAGTCGAATCTAAAAGACCATCATCATCAGTGAAAACACCGCAGAAAACCTCGTTGAACTGGTAGGCCAACTGAGATTCACCAGGTAAGGTGTCACTAGAACCCAAGCACGAAAGCACACTTGCAGGGAGTGGGTTTACAACCCTCCGAAATTTCTCCGGGTTTGACCGTCGCATATTCGAGACATCAACGTCAAAGAAACCCTGCTTGGCCGGTTTTATCAATTTCTTGCAGCATAAGGCATACGCATGATAGGAGGTGCATTCGCGTTCCAAGTTAGAGTTCTTCGCTCGCTTATATAAACGCTTTTTTTTTCGTATACTTCGTTTAATTTTAGATGTAAGCCATGGAGAACGTAGAAAAAGTGCAATGTTTAAAACAGGAATGCAGGCAGCCTGAGATTCTAACAGTGTGTTGCGAAACAACATACAGTTTTCATTTACAAAACGCTCATCAAACCCACTCAAGAAAGAGCTAGAAAACATAGATAATCTTGACATCAAAGATTCCACATCTGCTCCCTTGTAATCAAAAATTTGTTTCTCTAAAATATCACGCTTTGCAACGTATAAAGAGAAGGCACAATGCAATACACGGCGATCAGTAATTTCGTCAATAACATTAAGGGACGTGTGTGAGGCTGCGTTGTAAAAATTAAATCCAACAAAGCGTCTCCACGTGTTGGGGTTGTGACAATTTGCTCTAGTTGGAAATAACTCGCCATCTCGAGAACTCTTAGGCATTCCCTTTTGTTTGCACAGTAGCTAGAAACCAGAAAAGAGGTCAATAAGTCAGGATACAACACCCCGGAGTCCGGTGGTCTGTAGCACACTCCGACTAAACATCTTCAAAAGCCTATTGTGATTGTTACACACAGAATCGCAAGCACTGTATGAACTGGAATAAATGACGATTGGACGCACTTTCTCACGGCGATCCCCACCTCCCCTGGAGTAAGACCGGTCCTTTCGATAGACTGAAAACAGGTCTGCAAATGTCAAGTGTGAATTTGCTATGTTTGAGCTCAGTCATGTCTCAGTTCCCAAAATGATATCAGCGGAACATGTATCAATGAAAGAGAGCAAGTCATCCTGTTTCGGTATTAAACTGCGAAAGTTGGAGACAAGAAAGAACAGCTGATCAAACTTCTCAACGGGGCTCGTGTTGAAAAGGCTGCCGATTGGTTACGTTCGAAGAGTGATGATTTCGACAGGGCACGTCCTGTCCGTTGGTAGGACCATATTTGCAAACCGCATTGTTAAGAAAAAGTTTGTCGTATAAGAGCCAGTATCTGTTTTCGCCTTGATTCGCCCTTGCGAACTCCCTCAGCTGTTTGCGGATGAGTTGCATTTTAGGTGACAAGTCGTCTTCGACCCATACTTTAGGCGGTGCCAGGTTTTTTAGCTTGTAAGCGCTGCCCGGAACCTCACTCTTGCTTTTGTAGTTGAGGAATTTTATAACTATCGGTCGGTTAAATCTGGGTCTACGGGGTGCAAGTCGGTGAGAGCGCTCATTTTCTACGACACTTATGTTTAAGTGTGTAGAGAAAAACGTCTGAAACCTTCCTCTCTGTGTTATCCCCTGTTCCAGGCTCTTGTTTGGGCAGACCCTTAACTATGAGGTTATTCCAGCGGAGGCGATTGCTTAAGTCGTCAACTACATCGGCCAGACCATCACTTTTATGTTCATGTTGTATGCCTAGGCGCTTGCGCAGTATCCGGTGTTACCTTCATGTGGTTGGTAAAACGAGGGAGCACACAAATCGCTGGTGTGTTACGAGCCATCTGGTTTGCTAGGGCGCTTAATGTTGGATACAGGCACGTATCCAGGGGGGGGGGGGGGGGGCCCATGGGGCCCGGACCCCCCCTGAAATCTTCCATTCTGCTGGGACCTCCTCTCCGCCCTCCCCCTCATACAGCATTTTGTCATGGGCGGGCCCCCCCCCCCGAAACAAAATCCTGGCTACGTGCCTGGTTGGATACCTAACGACACTGAAGCTACCTTCATGGTCTACCTGCAAACAGGCATTAACTTGATAACATAACAAAAATTAGCGCACGAAGGTGCACAAAAAAAACTAATTTTACCGCCCCTTTTTTTTCCCAATTATTAGAGCGCAAAACATTATATTCAGATATCGCCTACCGGTCAGTTTTACACTCGATGACGCGCCGTCACAGCAATCATATAACGAGACGTGCAGAGAGCGACACTGTTGGCACTCGAGCAAGCGATTTCACATTTTTCTGTATTTTTTTATCGGTTTAAAACAATGTCGTTTAAATTACCAGTGTTGCGTAAATAAATTAAAGGGCTCGTTCAGAAAACCAACCTAGGTGGTAAATATTTTGAGTAAAACGCTGAAAATCGCCAATGTTCTGCTTGCCCTAACGGTGTCGCGCGCAGTAGGCATGCAAATTCACGTGTGTTTTTTTTTGTTTTTTTTTTACACGATTAGTTTTACTTTTTTTATGAATTTGGGTTTGCCCTCAGCGGTTATTCTTGTTCACAATAATAAAACAATAGACTGTCCGAAGGAATATAAGAGCCACTGCTACAATACCTACTACGCTGAACTATCTAAAAAGAAATGCTGCGATTTGAAAGAAAAAAAAAAAAAGAGGGAAAAAACTCGTTGCTGTTGTAAAGAATTTATGTAACGACTTCCATTTGTTTCTTTGTATTTTGGAAGCTGAGAACATGGGTCCAAGTAGCCGCATAACTTTGAATGTTGTCCGATGCGATACAAGTAACCAGACACGTCTAATCTTTAGGGAGAAAGCGGCCCCATCCTAATCTCGCTTTGTAAAACATGCGGGAATCGTTATCAAACAATCTGATCAAAAAAAAAAAAGAACCCGGAACACTTCTGACAGACTTGCTAGGGCTACTATCAGCCACGACATCAAGTCAAAGGCCTTCAAATGTTTCTCCGGTAGGATACGATTCTGAACTTTCTAACGATAGCTGATAAACCCGTACAAGGGTCACCTACAAGCTGGAATGTTCGAGAATTCGACTTGAACGTAAAGAAAGGGGAAAGAAGATAGCAGAAAAAAAAAACGAAAGAGAGCCCATAAATTTAAGAAACGTTCTAACCCAGAGACTACACGGCTTTCAGAACCTACCGAAACAAGTTTGCAAATTGCCGCTACATTCGTTTTAAACTGTAAATAAATATCGAAAACATACTATATTTTATTTTTATTAATTGAAAAAAAAAGTTAAGTAACTGTTTTTCTCGTATACAAGTCACGTATGACATTACTTTCGCTCTCTTTGTGACAAATCTTAATAAAACAGCACTTATGAATACTATTTTCGTTTTTTCGTGTTTTTCATAATGTAATTTACAATCAACATCCAACTGTGTTCAGTTTCGTATACCGTCGCTTTTAACATTACCTATTCTCTATCTTCGCGACAAATCGTAATAAAGCCGCACTTAGGAATGTTTTTTTTTTTTTTCCTTGTTCTTGAAGATGTAATTCACAATCAACCATAAGTACAGTTGTCAACCGATCAAAAGTATAACAAACGATCTAGCATAAATATATGTCCGAATTTTATGTAAAGATATGACATGCTAGAACAAGAAGCTTACTGCCTTATGAACTTCTTAAAGTGTAGATACTTTTGGGATATATGTATGTGAAGAAACGGCACCAATATTAATAAAATATCCTTTTTGGCGCCTATTATTTTCCAATATGTATTCGCAACTTTCACGACCTATAGGACGCGCACTGCTGCCTACATATCAAAAATGGCTGTCAACTGGATGATCGTCGCAGAACAGCAGTACGAGGCTGGGTCTGCGACGCGTAAGTAATTCTAGTTTCGCTGTATATGTAATATTAGAAGCTTACTTTATTTTTTCCCGTCAGGAAGGTGAAGGCAAACAACTTTATTGTAAAGCCGATCATCCAGGAGCAACGGAGCACGATTCTCACACCGCGGAACCGCCATCGCTGAAAAGTTGCCAATTGTATGTTTCTGAAAGCCCCTTGGTGACTTCGTTTGGCAAACGCCAATAAGAACCAAGATCAATATAAACTTAGCATTAAAAATAACAATTCCACTTTTATCAAGTTGTGTAACCTTAAAAGGCCTCATGATGCATCGTATAATATTAGAAAAAAAGGATTCCTGGCTGGTACCATTTTCCCGTACTAATCATGGGTTAGACAGGCTGCAACACCGCATGCCTAGTTGTTTAAACTATTTAGAGAAAAGGAACCTTGATATACACACCATTTGTAAAAAAACATTGAAAGAACACTTTTTCACACAGTGAATAATTGTGCAAAAATTTTGTTGTATTTGCTTTATATTTTTCCTGTATAGTATGAACTGTTGGAATACATGTTTTAATGTGCACGATGTGAGTATTAGTATATATTTGATGTAAATTGATTACATGTATATTTTTCATGGTTTGAATTTCTATGTGTATGTCTTGTCAATTTTAAACTGTCGGTTTGGTTGTTTCTTATGCCAAGGTAGGGGCAGGAACCCCGTCAAGCTACTGTATTGTAGCTTTTTGTTCCTGCCCTGGCATTTTTTGTCCGACAAGGAATGTCAAATAAAGAATTTGAAAATTTGAGAACCAAGATCTGTGCTTCCCGGGTAATGTTGGTACTGCATTGAAATGTGATACCACGTGAATATTTAACCCGCGCTGCATATTGGTGCTCAAGAACCCACCTCTCCCATGTGGTTTTAGACCGATACCTCCTTTTTTTTTTCTTTTAAAAGCTCGTGATAAAATTGGAGGATGCAAGTAGCAGCATACGTGGAACGACTCTTCGGCAACACCCTCTGCGGCTCTGCCGCAATAATACATTTCTGTGTCTCAATTTGTAAATGTCATCCGTAAAACGATGTCTTTCCGATTTTAAAATTTAGATCCCGAACGGTTCAGTCATTTTTTTACCGTTGTAATAAGGAAATTAGGATGGCTATGCCTAGAAAGATTCAAGAACCTTGATCATTCTAAACTGAGTGTTAAGTTCCGTAGATGATGAGGGAAATGACATAAAATGTATGTTTCAAAATAAAAAGCTTCGGGGGGAAATCTAGGTCATAGTGGTATTGCGAACTAAAAGGGCCAAAGTTTGCACACACCAATAAACGAAACTGTCTTGGAGATGGTGTCATTTAGTTAGCATCTCTCACTGAGAAGCGCCGATAATTCAGCATCGAATCACTGAAACGAGTGCTACAATTTCGCTCTTCATAAGCTCCACGGCTAAGGAGGTTTATTACCAACATATGGTTTTCGTTCACTACAATTGACTAGTTTTCGTTGTGGTTTAAGCTGTTTCTCGGAGGGATTTGTATTTGTAAAATAGTAGTGTCTTTTAACTCAGATAAAAGAATTCTCAAAAAAATAAAGATGAATAATCAAACACGAATTTCAAATATTCCGAACTGATGACCGTGTAAAAGCTTCAAAGGCAGGATTTGCTCTGGTTTGAAAACTACCAAACATGTTTTTCTGCTGCCTCGAGCCAACTTCAACCGAAACAAGAGAAACGTTTCAGGTGTGTATCTGGAATATAATCTGATTAAATTGGTAATTCTAAAGAAATCATTCGCAAATTCTAAGATTATTCGTAAATCAAAAATTCGAGCTGCACGAGTAAGCAGAAATAACACTTTCAAAGTAGTTCTATCATTTATCCTAAACAAAGGATCGAGTGTCAGGAAAAGCAAGAGTGCATCTTATTCTTCAATATCCCAGCATTATAAATTATCTCAGAACAAAGCAATTATATATTCGTGTAATTTAACTACCCGCTTTGATCAGTGAGTTCATAGAGCTGACAACACGTAATCAGTTTTCAGATAAATTCAGTGCCCGGAGGCTTTTGATAAAAAGAGAGGAGGGTAATGAACTGAATGTAAGTGTACAAACGAGCTGCATGAGCTCAATTTAAGTATGCCAACTTGACGAAAACCTCGAGACTGCAAGTAAAAAAAAAATGACACAAACATTGAAACGTTTCAAAACAAATTGGGGCCTCTCTGTGTTTGTGTCGTTTTTTTTTTTTTTTTTTTTTTTTTACGTGCGGTCTCGATGCTTTTGCCATGTTCAGAAGTGTACATTGTCAAAAACTACACATAAAAATAATATAAAGTTCAGAGATCAAATATAACTCGTGTTACGAAAACTTACTTGCACAAACATGATCGTTATATGATGATACAGATACAGCACAAATAACAAGGCCAGACAAGTTGCAATCACTCTTGAGTAAGTATACAAAAATGTAATTGATTGTGTTTTCTGAAATTCGAGTCCTCACTTTCCAAAGCTCTTCGGCTGCACGAACTCAGAGACCAGCACATTCTTTACGAATCAGCGGATGTGAACCTTACACATGGCCTGCACGTGATGTCGCCACGCCATGCCCGTAGTCATTCTTGTCGAGAAATTTAAATCAGGTGGTGCATCACGTAAACTGCAGAAGGTAAGCGCTCAGCAGCAAGGCTACCATAAGAGCTGCTGGTATGACGTCAGTATAGGCTGGTTAACTCTGAAGGACGTTGCGCGTACACGCAGAATGCGAATGAAAAAGTGAGCACCGCCAAATGTCCAGAGGTTTAGAGTGTATAAGCATAAATATTAAGTTTTTTTTTCTTACGTATTGAACAAGCAATGTGATCACTAAGTCAACTGTCTTGTTGAATCCCCAAACAAGACACACAAATGTACCGATAAAAATAACTATTCGACCGCTTCCTGAGTATTTGACCTTTTACGCCACGGCTAGCCTCGTAACTGTAACATTTAGGTGTCGACATCAGTGCCTTGTAACTAAGGCTTCCGTGTCTTCGGATAAAACCGAAAAACTCCGAAAAACAAACGCCGGCAAAATTTTCGTCAATTCGGATTTATCTGATAAACTCCGGATAGAACTGTATCAATGCCAAGAAACGACGTTACTTTAGAGTTAAATTTGGTCAGCGCACAGGGTAATTAATGCCACCCCAGTTTTCTTCCAAATCTCGGACTATTGACAAAAGAGATCTTACCACTTATCTCGTCAAGGTTCATTCAGGAGAACAGGTCATTGTACTTTCGGGTGACGTTGTACTCTCGGGTCACCTGTTTTCTGTCCCTCCTGATTTATCGTCAAGTTCCTTCCCAGACTCAGGGTTTAAACACCATGATTAAAAGTCACCGTTCCAGTTTCCAGCTTGGGCCATACTATTTGTGACTCTTAGAGAAAGGAGTAGTTGTGTTTTTGTAACAGCAATGCCCTAGAGCCACTAGAGTGAGAAACAGAAACAGACGACAGCCACAAGCCTCAAACACAAGCAGCATGCTCGCGATGATATACCTTTGGCAGGCGTTTAGTCGTTCGGTGCTAACGTGAAGTAAGCACGAGTGATTGCAAGCTTGCCAAAGATACCCTCGCGTGCATGATGCTCGTATTTAAGCATAGCCTCCTTTATTCTACAAAGCCTGTCAAATCGTGAAAAACTCTGGTTTGAGGCTTGTCGCTGTCGTTCGTTTCTGTTTGCTGCTCTAGTGGGACTCGGGCTTGAGAGCTATGCACAATAGAGGGTTCATAGAAGGGGGAAGAGTGGTTTGGCAGATGAAGTTTCTATATTACACCCTTTATAGCTCCAGCCTTCGGGTTTACGAAGAAATACTCCCGGATAAAATGTTCCTGGTCAAAATGACCCCGCTCAAAAAGGTCCCGGTAAAAAATGGACCCGGACAAAATGGTCCCAAGCGAAAACCAGGGCAAAATGGTCCTAAGCGACTCGTTGACACCTTGGGCGCTCTTGATAGTTTTAGTGAACTGCTACTCTGAAGTTTTATTCAGCACACGTGTAATGCTTATTTCAATGTATTTAAGCTTTAATTAAAGATATATTATTGCTCACTCGGCTTTATAACTCCTATTCCTATAAGTCAGAGCACTGTACAACGCTGGAGCCTGGAAGTCACTACGCAAATCCAGACAAGCACATTAAAGCGCAAGGTCACGATGTACTCTCTGCGCTTGTTTGGACAATTCGATGATAACATGCACAAAAACGTCGATGAACGCCATTGGCAGGTTTTATTTTCTGCACTGCTTGCTTAATCCTAACAGATCGCAGTTTCGGCTGCACTGTGGTATAGGTTTGGGAGGAAAATAGCTACATCTTGCGACAGAAATTTCCTAAATTTCAAATGAGCGGAATAAAGCTGCAAGAAACACATTCATATCATGAATCAAATACATTCTCATTAACATACTACATATTTGTGATGGCGTGTTATGGAAAGACATTTTTTTTTCTCGTGCTGAATATGTGAATTTTATAGATACATTATTTCATATGTGTACTTGTATATTATCTCCCTGGCGAAGCTACTGGCATGCCGTGTGTTTTAAATTAAATTGGTAAACTTTTTAAACGGTTAGCAATTTATAACTTAAGTATTCATAAAAACATTTTATTTTCTTTATGCCCAATTTAGATCAACTACAAACAATCGACAAACCCCCAAAGAGCGAGCGAACTATGCCTCAAAATTTGCCTGGGACCATTTTCTTTTTTCGGATTTGCGCATGGGACTGTTTTGTCCGGGTCCATTTCGTCCGGGACCATTTTGTCCGGGACCATTTGTCCGCATCTCAGGTTGATGGATAGGATTGTATGAAAACGAGCTTCCCAGCGACTATATCTCCAGGAGTTTAATGATTTCAAGGTATCGACGTTTATTGAAGCAAAACTTGTCTGCAACTTTTGTAGTGGGATAAATTAGAATTGCCAATGACAATGTCACCAAGGCCAAATCCAGCTGAAGAAATATGAATTGATACAAGCACGTTCTAGCCCACGTTTACACCAAGAAAATATTTAATCGTATTTTTGAAAAATATTAAAGACTGCAAAATACAGCTCCGAATTTCGAAGAATCGGGAATCGAACCAACTAAACTCTAGTAAGCTCCGCATTTCTTTGCAAGAAATAAGATCCCCAAAACACTTTGGGAATTGGACGAAAAATAAGCTCCGAAAATACGGAGCCTTACTTATAACACAATCTTGTGAATTGGACTGAATTTGGTAGCGCTGATTTAGATAGAAAATATAAACAATTTTGTGCGTGCACACGTGTGTGATAACTTAAGCGGACAACTTCGCTGAACACCAACTTCGCTGAACCCCTTAGAGATCAGGTTGTTTTATACTAGGAAACATAAAGTAGGTAACTAGCAAAATGCTATACCCCCTAATAGCGTCTATTTTTTTCGCGTTTAATATCAACCAGTCATCGACTACAGGTTTGTATAAGATAAATGATTTTAAAAATTCGTGTCAGGTAGTGACACCTCATATTTTTGTTTTTGCATCGTTCATGTTTGTTCGTTTCTCTCGTTTTTTTTTTAATCGTCAGTGTCAACGACGGCGTCAATCAACACGAACTTTTAGTAAACCGTTACCGTGTTCCACGTGCTGCACTATGGAACCTTTAAAGCACGTTTTTAAGCTCGCGCCCTGCGGTCACGGTGTCATTCGGGCGCGCGCTTAAAAGCATGCTTCAGGGGCTCCGGTATGTGCGGTACGCGCAACAGGGTAACAGTTTGCTAAACGTTCCTAATGCGCTCAGAAGAACAAGAAAAGAATGCAGCGTACTGCAATCTCACGGCTTGCTTAAACGCAGCTCCTGTAAGAGAACTCGAGCAGTACATTCGTGTTAGCCTGTTTACATACCAAAGAAGTTCCATAAAATAAGTCTAAATAGCTAAAACCACACCAAAGACGCCAGAATAGACGACACACTGTGACGCAGAAAAGAAAGCACACAATAAACGATTTAAAAGCGCTTACTCTTGGGGCAGAGGGAACCCACGGGTGCAGAAAAAGTGGAAGTTTCGGACGACGTCGGAAAATTCGAAGCGGACTGGCTGGCAACTTCCAATAATGGCCGCCAGCTGCCGCCACTTCCAGAGCTCGCTGCTCTCCTTCGTTGATGTTGTCGTCTGCTCTGACCCGTCGTCGACGTCGCCTGCTCGTCATGACACCGGAAGAAAAAAGACGCACGCTCTCATCTCAATATGTATAACTGACGAGTGAACGCCGAATTTGAGTATTTCTTGCATCTCTATGATGGATGTAAATGTTCCACTGGCGCATTTTAGTCGACCGTGACGGCGGCGTCGTAGCGCGTAAATTATTACGCACTTGCCGTGTTTCTGGCGTTTGTAAATGGGCATTTTCTTCTTTTTTCTCCTTCTTTTGTTTTTTTCTGTTTCTGATTTTCGAAGTGATTTGAAATGAGTTTGAGTTATTACATGCGTCCTCGGGCAGCAATTCGTCAGCGCGTAAACGGTGGCGGTACCTTTAAAGGTGTATTTTCGAGGATAATTTGACGCGTGAATATCCTTTCTTGGGAACAGTTGTGGTTTCAAGACCCGTGTGTGGCCAGCACTGTCCTTCTCAATAACCCGTGACATACAACTTAATTTGCATTACAATGTTTGAAGTTGCTGAAATTCCGTTTAGAGGAACGAGTCTGTTTACCATTCAAAAACGAGGCAATGGAAGACATTGAAGTTATAATAATCGCAATACATTCTCTAGGAGTAAAAACGGAATGACACATCGTTAAAGTAGGGCAAAAATACTCCCCCCCCCCCCCCACTTTTTTTCTCTCCCCTGGCTGGAGCCCTTGCCTAGCTGCTCCCTCACAACTGAGATAGTACATGTAATTGTGAACAGAAAGCATTTTGCCTCTGCCATCCTTCTTTTCGTGCAACAAGCACGTGCAATTGCGAGCTTGACAAGGTTACCTTCTATTCCACGTTTCACGTACTACGCGCGCACAAAGGACCCCAGTCAGGGCGTCCTGCTCGCAGTTGGCCGGGGGTACAATAATGATAACAATGAAAATACAGAAGGTCGAACTCGCGACCCGCATAAGTAGGCGCAACATTTCGATACTCAAAACTATAACGGCAGTAAAAATCTGCAAGCCCATTCATTCCGGAAAAATGGCCGCTTTTCGGGGTTCAATGGAAACGAGAAAATTTCCGGGATTCGGACCATAGGAAACAAGTGAAGAAGAAGAGAAAAAATATCAAAGCCAACTTCTGTGACTTAATAACACTGACTTTGTTGAACACGCTAGACTAAAACACTGAGACAAGTGAGGACGAGAAACGACATGACACAGAAACCTAGTCTCACGGTTTCAGCCTATCTTGTCCGACCATCACCAGCTCGTTTGCGCCCCAACCTTCCGGCTTTGTTGGTCGTCTTTCGCAGAAAAAAAAAAGAATAAAAAAGGAAACTATGCTTTGGCTAGGCGCAAAACGAATTACAAATACCAAGTGCAGCAATTGAAAACGACGGGTTACCAACAAAAAAAAATGGCCGATCACGAGCGTTAGTGAACATCCTGAATTTAACGAGGAAAATAAACAAAAAATATCAACTCGCAGCCTCAGTCAGGTGATAAGGGCATCGATCAGTTCAAAAGCAACACGTAGTCACAAACGCGTCTATTTCACGCGCCTTCACTCTGCGCACAGTCAGACCTCCTAAGCAGCCTATCGAATCACAAACAAACAAAAGAAAGGTCACGAACTGGCACCCGCGTGACACCATTTACCTGGACGAACGTGGCAAAGCTGACGAAGTAACCACCGCATGCAAACCCCCCTCGTGTCGGCTACACAGACTTTCCGCAAATTTCGCTTTCGAGTATCTCTGGACTACAACGACAGCAGCAACAATTTTTTTTGTATATTTCTTCTTTTTTTTTTACCCTTTCGTGAAGGGGGGACACGCTTATCTGTCCCCTGATAAAAAAGCAAACGACTCCGAAGAACCGAGACAAATAAGTTAAAGCGGAACGGTCCAAATCCGTTGCCCACGCAAGCACACAGCACACGCACTCGCACACTCACATACACAGAGACACACGCACAGCCTTGTCTCCAAAGCGTTTATCTGTCTCCGCGCTATCCTCTCGATTCCTGCTCTTTCCTGTTTCGCACTTTTTTTTCTGTTCTTATTTATCTCTTTTTCTTCCTGAAAAGAAAAATGACGCCTGCTGTGTTGCGTATCTTTACGTATCTTTGCGTATCTTTGCATGCTCCACTGTGCCTTCTTACCCTTTCGCTCTCTCTCGGCAGCTTTTATCTCGCTTGTGTACGAAGTAACGCGATTCGAGAGTAGGAAACAACGTGTCTAAAAGCTCGAGAGGGCGCAAAAAAAAAAAAAAAAGTACTGCTCTCCGATAGGGATAAAGGGGGTATTCGAAAATGTAGCAGTCTCGAGTGTAATCTTGGAGGAGACGAGGTTCCTGAGATAACGGCGGAAGCACGCGCTTTTGCGCGTGCACTCTGGTTTGCGACGGAAAGCACAAAGCGAGCGAACGAGTTGTTCGAGCTTATGATCTTGATAGCGGACAAGACACCAGGAGGTTACCTTTTAATACGTTGCGCGAATATAAATCTTTTGCTATAACAAAAAGGTAGTGCCTTTCTAACGTCAGAAAGATTCGGTTTCTAGTCTGATCAAAGATTTAACATTTTACGCCCGCACAGTTGGTGTTCGAAAAATAACGAGCAAACAAAAAAAAACACTGTGCCTGTGAAGAAATAGTAGCAAGTAGCGATAAAACATGTACTGCGAGCCTTTGCGTTGAGGCATATACACCAACTCAGGTTTACAAAGAAACTGGAGCGCCCCTAGCGGCACGCCACCGTCGCCGTGCATGCGGAATAGGTGCGCGCCGCCCCGCATTAACGAACCATTGGAATTTGATGCTGTCCGCGTCGATGTGAGCCCCCTGTGCTCTTTTTAGCGTTGGAATCGGGGATACTACGTCTTCCTAGCAATGTTTTACTAGTTTTGTGGCCCGAGCGAAGTTAGCGAGGCTCGTTACACCGCAAAAGTTCGCGTAAATAATGTGACGCGACCTGCGGCGATTCATTCCGCGTGAACGCCGCAGAAGAGACGCTATGGGCCTCCTGCGTTGCCCAGGGGGTGCTGCGAAAATGGATTTGTTAGGCCTTGTTTTGGGTAGTACAAACTTTAGCGTCTCAAACTGTCACGCATGCAGAAATGTGCCTGCTCTGGTGCAGAGCGCGAGATCACGATGAATATACAAAGAAACAACAAAAACTCGAACGCCGTCAAAGCTAAGACGCTTAGAGCGCGAGCCAAGGGATGCCGTTTCACGCGTTCCAAAGTAGACATGTCAAAAAAAAAAAAAAAATGAAAGCGTCGCGACACAGGTGTTTTGACGTCACCACCCAGAGATAAGAGACGCGTACTCTAGCGGTGGTGTCATCAATTTGGCACCTTTGATTGTCTTGCGGCGTTGAGTCTGGCCGATTTCAGGCGTCCAAAGGTGATTTTTCGTTCTTCAGCATCAGACAGAATTAAAAAAGCTCAACCAACGTGCCATAAGTAGTGCGAGGCTCAATCAGGTGAGCTTGTACTACTCAAAATGAGGGCGCTGCAGTTTGTTCAAAGCCAGAGCCGTTTATTGAGAGAGTTTGGCCATACATTGGTTTGAATAGGCGAGCATCTCGGGCCAACCACAGGCCGCGAAACAGCCCCTAGCGGTGGTCGCGTGCTCTAAATTTGTGCCACGACTATACTTCGTTTCACCTTATGTGCGAGCGAAGGCAAAACTGGAAGCGCGAGCACGGAAGCTCCGTGCGTTCAGGCTTTGCTCGAGCGCGCGAGCTGGGGAGAAATGCAAAAAGCGCTGGTCTCGCGCTTCTAGCTTTGGCTTCGCTCGTAGGTAAAGTGAAACGAAGTATAATTTGAGCCGTGCCGAGCGGAACTCCGCGTCTCAAGATGCTCGCGCACCCCACCCTTTGCACTGCTGAGAGGGTTGCCTCGTGTTACGTGCCCGTATTAGTCTCACGATGACTATAGAGAATTCCTCTATTGCTATGCTTACAGGTCATCTCTTTTGGGCGTCAAACTAATGCAGTCTGAACGCCTCGATGGGGGCACCTACAGCCACCAAATAAACTTCAGAATAACGGCACTTTGGCTGCTTGATATCCTCGTTGCCAGTTAATCGAAGGTTTGTCTTAAATCGTGCGAAATGATTTTGCGTTCTCCGGAAATGCCAAAAACGGCCCCTCGACAGAGCAAAACGATATCGCCCGAGCTTTCTTACGCCGTATTTGAAGCTCAGGAGGGCCCATTTCCAAAACGTAACGCTCGCGAGTCACGCCCGCTCTGCAAGAAGCACCACCATGATGCACACTAAAAAAAGGCCCGTGCGTCTACTTTCCCGCACAACAATCGGAGAGCCAATCACCGCAACTTACGGAGGCAGCCCAGCGAATCACGATGCCGAAACATATGCTTAGACCAAAAAGCGCAGTCTAAGTTGAGACGTTAAGCAATTCATAACGTCACGCTTGAATTGGTTCATGTCACAACTCAGACTGCATGGTCTAAACATATGTTTCTGCATCGTCATTCGCTGAGCTGCCTAGGTAAGTTGCGGTGATTGGCTGTCCGAGTGTAGTGCGGGAGAGTAGAAGCACGGGCTTTTTTTTTTAGAGTGATGGCGGCTCCCTCGAGAAAAACGAATATGGAGTGCCAATACTCTAAGCGTATCTATTGTAGCGGTTCTATAAGGACACCCATCGCGGCACCCTGACATTCACCACCTTATATGGACGTTCCCAAGACTGGACCGAGTAAGAAACGAGTAAAGCGAGACTGGCATACAGACACTCTGGATCAATGGCGGTTCCCCCTGCGGGGCCACCAGACAAGAAAGTGAAGAAAACCCTTTACACCAACACGCTGTTTCCAAACCAGCCCGCTTTGCCCAAGCCAGGTGTGGGCACTGCGCGTGCGCAGAAACCACATTCGGGAGGAGCGAAGCGTTTGCGGATGCGCAGTACCGACAGCAACGCCACCGCAGTGGCGTGACGTCAGGGAGTTGAGTTGGTCTATACCTTCCCTCCTGGCTTCCTAATAATAATTGCCTCGTACGTGTACGTTCAGACGGCGGGAAGTTATCCAACCCCAACGAGCGTCTGTACCTGTCTTCACTGACGAGAGCCAGGCAGTACGACCGCTAACCTGTGGTCCTTAACGCGCATCTCGCAGTAATGACACATGACCACACACTTTTGCCTGGCCACACGCCTAAGCCTCGTGTAGCCGCGGGCGGACTCCCGCAACCCACCCCCCTCGCCCACGTGGCCAAGGAACGTGTCCTTGAGGATCCGATGGAGCCAACCAAGCGGCGCCAAATGGGCGTCGTCGCGGCGCTCGTCGTATTTGGACGTTTGCTGTCAGCGGCTACGCCAATCACGCAGAGGAAGACAAAATCGGTAGAGTCACTTAAAGGGGCACTCAAGTGGTTTTTGAGTTCGTGTTTTGATGATGACAGCTGAATTTAGACCCCCTAAGTATCCCTAAAAACCAAAAAATATAGTCATACGGTGATTATTTCTTTAATAAAAATGTAATTGAAGGCCGCCGAACCTCGGATCCACCCGAAAACGAAACCACTCTCATTGCATGGTCCTCGCACGCTTATCAAAAGGATCTCGGGCCAATGGCGTTGGACGACGTTCCGTCGCGCAGTGATCCCGAGGTAGCCGCATCGGCCGAACCTCTTTGTCATTCGAGCTTCGATCATGGCGGAGTTCTCTACGCTCGAGGACCTGACGCCGTTAGAGGTTGAAATTCTTCGGCGGACAGCCGACCTGGGGATGATTTCCTATGACGCCACTTCCACGTGCGATGTGGACGATAGCAGCGCTTCGGAGTCATGTTCGGGTTCCGAGGACGGCGAAACGCAGACCTTTTCGGGCATTCTTCGATTTGCGGTTGGGGCAAGTCGTAACCGAACCAACGTTTGACATCGCAGCGTTACCTCTGGTACGTGATGTCAAACGATGTCGCCACGTTGCCTTTCGCCTCGGGAGGACGGGGCAAAGGCTGGTTCAGACATGTGCAACGAGCGCGTACCTACGACTACGTTTGTTGCGACCGGAACGACCGCTCTGCGCCGCGCGTACACACACCTGCAACCACTACAACAAGCGCAGCGGGTCGTCAGCACGGCGACCGCTTCTATACACGGCCGTCAGCTGTTTCAGCGGCCCCTCTAAAAAGGGGACGCACTGCTACTCAATGCCGTAACCGAATATAGACAGACAGTTGTCTATAGCCTAAAGCTTTATTATTATTTTTTCTTGATAGGCTTGTAGGTATACAGTGGATGAAAAAAAGATGCAGTACGCCGTCTTCGACGATCACGACTCCAATACACGACATTGCAGTAGTACAAATATCGCCACACGCCTTTTCTACGATTATAAAAGACAATGTAATCTTAGCAGCGATATAGCAACGTAGAAATATGATTTCGTGATCAGATAGACGTTGCGAGCGTTCAGGATTGCTAACACTAATCACTTCTCTCCGGTGATGAAAACGCGTGAAAATTCGCTTCCTTTATACGGTACGCGCCAGTAATACCTTGAACTTGAGCACACGCATGAAATGCGCCAAATAAGAAATCCGGGCGATGTTCGAGGACACAAATGCTTAGAAAGCACCACTGTAGTCGAAGTAAACAAACACGACGGCACGGGCGCTTCTGCTGTCTTGAGAGTGCCGCCACGACATCACCGCACGAGTAGGTAGATCTTCCCTTTTAGTACGTGCTGGGTTATCATAGCGACACACGACGAAAATTCACAGTCAAGGATAGCGCTTTTACGCGGAACGATGAGCTTTCACCACGCCGTCCACGTTGACGACCACCACCGAGGCCTGGCCGGCCCGATACCGACACGACCGGCCCGACCGCCCCAAAGCCCTGCAACGCGCGCAGATACGTGCGCTTCCGCGCATCCCGGGGGAGCGGGAAATTCACCCCCCGCGGAGGAAGGCAAGGAGAAAACGTAGTCCCTTGTTTGTGAAACGATAATTGCAGTATCGCGTATTCTAAACTAGAAATATTTTACGTCTTTTGAAATTATCATGCACAACATATTTAAATGAACTGAAAATTGTTTCTTTAGCGAAACTTTACAAATGCCGCCAAAATTTTCAAACATACGATAATTTCATTGGTCCTCGCAAGTACAGAAAAGAGTCCGCACGTATTTTATTCCTGCGTGATTAATAGGCGGTTCTGCCTTCTAAAACTGAAGATACTCATTCACTGACACTTCCTTAACGCCATCGCACCAAAAAGTAGCTTCTCCAAAAACTGCTTGAGTGCCCCTTTAAGACTGCTTACGCGTAGGAATGCGACAGCACTCCTACAAGCTGCGCATTCCTACCAGTAGCGCGCCACGTCTTCCTTTTTCACACGGCGCTCCAGCGGTGACATCACGCTCCCCCACTGTGCAGGCGCGGCGAACCCCGCCGGCTCCACGGCGGCTTCCGCGACGAAGCATCCGCGGTGCTGTGCTTTTCTTTGTGTTTTATTTCTGAGGCGCGTCCGCTTTGACCTTGAGCGGTGCGTGATTGATGACGTATTTTTATGACCATCTTTCGGGCACAACGTCGACGCCTTTTTGCGTAATAAAAAAAAAAAAAAAAAAAAAACTTTCGCCTTCAAAAAAAAAAAAAAAAACGCGGGGTCACGTCGCACTTACTGTGCGTGACTGTCGATTGACGGTGAAAATAACTAAGAGAATCCCGGTGATTCCCACGAACTACATGCAGTTTCAGACATGCTGACGGAAGATTTAGGCGTGAAACGTGTGAGGGCAAAATTCGTCCCGCCGCTTCTGTCACAAGAGCAAGAGGATTGTCGCGCTTAAGTTGAATTAGGACCTGATAGAAAAACACCACTAACGACCGAGTGCTTTCGAGGAATGTTGTAACAGAAGATGAGGCTTGAATTTATGGATGTGACCCTGAAACAAACGCTCAGTCTATATGCGATCGAAGTCCTCCGAGTCGCCATGTCTGAAGAAAGCGCAGAAGAGTCCAAGTCACGCAAAGCTAATGCTGACTGCATTTTTTTATTATACACGCGTTGTTTATCGCAAGTACGCTCATTAAGGCCATTCAATAAATAAGGAGCAGTGCGTGGGAGGTCTTAGCTTCCGAAGGGATGCCATAAGAAGCAAAGAACCGGAGTTGTGGCAGCTGGTGACCGGCAGCTTCATCACAACACGTGTGTTCATTCGTCACGTCTCGTGCAAAAGTTTATACAATAAAGAATAAAAAAAAGCGTCATTTATGTGTGTCAGTTCTCCTACAGCCCAGACATGGCTCCCTGCGACTTCTGACTTTTTCCCCGAAGCTGAAATCGCAGTTAAAAGGCCGGACATTTGAGACCGTTGACGAGAATGAACAGAAAACTATGGGGCAGCTGACGGTGATCCCAAAAGAAAACTTGGCAGGATGTTTTTAAAAGTAGAAAGAGCGCTCACATAAGTGTTTAACCTCCCAAGGGGAGTATACTTTGAAGAAAATTAAGGCGCCATTGTCCTAGAGCGCCTACATTTTATAGAATAATTAAGGACTGGATTCTTTCCGGGCAACTCCTCGAATTCGCGAATTTCGTGATCTAGATCCAAGTCGTCCAGCATGTTAGATAAAGGTATGTGGTTTCAGCCGCATACCCTGCTCTGAAGCGCGCACCCGTAGGGGTAGTGGGCCTTTGAAAACGATCTACTAAAACTCCCTAATGTATCACAACTCAAAAAAAAAAAAAGAAAGCTTGCGTTGCAATTGATTTAAATGCCAAGGTGAACGGAAGAGCTCGTTGGAGGTATGCAACCTGACGTGCCTCCATCTGTCGGTTGTTGCACCAATCAGACGACTTTTGTTAGCAGAGGGAAGCCGTAGATGGCAAATTTCCAAATCCTTAGCTTTTTACTCTTCACTCGCTTATATTAAGCGGATTTAGTTTTCAAGCTTGATACAGAAAAGCATTATCCTTGGCCACTGCTGTAAAAAATCTTAGCTCAATACGTTTAGAAACCGATTTATGCGGTCCCATCAATTAGTTTTATTAGTTTTCATTAGTTTTATAAAGGACACTGATGGGCGCACTTATTTCTATTCATTATATATATGCGGAATAAAACCCAAAAATCTATGCTTTAAGATTGATTGAGATAGAAACGACAACAAAACGTGTTTTTTTTGTTTTTTTTTCATACTTACCATTTAGATGGAGCTTTTAAAAATGTATTTTCTAGCGTTTTTATAACCTTTGTTTCAATATATCACACTATTTGCGACCATGCTAAAAAATTACTTTCAGCTTTAGAATTTTTGGTAATATATCTGTAGGGAGCGGAGTACGGTAATTCGGAGGAAAATTAGAGAGTTTTAGTAGATCGTTCCGATACCTCCGATAGCCCCGATAACGATACTATGCATGCGCAAGGGAGGCAGTGGCGGAGTATCGTGATCGGCAGTATCGGAGGTATCGGAACGATCTACTAAAACTCTCTATTAAGTCAGCCTGAAATGTTTCGCATTCCTTTTTGGGTGTAATCTAGCAAGTGAGACTGGATTTTTTTCAAAAGCGTCCAACGCTTTTATTTGACCCAGTCAAGGGATGTATTACTCGCAATGAATTATGACGCTAATAGACTTTAAAAGCTCCTTAGGTACTTTGAACTAATAAAAGGTTAAGTACGGATCAGAGGTCTCGAGAACTAGCAAAGCTCACGTAAACCACTGTCCCGAAAAATAACATTTTGGAAGCTTCAGACTGTTATCAGGTCATTCCCTAAGAGACATAACATTTTAAACATCTTAGCTCGTGCTTTCAACGATAATAAAATAAAACTGTGTGTATCAAGAATAATTGCATTTCTTAATGCCAACTTCAATCTTCTGCTGCTTACGTTGTTAGAGGAAAGGAACTTAGTTGCGGTACGCGCCTCAAATTATATATCTATATATATATATATATATACCGGGTGTTCATTTTGAATTCGAATACAGAGCTAGAGGTTGCGATAAGGCGCCCGTGCGATTTTTTCGTCTCTTATCTAGCCCCAGCCTTGTACCTGCTCCACGAGTGGTAACTTTAGTGCACTACTACGCTTCTCACGCGCTCAAAGTCTTTCTGAAAATGACTGAATTAGGGGTTTTCGATGACGCTGAGCAAGTTTCTAATTGAAACCATATGTCTATTTTCATTAATTAAAAAGTTAATTAACGAATTTTAATTAATTAGCCAACTTCTCGCAAGGATTAGCCACCCACATAATGTCCCCCTAGCCGCATAACTCAATTGAGCAAATCGTACTAGTTCATCTTTTACGGATTTTTTGTAATAAATCTGTCCGAATTAAAAATGAACACCCGGTAGATATATATATATATATATATATAACGACTTTGTGAGAGGACATACCATGATTATAATTTAAAATAGTGTTGCGTTTTTATAACAATCAACTACATCGTGACCTTTCGTTCGATGTAGTAGCAGCGCTAACAGCTTTTGCTAAAAAAAAATTAAAGTAACATACAGTAAGGGCGCAAGTGAGCTGGTCAAGTAACATTGAAGTAACCTTTTTAAGAGAGTGCACGAGATGCCGACTTTCAACACTGCTGCTACATCTTTAACTTGGGTAACTTTCAAACGAAACATGCAATTTACTTTAACTTTTCTTTTTTCATGAAAAGAAAAAGTTGCAATGAACTTTCTCGTCGGCGAAAGGTATACTAAATGTTTTATATCTTTACTCTTAGCGAATTCTTAATATTCCATTGAAACTAAGAACTAAACAATGCAACAACTTTCCTAAAAAGAAATAGAATTTCTTTTCTTTCATATAAATTCAACAAATTGGAAAAAAGTAATTTAATTCATTAAAAACAAGTGCTAGATAAAAATTTAAAGCCGCTCCAGTTGCACTGCTCGTGCATCATATACAGTATACAAGAGGCACGGTCAACAGACTGTCTATGGTATGATGTATTAGCTATGTGACAGCGCGGCTTTAGGGGTAAAAAGTCAAACCAACTTGGTTACCTTGGTTACCTTTCTTACGCATTCTGAGCATGTTTACTGTTTCTTTTTTTTTTAATTTACAGAAATAGACGGGATTTTTTTTTTTTTTTTTCTCGAAGAGTGGACGGTCAATATGGCGCTGCGAGTCCCCGATGTTCCGAATGGGCGCCTCGCAGTGGTGGAGGTAAACGACCGCTTCCCTGGAACACCGACGCGGGTCCACATAACGACGCCAACGAACTCACGCCACTCGGCGAAGCCAAACAAAGGCCAAGCGGTCCTCAAACAAGCGGCCCCAAGAATAACAATGGTCCATAACGGCGCCACCAGAATTCTCACCTATCCCAGGGAAGAGCCCAATGAGCCTCGCTTAGCGCGCGCCGCGCATGCGCGACTCGCAAAACCGAAATTTCCAACGTCAAACAATATATACCTTCGGCGCCTTCACAAAACACACACACACGCTCACGTAAAAAAAAAAAAAAAAGATATGTCGATACATAAAACGTAAAATAAAAATTCGGCACCCAACATCGAGGAGTTCAGTGACCTAATACACCAGTCAACCAGCCAGGGGCAGCTTCAAACAGTGTTTTTTTTTTTTTTTTCTTTAGAGGGTATCTTTTTTACTTTACCCAAAGGCTACCCCATACTTTTTTTTTATTATTGTAGGCCATATACGAGGCGACTATGACGTCTACAACTCTTTGGGTCCCACAGATTCGTTTTCCCCCTCAAAACTTCTCCAGGACGGGTTAAAAACAAATTTCTACAGAAACAAAACGAAAAAAAAATATCGCCAACCCTGCATAAAAAATCCTCACCCCGTTAGTACCCAAACACTTTTTTTATGCGTCGGTCTTTGGTTGGCTGTCTTTTTTTGTTGTTGTTCATCGCCGTGTTATTGTTAAGACCTTCCCATCCACCCTGGGAGCATCGACAAAAAAAATCATTCAACCCTTTCCTCTTGTAGACCCGCCTTTATGGTAGAACTCTGTCACCAATACACACACTGCACGCCGACAGACACGAATCCCACGTTTTACGGGTGGATTTTTCTTTTTTTCTTATACCGTCCTTTATAGAGCACACATAAAAAAGGGGAAAGCAGCTGCTGCGCTGTGATCTCAAAATTTTAGAACTGCCAAACTTCTCCCGCCATTTTTTTTCCCCCGAAGGATAGACTTTGCTCGAGAGATCGAGTGGGTAACAGTTTGGTCATCACGCCAGATTGGAAAACATTATGCTTCATAAAATTGAAGAAAAAAAAAAAAGGGCAATGCAAGTGGAATTTTACGTGAAAGTTACAAAACCAAAACATAAGATGGCAAAACTGACTTTAAGAATTTTTTTCTCTATGGGACTTATGTTTCACGAAAAAAAAAAAAAATAGGCTGCACTTTTTTGGTGAACAACTTCAGCAATTGTTAATATTTTATATAGTCAATGGCTGCATTTCCATAGATGCGACAGTAGTGCGTCGAATGGACCTTTCTGGAAAGTAGAGCGCGCCCTCAAGCGGCGCGAGAAGCATTATGGGAACACTGAGGGTCGCTGCTTTGTCGTCTGCTGCAACGTAGGCAGCGCAATTCTCGCAGGCGGTACGTGTACCACCAGCGAGAACCACGTTGCCTACGTTCTTGTTGGGTCCCTGTGCACGGCAGACGGGATTTTTTGCAGCGCCCTGCGCTGCGCTGCGTTGTTCACATGTGGTGAGAAACCCTCAATCACAGAACGTCTCTCCACTGCCCTTTTTTTAATGGGCCGTCGTTCTGGATGGGTCGCCGTTCTTTTTTAAATGGGCCATCGCGCTTGTACCACGCGCCAAACGAGCAGGTATCACCCACGCATTCAACGTGTTTTGTTGTTGTTGTTGTTTTTGTATTTTGCCATGGTGATTAGTTGAGCCGGTAGACCGATCTCACCAGCCAGTTTGGTTACGCCGCCGCTGCCGCAATGCATCGAGGGAACTATAGTGTTTCTGCCCATGCAACAACCTGGCTGGAGCTCTTCGCATGCAGAGCATCAGGTGGCATGTGCTGTTGTGTGCACTGCTGCCCGTCTCCTGCGAAGTAACGTTATGGCGGCGTCACGCATGCGCCAAACGCTTTTTGAGATCGGTCTGTCGGTACATTTTTATTTTCCTCCGCCAATAAAGGGAACAAAAAAAGCAAAATCCCAGCTCGTTTTAACAACGTTTGAAGACCGTTAACTCGCTTGGGTACATTAATGGATTAAGGATGGTGCTGCAGTTCGGGCGGTAGCGTGCGCAACCTCGCTTGCAAAAGCTCGACTAGCCTAGACCTGGCTTGGCTAAAGGGCGCGACACCCTCACTGTTGAGTTCACATAATGCTCCGGAGCGCTGACTGGTGGCGCTTGCGTTTCCAAAAAGGTCCATCGAGAGGGAACTTATCACACGCAACCCGTCCCTCTGCTTCTTCCTCTTCTACCCAATCACAGTCGTCATATCTCGAGACTCGATTCGATGCGCTACGGTCGCATCCGTGTAAGTGCAGCTAATGATAACTTAAGAAACGCTGGGCGCGACGATTCCTGAGTGCATTATGATCAATCTGCAGCCAATGATATTTGGGCGTTTGCTGATCAGAACGCGTAAGAAGAAATAACAGCAAAAAGCATGAAAGTCAAACAAGCGAGCGCAGCATAGCCCCGGATACATGGATGCGACCGTAGAGCATCGAATTGAGAGATTGCTATTATTATTATTATTATTATTATTATTATTATGGCTGGATAGTCAACGAGATCACTGCAGCAGCCACTTAAGACCGAGAATGAAACAACTATTGGAAGCGTGCGACAAGAGTGGCGGCACGGTGCGGCTTCTAGCAGAAGCACTTCGGGTAGACTGCAGCCGGAGGCTGGCATATACATCCTGCGTAACAGCCAACCTTTCTAATCTGTGTCGGCTTACCCGAGCACAGCGCTATTCGCTCTTTCTCGCGTGAGTTGAAACGCGGTGGCGCCAGAATGCAAACAGTCCCCAACGACTTCCGGTTCTGAACTAGACGGCGGGTTTCGCAGTATTTGCGAAATCTAACATACACGGTATTTTCTGGAAACGGGCACTTAAAGCGCTGTCAGTCTTAATTCACTCTGATCATCAAGGAATGCTGGGTGAAAACTTAAGAAATATACGTGAAACGGAAGTGTGACGGGGCTACCCAATAGATGGCGTAACTGAGTTTGTTGCCATACAAAAAACGGGCGAATACAAAACATTGACGATCACAATCAGCGCTAACATTTTTTTTTTTTTTTTTTTTGCAAGATTTGGAAATTGACAGGAAAGGTCCCCTCCATGAGCCGGCGAAAAGCGCCACAACCATCTCAATCCCATGGCGTCTACGCGATCCGCCAGCGAGGCAAGAGCGATCCGATAATAAGATGAACATAGAATACTTCTTATGCGGATTTTATAACTTACTGGCACTGGGGTGGGGAATATTGACCCGTAGCGATTTCCGGACCATCGAACACACAAACGCTTCGTAGAGGCATTTTCCGGCGCAGATAAACGAGAAACAGGTCGATGTGTTGCCGCTTACAACTACGGGACACACGATTGATCCCGAGCTCCGAGCAACTCGTGCGGGTCGAATGACGGAAAACTCATTCCAGAGAAATGCTGGACGTGAATGCGGAGCGCAAGTTCGTCTGCTTCTTGCACAAAGGTTGTGATAATGTCAGAACGCCTACAACACTGTTTAAAGTATTCTATGCTAAAAAAAAAAAAGCAACACCTTGATATTTACAATAGGATTTTGATTCATCCTTAAATCTTAATTATACTGTATTAACTATCTGTAACTCCTCTTTGAGAAACCTTAGGGTGATGTCTCGCCTCACGACAAAATTTTCTTCCCGTTTTTCTTGCGTTTATTTTGTTTCCTATTTCGCACGAGGCTGAAGTGTGCTTCTTCTGTATGGAATTGCATTAATCTCACTGCATCATGCTTTATTGAGCGTGTTGAGGAACGCTTCATAGGTATAGTTTACGACAGGTGTTTTGAGCGCATTTGTTACTACGACTATGAACAATTGCTTTAAAAATTTGGATAGTGTACTTTGCTTGATAGAAGACAATTACGTGATTTTATGTTTTTACATAAGGTTGTGAACGGTGCTGTTGACTCACCACTCTTTGTTAAGCACTGCCTGTTTTCATGATCTCTTGTGGTTCAATCAATTTCAGAGTCCTTTTTACCCTTATGCGTTTAATGACACGTCACCACTAACAAGAATTCAACTTGAACCAGTTATTTGTACACAGTTATAGAACCTTGTTTTGTTGCCTAATTTTATTATTTTATTCTATTTAGGCCCTGTGCAGTTTTTAGACACCCAACAAAACTAAAGATTATTATTATTATTATTATTATTATTATTATTATTATTATTATTATTATTATTATTATTATTATTATTATTATTATTATTATTATTATTAGACTGAAACGTGCGAGGTAATTAATTATAACATTAGTTCAAAAGAATAAAAACACATTCAACATAAAACTGAAAGTTATCATTTGAAAGACTGAGCTAGTTGGTTATACACTCAATGTGAATTTTTATTCTTTTAATGCAAAGATAATATTACTCATTACACATGTTTTCTAATTCTACTTCTCTCAGGCCCAAAAGGAAAGAAACTCTCTCCACAGAGAACAACACATCCAGAAAAACATGACTGAGCCTGCACCATCTTTTGACACAGCTGTATTGCCAGTTTCGGGGCCTTCCGACCACACGTACGATGGTTCAAGGAGCCCCGCAACCTTAAAATGGGGACTGGCGTTTGCCATTGAACAACTCAAAACTAAGACAAAGAAACTGAATACGATGCAGAAAAAAGCTACAAGGCTACAAAGGAGAGTCACCTCGATGGAGAAAGTTCTAGAAGAGCTTCAAGACAAGCAGCTCGTATCCAAGGACGCAACAGTGGTGTTCAGAAATGCAATGCCCGGTGTACCTCTAGCACTTAACACAAAAGCTATCAGAAATAGCTCAGTAACGCTAACGGAGGAGCAGAACCCGTCATGCCTAGTCATGTTTGCACTGTCGTTCCAGTTTTACTCGACGAAGGCATACAAGTATGTGCGCGAGACGTTCGCTTTAGGCCTTCCACACCCCTCCACCCTCGAACCTGGTACTCGGCTATCAACGGTGAGTCCAGATTCACACATAAAGCATTTTAAGCACTAAAAATCAAAGTAGAAGAAACCAGAAAGGACCAAAAATGAGTAGTATGCAGCGTAATGATGAATAAGATGGCAATCAGGAAACTTATTGAATGGGATGGACAGCACTACAAGGGATTTGTTGATATGGACGCTCGTGTTGATGACGACAGCCAGCCAGCCGCGACCGAAGCTCTTGTCTTCATGGTAGTTGCCGTCGACACAAGTTGGAAGGTGCCATATGCATACTTCTTGATGCATACTGGTGCATACTGGTGCTGAGCGAACAGACATCGTGACTTTCTGTCTGCGCCCATCGGACCCCGGCTGGGAAGTTAACATTATCCTTGATGCATGTTATATGTTGAAGCTTCTTCAGAACACTTTGGCAGCACTGAAGGTTGTCAAGGATGGTGAGGGAGGACAAAGTAGGTGGGCCTACCTAACCGCATTCCATGATTTGCAAAAGAAAGACGGTCTCCATGCAGGAAACAAGCTGAGGACTGCCCCTGTGAACTGGGACAACCAGAGGATGAAAGTGTCTATAGCGGCACAAGCGATAAATGCCAGTGCTGTAAATGCACTTAGGTTCTGTGACAAAGACCGCAAGCTGCCCCAGTTTTCTGGCATCGCACCCAAAGTGAGCTTCATCCAGAAGTTTGACAGATTTTTCGACATGGCTAAATTCAAGAAATCCTTGCGCAAAAAAACTTCAAGGCACTTATGAGACACAGCACGAAGTACCGGTGGAAAGCCTTTTTTGGAGAGACGCGCACCTACATTTTAAATTTTATAAACAACAATGGTAAGCCGCTGGTGACAACCAGCATGAAGACGTCCTTCTTGGGCTTCTTGCTTTCCATAGACAACGTCGAGAGCCTGTGGGAGTGCTTCTTTGGAGGACCAACTTCAATTATGAAGTACCTGCGCTGCAGGTACTTCTTACAGGTACATCGCAGGTACATCGCTGCAGGAGTATCAGTCATAGAGTTATTATAATGTACGCTAGAGGTTCAACTGGCGCTAGTGTCTATACCACTTCCCGGAGGAAAATTGAAGCAGACAGCAACCACTCTACTTTTGCGGTGCTCCTGTGCATTCCTATGAGAAAACGCGCGTGAATTTTGTCTAGTCGCCGGAAACTAAGATGGATGACTTTTATTATTTGGATCGTACCGAATAATATGTACCTTTATTAACATTGTAAAAGTGTAATTGTTTTAGTTACAGCATTTTGTTTTAAAAGTGAACGATGTTACACTTCGCTATATTTCAGGTCCAAACCTCTGTTCCATGTATATTTGACAGCTTGAACCAGGGGAAGATATATAGAGAAATTGAGACAGGAGAGAAAAGACAGCTGACTACCAACGATTATTTAGTGGGAACTTCTTTTTCCTTGCGTGTTTCAGACACCAACAAAAATTACTACATATTAAAACCTATTATACTAATATATTAGTATAATAGGTTTTAATATGTAGTAATTTTTGTTGGTGTCTGAAACACGCAAGGAAAAAGAAGTTCCCACTAAATAATCGTTGGTAGTCAATAGTTCAATAGTTCAATAGTTCAATAGTTCAATAGTGTTTATTGCCCTTTTGAGTAGACCTCCAAGCTGTCTTTTCTCTCCTGTCTCAATTTCTCTATATATCTTCCCCTGGTTCAAGCTGTCAAATATACAAGTATGTACCAACACGCTCAACTATCAACCGTTACTCTGTTCCATAGCAGGTATGTAAAAACGAGAGACGATTCTAAGCAAACTAACAATCAAAAGAGATGTAGAGTGTTTTCAAGGTTCGCCAGCATTCCGGTGATGCTTACATATTGCTAATGTGCGAGTCACATATATGAAAATGACCCCGTCTTCGTGCATCTTCACGGGCGGTTAAAAACATTCATAACGTAAAGAATAAAGTATGTAGGCTATGAAAGATGTCTTTTTATTATTGCTATACGTTGGGCAGCTGTTATCGGGCACCTGTTCCCTGGCGTTTTTCGTTTTTCAAAGATTTCAAGCGTGCGGGTGATGTTGTGAACGCAGAGCAAGCATCTTCGCACATATTCATGAACATGAAGAATAAAGCAGAACTTATTTATTGAAAATCGGACAATATTATGTGGCCTTCAATTTGTCTTGATCGGCTGTATGCACAAGGAGAGTGCTATTCAGTGTTACACCGTAGTTCTTGCCGTCTCTCTTGGTTTTCCACATGTCCTGCGTTCATTTTGCACCCATATCCCCCATGCTGGAAAGCGCCGATGCCGTGTTCGCTCTAACAGTGCCCGAGAGTGCACATAAATACACACGATACGAATACTTGAAAGTATAAAACATCGAGGACAGGGACGGAAACAGGACTTCTTTCCGTCCTCGTCTTCGATGTTTTATCCTTTCAAGTATTCTTATCTATTCACCAATACGCTCGTTTTGAATTAATAAATACACATACGAAGCCATTTTAGCACCGTGTTTAATGCCATGAATTTGAAATAGCAACGCCGTAACTGACCAATTATTTCGTCTGTGTAACTGATAATTGTTCCAATCTGCCTAGTAAGTACGAATTATTCGTGATATTTGCTCTTATAATCAGGCGCTTCCACAGGAATACATTACCGGAAGTCAAGTTCCGACTGGTTGCTGTCTGCTTTGACGATCATGTGAATAAGTTTGTTAGAGAAAGTGCGGAGTGCTATTCCAAGATCAGATTTCGTCATCTCGTAAAAAAGGAAACTGAAAAAGTCAAAGGAGTCGTCGTCAGCAAGAAGCTGTCACAACTCAAGATTCGAGTGCTATACCAGTAAAAGGGAATTTCATGCCATGATCAAACCAAATTAGAAGCTATGAGTGTGTGGCGACACCAGTCTAACAATATAGAGGTGCAATTAAGCCAGTGCAATATGACTGACAACATCGGCTCTTCACTTGACAAAAAGAGCTTTACATCAAATGAATTAGGGCATACATGCAATGACTGGACTTTAACATACGTCATGAAATAGTAAGCGCCTGACCGCACATCAGTATGACGGCCAAGTGAGTTAACTAACCACTGCTCGAAGCAACACCGCAGTGGCACCAGAAGGGACGGCAACAGGTTATTTGATCTTTGTGACGAGACGGTCATCTTTTTGTATGCACTGGTGATAGTGTCTGCACATCCTCTAGGGTGTCTGCACATCCTCTAGAGAAAAGTGCAAATTTTCAAGACATACAAAGTATTAGCAATTATGCAAATAAACTTCAGAAAATAAATATTATAGTTTTCTTGAATAGATGAGATGGAGTGGAGTTTCCACACGACTGGTTGAGCCAATTAGAACTTCCGCAGTTCATACTTTCTGCCTCAAATTCATCCTAGCTCTTTTTATTCCCAGGAAGAGATGGTGTTTCTAACAAAATGTTTGAATTGTGTGGTCGTGAAAGATATTTTACAGGAGTACAAAAGCACCGTAAAATATCAGGGGCAGTAGGTATTGTGATTACGGTTAAAAGGAACATAGTACACCACTATACGATCATGCAAGGTGGTGTCTTTGCTTCGCAAAAAGGAAAGACGTTTACAATTTCCTGTAAAACCGATTTAGAGCGCAGCTCTTGAGGAGGAGGAGGAGGGGAGGATACTGAGGACAGGGTATGCCCCTCCTCCTCATCTGTACCCTCTCCTCCTTCTTTCACGCGCGAAGCGCGCGTCCTCACGCGACGTTTCGGCACCGTCCCATAATGCACCGCGCCGTTACGCCGACGCCGACGCCAACACCGATGCCGACGCCGACGGCGACGCCGCTCAAGCCGGAAAAGGGCGCCTAAAAGCTGCGCTCTAAAACAAAATCGAAAAAATCAAAAAGTCAGTATTTTGTGAAAGTGCTCAGCCTCATTTTAGCGACGTTCCAATGGCCCCCAGCGATCTTTTTTCAAGACCAATCACCTGAACTACAAGTAGAAGCGATAGAAACAAAAACGATCCCAACCAAGGTGGCACGTGCACCGTGCAAGCTGTGTCAAGACACAGCCACAGAATGCGTTGTTTACGCCGTTCCTCACGCTTGGTCGAAACAAAAATGATGCCTCAACCGCAATCTGCAGCCCTTCGTAAGTAAAAAATATCAGAGTAAGCATGACATCGAATCAAACCTTTCTAGCTGCTTGCGTGACGGCGTGGCTTCCTCGGGCTGCTCGAAAGGCCCGTGTAGAAAGTCAACGGGAGAGAGAATTGTAGTTTTCCTTAAAACTTCATGTAGGAAGTATCGACATCAGAACACAAAATATTTCTCACTATTCCTAGAAAACTCGGTGAAGTTTGGTCGATCAAAATATAATACAAATGAGAGAAATCTCGCATTTTCACGTTCAGCATTGGCCGCCGGTGGTGGCACTAGACCCCAGCAAAACAAGCCTCGATCCGCGATCAAGCCTACAACAATAGACATCAGTGCTCCGGATCGAGATCGAGAAACGCGGCCGCGAGAAGGCGCAGACGCAGCCAAGACGCTGGGGGAACTCTAGAAGAGGTCAGAGGGGGCAGTGCTTCACTATGCGACGTAACTGGGACGATGTCACAGGTGGCGCTGGCAACGCACCTGCCATGGCGGAGTGACGCGCCCCCTATAGGTGTCGCACGACCCCATAGTCACTGACAATTTAAGAAACACATGGCTTGGCACAGCGTCGTATTATCGCTCCCGAGTTACTGATATTAGGGCACTATAGCCAATAGGAGCGCCAATGAACACATCACGACGCAAAAAACGTGAACATAGAAAACCTCGCTCTGCATTTTCTAAGCTGTCAGGGATGTGACAGCTGCAGATATGAAAATTCACCCAAGGGCAAACCAACCTTCAGTTCAATTTCGCATGTTTTGCCTAAATGCTATTGAAACGTCTACTCCTACAAGATGGAAGGATCGACGTTAAGAATACAATGTTTCCTTTAGCCGCAACGTTAACTTCATGTTTCCAATGTAATAAAGGCTGTATCGGAGATCCACTGGCTGAAGTCTCAAAATCAGATAGATCTCGAATGCTCGATGTCCTATCTCAAGGACATCGCCCAGGAAGCACGCTAGAGAACCGCGTAACTTCGCACAAGCTGGGCAATCATGGGGATTTAACTTGGACCTAATACGGATTCAGGCGTTGGTTTGCGCCAAAGTACGTTTTTTGGCGGTTTTATGGATTTTCTTTGTCTCGCCACATAATTGCCGAAGGGCCAGACTTGCGGCGTAGATGCCATGTATGAACCGAAGAACCAGAAGTAAGGCCTAAAGCTGTCACCTGTTTGGCGATTTAGGCCCAAAATTTCGACATGAAAACCGCGCAATCAGAAATGAAACCTAAGACTTGCAGTTGTTTGGCGAATTTTGCCCAAATATGCCAGATGTCTGACAAACTAGTAGCAGTGAAGCCTACCTACCCCAGACTCCATCGCCAAAGAAGGTAAAGTTTGACTCCTTGGCTTCTTCGGGTTTTTTAAGACCCTAAATTCCCATTAAAAGCAACGTTTGGCCCAAAAGAACTGTGCTGCCTGGACGGCTGCTGTACTTGTAAAACAACCTCCTCACCACATCAAATCACCGAGTGTGTTCAAGAAACTTCGGACATGACAGTCTACGCGTACTTGATTCGTTCGCAGCTACAATATCTACTGATAGCGTAACTTGCAGGTGTTGTCACTCGAGCCTTCGCCCCATTGTTCGGGCATCGTGATGGTTCAGCGTTCTTTACGTCTGACATATTCGCGGTGAGAAGTTCGCTATAGGGGCGCTTCCGTTTTCCTCACTTTGGGTAGTGCACGTGCTACCCACGCGGTTATGTTTTAATTTTCATAGTGCATAGAAGCTTGGCATTGCACGTGCTTGCACCAGCGGAGGAAGTTGAAGTGTCCTCACTCTCGGTTGTGCAAAAATTCCACCAGGTGGCGATACCCAAACTTCTCGCCGCGAATAATGAGTTGCCAGTAGGTCTGCGCGGAACATTCAAATATTGGCAGCTCCCGGTGTGTTCATGTTGCTTTGTTGTTAGTAAGCTTACTTTTAATGCTTATTTTCTTCTTTGAAATGTGACCACGTGCATGAACATAATCCTTACAAAACTTAACCATTTGTTATGCCTTCCCTTCGCTACCAGTCTTTCTTCTACAAAGCACAGCGGCCACCTGTTTGCCTCGTCGACCTCATGACCCCTTTTCAGAGCTTTCATTCGAAGAGTCAAGCGAGACGGAATGTCCAACGAGTTGGGATAATTGAGACAAAAGGTTCTTATCAGATGGAAGAATGTCCAACGAGTCTAAATATCTAACAAGACGGAAGATCTCACCGAGACAAAATATTTACTGCGCTTAAATTTCTCGTGTGCCAGAACATCCGCTGTTGAATTTTTTCGGCTCATTAGATATTCAAGCTCGTTGGACATTCAGACACGAAATCACTATCATGTGGCTGCTTGGCCGCTTATTGTCCGTAATCTGCTTATCAGTGGTCTAACTGTTTGATTGCATGGTTGAGTCCTTTCCTGTGTGTCAGTGTAACTCACTAGATGTGTGCCTCACTGCGACGCTGGTTTATATTTTTTTGTATGTTTTAGCATTTCAGAATTGAGTTAGACTTCGATTTCTCTGGTTAACACAGCACGAGCAGTTGCATTTGTCTTCCCTTAATAATAGCTCTCGTCATATATTGAGTCACGTTGTAACCAGTCGAAGTTGCAATCAGTCAATAATGTTTGCAGGGTGTCCTTGTGCTTAACGTTCGTATATAGAGATGTTATGCATTTATATCAGAGCAATGTTTTTCAGTGTTTGCTTGCTCTCGCGTGTGTATGCTGGATCTACGTTTGTAAAATAGCCGTAATTAGGCACTTTTTTTTTTTTTTTCATCTCTCCGCCCCTGGATTTACAGAACGGTCCAGTCGTATTTGAAGTTGTTTTGAGGCTTGGTACAAGCAGAAATCTGGCATTTGTTCCGCGTGATGTATACATTAAAGAGCCATTGTCTCCCCCTTGCTACGCTTCTAATTTTTTATGTCACTCAGTTTTTTTTTTTTTGTTTTTCATTTCATGTCTTTATACGGTTTGCGCACTCGTGTGATAGAAACAAAACAACATATATTTGCGCCAACGTGAATGCAGTTTTTGTACCTTCACCCCTCCACGTTTTTTGCAGGGCTCCCCGACAGAACCGTTTCTAGCGCTACGCGGGGTTCTGTAACGCAAGCTGCGATCTTGCTCATTGTCACAGAGGTTTCACGGCATTGTTCTCGAAATCCCGGAAGGCTTGATAAGTTGTAAGGTATATTTTTTTAACTGTTTGTTTTACAAATGGTAAAAAAAAAAAAAATCGCCTGAGTGAGCAGAGCAAATTTGCATTGGCTGGGTGCCGCAAGCGAGAACTTATCTCTATGGGACAATTTTTTTTCGCCTTTTGTTTTTTGCCAACACAAGCCACTTCAACGCCGCTACTACAAATCAATATTCTTTTTTTTCACTTTTTTTTTAATGCGACATGGTGTTTCGTTATGCCTTTTTGAAAATGTTTGTCCTTTTGGCCGGTGGTGCTTGACTCATGCATTTTGGATAGTGGTACAAATTGAACAACGAGCAGTCGGCATTGACGACAATGACTCATTCGGTACCGAGGAGTCGTATGACTGAAACCTAAGTAAAGAGGCAACAAAGACAACCACAAATCACGTGCCCCTTTCAATTTGCCAGGCGACAAAAAACTCGACGCCTTTAAAAAAAAAAAAAAAATACAAAGGAGTTTCTCTGATTGCAAAGCTTGTAATCATTGTCATAGCATTTTTTTTTTTTTTTGTCTCGCTTAGTGTATAGTTTCGAGGATTGTTGCTCAGAAACCTACTAGAAAAAAAGAGCCGATAAAAGCGCATCTAGGACCACAGAAAGCACTTAGCCACTCCTTACAGACCCACCCAACATTTTTTTATGTTTTTTTTTCTGCTATTACGACTTTTCTTGCTTATTAGCTTTTTTATTTTCCGAATTGAAATCTGATTTCCTTTCTTAATTTTTTTACATGCGTAGAAAACAAGTGCACCATGTTGAATAAAGAGCTAAACCAAACAATCGATGCAATCTGTTGTCGGTTACGACATCATTTGATCCCATTCCAGCGATCATTTGCCAACAACCCTATCGGGTTGTTTTTTTTTTTTTTTGCACTTTTTTATGTTGTACACTATGGGGAGCGAAGCAGCCACCTAAAAGCTAAACAACACCTTCAGGAAGCCTGAAAACTGCTTCATGAAAGAAAAATGAAAGTCACGTAAAAACTCCCAACGCCTCCAACAAACGTAGACGGGGGGGGGGGGGGGGGGGGGGGGGGGAGAGTACTCGAGACTTGAGACACGCGAGTCAAAAAGGCAGCGTGAATAAGGGCTAATGCTGCATACACTCCTACCGCAGAGCTCTTCCCTTCAAAGGCGGTAGCGATGTCTCAACTTGACGCGAGGCAGAGTGAACCTAGATCTTTTTTTTTTATTTTTTATGCGAGAAAAAAAAGAGCAGGTAGCTGCGTCTGAAAGAAGCACTTACTGAGAAGCCAATCAATCGCGTATTTGTTAAGCGGTTCAACCTCAAGTTCTGATAAGTGCTCGTGCGTTTGTCAGCCGCCGGTCTTTGTAACTAAAGCCAGTTGCTCGTTTTTACGCACCACTCTTTCAAGAAAGCAGGCGACACGTGGACTATATATTTTTTTAAAGCAGAGAGCAACGAAATGAAGATGTAAAGCTCAAGCCACCAACGACAAATCGATTTGTAGTTGATTCGCAAACACCCCCCCCCCCCCCCCCCCCCCCGCAGCTGTTTTTTTTTTTTTTTTATGAATTTGATTTGTCGATCTGTCGATTCCCAGAGCGAGTTCCCAGCGATCGTTGAAATGTCAACTCCGGTCCGCATCTGCCACGTGGGTCAGACATCCGCAAACGTATTCTTGCGCATACCCAAACAATGGCAAACGCACGCGCACATACACACATGCATAGGTATACCAACGCCAGGGACGCGCAAAAGTAGTAGCAGTTGTTTATGTTTCCAATCAATATGCAGATGGTTTTGTTTGTTGATGCGTTGGTCCCACCGCCCGAACTCTGGATTCAATACCACTCGGCCGTTGGGAGCCGGTGAGCAAGCGGGCGACGCACCTGTACACGTTGCTTGGAACGTCGAACTCCTTCGCCATTTTCGCCTCTTTGTCGGCAACTGCCGAGATTCGCCGTTGCACTGAAGGAGGGGGAAGAGAAGATATGTTGCGGCATAAAAACGAAATAAATAAACACGGCTAGAGAAGACGCCGTCAAAGCCCAATTTAGAGGCTCAGCGTGAGAATCGGTAGGAGCGAAAGTGTATATAGACGCTCTGCACACGTCCGAGGTAACAGCCGCCATTGATGACCTTCCCTCGTCTTACGCAAATGTCGAGCCAGTGAGGTGGGCGTCGACGAAAAGCCTAATGCTGCGGAGGAGGACATCGTAGAGTCTATAATAGAAATAATTTGCCCTGCTGTGGTCATGATGACGTGAAGTAAACGTTATAAGAGGAAACAAAAATGGAAGGTCGGTTATGGCGGCGTCCATGCACAGCTGCCGCAAAGCGTCCTTGAAGCGAATCTTTCGTTGTTAGAATGTGTGTTGTCTCTTTTTTGCTTTTTTTTTTTTTTAAACATGAACGATATTTATGAGCGTGAGGCAAACACCCTGAATGTGCCCGAAAGTCTGCTTTCCCGCAAAGCGCGCCTGGAGTCGTTGCACTTGGGGGAAGGAGAATTGCGAATCTTTTTGTGCGTATAGATATACCGGGTGCTCATTTTTAATTCGAACAGATTTATTACAAAAAATCCGTAAAAGATGCACTAGTACGGTTTGTTCAAGGGAGTTATACGGCCAGGGGGACATATTATAGGGGGCTAATCGTAACAATCAGTCGCCTAATTAATTAAAATTCGTTAATTAACTTTTTAATTAATAAAAATAGACATATGGTTCCAATTAAAAATTTGCTCAGCGTCGTCGAAAACCCCTAAATCAGTCATTTTCAGAAAGACGTTGAGCGCGTGTGAAGCGTAGTAGTGAACTGAAGTTACCGCTCGTGGAGCAGGTACAAAGCTAGAGGTTGCGATAAGGAGCCCGTGCGAGTTTTCAGTCTCTTATCTAGCCCCAGCCTTGTACCTGCTCCACGAGTGGTAACTTTAGTGCACTACTACGCTTCTCACGAGCTCAAAGTCTTTCTGAAAATGACTGAATTAGGGGTTTTCGATGACGCTGAGCAAGTTTCTAATTGGAACCATATGTCTATTTTCATTAATTAAAAAGTTAAGTAACGAATTTTAATTAATTAGCCAAATGATTGTTACGATTAGCCCCCTATAATATGTCCCCCCTGGCCGTATAACTCACTTGAACAAACCGTACTAGTGCATCTTTTACGGATTTTTTTTTTTAATAAATGTGTTCGAATTAAAAATGAACACCCGGTATATATAGGCACGGAACAAGCATGGCGACTTGAGAAGCGTAAGAAACGCCTCATTTTAAAAACGATATGTGTGCTGGCACACCAATTCTGGCTTTTTTTGCTTTACTGAGTTTCCCAGCGCATAACGCATTTTAAAAATAGAACCATCCTTTGTTTTTAAACTGCGATGGAAATATCTTTGCCGCCTGCAGTCAACCGGTTTACCTTCCGTGTGCTGAGCACACACGAGTACTTTGGAGTGAAAGACAAGCATTGGGAACACGGAGCTATACAAATACAAAATGAGGTTGAAGAGTCACTATATGCCGACGTAAAACGTTCATATTCCCTGACGGCTAAAGAAACGCAGGGCGTGATTCAATATGTGCATGCTTCTTGCTTCGAAGTTCGTTCGCTTTAAGCCGTCAAATGACTTCGACGGCGAAAAATTAAAAAGCGAGCCTGGTTCAACATGCACTGTGAATCGAGAGATTACGAAAAAAGTCGGGATAAAAGAGTAACCCGTACTCCGCTCTGACTCAAGAGGTGCGACTCCCTCTAACTGTGATAATGAAATAAACGTCGATCCTCCTTGACGTTTCTATAAAACACGCGGAAAGCTAATCAAAGTGGCCCCTATACCTAATAAATAAAAACATCTCTCTCACAAAAAAAAAAGAAATACTTTCAAGAAATATTTTTGTGTGTATTTCAAGTGCTGGCACTAGGGGTCAAATGCTGTAAGCTCAGGACCAATTGATTCGATAGCCGATCAGAAGAAACTCGCCGTCTTGTTGCGATCATGCTGTATATATATTGATCGCGAACAGATATAAACGAAAGAATAATCGAGAAAAATATTAACATGCACGCTTGAGGACAGTGACCCCCGTATCGAAAGTGCTCCGCCGGCGATAACATCAACAATCCGCCCCGAGAATGGGTTTTTTCCGAAAGCATAAAAAAATTATCCAGGCACAACGAACGCGAGCTTGACGTAAGAGAAGCGATGCCTGATGCAAACATATTAATAACAGAAAGAAAGAAAAAAAAAAGAAAAAGCGCGAAATCGCAAAAGAGTCCCAATTATCCCCGGGGGTGCGACGAAGTCGAGTAATACGACCCGTGGTGTCTTTAGTTCATCCTGCTGTGCTTATTTCGCAGGACGATCGCTTAGAGGCTTCTTCGGTGCTTCGCCGCATTGCATCGCCGTGTTATTTAGTCTTTTTTTTTAATTTGGGGAGGGAGATTTGTAACATGACCACGAGCCAAGACGAGTTTTTACGGGCATGAGGCACACGTTAGTTCAGGATGTGTGCACCGTACAGACGGCTGAGTTCTTACTCGAAAGATTCGCAGGCGGTTAGCTGGGTGTACAGAGCGCGACACTGTTAGCGCGAACAAGCGATCGCCGGTTTTTCCAGTTTTTCTCTTTGAAACCAAGGAATGTCATCAAAGTTATTATTGCTACGGAAAGAGCTCATTTAGTTCTACAATGTAGGCGTTAAAATTTCGTGCTCGCTAATACTAATTAGAAGTAAAATGCGAAAATGCGCCGATGTCGTGTTCGCGCTAACAGTGTCGCGATGTGTACAGTCAAGCCTGGTTCAGACAGTTGCGTTTGACTGCGTTTGATTGCGTTGCGGCTGCAAGAAACCGTGACATTCCTGCTGCTTATATCGCGTGCCAAGGTGATTCCTTGAATTGAATTCCACGCTTCGTACGAAGCACATATGTGTCGGTGACTCGCTTTCGGTTCTCGACGCAACGCAGTCAAACGCACTCAAACGCAAGTGTCTGAACCGGCCTTCAGACTTGACTGCGGTTAAGGGTGTCCGACGAGCAAGCAAGCGAAGGATCCTCGCGTTTCCGACCGGTGGAACCTCGGAGTGATATCTTGAATGCGCGCGGCTTTACGATTCAACCCAGCGAGCGAGCGCTCGAGAGCTGACGACAAAACACATCACTCCCGCTGAAAAAAAAAGAAAAACACAAAAAAAAACCACGTAATGCGCTATTTTTGAGACGACTATTGCAGTATTATGTTCCCTCTCCGCGAAAAATTCACATTTTTCGACTGCTCTTATTTCTTTTATCGTCTACAAAAGCATACACATTTTCCTGATAACAATCTCAACGAAATTTCGCGTTTTCATTCACTTCACTTCACTCTAATAATTTAAAGACCCCCGTTAGCGGGTATTACATAAGGGCTGGGGTGTATAAATGAACAATTGGGAAAAATGCAACATGAATTCACTGTGATATATTAAGGGTGACATTTCCTATGAAACTTGATGACTGCGACGTCATAACTTGATGACTGCGACGTCATAAGAGTGCCGAGGCATGCGGTATAGAGAAGCTCGTTTTAGCGAAGGCCGTTTTACCGAACCCAGCTTATCGAGAGAAACCCAGTTTAGAATGGCCGGGTAAGATGGGTTAATATTTTTGTAATGAACCGCCATACACACTGTCGCCGTGAAGCGGCGTAAACTAAAGCCCTTTGATGTTTTTTTACAAGTACCGCCAACCATTGTTGTGGAAACACGCAAGACACGATCCACGAGCGGGTGCTCCGCCGCCATTCGCTTCCAAGGGCCGCTCATTTCAATGCTTCGCCGCCATTTGCTTCCAAGAGCCGCTCGAGAAACGGGCCTCGCGCACTGGTGCATTTAACGCCACTTGCAAGACAAACGCAAACACATCGAGGGGCTTTAGCGTAAACGCGGGGGGCGAGTGTGTTAACCCGCGCCCCAACGATACAAGCGCGAAGTAAGGGGGCCTTTTTTTAAATTGCGTTCCTTTTTGATAAACGGCGTTTCTCTAAACTAAGGCTCCGCTTTCTCTGAATCGAGCTTCGATAAAACGTGCCCCTTCTCTAAAACATGTTTCGATAAAATGGCGTTTGATCAACCGTAGTAAACCCGTAAGAAAGGTCGTTCCAGTCTTCGGCTGCGTGGGACGAAAATTGGGGCAGAAAAGGTGACAGTGAAGGACCTTGGGCGGGTGATCTGGAGCAGATGACAGGTGCGCTGGGACCACCGCGCTGGGGGTACGATGTAAGGTGTGGTACCGAGAGGAAAATAGAACTTGTAATATAGAGAGAGGCTGAAAATGCGGCGACGACAAGAAAGAGTTAGCAAACGTGATTTCAGCTTTTGGTCATATCGATCAGTGTTGGCGGTATCGCGTTACAAATGACGGCGTTACCGGTAACGCGCTACTTTTTCTTGTAACCTAGTAACGTACTCGTTACCTTTAAAAACCCTAACGGGTAACGTACTTGCGTTACTTATTTCGAGTAACGTGTAACGTCACTCGAAAGACTTGGGGAGTGATGTTACTCGTCACTCCCCAAGACATGAAAAAAAAAAAAAATTCTTCCCAACATTTAACAAAATTACACTTCAATTTTTGTTTCGCAGGTTCTAGGCACCATACCAAATAAATGTTATCGTTTTTTTTTTTTTTTTTTACTTTTTCATTGCGTTTTTACTCGGGGGTATTTAGGTGTAACCGCAAAAAAAAAAGAAGACGTAATAACTTTCAGTTTCTGAATGGGCATAATATTTCTTGAAATATGACGCTTATGCATACCTGTAACGTCAAAAATTAAAACGTGTTAATTCATTCATAGCATAATTAAAACGCAAAATTAACGTGCGTTACTTTTTAATGGTAACGGAGACGCGTTCTTCTTATTTTGAGGTAGCTTAGGTCAGTAACGCCTTCCTTTTATTTGCAAGTAACGAGTAACGTATTTCGTTACTAACGCCTATACAACAACGCATATCGCCCTGGCTGCCGGCGCAATGCTTCTCTCATCGCCGAAGATAATTTCAATCTTTGATTGCTTTTTCTAAAAGGTGAGTCGGCCGCGCGTCTTTATGATTTATAAATTCCTAGGATGCTTAGAGACCGCAGAGTAAGTTATCGCCATATTTAGGCAACCTAAAAAACCTCCTCAGTGCACCTTTGGAATAGTATACTGGTAAGCAAATATACGAACACGTTCCCACAACAACGAACCAGGCGTTGTACAGCAGTGGTCTCAATCTCATTTGAGTCTGGGAGCCAGATAGCTGAAACCGGAAAGATAGAAAAGAGTGGGGGGAAGGTTCAATGGATTTCAAAGAGAAGCGACCTCGTGCTCTATGTTTTTGTAAACTCACAGCTTTGCCAGTAACATATTTAGATTTAATTTGGGTCTTGACCTGACGTGATAACAAGACTTAAAGGGGCCATGAAACGAATTTTGGGCTGGGATGAATGATTTTAAATTGGGACTTTACTAATCGCATATCGTTTAGTGGGCCAAAAGAAATAGGGTAGAAAGTCAAAAGCCAGCTTTTCGGTGCGAACGTTTGAAAATATAGCGGACTATTTTGTACCTTCTTTCCTTCGAAAGCTCTCCGCCTTTTCACAAAGATACATCCGCGGTTCCCAAAGCGCGTCAGCGGTGCCAACCTGACGTCAGCCCGCTTATGGCCTGAATGTCCAACGAGACTGAATGTCCAGCGAGCCTGAATGTCCAATCGGTCACGTGACAGGCGAGACGGAATGTACAACGAGACGAAAGATCCAATCGAGACGGAATGTCCATCGAGTCTGAATGTCCAACGAGACGAAAGGTCCAATCGAGACGGAATGTCCAACGTGCCTGGATATCCAACGAGACGAAAGATCCAACCGAGACGGAATGTCCAACGAGCCTGAATGTCCAACGAGTCTGAATATCCAACGGTTATAGAATGGAACCTGCATAGAATTTAGAAGATATTTCTTTGTTGAATAGTAGGATTACTGATAGTTACGGCGGTGAAAATTGTGTTCGATGAAATGGGGAACCGGACGTTTCGGTGCGGAAATATCGGTACGCGATCATTTTGGTATGTGGTCGCTTCGGCACCGGGCTTTTCAGTGCGGGATTTTCGATGCACGGCTACTTTGGTGTGCCGCTGAGCTTGTCCTACTGACGTTGCCTCTGTGAAGTCCCCAAAATGAAATTAAAATTATGCTCGTGTATTGTGTAGGCTTCATAAAAACCCCAAAACAATGCATTTATTGTTCGTTTTATATATCTAAAAATCAAGATGATTTCTATAATTAAAAAAAATGACGTTTAAAAGGTCACACATGCTACAAGATCAAAGACCGAACTCGTTGACCATTGACAATCTGTCACGCGTTTGATATTAGAACGTCGTAACTCTGGAGCGGAAACAAATGTGGGACCCACGAGAGTTCTTAGAATCGTTAATTGTGCTTATCCTCAGCCACCGTCTTTTCGTATTGTACCAGTTGCTGTATTTTTCTTATTCGTGTCCCTAGTCCCGCAAAGATGGTGTTTCTCGCATGGGAGAAAAACGCCTGATTGAATTCTTAGTAGTATAATTGTTAGGTAAAGTCGGTGTAGTATGTGTAATTACACTAAATTGTAGTTTTTGTTTTCTTCTTTTTTACAAAACGAACGTGAAAGTTTTAGACATTTCTGATTGGACTTCTCGGTCCCCAGAAACGAAAATTCGATCCTCATATCAAAATCAGTGATAGAATACAACGTTCCTTCCATTAAGCCTTTGTGCAGGTAGTGTCCTGAAATGGTGAGCTTTTGTCCGGCGATTGTCCGGAGGATTCGGCACATTGACGCTTATCGCGACGATTAGTTTCGCAAGCTTCGGCCACCAAAGCGATTGCTGTCGCAGTGAACCATGTAGTAAGCAACAAGTAGGTAATATTAATAACTAATACAATACTTTTTAGGATTGGCTTCCGTCGTTTCTGCCTTTTCTGGTCACGTGGCATGCAGCAATCGCACCGATACGCGCCCAGGTAGCATACCAAGGCTGCGATCGGATTTCAACTGGTTCTAACTCTGTCACAGAGCCGCTGCGACAGTGCGACCGTGATTTATTCGTGTGCGCACATTACAAGTGAACATATGACCACGGGATCAGGAAGTCAGCCCCTCGCTCGGTCTTCCCAAATTCTATAATGCTAGAGTTGCGAGCGAACATATTCACGAAACCCGACTTTTATAATTTTGAATCACCCGGGTACGATTCACTATTGGACCCTTGTCAATTCTGAGAGGTGCATTTGTCATCCTCTCTTTTTTGGAAAGAAGGTCTCATTGTTGACCCCCACTGTCGCCGGCAGTCTGCACACCCTACCCTAATCAACCCTTTTCGACAGTTCGACAAACGGGCACTTTCGCCCCATGCTTTATTCTGCGAATTGGCCTAGGGCGAATTGCCCTATTCGACGAATTGACCGGATTCGTGGTGCAATACGCTTCCCCTACAAGAATAGAAAGCCACGTGGAACGATCTATTGTTATATTCACACATGATGCAGGCTATTGGTACATCCGGGTGTGAACCTTCTGCTGCACACCGAGACAGATGCGTTCGCGTCCTTTATCAGCAGTCAAGCTCCCACCTAGCAAGACGTCATGAATTACCTCGACAGAATGGCGAGCTTTGGAGTGCTTCCAGAAGCCAGTTAAATTACATGGGCTTCTGAAAACCACTATGCATGTCACATGCAAAAAAAAAAAAAAGCTGCGTACTGCGTGATACAAGTATTATCGCTGTACTCACTGACATGCAAACCTATCGGCAGGGAATGCATGCGTATGTCAACTACTGACGACTGCAGTGTACAGTGAGTAGTTGTCTGTTCTTAAGATAAAAGAAACAAAAATTAAAATTTGTCAAATTCACACAATTGTTCTGCATTTACTCAGGAATGGTCGGGTCACACCCCCCACCACCCCCATGCATTTATAGGCGCGTTAGATGTAGATTTTATTTTTTTAAAAATATATCTATATTTCTTTTTATTAGTGGGAAATTACGCTTGTGCAAACTGTTGATGCCTCGCACCAACAGCTCCCAAAGCTCCTTTTAAAAAAAAATTAAATATTGACTCTGCGCATAGTCAGTGGCGCTGGCGGGCGGTCATGTGTTTACAATGCGGAGCTCCGTATGTGGCTCATCTATATAAATTCAAATGGGCAGGGATGAGGACTGAACAAGAAATTCCTGGGATCTTAAGCGCGGCTTTCATAGACGTCCCCCAATTGCGATGCACTAGAACACTCGGACATTGCATCCCTATTATATATTTCAAATTGGCTGACCTATGTCATCGAAACATTCCAAACATTTGAACTGCTGATATCAAAGGAGCGTTTGGCGTCGTACAATCGACACCTTTAACCGATTGGTACACGCTTTCGGCCTGAATATTCATCGAGACAGAAGATCCAACGAGTCGCAAGGTCCAATTGGTCACGTGACAGACGAGACGGGATATCCATCGAGGCGAAATGTCCAATTGAGACGGAATGTACAACGAGTCCGGATGTCCAACGAGACAGAAGAGTTTCTAACTAAGCATTATGCCTTCCTATAGATGAAGCTATATTATTTGTGTCTGCTCTGTTTCATTGTCGGTCCGCCAACGTCGACTTTTGTGGCACGACATTTTAGTATGATGAAACTACGGCAATGCCTGCAGAAACGCGGACTAAATATACACACAAGTCTGTACATTTAAGAAGGCAAATTATTCTAGCACGTGACAGGCGAGACGGAATGTCCAACGTGCCTGAATGTCCAACGAGACGAAATATCCAACCGAGACGGAATATACAACGAGCCTGAATGTCCATCGAGACGAAAGATCCAACCGAGACGGAATGTCCAACGAGCCTGAATGTCCATCGAGACGAAAGATCCAACCGAGACGGAATGTCCAACGAGCCTGAATGTCCAACGTGCCTGAATATCCATTATTGGATCTTCCGTCTCGTTGGACATTCAGGCTCGTTGGACATTCCGTCTCGTAATCACGTCAGCCGAGCCCAACTCACGCATTGGACACGAGAACTGCGTCACTCGGACGTATGCGCTCGTCAACAATCAATCCTTCGGCGAATATTTGGATTCGCGTTCGTGGCCAATGAGCGCCCTGACGGAACTTATCGTCACAGGGGAATGACAAGTTCTATGGTGTGCATAAAAAGCACGGTGTAAGCGAGGAGTCATCGCACCGGTGCCAAAGGATGTCACGACGACGTGATTTCACAATTCGCATTTGAGTTGAGGATTAAAGCTAAGGGGGAAGAAGTAAAAAAATCGTTTCATGACCCCTTTAACATGACACCGCCCAGCAAACACTGGCGGCCATATCTGTGTGCGCGGCTCCTGAGCGCGTGCTGACGGCGAGCTTCCGCAGTCCTTTTGGAGCGTGCATTTAGCACCATCAAGGTTGCCGATCTTAGCAGGCTATTAATGTGAGCTCGTTCTGGCCATGCGCTCTAAACATCGCCCTTAAATATGGCGTCCAGTGAATACCTCCTATACTGTCGTTCAGGTTGCTCAATTCATTTACGAATTAAACGAGCTCAACATGTCTCTAAAAATGCATCGCGCAGTCGAGATGTATCCTCGAAGAGCTCGCACTTGCTGCCTAGTAGCAGAATTGTTGGACATCACAAAAAGCTGGGAATCAAAAAATTAAGCGAAGCAAAGAGCAAACAGACACCGATAAGTATAAACTCTGTTATGTTAAAAGAGCAGAGCTACATTTCGAGCGAAAATTATTCGGCGAAACGAGATCACTATGGCGCATGCAATTTCTAGCGCTCGAGACATGGGAACTGAGACTTGTAGCCGGTTGGCCTGCGGGCTGCGCCCCAGTAAGTCGCAGGCCGCATGTTTGAGACCCCTGTTCTACAGCGTGGACGAAATGGATTGAACGCACTTTAAACTGGCCGCATAAATTGGTTTCTTAACTTATTTTGCTGAGATTTACTACAGAGTTGCCTGAAATTGGTGGAAGCTTTCGCTAAAATTGTGGAAAGATTGGCTCACCTGAGTAAATCAAGAATACATATAAAAAAACTGTGCTTCCTATACTTTGCATGTACAGGGTGTCACAAAAGAAAATTTACACGGTCTTTTTTACCGCAAAAATAAACTAGGCATCGCCGAACTCTCATTTTCCGCCCCAAGGTAGAGCTAGAGGTCACAACCAGATGCCAAAGTTTCAGCCCGATCCGATAACTTAATCAAAAGTTATGAGTGATTTTCTGAAAATTTCAATGGGAAAATGGAGCCCATTTTGGCCCGTTTTCGGTTTCTGGTGCCATAGAGCCCCATGTGTTTGAAAACTCCGTCGGCCGCCATTTTCCCATTGAAATTTTCAGAAAATCAGTTATACATTTTGATTAAGTTATCGGATTGGGCTGAAACTTTGGCATCTGGTTGTGACCTCTAGCTCTACCTTGGGGCGGAAAATGAGAGTTCGGCGATGCCTAGTTTATTTTTGCGGTAAAAAAGACCGTGTAAATTTTCTTTTGTGACACCCTATACATAAAAAATATTATGTATTACTGTTGCGCTTATTTGGTCCAGATAAAGTGAAGAATAGGTATTCCAATTTTATTCTCTTTCCATTTCACAAAGTTTTCAATACTAGTAAAGGCCAGAATAGGCCAGAACGATTTTCTTATGATTTTAAGATAAAAGGCTTAGCGAAAATTTATCCATAGACAAAACTTTTTTTTTTTCACTCCGGAGGTTTTTTTTTTTTTTTCTTTCTTTTTGTATTCACACTCAATTATTTATTGTACCATAATCGAGCACCTCTGTAGTAAATCTCAGTGCGGTAAGGTAAGAAGCCGATTAATACCCCTGTTACACGGGCACACTTAACCGCAGTTAACTCAGCTTAACTGCTGTTGCGCGGCACCACAGATACCGCACTATACTCTCGGACAGCTATTCCATAACAAGTGAAGAGCGCGCATGCACTGCTTCGATAGATGCTCAAAATGCTCGAGCGCACGTTTGCCCATAGCTTTGACTGCATAGCCGCAGAATGTTGTCGGCAAGTATTGTGCGCTAACTGTGGCTTAGCGTAACTGCAGTTAAGTGTGCCCGTGTAACAAGGGTATTATGCGGTCAGTTTACAGTGCGTTCAATCCATTTCGCCCACGTTGTAAATCGTCTTACAGCTTACACGCTTGCGTTTCGATGTTTTAGCCGGATTGAACCTAATGGCGCTGTCCTAGTCATAGCCAGACGCCTGTACCCAGTAACCCACTACGACAAGGTGCATTGAACCGACACGGCAGATGACTAACAGAACCGAGAAACGTCTCACGCTGCCAGAGCACGGAGTAAAAAGCAAATTGGCAGGGCGTATAGATCAATAAAACTGGAAACATCCCATTTCTAGCAGACGGCAGTCGCATCGACGCGCCACCAGTTTTCGCGGCCGACACACGCAACCGTCTGCTCTCTTGGTTTTATGCCCTTCCGTCTCAGCTATCAACCAGCGAAGCTGGGATAACACTTGCACGTTGCGTCTCCTTAACCCTTTCAGTCGATTATTTTCCCAGGTAGTTTGTTTCCGAACGCCGGCAGACATTTGGTAACGAGACGTTGTTGTCTGCCTCTCCGTCTGCATCCTCGCCTCGCCTCCGCTTCGGCAGATGGCGCTACCAGACTAAGACGTGTTTTATCGTTTCTTTTTTGTTTTGCTCCGCAATGCAACTCGTTTGCTCTCAGCCGCTTCGCAAGACCAGAACCTAGATAAACGGGGAGAATATGGACAGAGAAAAAGTAAAACGGCAAAGCTTGAAAGATGGCTCGGCAAAGTCGACAGACGGCGACGTAAACGCAGGAAAAGTGGATGACGATGGCGACGCCATATGGCGACCGGTAAACGTCGACTTTTTTACGCTGTTTTCGGAAAATACCGGGGGCGGGGCTCCGTGATGAAGCAGAGCAACGAGCTGTTTGATTTGCAGTGGGCCACTCATCGATGCAATTTCGAGATATAAAATCTTCATTCGCGGAATAGTTGCCGCTTTCAACAACTACCTCTGCACTGGGTTCGCATGAGAGAATATTGGCTCTTTGTCTATGCAAACCATCTTTAATCTTTTTTTTTTTTTTAACAACTGCTCTGCCGGTTTTGTGTTTGCTTGAGTCGTTTCATTGTCACTCATATTGATAGGGAGTGTTTTGATATGGTATAAACTTCGTAAGTATGTAAAGTTGTGTGGATTAACTTTCCTACATCAACTATGAAAGCAAGATTAGCGAAATGTATTATTCCACGTTGAGCATCTAGGCTATTTTTGACAAGTTACGAGATGCGTGGCATCGGGTACTCCATACACTAAAATATAAGAAAAAAATATGAAATATGAAAAGTAGTGGGTTCAGAAATTAGAGGTAATATAATAATAGCTTTATTTACCATATAAATATTGTGGGAGCTGAGGAAAAAATCTGTCTAAACAGCTTGACTGGTCCTCAGCCCCTCACAGGTACACAGCGGTTACAAAAGCACACACAAGAAATTACATAAAAGAAACAAAAACAATAAAGGCAAAGAGTAAACAAAAAAACACCTACGAGGGAATCAGTGTAATCAGATAATTACTTTGATGGAAAAATATCTCCTAATATCAAAGCAAGGAGCAAACAAAAAAAGAAAAACACCTACGAGGGAGTCAGTGTAATCACATAATCACTTTGATAGAAATGTCTCTTAATATTACACATGCTACAGGATTCTATGTCGAAATTATACCGGATCATTTTGTTCAGAAACGTTGGCAGTGTTTTTTTTAATCATCTGTAAACAATAGTCAGTACGAGCTGCATCTACTACCCATAAATCGGAATGGCGAGTGCAATATGTTATAGATTTGTTTCTGAGCGATGCTAAGCGTATCAAAAAGCTGTTTATATCTCGACGTTCTTGTTTATATTTTACACACAGCATAAAATCGTAGTATTGAAATACATTCAGAACACCCAGCCCAACAACAATTTTGTTGGTATGAAACTTATACGGCACATTGCATATATAATCCTTAGCACTCTTTTCTGCAGTAAAAATAGTCTTTGCATATTAGTTTTTGTGGTGGTACCCCACACTAGGTGGCAGTAGTTCAGGTGAGATAAAAATAATGAGTTATATAAAATCAGCTTAACTCCAATAGGAAGAATATGACGACGTCTATGTAACATACCAGTTATTCTGGCAAGTTCAGAAACTAAATAGTCCACATGTTCGGTCCAAGACATGTGCTTTAAAAAAATTACCCCCAAAATTTTAAAGGTGTTTATTATTTCCATTGGACACGAGTCTAAGAAAATGTCGCTTGTTAGGATGATATTCCTATTTCTGGGGCTGAAAAAGGTCGCCTTAGTTTCCTTCTTATTTATGATAAAATTATTCGGACTAGCCCAGGTTTCTAGACTTTTTATGGTTTTATTAGCAACGCAAAAAATTTCATTGCAACTTTTAGCTGAAAAAAAAAGGCTGGTGTCATCAGCGTAAATGATAAACTTTACGTTTTCTGCTATGTTAACGATATCATTGATGTACATATTAAATAGTAGTGGCCCCAGTATACTGCCTTGTGGTTCTCCAGATTTAATTGATTTGTATCGGTAAGTGGCCGCTGTTCGAGGCGGGGTTTAAGCCGCACGTCCGGAGGCCTCCTGGCTCGTGACGACGACCATTCCCCGAAGTGAAGAACCCAGGGGTCCAGTGGAGGTGGGAGAATTGGTAACGTAACGAACGGTTTAATTACATGGTTGCGATACAGTCGTCAAATCCGAGAGAACAACGGAGCAGCCTCACGCTCCGCCTTATATAGGGTCCGTTTTCTCCCTCACTCTCCGCCAGGGCAGCAGGTGCATCCGCCAAGTGCGTTGCAGAAAAGTCCGCCGCGTCGTAGCCAGAAGTGCGTCGTAGCCATGGTTCTCCGCAGCTAGGCCATGCCTGTCTCCCCTTCCGGAGCGCACGAACCCACACGCACACACACACACGTCCCGTTGACGTCACGGACGCGTTGAGACTCGTTTTGGGCAGGCTTCGACAGGTGGGCGACAGTCCTGAACAGATCGTGACTCGTTTCCGGACTCGTTTCCGCAGCGTTGAAACTCGGAAGAAGGTCGCCGAAGGTTCCATTCTTAACAGCCCCTCCGGGGCCAGGGAAACCTCGAATGGCCGGTGGTACAATCGCTGGCCTGAAGAGGTGGGCTTGGAGTAGGCCTTGAGAAGACGCTGCAAGCACCAAACAAACTCCCAAACCTCTTACAACGGAGGCATCAGCGGAAACGTCCCCCACAACACCACGCCACACCGCAGTCAAACGCTCGGAATTCGCCAGAGACCCGCCAGACTAGATTACGGATTACCAACATTTGGTACAATTCCGGGTATCGAGACCCCCTGTCGCCAAAAAAACTCATTTTTCCAACGAGGTCACTATGAACAAAATACCAAAGACAAAAACTCTTCGCAATTTGTGAGGTCCTTTTTGGGTTTTAACGAAGTGCCGCCACTTAGATCCTCATTCCCGTGGATGACGAAGACCTCTGAGATCATCCCTACTATTTTTCGGGATGTCAGAAAAATCTGCTCAACCCATCGGCATTGCCGTTAAATTTGCCTTTCCTTTTTCTTACGCTGAAGTCATAGTGATCGATTTTCACGTGATTTCTAGACGTGAAAATGCGGTCCTTATAGCGCCGATAAAACAATCCGCCTTTTTCATGCCCCGTCACATTGGTCCTAGCAATCTCCTGAGCTGTACCGCGAAACCCTGACACACTAGGGTCGCTCTTCTGCTCGACTGTCAAAGACATTCTGTCTACTCGTAGCAGAGGACCAAAGTTACGTGACGCCGGAGCTACGAGAGATCTTTCACTGATCCCGTCTTCCTCCGCCTTTTTCTTTGGCGCGTTGGGACGGCGTACGCTTTCTAGTGCTAAGAGGTCAGGCTGTTCTACAACCTGGTCCCTCTCATCCCGGTTTTCTGCCTCCAACTCTGGGAGTGCTTGCACCCCGTCAGCTGCCTCTGGCGCTGGATCACTCGTCAACAAAGGGGCGACCTGACGCGATTTGGACCTCGTACATGACTGAACTAGCCCTTCTCCCAGTTGTTGACCCCTTTCGCGCAGCAGGAAATCTGACCGGTTAGAAAACAAATAGGGATACTCCAACGGGACTGTTTGCGAGACAGCCGCCTCTGTTACTAGCTCTCCGAACGGGCCAGTTATCTTACTGTAGCCATAGGCAGACAGACACTGTGCTTTTCGAGCAGCTGCTTGATCCAAACTACCTTTCCAGTAAAATCGGATTTCGTTACATACGACGGATGAACAACGTCCATCGTCGCTGCACTGTCCCGAAGCACCCTGCACGGCTTTCCGTTTACCTGGAGCTCGTGAAGATAGGGACGAAGAAGCTTCAGGTCCCTGTCACTACCGTTCACGTACGAGAACACAACCCGCGGTTTCTTACATCTGGCCGCTGCGTGTCCCGGCTCCTGACAGTTGTAGCACAGGAACGGCTTCCTTGCCTCGAACTGCCCTGTTGGGCTTTTCCGCGCCTCGTCTCCGTTCGAGTGTTCTGCGCTCTTTTCTGGGACCTTTTGTCCTGCTTCGGGCTTCTCGGGCCCGTTTTCTCGCGAGCCGTTTCCCTGTCGGAAGGTCTTGCGCTGATCGCTTCGGCCGGGTTCGCTTTCCTCTCCGCTCAGCTTTCTACGCGTTGCGTACTCTTCGGCTAGCTCAGCGGCCCTTTCGACAGAGTCGACTCCCACCCTATCCTGCACCCAGAGCTTGACTGACTGCGGAATGCTACGAAAGAACTGTTCGAGGCACACACACTCGACTACCTTGTCTCGGCTTTCGTACACTTCCTCGCTCTTAAACCATTCTATCAGGTTTGTTTTAAGCCCGTACGCGAATTCCGAGTAGCCCTCGCTGCTCTTTTTGGATGCGTTTCTAAACCTTTGACGGAACGCCTCGGCAGAGAGGCGGTACCGCTTCAAAAGGCTGGACTTCACCTTGTCGTAATCGTCCGCGTCTCCAGCACTAAGGCGCGCGACAACCTCTGCAGCCTCACAGGGCAACAAAGTCAAAAGCCGTTGCGGCCACGTTTCTGGGGCGAAGCTCAACTTCTCACATGTCCTCTCAAAGTTAACTAAGAATAGGCCCACGTCTTCCCCAACTTTAAACGGCTGCATGAGCTTCTTCATTTGATACGACTCGGTCTCACTTGCTCGTACCGGAGCCCCAACTCTACTGTTCTGCGAGTTTAATCGCTGTTGTTCAATTTCAAGCTCTAGCCTTTTCAGCGCTCGCTCCTCTGTCGCAGCCTGCGCTCGTTCCTCTCTCGCTGCAGCCTGCGCTCGTTCCTCTCTCGCTGCATCCTGCGCTCGTTCCTCTCTCGCCGCAGCCTGCTCCTGCTCTCGTTCCTCTCTCGCTGCAGCTTGCGCTCGTTCCTCTCTCGCTGCAGCCTGCGCTTGTTCCTCTCTCGCTGCAGTCTGCGCTCGTTCCTCTCTCGCCGCAGCCTGCTCCTGCTCTCGTTCCTCTCTCGCTGCAGCTTGCGCTCGTTCCTCTCTCGCTGCAGCCTGCTCCTGCTCTCGTTCTCGTTCCTCTCTCGCTGCAGCTTCGCTCTTAGCGTTCTGAAGCAGTTCCCACGCAATTTTAATTTCCTCTGCTTCCGCGCTCTCTGAAATCGCTTTACTGATCTCAGATTTCTTCATCTTTTGCTCCACCTCCACACCCAATTCTTCACATAAACAGAGTAAATCTGTTCTCAGTAACCTCATTAGATCCATGATCGCTGCTCTTTAGCTTTGGCTTTGCTATAAAACTTGTCGCGAGGTTGTACACAAACCTAGCGCACGAGTCAAACACTAAGGATTCCCAGCAGTTCAAAATTAATTACCCATAATCTGAAACCTGGCGAATCCCAAAGCAAAGTCCAAACGCTCACCCACAGATGTAGCACGATGTCGCATGGTCCAATCCCAACCGCTGCCAACCAGTTGTTCGAGGCGGGGTTTAAGCCGCACGTCCGGAGGCCTCCTGGCTCGTGACGACGATCATTCCCCGAAGTGAAGAACCCAGGGGTCCAGTGGAGATGGGAGAATTGGTAACGTAACGAACGGTTTAATTACATGGTTGCGATACAGTCGTCAAATCCGAGAGAACAACGGAGCAGCCTCACGCTCCGCCTTATATAGGGTCCGTTTTCTCCTTCACTCTCCGCCAGGGCAGCAGGTGCATCCGCCAAGTGCGTTGCAGCAAAGTCCGCCGCGTCGTAGCCAGAAGTGCGTCGTAGCCATGGTTCTCCGCAGTTAGGCCATGCCTCTCTCCCCTTCCGGAGCGCACGAACCCACACGCACACACCACACACACGTCCCGTTGACGTCACGGACGCGTTGAGACTCGTTTTGGGCAGGCTTCGACAGGTGGGCGACAGTCCTGAACAGATCGTGACTCGTTTCCGGACTCGTTTCCGCAGCGTTGAAACTCGGAAGAAGGTCGCCGAAGGTTCCATTCTTAACACCGCTAATATTAACGAACTGTTGGCGACTTTCTAAGTATGATTTAATGAGGAGTGCTGCATGTCCTCTGATACCATAAAACTCAAGTTTTCGAATGAGTAGCTCGTGGTTAATATACTCAAATGCTTTTGTAAAGTCTATGAAAATGCCTAGGACTACGTTTCTATAATCTATGTTGCGTAAAATATATTCTTTCTGGTCCAGTAGAGCTAGTTCCGTAGAAAGTTTCTTTCTAAACCCGAACTGGGATTTTGTAATGATTTTATGCTTTTCTATACAAAGAGCAAGACGATTATGTATTATATTTTCTAAACCTTTCGAGAACACTGGGAGAAGTGGCACAGGCCTGCAGTTGTTTATATCATTTCTCTCCCCTTTCTTATGAAGTGCAATTGCATTTTTGGGGGGGAATGTGGCGGTTTCTAAACAAAGATTAAAGATATATGCCAGATAGCGAGCGATGATGTCTAGAATGTGCAGAACTGGACGTATCTGCATACCATCGGCGTCGCAGCTATGACTAATGTTGGCGGTGCGGAATACTGAGGCTACCTTTTCTTCAGTTACCGGGTTTAAATAGATTGTTTCATCCACGTTTCGATTAATATAAGAACAAGCATCGGCCATGTTTGAAATCCCACCTAAATTGGTAAAACAAAAACATTGAACACATTAGCCAGAGAATGACCAGTCAGTTCGACGTCATTATGGATTATTGATTCGATGTTACTTTGAGTTACGTTGCAATTCAAAACAGTGTTCAGCTTTCCCCACATTACATCAGTGCGGTGGGATACCGTAATAAACAAATTGTGATAGTAGATAATTTTTCCTTTCTTCAATTCCTTGTTCAAACTATTTCTGTATGCTTTGAAAATATTAAGTTTCTCGGGGTCTTTACTTTTGATAAAAGATTGATATAGTTTGTTTTTTATTTGAATCTTTGCAATTAATTCTGATGTTATCCATGGTTTTCGAGCTCTCTTGAAGCGCATAACGTTTACATAAGGGAAGTGTTTATCATAAATAGCTTTGAAAATTCGAAGAAATATCTCATAAGCTTGATTCGCATCAGCTTTGTTCAAGACCTCAGTCCAGTCTGCACTGTTCAAACTATCTCTGAAACGATCTAGGTTGTCGTTGGTAATTGTTTTACCCGAGTGTGAAGTTTAGGGTATTTCCGTTCACTTATATTTTCATCTAAACAAAAGAAAGTTGCAAAGTGGTCACTGATATCGCAAGCTATCACACCTGATTTTTGTTTACATAGTTTAAAATTGGAAATGAATAAATCAATCAACGTTTCTGACGTGGTAGTAATACGTGTTGGTTGATCTATAACGTTCACGCACCCTTTTACCTGAAAAAGCGTAGTAATATTCTTTTTTGAACTACAATCGCTTAACATGTCAATATTAAAACCCCCTCCCCAAATTACATTGTACTGTTTTTCGTCTATAAACATAAAAAGCCACCCAAAAATTCACAAAACTTCAAAAAGTTTCCATCTGGTTGACAATAAAATACTGACACAACATGTTTATCTATTTTTATCGACAGTGCCTTATAGTCATAGGGAGAGCAACAATACTCGGATAAAAGTTCATAACTCATTAATTTATGAATTAATATGGCAACACCACCACCACGCTGAGATGGCCAATTTACGGAATGGGTATTGTAATCAGGAAGTTTGAAAGCGTCACTATCACATTTATACCAAGTTTCCGATAGCATGATTACGTCGAAAGAGACATCCGGCTCATCCAAAAAAAAGCTCCAAATCAACAGATTTATTTTTGGCAGATCTTGTGTTAAGATGAAAACATTTCAGTGAGGACGCGCATTTAGCGCCCAAAAATATTCTGAATTCTCGCGGCAACAAAATGTTGGCAGTCGCCATCTCGCAAGATGACCTGAAGTAACACATTAGATAAACGAGAAGGTTGAATTATCGAATCTTTGCAAGGTCATCCACATTCTTAACAACAAAAGGTCGATCTCCATCTTTTTCGCGCACAAGAATCTTTCCATTTTTATGTCATGCATACTTGAATATAAGACGAGGCAACCTTGTTTGACGAAAAATATTGGTAGGGGCTAACGTTTGGTCGGCCACTTCTTCTTCATCCAGTCTCTCCATGACATTGCCAAGTACTATTCTACCCAACTTTTTATCGTCAAGATTATGCTGTTGTTGTTGTTGTTGTTGTTGTTTTTCGTTATACCGATTACAAGAAGATAATCGCGTACGTCTTAAAGTCAGGGTGAAGAATAAAATCAGGATGGTTTAAATCAGGATCTAAATTAAACAAATTTTACTATGATAATGTAAATCAAAACTTTCCCTGAGGAATTCTCCCGAAATAATAATAATAATAATAATAATAGTAATAAATCGTTCATTGAGCAATTCTTCTACGTAATTTTGATCGAAGGCCCGCATAAGCGCGCGAGCGCTTGTGTGTGGGACCGTGGCAACCCAACAGAGTGCTCAAAATAATTAAAACAATGGTGACACAAACATTTTTGCCAATAACAGGCCATACATTATTGTAAACACAGACAAAGTGGACAGCTAAAGAGAGAACAGTAAGTATACACCAAAACATGACGAGATCACCACTTCTTTAATTTCTGTTTCGCGTCTTTCAGAGACGGCAGGTCGTACAATTCTCCCGGAAGAATATTAAAATAGAATGTTAATATAATATTTTCATAAACGCCTCCCGTAATTTGTGTATACCATAGGAATAGAAAAGGTTTCAGAATGTCTCAGATGTTTTTGTCTGTTGACTCCATACTTGAAACCGTTAGTATAATAATACGTCATTAAGACTACATATTCCCTTAATTCCTCTACCTGCAATATTTGTAGAAAGGACCATTTTTCACCACTAACAAGAGTTTCAAATTTTGAGCAATAGCCAATACTATCAGCAATTCTATATATTAGTATATTTAATTTTTTCTTCCGGTGGGCAGAACAGGTTCCAGATACAGTGATTCCGTAACGCAAGAGGGAGAAGCTTCCAGTGCTTCGTACACTTTTTTCCTAAGTGAAATATTATAGAGATTTCTTAGTTTGTACATATACGCTAAGACCATTCGTAGACGCTTTACTAGATTTACGACGTGTGCACTTCATGTTAGGCATTCATCAAAAGTTATTCCTAAATATGTCATTTCGGTCACATATTCGAGCGGAGAGCAGTCGCAAGAATTACAGTCGCTGGAATGCAGATAGACAAGGCGTATAAGGTTCTCTTTTTTTTATGTGTCCGGAAGCACATTAAGTTGGTCTTGGTTTTGTTCACAAATATATAATTCCAGGAGAACCAGTCTACTAATTTGTTTATATCACTTTGAAAAATGAAAACTGCATCTTCTTAATTTTATGGGCAAATACAATTGCAGTGTCGTCCGCATATTGGTATAACTGAGAATTTAGAGACAATTTATCTAAGTCATTGATATAAGTGTTAAATAGCAGAGGACCTAAGATAGACCCCTGCGGTACGCCGGAAGTAACGAACAAGGGTTCACTTATGCTACCTCCTATCCGTACACGTTGTGTACGGTTATGGAAGTAATTTTCAAAAAACTGAAGAAAAGGTCCTCTGAAGCCCATATTTGTTAGTTTATTTAATAACAACCCGTGATCAATTGTATCGAACGCTTTTCTTAGGTCGAGAAAAAGAGCTAGGACTATGTGATTATTCTCTATTTTCTCATGAATGTAGTCAGTAAAATCCTCCAACAAGAGAGTTGTACTTTTGTGCTGTCTAAAGCCATACTGGCAGCTATTTAATAAAAACAAAATTCGCAAACTGATCGCATAATTTTGGGCACGAACTTTTCCATAATCTGGGATATAACTGACAGAATTGCTATTGATCTGTAGTTTGATACCAACTTTTGATTACCTTTTTTGTATATTGGACGAACTAATGCCACCTTCAACATATCTGGTATTCTGCCAGTTTCAATAATTCCATTTAATATGGCAAGCAAGATATTTTTTTTTATTTTATCAAAATTATGGTATATATCTCTTATTATACTCCGATCATATCCCTCTGGCTTCGTGAGTGGCATCCTTTCTAATATGTCACTCAGGTCTTGCTCCGTCATGGACGGCAAATAGGCTGAGTTCGGGGAACTCGTGAAGCTGTCGGGGGCTTCTACGGTTTCTTGCGCTTCACTTCGCAAATCTTGTACTTCTTTCACGAAGCTGCGATTAAATTGATTAGTCAGGGTGCCAAAATCAGTTCCACCAAATCGTTTGCGTATAACGTCATCCACGCTTTTTTGGTTGGTTTTCCGATTATCTTATTGACTACTTCCCACGTTTTTTGTTGTTTTTTTTCACGTTACCCTTTGACCAATGGAACCCGATATCGTGGTAGTTCCTCTTCACTAACCGTTATTTTGCAGTCACTTTCTTTCTCATTTCCCTGAATTTTCTTCGTAATTGAATGTCGTTCGGGCGTTGTTTGCATCGGTTCCATAATTTATCTTTTGCGTAGCACAGTTCTAAAATGACTTTATTTATCCAGTTATTTTCTTGTCTTCGTTGTTTTAACCTTACATTTCTCTTAGAATCACTGTATATGCGGTTGAATCTATTCACCATCAGTTCGTACATTACAACATGGTCTTGTCTCAGTAAAGAGTCCTAGTTATATTCACAAATAAGTCGGTCTATTATTTTGAAATCTAGGACACATCTAAAATCATCTCTATCACTATGTTCCGTAGCAGAATTGGCACTTAAAACGTTCATGGTTATAAAGTAATGATCCGCGACTTTATCTTTAATAACACCGGATACTGTTATCATATCGCTGATTCGGATGACCGCGTGATCTATGCAGGTTCTAGTTACTTTGTCACCTAGATACTCGTCTCTGGTGTAATCACGGATAAAGTTCTGTAAACCGTAGCCTAACAATAAGTCTAGATATTCTCCAACCCCAGACTTGCTTAGGTTCATAACATCAATGTTCAGATCTCCAAGAATGATTACACGGTCGTTGTTGTTGAACCTTCTTAATAAACCTTCAAATTCATCGTAAAACAAATTTAAATCTGCACTGTGTGGTCTGTATAAAGCCATAACAAGAAAAAGAATGGTCATTTTTGCTTACTGAAATAACGATTATTTCAGCGTTATCTAGAGATGCTGCAGCATGCTCAGCTATCCAATCATTTTTTGTAAACAACCATTAGATGCGTTCTTTAACGTGCATTTGTTTATATTCATATCAAATAACCGTTGAAAAAATATTTATATCAGGCTGAACACGAATAAAAAGTCCTCTGAGCAATCGGAGCGTTGAGCTTTCTTTCTACCTTCCACTTTGTTCGCTTTGTTTGGCGTACGTGACGTATGGCAAACCAGAACGTGAAAAAAAAAAAGAAACACAAACTAAGTAATGTCGTATAGCGAGAAAATTAGAACACGAAAGAGAAAGCAAATACAGTAATTTAACTAAACAAAAATCAAGTTGTTTTTGTTCCAATATGGCGTGTTTACATTAAAAAAATGCTGTTCATTAAACTACTTTAAATTCCAGGTAATACTTTCCTCCGTATCGTTATCAGTAATCGGACGGGTCGGTCAGTATAAATGCCATGTTTAAAAATACATCTTGCGATAAAGAATCACTATTTTCGAGCTAGAGAGATTGAAATAAAATTAATCTTATTTGAATAAAAATAAATCTGATTTAGATCAAATAAAGCCGATTTTTATAGTGATTTTTGTCCTCGCCTAATGGGTACGTCTTCCAGGCACTGGTCCCACCCCTTCATGTATCCCAAATGTAACGCAGGAACATCGCGGCTCATGGCTTTGTGACGCATATGTCGCAAGTAGTTCATCTTCGGATACATAATGAAAGTATCCTTCGGTCGACTTTAGAAACTTTCATCTGTACCCCATCTCCACAGACCTGAACTTTTTTGTGACCTGTGTGTAACATTCAAGATCAAGGGAGATCGGAGCAAAGTGAACTTGACCAGATTGCGAGCACTTTTCACATCCGAGATCAGTAAGCTTCCATAAGCGCTTGGCGTAATTGGAAGCAGTGTGCACATTAAAGGGGTACGGAAACCAAAATCTGGAGCCAGTCTTTTTGCTTATTAAACATGAAGCGCGTTAAAGTAGGACTTCACCAACACCAATCATTTTGTAGGATAAGCAAGAAAACGTATTTTAAACTCAATAAAACCATAACCAAAAACATTAAAGACGTTTACAATCCTCTGTAATGCCGAATTACAGCGCAGCTCTTAAGGAGGAAGGGAGGGTACGGTGGAGAGAGTATGCTACTCCTCCCCTTCGCCTCCTCCTCTCCTGCTCCACTCCCATTTAGCGGGAAATTTTCGCTAAATTTCCGGCTACATTTAGCAAAAAAATTTTAAATTTAGCTTGGAAATGTTCCCACTAAATTTAGTGGTAAATTTTGAGAAAATTTGGCGAGAAATTTATCAAAAATTTTTCCGCTAAATTTGGCGGGGAAACTAAATGGGAGTTGAGGTCACGTGACGTCAATAGCCCCACTAAATTTAGCGGAAAAATGTCTTCGCTAAATGTAGCGCTAAATTTAGCGGGAAATTTTCTCTGCTAACTTTAGCGGGAAAACATCTTGTGATAAAGATAATTCAAAGCGCAATTACGCCGACGCCGACGCCTACGGCGACGCAACTAAACCCGGAAAAGGGCGCCTAAGAGCTGCGCTCTAAAACCACCTCGTGGATGTCTGCGCCGCCTCGATGGAATGTTGACGACAACATGTTAGTAAGAGCAGCGCCACAACGGGAAGTACGCTCACTCATAGAGACTACTTAGGCCTGAACATGGTGCCGAGGCGCTTTGGTGAAGGAAGAACAGCAGAGTTGGCCACCATTAGTTTTAGTATCGGGTAGTCTTTCCGACAACGCTTGTTTGGGGTGGTTTGGGAATTGCGTACGTGGGATGTTATGTTGACGCCACGAAGTGTCTATGTAAACGGGCCCGAATGCCCATCTCTCCTGATGACGGGATAACCACCTTGGTCGACATGCAACGAACTCAATAACTAAGAAGTCAACACAACTATCATCGCTGCTAAAAGGAGATGGCCCGTGCGGCTCTGCAAAGCGGGGCACATGTAAACAAATCTCTGCGGCGTTCTTCGTGACTTCGGCGATGCGGGGGAGAGGCGACGTCCAGGAAGATACGTTTGAACTAAAAGAGTGTCAGCGAGATCCACGTAAATACCTGTTCGCACTGGGAGCGGAATCGCATTGGCACCGCGTTGGTAACCACTTCGGGAACGATCTTTTACAACCGATCTTATGAAGCGTTGGGCCTATAGAAAAATGCAACGGGATGCTGATGTGACCCTCGGCAGAGAAAGATTGAACCGGCATTGATTAGCTCCCAACAACTGCTCTAACCCGACATATGTTGGCGTACCGTAATGTCGGAAAAAGTGGACATACTAAAAATAGTGTAAGTATACCCATGTTCGCAAAGGCAATCCATATGGTGTTTATTTGAGCTCTATCAGACACACAAAAAAAAAAGACAGAATCGAGGAGGGTGTTCCTTTTCGACGAGAGCGTTTGCCACCGCTGCATCTGATAACAAGTTAGGGACGACGACGGGAAAGACCCCAAAACAGAGGTCAGGGTTCAAACTATTCATACGGGAAGGGTCCGCAAAAGTCGCGTGGGCGTGCTCCATTCATCAAGCCACACGGTCGTGTGCAGATGGTCTTGTCCCGGGTCGTCGAAGTGTTTTGCTAAGCCTAACGTTCCTATAGATAGTCCTTGGTGGTCACTTGGTCGGTGGGATCGTTGCCGTTGTAGCTTTTTCAGACATCCGTAGTTCCAGCATTTGTCTCCGCTACGGCGTTGAGTTTCAAGTACTTCCTTTTTTTTTTCTCTTGCTGCTTGAAGTTGGGACGCGCACAGAGAGCACATAGAAATGCACGTTGGTCGTCGCGACGACGTAAGCGAGCAATGCTGCCTGCGATGTAGATTTGATCATAAAAAGTGCGTAAAGCTCTGGAGCTGTCGTAGGCGTGGTCGTAGGATTTCATCGTAGCGTACGAAAAACTTGCAATAATTTCGCTTCGTGAATACGGAGCTCTTCTTAGGTTTTGTCGTAAGATCGTTTCGTGAATAAGCTTTGTTACCGTATGGTGATCTAGCGGCGTCTTCGTTCTCACTAATGTCATCATACCCACCGCTCTTGTCGCGTTGGTCGGCGACCGCACACTCGAGGCCTCTGCGCCGCTCCGTCGGCTCCGCGATATGTTACAGCCCTCGAGTAGTTCGACTAAACTAGATTGTAACTCGTTTACGCCTCCAAGTGGCAAAGCTCATATAACTACGGTGCGCTTGGCACTTCAAGGCATGGTGACGTCAAGACCGCGACGGATCTGCCGGATCTGCCGAGATGCATCGTGCTCTTCGACGGCTGATTTTGCAGCGCTCGCCGAAATCTAAGCATTTACAACGAAAAATATAGCGATTCGGCTTAAAATACAACCATGGGAATATCAATTACAGGTTTATCTCATCCTATTTGACTTATCTCTTGATGTCTTCTGTGTATTTTGAGTTTCGATTCAGTATCCCTTTAAAGGTCCCAAAGGTTGTAATGTGCATCTGACGCGTTTGCGAGAGTTTTGCACATTCGAGATCACAAAAGTTGTAGCAATGCTCACTTGACACGTTTGTGGGCCGTTTTCACGTTCAAGATCACAAAGGCTGTAATATCCTTCACTCGATAGGTTTTCCAGCAGTGTGGACATTCACGATATATAAGCTTGTAGTAATATGGAATCAACATGTTTGCGAGCAGTGTTCACGTTTTGATATCATAAAGGTTGTAGCAATGTGCACTTGACAGGTTTGCAAGCAGTGTGCACATTTAATGTAACAAAGGTTGTGAAGAAAGTTGACGTTCCTGTTTTAAAGTGTATGGTCGGTCCGCTTTTGAGCTGTAGCGACGTTAGTTTATGCTGTAGGTGAAAATTGTTAGCCAGAGCGTCACCACTGCTTACCTGTGGTCTTTCACGTGCACCACGCAGTAGTGATACACAACCGCAAGCCGGTATACGATGCTCATTCAGATCGAAACGGGAAGGGGTGGGGTTTGAGCCCAGAATCCTTGGGTTCTGTAGCGCGAGCTTTCGGTCCACGCGCTCAGATCTTGTGTGTGCGCTAACAACGTCGGCCACCGATCCACCAACAAAGGTTGTAGCAATGTGCACTTGACGCATTTGAGAGCAGTTTGCACATTCGAGATTACAAAAGGTTGTAGCAATGCTCACTTGTCACGTTTGTGAGCGGTTTGAACATCTAAGATCGAAAAAGTTGTAGAAATGTGCATTTGACACGCTTGCGAGCAATGCAGTTTGCACATTCAAGATCACGAAGATTTTTCTTTATTTGTATTGTTTGTCGTTCTAGTGGCATGAAATATCAAGACGGACGCGCACAGGTTAAACACTTCAGACTTGATCATACGGAACTCACGTAGGCGACCCGATCGCGTCCACGAATTCTCCCGCTCCGTCCGTTTGCGCAACCCGTCCGCGTCACGTTTCTCGGCAGCACAACGGGCGAACCACTTATTCGAGTTTATTAGGCAGGTTACGGGGGAAAAAAGAACGCCGTCATATCGGGCGCGATTTTTTGCCATAGGCACGTCCTGCTGGGGGACCCACCGTATGTGTGCTCTCCACGATCAATCTAGGGCCGCATTCGAAGACCCGGAGGTAATGGCCACGGGCTGCACGATCTGCGAAGCCGCAACTTGAGCGAGGCCAACACAAGAGACCCGAACGCGCCGCGACCACTGACGATGATGGAAGACGGCGGCCTCAAAACACCTCGCAATCTAATTACGCTCCATTTCGAATGCATAGCGTACGCTCGAAATTACGGCACAATCGTGATGCCCAGCTTTCCTACACGTTTTATTATCATAGTGCTAGAATTATTACGATAATACTGCCTCCAACCAAGCTTGGCGCGGCTCTGTTTTAGCCGCGACCATTATCTCCAGTTGCGACTTCGTGCATACAAAACTTTTGCTTGCTCTTGAAATCACGTCGAAAACATCACGGTATTCTTTCTTTTTTTCTTCCACCCCCCACTTTTTTCTCACTCCCTCCCTCTCTTTCTCTCTTTCTTTCCTTTGGCTCTGAACTTCGTTCCGCACTTTACTATCATTTGAGGATAAGTTCAGCCCTTAATAAGGAAACAATAAACAAGTTAGAACACGCATTTATGTCTTTAAATTTCGAACTATTAGCGTGCCATAGGCACCGCCAGATTACCGATTCGTCATTCTAACCCCGTAATCACGGCGAACAAAAAAGCCCTGTTTTTGTGTACCCTGCCCCAAGTTTTTTTTTTTTTTCTAAAATCGGTCCCCTGCGCGCGGGGATCGTGGCAAAATATGTTCCCACCGATCAGTATCGCATCCTTCATTTTGAGCTGGCTCTCTACGAAGGGGTTATGACACCGCGTGCTCCCTTCGGGCGGCGTCAATGATTTTTGCTTGAACGTACGCATGCGGCCAGTTATCCAAGGGCTCCGTAGCCATGCGCCCCGAGAACAAAGTGACCACAGTTCAAAACCCCCTCTTGCATAATGGCGTACTCAAGAATGCATTGCAGGGGCCCTAAACTCGTCAAACACAAAGTTGGAGCCGAAAGTTCGCGGAGTGGTGAAAACAGCGCGATGTCATCGTCGTGATAGGCCAATCGGTGCGCTCCGTTCTGCCCCGACTTTGTGTTTGGCGAGGTTAGAGGCCCAGATCGCGTTACAGCATAATAGACTGGACGTTGAGAACGTTCATACAGCGAGAATTAGTCATGCCTTTGAAATTTGCGTACGGTGGTTGAACCTTCAACGCTGAAAAAAGAAACAGAGGGAAAGGGGGGGGGGGGGGGGAGAAAGGTGGAGCAATTCGGTTGAAGGGCAACTCCGCTCAATTCCGACCAGGATAATGAGTCATTGCACATTAAAAAGCACTAATAAAATTGACTACGTCATTTGCTTCGGGAAAAACGGAATATAATTGTTAAATATTACTTTAAACATGAGCAGAACCCAAAACTTCGGCCCCGACTGGCAAAGTTGGTCTCTGCCCGCTAACAACATGGCCATCACGTGGTACGAGATGTCATGTGACCCTCTACGCAACCGCGGACGGGGTTGGGGCGGGCGAGTGCCAGGCACAGGTGTCGTCTGCACCGCACACTGCACGTTTTGGTGTCAGCGACATTCGACGACGTCTGCACAACTGCCGCATCAGTCTGCGCACGTATAGTGTGAACGAAACTCCGAGAGGCAATGATCAGAAACGGTGCGACGACGATGGCGGTTGTGACGCGGGAAACGGCGGTAATGGCGGCGCGGCCGGACGGCTGCCAAGAAGCGCACTGCGCAGGCGTATTACGCCAATCACGTGGACACCGCTGAGCGCCGAGAGGAAACGTTGCTGACGTCACCCGCCACGCTCGCCTGGAGGATTAAAAACAAACAAAAAGGGCAATGGTGATGACGTTTAGCCCAATGTTGGCTACACCAACGCCGTAGCCTTGATCGCGCTGTTGGTTGCGCCGCCTCAATTCGCACGCCAGAGTCAGCCGATTTCGGAAACTTGGCGCGTTCCAAAGTTTGCAGGAACATTGATACAGAGCTATACTTCGTTTCAGCTTAGGTCCGAGCGTGGCCGATGTTATGAGCCGAAGGGCCAATCAAACAGCGAAAGAGGCCCAACGTCATGAAGTGCTCTCTGCAGTTGATAGGACCAGCGGGTATTCGCCGTCTCTCTGTGCGTGCTCCTCCGCCGGCAAGTCCTATCAAGCGCAGAGAGCACGCCATGACGTTGCGCTTTTTGCGCTGTTTGATTGGCCCTTCGGCTCACAACATCGGCCGCGCTCGGACCTAAGCTGAAACGAAGTATAGGTCGTAATATTTGACGTGTGGTCTTCCTAGGTGATACTGAAAAAAACTGCATTGTATTTAAATAAAAAAAAAAAAAATCAATGAAGCGGAGTTGCCCTTTAATCTATACTTCGTTTCACCTTCGGTCCGAGCGCGGCTGATGCTATGAGCCGAAGGGCCAATCAAACAGCGCAAAAAGCGCAACGTCATGGCGTGCTCTCTGCGTTTGATAGGACTAGTCGGCGGAGGAGCACGCACAGAGAGACGGCGAATACCCGCTGGTCCTATCAACTGCAGAGAGCACGCCATGACGTTGTGCCTCTTTCGCTGTTTGATTGGCCCTTCGGCTCATTACATCGACCGCGCTCGGACCGAAGCTGAAACGAAGTATAGTATGTTTTTTAGCCCGTGCGTCAGGTATAGTGGTTACACGACAGGTCGGTACTACGATCGTTCATGGAGAAACCCGCCAGAAGAGACTGTCAAAATTTCTACCCAGTATGTGCCGCTAAGTCTCGATCATCGTGATCCGTATGGTTGTATTCAGGGCTTCAAACAATCTTCCCCTGTCTTTTGAATATGCTTATTGGGTCGCTTGAAACGTTACGAATATGGTCCCACCGTAGAATTAATAAAAAAAAAAAAAATCTCGTGAGACTCCCCGTGACCGGCTATGTTTATGGTCGATCGTGCGACATGCTGCGCACACGAGAATAGGCGGCGGGTAATCATGAGTCGTAGCACGGCGCGAGCACCTGCGATTTTGCGACACAAATGCGAGACATTTGAGCGAACGAGCGATGCTTTACAATGCCCGTAACAAAATGACCGGGCGATATACTTATACATCCAATCCATTCGTTAATTTGAAATAGCTGGGCCTACATTATGGATGGTCCAAAATTCTCGCATGACCGAAAAACAAATTGAGATCAATTAATTAAATTCAGTTAATTAAATTAATTAAAAACGCGTTAACACAGTAGCGTTTGACTATTCATCTTACTATTTTGCGGGGGCTTGCCCGTTCACGCGGTAGTTTGACTACTTTGTGGAGGCTCAAAGGCCCGTTCACACGGCAGCGTTTGGCGACACATTTGATCACTTTTCAGGGGCTTAAAGGCCCGTTTACCCAGTAGCGTTTGACCAACGTTTGACTACTTGGCGGAGACTTAAAGGCCCGCTCCCACGGTAGAGTTTGACCACCTTGCGGGGGCTTAAAGGCCCGTTTATAAAGTATCATTTGACCATATATTTCACTATTTTTGCGGTGATTAAAGGCCCGTTCATACAGTAGCGTTTTGCCATACGTTAGACTACTTGTCAGGGGTTTAAAGGCCCATTCACACAGTTGCGTTCGACTATACACCTGAATACATTGCGTGGGCTTAAAGGCCACTTAACACAGTGGAGTTGGACCGCACGTTTGATTACTTTGCGGAGACTTAAATGCCAGTTCACATAGTAGCGTTCGACTATACAGTTGACTGCTCTGCGGAGGATTAAAGGCCCGTTGACACAGTAGGATTTGGCCATTCGTTTGACTACTTTGAGAGGGTCTGAAGGCCCGTTCGCACAGTAGCGTTTGACTATACGTTTAACTACTTTGCGGGGATTTAAGGCCCATCGAAAAAATCGTAAGGGTGCAGGCGAGCTGGTGAATATTAATCATGTTGAATTAACCTGAGACTGGGGTAGAGAAGAAACATCAAAACGTAGAAGGGACAGAAAATAGACAGGACGACGTCTCAAGAGACGTCGTCCTGTCTTGAGAAGTCGTCCTGTCTATTTTCTGTCCCTTCTACGTTTTGATGTTTCTTCTCTACCCCAGTCTCAGGTTAATTCAACATGATTTAAGGTTCGTTTGCCCAGAAGAGTTTGACTATACGTTTAACTACTTTGCGGGGGCTTAATGACCCACCCACACACAAACGTTCGACTGCCTCTGTCTATTTTGAGTTGATCCCAAGGCTCGTGCACACAATAGCATTTGGTTACATTAGGCATTTACAAAACAAAATATCAGACCAACGCCATTTTAGCAAAAACGCTCGTCACACGCACCTACCCAATGTTAATAAACAGGCGCGTTTGCCCGCAGGAAATATAGGAGGTGTGGACAATGGACGCCATACTCAGGAGCTGATCTCTCAATGCATTCACGTTCCAATGCCAGTGGCATCGTCTCGACGGGAACACGAAAAAATACACTGCCGGAATTCGTCATCATCGATCGCAAAGACACAACGAGGTAGCGAAGCTTCTGTCCGCCAAGACCAGTGAACGACTAAAGCCGCTGTCACATTACTAATATACATCCTACAAAGACAGTCTGCCAGACATTGCCTGCGACGTAGTAATTCTTTCTTGTTTGGCGGTCACATTGGCCACACAAAAAGGGTCTGCAGACAGCATGAATGAAGCAAAGATGCTTCCAAGATACCTCACGCGTGTCCGCATAAACTTTTGTCACTTTCAGCAGCGAACACAGATTTTCTTGTCTGATATCTGAGCCGTGTGACTGGGGCTTTAAGTTACCAGGAGACGCTTGTTGAAGAATTATAGAATTACACAATTTGTGTTAACCAGGCAAGAAAAAAAAAACGCGATTTGTGGCATATATTCTTATATATTAATAATAATAATAATAATAATATTTATTTGCATACAAAAATCTGATCCTGGGTGGCGTGCACGGCTGTGCAGAAAGGTTATAACCCGTACGCGAGTGCGCCTGCCAGCCCGCCACCCAGGATATGAAAAAAAAAAAAACACTCACACGCACACATATACCAAATTTGTACACAGGGCCGCAACCCAAAATGTTTAAAAAAAATGAGGGTGAAATGTAGAGTGTAAGTTGACTCCCACGTATACCTATAAGAACACACACACAAGCACACACTACACACACTACACTACACCACTGTTATGACGCCTGCTGCTGTAGGTGCTTTGAAAACAAGCGACACATCGACACAGATTCAGTACGGTCCTGGGGAAGCGGCGAACGTATCCTGAGCGGGGCCGAGATGAAGTCCTCGATGCCGGCTAAGATCGGCGAGGAACTGTGGTGTTTGGTACGCGCTCGAATAAGTTCAGGCTGCCCCGATCTCTTGTTAATCCTTGGGATGGTCGCAAGGTACGTCCCTTTGAGCGAGCCGTCGAGGAGTCGGCAGGTAAGGCCCACCCTGGCGACTCTTCTCCGATGAGCCAGGGAATGCCATTTGAGATTCTTAAGCCGACTGTCGTAGGGCAACGCAGGGTTGTGTTGGCGAGTAAAGTATGTCCGAGTAGCATGCCGCTGCACGCTTTCCAGGCTGTCAACCAAATTAGTTTGATGTGGGCACCACACCGCACTACAGTACTCGAGATGCGGAAGAACAAGTGCGGTGTATAGAACACGGAAGGTGGTAGGACCGCACGCTTTGGAAACTCGTGTCACGAATCCCAAAAGACGTCGGGCTTTGGCAACAGCATTGGCAACGTGCAGAGAGAATGTTAAGTCAGGGGTGAACGTCACACCCAGAATTGTATAATGATGTGACCGATGTAAGAGGTATTGCAGACACGGTGTACAAAGGGGCTCCTGAGCTGCGGCTGTGACTGACCCGCATGACTGCACACTTGGATGGGTAAAGAAGAAGGCGGTTTGAGTCGGACCACTGCTGCACTATAGACAGGTTCCGCTGAAGGTTGCGACAGCTTGCGTGAGGTGTAGTTCGTGCAAGCAGAGTGATGTCGTCAGCATATTGGACTATCTGCGTGTCGATTGATTGAGAAAGATCGTTGGTGTACGTGGAGAACAAAGTAGGGCCAAGGACGGATCCCTGAGGTACCCCTGCTGAGACGGCGAAGCTCTCGGAACGGGATCCTTGGAATAGGACCTGGTGTGTGCGGCCAATAAGGAACCGAGCTAACCACCGAAGCAGAGGACCGCGGACACCTGCCCTTCCTAGTTTCCGAAGGAGTATAGCATGGTTCAGCGTGTCAAACGCATTGCTAAAATCTAGTTGCACCATATCGGTCCAAATACCACGGTCAAGGTTGTCACTGACGTAGTGCATGATCGTAGCCAGTGCTGTTTCACAGCTCCTGTTCTTCCTGAAGCCGTGCTGTGTGGGAGAAAGGACGTTGTTTTCCTCATAGAATTCAAGCAGCTTACTATTGATCATGCGCTCCAATGTCCGACACAGTATAGACGTGATGGACACTGGGCGGTAGTTGCATGCAGAGTATGTTGATTTTCCTCTGCCCTTGTGAATGGGGGAGATGAAAGCCCGCTTCCATGTGTCCGGAACAAAAGCATTGTCTGCAAATGATTGCAGCATGTTCAGCAGGGGATGCGCGATGAGAGGGTAAAGCAGCTTGAGGAAAGTGGGAGCAAGGTGGTCAGGTCCGACGGAGCGTGATGACTTGAGGCGTTCGATGGCACTTTGTAGATCGTCCGGAGAAAAGTGAATGGTGGAGAGTACAGTGGTGGGGCAGATGGTGCTTGCTTCCACTTCATCAACAAGCGTGTCTACATCGAAGTCACCTGAGTGGCTACGGTAGACCAACGAGAACTGTGTGGCGAAGAGTTGGGCAATATCTCGGGGAGCCGTGACGCGGCGATCACCGGATAGGAGACACGGTTTGTGAGGGGTGGATCGCTCTCGACTAATGAATGCCCAAAACAGCTGAGGATCGTCCTTGATCTTTCCGGCGATGATGCGTGAATAGTTGTTAAATGCAACGTAAATTGCGGTTTTCAGATGCCTTTGGAGCTGCTTAGCTTCTTGGAATAAAACAGGACAGTGCATGCGGGTAGCTTTTTTTAAACAGAGTCCGCTTCCTACGGGCCATCTTCAGTAAATCAGTGGTCATCCATGGGGACCGCTTTCGTCGCGCTGAACTTGAGGTGCTTGGAACGCACTCTTGCTGAATAGCGGCGACAAGGTCGCACCAGAGGTCGTAGTTTGATACACAGTCAGACCCTGTGGTGGTGATACACCACGGAACAAGGTGGGCCAATTGGGACATATGGGCATGATCTGTGTTGGCATAATTCCAAAAAGTTCGGGCGATCCTTCCCGTGCGGGGCAGCGTGATGAAGTATGTCAGCTCAATTGCGGAGTGGTCACTTCCGGTGAGGCCGGGAATGACATCGCAAGCCCCAACTTTCACAATGTCCGAAACGAACGCCAAATTAAGGAAGCTAGTATTGCCGTCGTTTGACGTGTGTGTAGGTGCCCGACATACCTGGTAGAGTCCGGCGGAAGACACTGCGTCAAGAAGAAGGTCGTCGACTCGGTCGCCAGGAACTGCCTCATCATGACCCCACCAGTCGATATGAGCTTTGAAGTCGCCCATTATATATCAGGATGTCTTTGTACGTCTTTTTCGCTGCACAGGTCATTGAAGCGTCAAGGTGTTTGTACGCAGATTCTTTGTTGTGAGGTGGACAATAAACGCAGCCGAGAAGTATCGTACCGCGTGGCAGCAATAGTTCGAGAAACAGCGCTTCAAGTTCAGGGTGTTCCAAATCATCGCGGCGTATCGCTCTGAGTCCTGAAGGGACAGCGATTAATATACCTCCTCCTCTGCTCCGTCGGTCTTTGCGGAATACAGCGTGCGACGAAAGGTCAAAAAGCTCACCGTCATTCACGCCTGGGTCAAGCCAGGACTCCGTGAGCAGTACTACCGCGTTAGGCGGCAATGCCGCCACCGTCATGCGCAAGTCGGTAACCTTGTTTTTCACACTGCGGCAGTTGGTATACCAGAGTGTGAGACTCTTGTTGGTGCCGTATGAGGCAGGCCCAACAGCTTTGGTAGGCCGAGTAGCTTTACAGGGGATGGAGCTTCCGGGGGCGCACACGGTTGAGGCGCTTGCTACATTGAGGGACGGTTCCGAAAAAAGGTCATCGTCAAAGACAGGGAAAGAGCACGCGATGCAGTGCCACTGATCGGAAGATTTGCCGAGCTTGCGGTACTGCGGCAGAGTCATATAAACGCATGATCGATGACACTAGTGATCACAGGAATCACAGCGTAGGGCAGCTTGGGTGTCGCGAATTCGCCTGTCACAGCGCCGGCAGACCGCCACAGGACCAGGGTTCGGTGCAACGTCACCACTGATGACCAGCGATGGACGGGCCACGATCAACGGCGGCGATGGTGCCGCGGAGGAACACAGTAGAAGAAGAATGACCCACCGAGCGCGTATACGACGTCCAGTTGTTCTGTAGCTAGGTGTGGCCGTTAGGCCTGACTGGCTGGAGAGGACGCAAGACCCTTGCACAGCCGAGGAAATATCAGGACCTTGGGAGACCGGCTGGCTATCACCAGTAAGGCGTCTTGGGAACTGCAGAAGGATGACGCTGCAGATGAAAGGCACTAAGCACGCCGCACCGCGAAAATACGGACCTTGGTGCCGGTGCGACAACTCGGTGGCCATCTTCTTCTTCTTCCTATTGACAAAGGCTGGCAGACCGCCACGAGAAGCGGCCGCCGAAATAGAAAAGGTGGAGCGGCAGACAACGCATGAAAGGAGAGCCACGTGACTGGCACCCCGCTGCGGCGAGACGCCGAAACACACTTCTACCGAGCGAACAAGCGTGTTTCGGGTCCTCGCCGCTGCAAAAGCTGTGCGCTGACGTCCAGGTTCCCCGAGAAATGGTTCTTTTGATAAGATAAGATGAGTTTATTTGATTACAGAAAAAACTCTCATACAATCCAGCCCGCTTAAGCGTAGGTACGCTTGTATGCGGAACATGGCAGTACAGACATTTTCATCATGTAGACACAAATGATGGTTAAATGTAAATAAAACATGAAAGAAACATTCAGAATAACACAGTAACAAGCAAAATTCACGCCCCAGTAGAAAATTCACATGTGAAGTAACACCCAATTCGACAATAACAATCATTCAATGGTTACAAAAGAAACATTGCGAATTTAAACAGATAATGGCAAGAATCCACACGTATGTAACGAGAGACACTCGATAGAAAACACTAAGCTCTTCCTCAATACCTCATTGTTCAGCATTTCAGTTCGACAAAAAAACACCTCTGTTATTTTTTTACACAACTGCCTCTTAGATGACAGGCTTAGTATGTCTTTAGGCAACCTATTAAATATTGCACGAACATAATAGTTCCTTTGCTTTTTCCCGTAGTTTGTATATATTTTTGGAATTGCATGGGTTTGTGTGCCGGAGTGTTTTTATCCTGTTGAGTATTTCTTGGAATTTCTTTGAAAAATAATGGCTGGTTAAAACGACAAATTTAAAAACAATTTCAAAAGATAATAATCCGACTGCATTCTTCTTTTCCTTGGTTTCATTCAGTTCATGTTTTGACCCATATACTGTATTTTTAACACACCTATTAATTATACTATCAATTTTTTGTTGTTTGTATTTAGGACATGTTTTATATATAGTAATTCCGTAACGTATTACAGATTCCCCCAATGATAGGTACACCTCACGCCTTAGATTGACGTCACATCCACTTTTAAGTCTATATAGATATGCAGAAACAACGCGAAGTTGTTGTATGTCATGATCAATGTTCCATGATGCTCTGTGCTACCAGATCCTCGCACTCCGAATCTGCGACCGGGCACTCCTCCATCGTCAAACTGCCAGGCTTTGTGAGTATAGACCTTTTCCTTTTAGTAGTTGCCTCACCGGCGGATAGAGGGCGCTGACGCACTCGACGCCATTAAGTTGCTTCAATTTGGTTGGTTTCGGTTTCAACGTTAACGCGTCTGTGTTGCTGTTTTACGTTGTTTTTGCTTATTTTGTCATACGATTATTTTTCTTGTAGCACACAACCAATGAAACAGTGGCATTGAGCCACTTTGAGGACTACGAGGTGTATTTAGCCTAAATTGCGGGCTTTTGTTTACCAACTCCTTGGATGTACCTGATTATGGACGGTTGCGAAACGCCTGACTGATGTACAGGGAAGATTACCATCGTCTACGGCCGTACCCGATGACACCAGTTTGCAGAAAAACGAACAAATGAAGAGACTGACACGTGAATGTAAAGAAGCATATCGACAGCTTGATTAGAAATGTGCTGAATCGGCCAGAACAGATGAACTCGCGAGTTTACTACTCACTGTTTGGATTTCGTGGGCACCCAACATTTAATGAACTTCGCAGACTTAAAACGTATCGTGTAATGACGCAGATAATTGATATAAACAAGTAGTATCGTCTCAGCCTCTTTTTTTTTAAATTTAGTGCTCGAGCATGTTTTGACAGGCCGAGTAGGAAATTTCTTAAATTAGCAACCCTGCTAAAGTACTCGTAAGCAGCATTTCGCAATAGTGACCCTAGGAAATAAAATATTTTATATGAACATTTGTTTACTCAACTTATGATATAAGTGACAAGCCCGTCAAATTAAATCTGGCCTTTGTCTTCCGTAAAATTGGCAAAAAAAAATTAAAGGGAGAAATACCTCGGAAAGTTTGGCTGACTTCTAGCGCTAGGCACCACGTCACGGACCTGTGTGAACAAATATTTATTTGTTTGAAGAGATTCGCTTTGTAAATTTAGGCGTCACCAGCCACCAAAACTAAACCTCTATTCGCTATCGACAATCCTGGACTCGAGTAATTTTTATGCAGACGGCTCTTTTTTTTTTTTTTGGGGGGGGGGGGGGGAGGGGGGGGGGGGAAGGGGGGCCGTCAAATATTGCGAATTTTAGATCCTGGCAAAAATGAACACAGTGTACGCAAAAAAAAAAAAGCGTCGTCATTATTGCGCATGCGCCGAACCCAAACCGCGTTTTGAATTTGGTAATAGAAACGACGTTATTTCTTTGTGCACGCTATTCTAAAACTCGCTACTTTTAAGTGCATGTGGGAATTTCTTACGCGAGAAGTCCCAACTTTTGTGTTAAAATAAATTAAGTGGATGGCACTGGTTATCTAAATACAATCAATACATCACTTAAATGACTGTCGAAATGGGAGCGAGCACGGTATACAATTTCTTAAATTTCATAAGTAAACCGACCAACCAAATGTATACGTCGCAAAAAAAAAAAAGAGACTGAGAACCTTATTAGGTATTATGAACAAAGAAATCACCTGATGTTGACGTACCATTACTTTTAGCCTCAGATAAAATACAAGGTAAACGTTCGTTGTCTATCTCCTCCGCGAGTTTCCTCACACAATCAAAAGAAACTGGTTTCGATATATTATAAATACAAAGAACGATACTTTCAGGAAATGCAGATATGCCCTCCTTGCGCTCACTACTCTTGACGCCTTTCGATCCTAAATGCGCGATATAAATGTACGCGCTTCTTACTGAGAATGTTCCGCCACGATTAGTAAACAAACCTCAGTTGTCATAAGGACCTTTGAACCCTCGGGATATCTTAGTCGTCGAGTAGACGTATCGAACTACAGTTTCCGAAGTAAGGCAAGAATGCGCGGAGAAACGCGACGAAAAACACGAATACAACGCATCCACCGAGGCGCGGAGGGGAGAGTTGAAGCAACCTAATGACTGCCGCGTCACGTGATTCTAAGATGGCAGCGCCCATGCGGAGGAAGATGAAAAGCTCTATAGATAAGGCTATGTTTGTGGTAACCAGAAAAACAAAAAAAAAACACGAAAAAAGTTCACTGAAAGCTTACACAAGAACGAACAAACAACACATCTTTCATGTGAAAAAAAAAAAAAAGAAGATGCGTGATCTTTTTAGGGGCGAAGCTCCTTAGGGTCTAGCCTTGTCCGTCCGTCCGTCCGTTCGTGCTCACATCGATTGCCATCCGATCTGTCTTCTTAAAAAAAATAAAAAAAAAATGTTTGCGCAGTCGCAGGATTCGAACCTGTGCGGGGAGACCCCAATGGATTTCTAGTCCATCGCCTTAACACTCGGCCACGACTGCGGGACGAGTAGGGGGCTCTGAGATGTGGTAGTAACTCAAGAGTTCGGGATGTCATGGATGAAACGTTGCATATAGCCGCTCATCGTCTATACAGGAGAGGGCGCTGAGGTCAACTGCGTATATAATCGCGTTAAACTGCATGCATTGGCTCAACGTTTATAGACGAGAGGGCGCTGCGGTCAAATGCTCAAATGCGTATATAACCACGCTCCATACCACACATTCTCTTTCTGACATGGACCGTTGACTTAAGCGGTGGAGATGCGTTCCCACGGCTTCTAGCGGATCCAAGCTGATCCGCTAGAAGAACCACTGGCTCTGCATTTCACCGCCCAAAAAGCAGTAATAATGAAGTCGAAACGCAACCAGGAATTCAGCACTACCTATGAGCAATAAAAAAAAAATCAGCACCATCAGCACTACCTATGAACAATAAAATCAGTATCATGAACACCACCAGAGCTTCGCCCCAATCAACATCATTCACCACGTGGAGATGCGGTCATTTTTTTTTTTTTTGTGCCCGTGCCTTCAGTGTTGTCTAATCGCAACCACGTGCTTTTACCTTCAATTTTGATAAAAGGTTTTTAGCGTTCTTTTCTTTAGATTTAATAATTGATAAGAACGAAATGCAATTAGAAAGCGGGTAGACACTCGCCGTCATTAAGATCGCGTCAACCGTTTAAAGAAAATCACATTTAAGAAAGCGGGTAGACATAATGCTTAACTGTTCCCAGCAACGAGTAATCGTCTATCGTTCGCTCACAACTAAACCCTGACCAAAACACGCACGTAAAACGCGCGTAAAAAAAAATAAAAAAGCAGGATATTTGCGTACTAATTATCAGCACAGCTAGAAGCAGCCGCTTCGTGGCGCTCTGCCATTACGAAAAAAAGTGCTTGGAGGGACGTTTATTTTTAACCGGAGAGCATTCAACGAAACTACTTTCTAATACTCAGTTCTAGTTGTTAAGATTTCTTCTTTATTTTATTTTCTTTCTTTCAAAATTAGCAACAATATTTCTTGAAAGTTCAAGACAATGCACGCGCGAAAAAAAAAACCTCTCTTAAAAAACAATGTCTCCGTAAAAAAATAGAAAAAAAAAATTCGCTGGGGGGTGTTTACAATATAATTACCGCGGAGGAATATTTTTTTGCGTACGTTCCTACGCTTCGCTTTGTCGTTGCCCTACGCAACTCCTGGCGTTCCCTAATATCTTCCTAACTGAAAAAAAAGTCAGCTCTTTAAACGGGAATAACTTTTAAAACCTCAACAATCACAACCCACTAAAAAAAAAAAAATTAGTCAAACATTACAAGGAATGGAGGCTAAGCAGAAATAGGCTGAAAAACGAAGCCCCGAAAAAAAATGTCCCCTAACTCTCGAACAGGCGGTCGCCGATAGTACAAAAATGTCCGACGTCATTACTGCTGCATGCTCGAGGCACGCTTTTCGCTCGCCGAGGGAAAGCTTACAAACGATCGGACGATTACTTTTAACGCGTAATACACGCGACCAGGGCGCCATCTTATAGCGATTACTCTAACGAACGCCAGGAGCAATCAAGAGAAAAATGGCGGCGACGACGACGACTATGGCAACAACTCCCCGCTAATTGTCACCGCGTTTTGTTAATTGCGGTCATCAGCCTAATGCACAATTAATGTCGCTCTCGCAGCCCCGGGAGGGGGGACATGACAGCTTTTGCGTTTGCAGCACTTCTAGGCAGACGACTTCGAAGATCATGTTTTGTGTGTGTACGCGTTTTCTCTTTTTTTTTTCTTTTGCTTGTGCGCTTGTTTTTTTTTTGTTTTTTTTTTTATTTGGACTGTTCTGAGCTGCCAGTTCAAGGGCTGGCTGTTGCTTCGAAATAAATTTAGAATCATCGCACTTTGCTGAGCCCACTCACAATTCCTCCCCTCGTTCGAGCTATTCTCCCAGGATTCTGCGTAACACCATATTCTTTCGGCCCAATCATGAAATTCCTCGTGTCAAAACGAAGGCTCGAGCTTCAAAATCCCCCGGGTATCGCAGCAGCACTTGAGGTGACCCGAGTGTTTCTAAGGCTATCTTCAATTCTTTTGAAGCAAGGGACCATTCCATCCGAAAATTCGAGTTTGTTCATTTCACTAAAGGATCAAGGAACTATTTTTTTTTTCTAGAATTCAACCTAATATATTTTATAAAGCATAATGTTTGATTCTAGACATTTACAAGCATGTATCTTAGTATCGCACGAATCCAGCATCATACTCACCTACGTGCGTGCTATGCATATGCCGCTACCGATCCGTAGGTGTGTTGCCGCGGATTGGAGGCGCCGTTTAATTCGCGTGGAGTGATGTCACTGTGAAAGACTCTCTTCATAGTACTCAGACACGATGCTCGGTTGCTGTTAAATGGCTTTGTAATGACCACTTCCCCGATATCGACAGCAACTGGCAGTCAAGGCACAATACTGTTATTGGCAACTTCGCCCGTCTGTTCATTACGCACGCCATACTGGCTCAAATATAAAGCCACACACACAAAAAAAAAGAAAAAGAGTACGAGCGCTGGAAATAATAAAAAAAAGCTTGTCCATCAACATACTGGAAAGCCTGCGAAATCTGCGTCTTTCTTTTTTTTTTTTTTGCATTCTTATATGTCGAGAAAAATTATAACGAAGTCAACGGGAATCGGAAATCACTTCGCTAAATTCGCTATTTCGTTATAACCGACTTCGGTTATAACGAAGTGCAAAAGGGAATGGGAAATCGTGATCGCTTCGCTGTAGCCACTATTTCATTATAACCAACTTCGTTATAACCGGTCTCGGCAGTAATAAGAACTATTGAACGAGCTGTTTGCTCCCCTGCTTACCAGACTCTCTAACCATGGTATTTATAGAAACGCGTGGATTATCACGCTCACACCTCTTGCCTCGCGATTTGTCCTTCGTCTTTCTTCTTGGCTCATGCCTCAATCCCATTGGCTGCAGAGAGATACAATAAGAAGCCCGGCCACTCGTCACGCCCTGCACTTCTCAAGGTAACAGCTACTATAGACCCCTTTCGAAATACTGCCCTCTGTTGGCAGCTGTGGAATCCCTGCACAATGGCGGACTAAAGCCGCAACGTCACGGCACACTTTATGCGTTCGGTTGAAGCAGAAGAAAAAACAGACCCACAAAAAAAGGCGATGAGCGCAATGACGTTGCACTTTCGACGCTGTTTGATTGGCTCGTCGACTCCTAGCACTGACTGCGCTCTGACGTTCAATATCTTATGGAATGACTTGCACGTGTCACGATGTGTGTTGTTCCGCCATTGTGCAGGGGTTCCGACCTTCTAATAATCGGCACGGGAATTTCGAAAGGGGTCTATACGGCATGCAAGTTCGTCTGCTCTTTGCACACTTCGTGCGTTTGTTTACCCCTCAAACGACCAATGACGGCGCGCGAGCATGGCTGACTCGTCAATGCGCGTTCCCTATCGCTTTCTTTATGTTGAACCTTTCGTTGGCACGCTCCCCCTTGCGTTCTGATATCCGCCAAATAAACATATATTAGAACACTCGCTCGCCGTATAGACCCCTTTCGAAATTCGTGTGCTGCTTATTAGAAGGTCGGAACCCCTGCACAATGGCGGAACAATTGACATCGTAGAACGTGCAAGTCATTCCATAAGGTAGCAAATGTCGGAGCGCGGCCAACGCCAGGAGCCGACGAGTCAATCAAACAGCTCCGAAAGGGCAACGTCACTCCGCTCATCACATTTTCCTGTGGGTGTATTTTTGCTTCTACTCCAACCAAACGCATAAAGTGTGCCGTGACGTTGCGATTTTAGGCCGCCATTGTGCAGGGATTCCACAGATGCCAACAGAGGGCAGTATTTTGAAAGGGGTCTATAGCCTGGGCATGTCCAAAGTACATTCCGATATTCACAGTATATACTTACAAACGCAGAGAGGCTATAAAGTCAAGTGTCCAACCGACGAAGCGGTAATAAAAGATCTCGGTCGCGTAAAATATCCCGTTTCCGAAATCTGCCGCCGCATCAGAGCGCCCCCGTGTGTTCGCATTCCCACGGGGACACCAAGATCAGATCGATTCCCTGACGACAGACCTTTCGGTGTAGGTGTGTGTAAGCTCGGGTTGGCCACCAACTGCCATGCCATGTTGTTGTCTCTAGTGGGCGAGCAATCTGCTGATTTTGGATTCCAGACAACGCCGGTAATAAACGCGAAAGCCGTTTGGTAGAGAGCAACGAATAGAGCTCCTCTCCTGAGTCGGGCATACTGACCGCCAATATTGACATTGTTCATCAGATTGCTTGGAGAAAGTGATGATAACGTCTGCGCATGACCACCTATTTTCGTAGAAAACTAGGAGTAGCTGACATTTACAAATAGTGAATGACAAATACGTGCCGGTTGCGCGGTTCGCTACCATGGTACCCTTCGCAACAAAAAATGGAAAGCAATATATATATATATATATATATATATATATATATATATATATATATATATATATATATATATATATATATATATATATATATACTTCTTTATTTCAGAAATTAATGCGCGGGAACTGAATATGTTTTGTGTTCTGTCTTACAACACTCAAAGGTTCATCCTGTAAGCCAAAGTTAAAAAAAAAACATTCAGCCTTTCCACTCTGGTGAAGAAGGAAGACCAGCGAAGCTGTACTATAGTGGGAATGAAGTAATGGCCGGCCGCAAGTCGGCAAGCCAGAGTAGAGAGGCTTGGAAGGTTGCCGCCATCTATGAGCGACGGCGGCAACCAGACAACCAGCAAGCCGGTTGTCCGGTTGCCGCCGTCGCTTATAAATGGCGGTAGCTGTCCACAGTTCTGTGTCATCATTTGTTGGCTGACGGACACGATCCTGGGGAAACTAGCCCTTAACAGCTCCGCTGTAAAAATCATTTCACGGTACCTTGTAGTTTATAGTCCATACAAAAGACAAAGTCCGGATCTAGCATGCATAAAAACGTGTTTACGCAAGAGGAGTTATTGCCGGAGAAGCATTGGACGGGCATCCAGAACCGCTCGCCCAAGGCTCAGGATAGCCCAACGGCCAAACCCGCCTCTTATTTCTGAAAAGATAGAAAAGAAAGACGCTGACTTAGCTCTGCACGGAAAATTAATCATCCGTGAAATCACACGAAAGCTTCCTAAGGTATTGCTGGTGAACCATCTCTGATTTCTTGTTTCTTAGCCTTACTTTGCCCGCGGCGGAAAGCGACATTCCACGAAAGAAGTGAAAAAAGACTGGAAGAAAACCGGCCATCGTCCTACCACCAAAAAAAAAATATTTGTCCGACTGATGTTGCAAATCAGAAAAAAAAAGAAAAACGATATCAGAATAAAAAGAACAGTAAGCCAAGTAATAGCCGTACCAGTCTCAAAAAGAAGGGAGGACGGAGGCCTATTATATCCGTCTCAAGATCGCGGTAATTGTTCGAAAATATCTCTGCGCCAGAAGTGGACACTCTAGCGTAATTTCCACCCCGAAGACCCGTACCTCGACTTACGCTAAAAGACAAAAAAAGAATATATTCCGTAAGTAAAAGAAAAAAAAACTAAAACGGGAAAACAAAAAAAATAAACAAATAAAGGAAGGCTTCAGTTTCTACAACTGCATGCCTCCTCCATTTGTACCACGGCGCGCCACCCGACCGAACGGAGAGACTGCGGCCCAACCCATGGACACGTACAAACACACCGACAGTCACACAGGGAGAGAAAACGAGCTACGGAGCGGCGAGATAAACTGGCCGGGAAAATTACGAGAACGGCGAAATCGGCGCTCCGCTCCGAGCGCTTGGGCAGAAATAAAGAAACGTACCGTTCCCCTTACCCCCTCTCTTTCCCCGGCGCGATATAAATGAGCTCGAGGGTGAAGGTCAGCGTTCATTACAGTGTCTGTGCCCTGCCTGCATCCCGAGGCAGGGCGCACGTATGTGCTACGAGCAAGCGACGCCAACAGTTCGGAATACAGCGTACTTATACCTGCGACGATTGCTTTTGATATTGGCGCACACACACATCTCTCGTACGGGTATAATTCTGCAGCGCGTGGGACATTATTGCTATAAATATATATATGTATATATATATAAAGGAAAGAAAAGAGTGGACGCAGATGCAGTCGGAGATGGAAATAATTGTTCGAAGGTGAAGTTTTGAACTTATATGAGGTCTGTATCCGCTGCCTGCCGTATCTCGTTTTATGCTCTCGCCTGTTGTTCATGCGTGTGCCTTTTTTTACCTGTTTTTTTTTTTTTTTTTGGTACGACTCCTCCATTTTCCTTGCAGACATTGCTATAATTATTTATTATTCAGTTTTGTATATCGATATTTGACTGCATTATACCCACGTAGTGCTCAATTCTTACGTAGCGCGTGACAACCCTTCCCAATTTACTTTTGGTAGCAATTTTGGCCCGGATTTCATTAAGATCTGTAACGTTTTACTACGAGGTTTACTGTAACGCCCTACTAACGAAAACCCGACACCGAAAGGCGTTTCGCTCACCAGAGTAATATGAGTATGAGGACCTTTCCACCCTCCGCCGCATGGACATTGCCATCTTAGAATCACGTGGCGCGGCCGCCATAAGGTGGATTAAGTCGTCGCTCTGCACCCCAATCCGCGCCTTGGCGAATGCGTTATATTCGTGTTTTTCGTCGAGTTTCACCGCGACTTTACGCCTTGCCCTGTAAAGCGTCATCCGATGCTTTCCTTCACTATTCAATTTCACGTCATCATTCGGCGCACAGCTTCTACGCTTTATTTTATAACACGTTTTGACTATTGTTATCGTCGGCGTACCGGATAGGTGTGTGGGAAGAGGCACAAGATTTCCATTCATGCCTTAGCACTGGCGCACATTCAGTAGGTAGATGACTTAAACGGGGAATTTTCTCAGTGGATTTGGGGCGGTTTCCTAGAAGTTTTTTTTTTTTTTTTCGTTGGTATATTCTTGGACGTGAAAAGCGCTCTCGCATCTATACTTGACTGAAGGCGCTAGCATGTAGCACCTTTGAATCGCTCGGAATCAACCAAGGAAATTCCACATACGACAGCACGAGGGTTTAGAGGCCAATTACTTATGACAGCGCAGGTTTTCTTAGTGATAGTGGCGGAGCATTCACAATAAGAAGCTCGAGGTAAATTAAGAACCGCGCGTTTGGGATCTTAAAACGCTCAAATAGAGTCCACGAGCCACAATGTGTGTTTCTCGAAACCATTGTGCTCTGCCTCCAAAACAAATCGAAAACAGCTGCTTTTGATTATAAGGGGAAATTGTTTTTGCGATATAAACATTCGCTCGATCAGTTTATTAATGAACTTAAAGAAACGTTAGAATGTATTCGGTCCCAACTCTTCAGTCACTCAAGTGCTTTAGTTATTTTCTTAAGATGTATCATTTAGTTAGTTTATTTAAACACAACAAGGAGGACTCCCCGGGAGAAAATTGTGTCCCGGACAGTTTGAGAGCGAGTACGCAATATGTGACGCCTAAAAGAAACTGTCTGCATAGAAATCACTTTAGTATACAGCGTCGATGTCAAATTTACTTTTAGCGCTGGTGCATCTGTTCAAACGAATAAAAAATTAGGAAGACACTTAAGACGGCTTTCATGTAGGAATGCCAAAGCATTCCTACAAGCACCGCGTCACGTCTTCCTTTTTCACACGGCGCTCTGGCGGTGACATCACGCTCGTCCACTGCGCAAGCGCGGCGAACCCCGCCGGCTCCACGGCTTCGGTGACGATGCATCTGCGTTGCTGTGCTTTTCTTTGTGTTTTATTTCTGAGGCGCGTCCGCTTTGACCTTGAGCGGCCCCGCCGTCTTCCGTGACGAAACATCTGATATGACGCGTCGCAGCCAATAGTAGTTAAAAAAAAAATGGGAATTTATGTGCCGTTTTTCGCTGCTACAGACACCGCAGGCTTCGCTCCACCGGACAGTTAAAGCTTTCACAATAAAAATCTGTCTACACAGATCCGCGAATCGGTGCCTGGCACTTTACCTCAGCTAAACTTGAAGGAGGTGATTTCTCTTGAACCTTTCAATTGCATTTCGTAAATTTTACGGAAAACAGATGTCAGACTTGGCCTGACGGTTCCGTCGCTTATCTCATATCCTGAATACATGGAAAGAAAATGGTCGTATAACAAATAGTTTCTTCTTAAGGTCAACCCTTTAAAATTCTGCTAATTAATACTTTAGCAGAACCGATAGTTGAAAATATTTACTACTCGGCCTAGGATAAACCATCGCATCATCTCTCAAATCTTTAATTTCTTTACTAACTTTTATAAATATAATAAAGCAGGTGGGGACATTATTGTTTTTCCTTTACATCTTATGCATCATTACAGAGGGGTTTTCCAGTCGGCAATGCTCAGAAAATCTCGTTGTTCTCGAAAATTAAACACCGAGCACTAAACTTGCGAGTTCATCTGTTCTTTGCAATTCAGCACATTGTTAATCAGGTTGTTGACTTACTTCTTTACCATTCATTCATTCATTCATGCAGTAGTCTCTTCGTCAGTTCATTTGTAAGAAAGCTATCGTCAGCGGGTACAGCTGTAGACAACGGTATTCCTCCTCCTGCAGCAGTTCAGTCGTTCTGCCGCCGAACCTGGCCGAACGCCGAACATGATCATATCAAGCTCTTCGTAAAAACGTCCCCAATTGAGACTCGAAATCACTTCGTAGTTTTCAAAGTGGCCACAACACAAGAGGCACTTTTACATCACAAAATTAAGCGAAAACTACGTAACACACCAACACAACAGGGAGCGCGCCAAAACCGAAACTAAGTTGAGGCGGTTTTATGGTAATGATGATGATAATGATGATTCTGCGGCGTTCCCTTTAAAGCGGGTGAGCTCAAAAAAAATTTCGCGCCCTAGCCATAAATAAAGCGGTAAACAAAAAATAACATAAAACAACTATTTTGTCTTGTGACACCAGTGCTCCTGTGTCGCTTTAGTCCTCTGTACAGTGTACACACTGAGCTCGCAAATCTCTATCCGCCATCTCAGTGTTTGCTGTAGCCACCTTGGTCGTATTGGGGTTCCGCCTGGCTCCGACTGCTTCACCCGTGTCGTCATTGTTGGCTCCTGGAGTCAAAGTTAACCCCAGAGCGTCCGCCAAGCGTCCGCTATAGAGTCGGCGAGTGCGTCAACGCCCTCTATCCGCCGGTCAGGCAACTACTGAGATGGAAAGCACTATATGCCAAGAGGGAACCATCTAGAAGACTTGAAGGAAGAAGGTCTCCGGCAGGATTTGAACTTACCACTTTGCTACCGTGAGCCAAGTACTTTACCGATTAAAGTAGCGGGAGACTTCTTTATTATTGCACGAGTTACGCAACAAGGGGAACACCAAACAATGCGTTGTCACTTATCCTTCAAAGCCCCCTTGAGCACCTTTCAGATAGCTTTGTTTAAAATCGGCCCATGCCTTTTACCGCATTAAACACCGCTGCTATAAAAAAAGATCTACAGTTGTTTGGTGGCATCAGGCTCTACATTCGTCACATTCATCCAAGATTTCCAGATACTGAACGTCCTGAAAAGGAACTTGTCGTATGGCACAGCTTTGGTTTTGAATGTCTAGAAAGCGAATCTGGTGAGGGGAGATGAAGAACTTTTTTTTTCAAGGTTTGCTGTAGTACGTCTTAGGAGAATTCGGCATCCCAACAAGAGTTAAAGACATGACCGACCGTGTCTGGTTGCTGGCACAACAAACAGTTGATCGTCCGGTACAAAAATACCCTTATCATTTAGTCACGCTTTTACCGGAAGAGTAAAAAAAAAAAAAAAACGACTTCGCCGGAGGTGGCAGGATTATTCAATTCGCTTTACTCGTGACAGAGCATCCTGGTCCTGACTCGCGGAAAATAAAGTGCGATATCGGGAGTATTTACTCGTGGCCATAGCTGTGTGCACGAATGCTGAGAGCGTGCTGATGGCGAGCTTCCACAGTTCTTTTGCAACGTGCATTCCGCACCATCAAGAGTGCCGGTCTTAGCAGCCTATTGATGTGAGCTCGTTCTGAGCATGCGCTCTAAACAGCACCCACAAATATGGCGTCCAGTGAATATTCCCTATAAAGAAGCGGAAAACGGGCTTTCAGAGCTATCAGAGGTGGTGTTTTACCTCGCACGCGAAAACAAACACCTTCGCGCGGGTACAGTCGCGCGCCTCGCGGCCTCAAAAAAGTGCGGGCGAATAAGGACGGTTCCTCGAGCTCCTGTCATACTGCGCCATCTCGCGGCGTTTGTGAAAAATGGGAGCGAATCTTCGACGTGCTTGCTCCGTGGCGAGGCGGTGCAGTACAGACGCTCCACAGTGAAAAAAAAAAAAAAAACTATGATTAAGAAAAAAATTTAAATAAATAAAATTGATTTGATGCCAATCAAATTTATTTGATGTAAACAAAATTTATGTCTTTTTATATCAGATGCATTTTATTTAAATTACTGTAGCCATAAAATAGTGCTTCTTAATCACTCTATTTTGTTAAATTTGGGATTGACTTATTTGTCCGATCACGAAAATAGTGCGGAAGAATCAATTACTGTAATATTAAAGTACTAATAAATAATAACATTTAATTGAGTAAACCCCTCCATAGTAAAACAAAAAACAGCTTGATATTTTTTTAGGTAGCCCAAAAGTTATTTTTTGTTTTAATTTTTTTAATAGGGCCTTACTTTTCTAGAGTTAGTTTCTTTCTATCGCATTCACTTTTACTAGCAATAGGACGTTGTGTAACTGACCAACGAAGTGGATGGTGGTAAGAAAGCTCAACGTTCCGATTTTCTAAGAAGACCACTGCTTCGTTCTCGTGTTCAGTCTGATATAAATCTTTCTTAAAAAATGATTCTTTCATTTAAATACAAAAAATTTAATTCACACAGAAAGCATCCAATATTAAACAAAAGCTAAATATTAAAAAAAATCGAGATTATTTTTGCCGAAAAGGTTTGACATCATAGTAATACAGGTCTAATTTAAATCAAGATTTAATCATTAGTTAACTTGCGATTTCAATAGTCTTGATTTGTATTTTTCACCCTAGTTTGCTCATAGTTCAGAAAAGAAGTTGCAGCCATGGTCCTGTTTTTTAATTCATCGACTTCGGTACTTTTTGTGAGCTCGGTTTGGACTAGTTCAGAACGTTGTCAATATCGAACGAGCCCAGCACCCTCATTGTCTCGAGCAAAGTTCCCAGAGATCCAATGCAAATGAAAATAATGGTTTGGTTATTGACGCTGGGGAGGGGGGGGGGGGGGGATAAAATTGTTCGTTTGATAATTCATTAGGTTTTATCAGAGCCCCAAGGTATACACAAACTAACTCAGTGGCACCGTTAGTCACCAATTTGGTGCTTCGGGGCGCCGATGATTTTAGCTGATATCGAGGCGCTGCCCTTTCCAGAGTTCACTACTTGGAAGTGGATTCTCGATTTGTTGATGTCTTGAGGCAAATTAAAAATTTGTGTTCTAAATATTGTCACGAACGACAAATTATGAGGTGGTGAATAACTGAAGAAACTGAACGTTTAATGGGGCGAACTTGTGCGCAAAACTACAGAGAAGTAGGCTATCGTCGCAGGCGTGGATGTCGGCGAAACAGCACGATCGAGCGCTGGGGCGGAACTGACTCCGGCTCGCCATAAGGAGTCCCTTATGTACACGCGTGGGCTTTTGGAACAATCGGCGTACAAGCTTCGGCGCGCAGAACATTCTCACCTCGAATAAGCAACAGGGCTCTCGAATTCGCCAGAACCCGACATTAAGAGAAACAACAAAAAGGTACCTCCGCAACCAGGAATCAAACCTCGGCTCTTTGCGTGGGAGGCAAGCACTATAACTGCTAGGCCACGGACGCGCTGCCCACTTGGCCAGTTGCACCCTTGGCAATATAAAGAAGAAAAAAAACGGGTTATATGCTTATATCCCCAAAAAACTAAAAAAAGATGGTGCCTACCCGCGTTAGAAATCTTTAAATATGTTTAAGGAATATGACGTAATTAAATTGATATTACTTACCACACTCACGTTTAGTGCTTAGGCGTGCACTGAAAAAAGTATACGACAAATAATAGGTGTAGGAAAAAATGTCCCCGGAAAAAATGGCCCAGGAAAAAAAGTCTCCGGACAAAATGTCCCCGGAAAGAAAGGCCCAGGTGGCCTGAGAGTAGGAAAAAATGTACCCAAAGGATTTTCTATCTCTGGGTTTCCCTGATCCTCATGGCCTTCGGGCGGTTCGGTCATATGTCCTTGGGGAAAAAAGGCACCGTGTGGCAAGTAGTAAAAAACGACCCCGACAAATAAGGAAATATACAATTCCGCAAAGTACTTACACATCGCGACACTGTTAGCGCGAACACGACATCGGCGTATTTTCACATTTTACTTAGAAAGAGTATTAGTGGGAACAAAATTTTCCCGTCTGCATAATATCCACAAATAAGCCCTCTCAGTACCTATAATAACTTCAATGACAATTAACCTTTCGTTTCTATAAGAAAAAGATAAAAAAAGCTAACGATCGCTTGCTTGTGTTAAGTGTCGCGCTTTATACCTCTTTGGAAATGGTACACAAGTACCTCTCAAATTTCCCTAACACAATAATTTGGTTTTGGCTAGAAGTGTTATAAACGTTCATTTCACAATGAAAAACAAAGAAAAACAGTTGAGATGCAATGTTACAAAATCAGGAATGAAAAAACACACTCTAGATTCATACACAAAAGTCAAAAGCGGATCGTACGGCAGTGGAACAAATGTCCCTTTGGGGACATTTTTTCCTACTTTCCACCTGGGGCCTTTTTTTCCGGGGACATATTTTCCGGGAACTTTTTTTCCGGGGACATTTTTTCCGGGGACGTTTTGTTCCGGGGACATTTCTTCCGGAACCCACAAATAATTTCGTATTCCGACCAATGCCACGTTGTATATTTGAGGGAAGACTAAAATGAAAAATATAATCCAGTGTATACGAGCGCTTCGTGGCATTTGCGACTAATTCAGCTATGGTGGACCAACTTGCTCCAATTCATCGTAGTGTCCTTTCGTGCTCTCAATGTGTAATGTCAGTTTTTTACACCTCGGTACTGTGCCTTCTGGAATGTACGAGACATTTGCAGACTCCTTCCCCAATACTTTTTCTTTCTCCGAAAGAAAAATTAGTGTGGGAATAAAGTGGCTCTTCTATAATTGACAAAATAATATTAAGATCTTCACGACTCTAAAAAGTTACTGGCTACTTCATCATTGTATAAAAAAAATGTGTGTGTTTTTTGCTGAGATTTGTGGAGAAAAAAAAAACACTTCTTCCCGATATTTCACATCCCCGGATCATCTAAACTGGGGCACAATTTTAGAAACTCTACTCGGGGCCACGGTCATGATCGCTAGCACACGGGTTTGTGAATCGTGATGAGCTAATTTCACTCAAACACTGAAACAAAAAAGCTATAGAAAGTAAATAGAAAAAGCAGCAAACGAAGAGAAAGGGAGAGAGAAAGAGATAAATAGAAAGAGAGAGAGAGAGAGGAAGAGAGAGAAACAGACACGATTTCAAGTAGCATTACGGTCGACAGAAAAGTATCTCTAACGTAAAATGACCGAGGTTACGTGAGACAGTCGTGAAAGCTGGCAAAAAAATAAATACTGTACGAGGGTAATCTCGGATAGATACCGTACCCACCAGCATCAAAGTGGCTGGTTCTCATCTCTCGCCCCGAGTTCCGTCCCGAAACTGCTGTCACGTTCGTTTCCTTTTACAGCAACCGAAATAATAAGGATGACACCGGGAAAGGGAAAAGAAGAAGCAGGTGCCTGCGAGTAACAATCAGATACAAAATAAAACAAAAAGGCAACACAATCGGTTCGTCCGTACAAGGCTATTTCTCGTCTCAGAAGAAGTCCACTAGGAAGAGATGAGAAGGATTTGGGGGGGGGGGGGGGGGGGGGGGGGGGGGGGGGAACCATCAACATAAATAATGTTATTTCTCAGCGCTCGTGTCATTTGAAGGGAAACCGGATGAGATAAACGCGCGTGCCTACAAGGAATGAACCGAACGGATAGACAAAAGTGTGGACTCCTACACTGCGTAAATATAAATAAAACAACGAAGAAATACAGATGTGGGGTGTATAATGCGCCACCTCGCGGAATGAGATCAATTTCGCGGGGACCGCTCTCCATATCCGCGAGTTGGCAATAAGACGGACGTATACACATACACATGCCTGCACTCGCTCCGTGCCGCTTCTCTCGTGAATTGCTGGTTTCGTAATTTGTTATGTCTGTGGGTGCTTCTTTTTGCTTTAGATTCGTTTTGTCTTTGTCGCTGCGGCTGTTTTTGTTGTTTCGGTTCTTTGCCTTCTGATTCGAGCCTCATTTGCCAATCAGGATCTTCCCCGGTTCACTCTCGTACTACGTGCACCCTCTCTCACAGACACAGAGATAGACGGCGCGACCACCCGCGATCTTCAACTCGGTGACCCATGCCACCCTTATTCCGTTATATATACTCTCGACATTTCTGTGAACTTCTTCGTCCAGAGAGAGGGCTAAAAAGGCAAGCTGCGGTAAATAAACAAAATAGGCCACGAGACGAAAAAAAAAAAAGCGAAACCAATTAACCGCAATGTTCAAATTTTCAAATGAGCGACTCGGCTTCGCCGTAAATTTTTGTTCTCAAGGCTACTCTACCGTCGACGGCCGCGGTCTTCAAGGTAGATGATATAGTGTGACGCTTCGTTTACCTTGAGTTTAAAATGCCGACATAACTTACAAGTAACCAAGCGGTTAATACATTTTCGCAAAACAGACTGCAGATTCACTGAGCAATTTGTGGTTTCTCATACCCCTGTTTAACTGGCATTTAAAAAGCCTTCAGAACGAACTCTTCCAAAGAATCGGCGAATAAACTCGCGACACTGCTCGTGCCCATTGGCGCGTGCCAGATGGTTCACAGACTCTTTAGAGGCACTATGAAGACGATTTGGAAGTTCAACTTAACGATTGAAGTAGGTGCCAAGGTGTCTTCCAGGTAATGTCGATGAAGTATTAGCCCGAAGTTGCGCTTGCGCCCCGCACAAATTAATTTAACAGATTCAAAAAAAAAAAAAAAATTACACCGGCACCTATGAAAGCGACGCCTCAAACTGCGAAAAAATCCAGCTTCCCAGTCACGTGGACCTTGACATCAATGTAGGCTCGTCATGCGATTGATCGAAGAGAACGCAGTCCGCTCGTCTTCGTTCTCAATCGTCACTTCATAAAAAAATTAATGTTTTTTCTTTATTCAATAACAACAGAAATTATATATTTGAGTGAGAAAGTATTACTCATTGCTGCAACAGAAATAAAATACTGTTTCAGTCAACGGGCGCGTGGTCTGAACCGACTGAAGTGTGAATAGCCGAACGCCTTTCACTCGCGATTAAGTACGCATACACGCCTTCGTGCTCGAGCACTCCCGAAAATCCGGACTGGTTCGCTATTGGGTTGAAATGCTGCTACATTTATTTGGAAGTATATAAAAGTTAATTTTACTGTAGATTCTCACAGAACAATTGTTTCCAGATTACGTTCAAAGAGATCTAAAACGATCTTTCTTTCACTTAATATTGGTGATAACTAGGGGTGGGCGAATATTCGAAATTTCGAATACGAATCGAATATTGTGCATTTAATATTCGTATTCGATTCGTAAATTTGGTATTTGGTATTTTTCGAATATTCGTCGTAACACGAATATTCGAAATTAATCGAATAGTCAAGAACGTATTTGCAAGCGTAAGTTTTGCTTTCGGTTTCAGTTTCGGTAAGCAAGGCCCATTGACAGCGACATAGCCAACATAGCTGCATGGCGGCTTCAACCTAAACTGGTGGCGTCGGTGTCGGTAACGGTAATCTGCGAGTTTCTGTTCCCCTGTGACCAGTGGCGTCACAAGGGGGGGCGGACCGCCCCGGGTGCAGCGCTCAGGGGGGTGTCACGGCCGGCCACGAGAGCGGAGGGGGGGGGGGGGGGGGGAGTCGCGGCGGGCCACGCGAGAGCGGGGGGGGGGGGGGGGGAGGAGTCGCGGCGAGCCACGCGAGAACGGGGGGGGGGGGGGGGGGGGTGTCTCGGCGGGCTACCGCCCCGGGTGCCGCTGACCCTCGTGACGCCACTGCCTGTGACTCCTGACATTTTAAACTGATCAGTGCTCACTTCGCGTTCGCCCACCCGTGTTATGGCGGACGGAGGTGACTGCGGGGAGCCGTCTGCGAAGCGGAGGAACGAACGGGAAACGGCACCAAAACGAAGAGAGAAGAGTGCTATTTGGAAATAATTTGCGAGGGTGACGGCATCGATGGCGCAATGTGCGGCATGCGAGTCAACGCTTAAAACGCCCACAGGTACAACAACGCCCCTTGTCAACCATCTCAAAGTACATCCTGCGTTGTTAAAAGAGTATCGTGGGATTACCGCTGGTACGCCAGGAAGAGATCAACCGACGCTGACGGACTTCGTGCGCCGCACGGATCCCCTTCCAGAAAAGAGGGTGCGAGCGCTAAATAACAAGGTGGCCGCCATGGTGGCGCTTGATTTACAGCCTTACAGCATTGTGGAAGACCGCGGCTTCAAAGAACTTCTGACAGAAGCCGTTCCCAACTATCGCCTACCATCCCGCTCTACACTCTCGCGCGTGCTTGTGCCACGGATGTATGACGACTCCCGAAAGAAGGTGAAAGCAGAGCTCAACAGTGCCTTTGAAGGTGGCACTACCGCTCTTGCCTTCACAAGCGACATGTGGACATCGCGCGCTAACGAAAGTTACGTGAGCTTCACCTGCCATCTTCTCACTCCAAAATTCACGATGAAGCGGTTCACATTGAACACTCGACACATGACTGCCAGTCACAGTGCTGTGAACATCGCAACTATTCTGGACGAAATGTGCAGTGAATGGGAGATACCCGATGAATGTGCGAAGTTCATCGTAACGGATAACGGGCGCAACATCCGCGCTGCGGTAAGGAGACTTCCGTGGACTGAAAGAGCGTGCTTCGCGCATACGCTTCAACTGGCGATTAATGACGCGAGATCCCGTGCGCCGGCCATTGATTGCCTGTGCTAGAAAGTGAGGCATATTGTGGGACATTACAAGCACAGTTCATCAGCTCAGAAAAGGCTTGAGGAGTGCCAAAAGAAGATGGGAAAGGACGCACTACGTCTGGTGCAAGACGTGGAAACGAGATGGAATTGCCAGTATCTTATGTTGTCTCGCCTTCTGGAACTCAAAGAAGCAGTCACTGTGGAGCTTGCTACCTCGGACTGTGACATCGATGGACTTGGTTCATCAGAGTGGAAAGATGCTTCTGAATATGTACAAGCATTGAAGCCATTGTTCGATGCCACTGTTATTGCCAGTGCTGAGAAGTACCCGTCTTTGTCTTCCCAAGTTCCTATGATTTTTGGTATGCTCCACTGTCTAGGTAACTTTTCTGGGGCATCAGAATTTCCCGCAGAACTGATAAGATCCATCAAGGCAAGGTTCATTCTGTATGACAAGGACAAGGAAGCATGCCTTGCTATGTTCTTGGACCCACGCTTCAAGTCCACTATTTCTAAAGCCGAAAAGGAAAAATTATTATGGCTAAGAGCTCTGGTGCTGCAAGAGCTAGCCTCGTGTGATGCTACTGAAAAAATCCAGCCGGAAGCTGCAACACATTCACAAGAGCAAGGCTCAACGCCGTCAGCAGATGTTTGGCAAGCATTTGACCACTTAGCCAAAAGTGCAATGGAAAGCAAAGTGGTTTCAGCATCAGAATGGGAAGTTGCAGCGTATGCGGAGGAGGCACTGCTAAAGAGAGAGAGTGATCCGTGTGAGTGATGGCGAACTGTCGGGTGCTTAAGATATCCGAGTCTGGCGAAGCTTTGCATCAAATACCTGGCAATACCTGCCACTTCAGTGCCGAGTGAGAGGGTTTTTTCTGTGTCTGGAGGTGTAGTTTCCGTTCGAAGGGAGCGCCTCCTACCTGACCATGTGCAGCAGTTGATTTTTCTGCATGACAACTTGTAATCTTCCGTACAACTAGAATTTTCGTTTCTGTGTTTTTGTTCTCGTTAAGATTACAAGTTGTCATGTAGAAAAAACAACTGGAGTTCTGCAGTTAAAAAATAATAATTTAACTGCAGTTTTGACATGTGAAAATAAAAATGCTGTGAATAAATGCACCTGCCTCCGACTATTCGATATTCGATTCGGTATTCGAAGCTAACTATTCGTATTCGATTCGTATTCGAAAATATTGATATTCGCACACCCCTAGTGATAACCAATGGGCGTTCCTAACCTACTATCCGACCCCCCTTTCCCTCAAGTAGGGGCCATTGGTCGTAGTCAGAATACTGGCAGCACCCGAAAACGTTTCGCGTGCTGGAGAAATGGTTTTCTTGCTAGCTCCAATAGTATATAGATATTAGTTATGTTTCCTATATATTATTTTTTATCAAGTGGTACAGCTAAACGTTTGACTAAAAACTCCGAGACTGGGACGAGAAGGGACCGACAAACTCAAAGCTCGCGCCGGTGCATGTCTCAGTCGTTGCTATTGTCTTTTCATCACCATGATTTATATTTATACGGGTAAATAACAGCGTGGAGGGAGACCCAAACCTAATTAATTAAAAAAAATGTATTTGATATGCGTGCATGCGCGTGTGTGTACGGAATCAATCTTCCCCGCCCGAAAGGATTAACCGCCCCAATTTTTTTGTATCCAACAGAACAAATCTTGAAGAATTGTAGACCGTTTAATTAAGTTGCATGACCGCGCCATTCCCCTTCTTTAAACATAGCGTGGGTATCTGAATTAGGCTATCAATAGTTACAAGCGATGTAATTTAATTGTCGAAGGCAAAAGAACTTGCGCTTACACCAGTAGGCCGTTTATTCATTCCAATTAGTGAAGACAAATTAAAAATTACCACTTATCTAAAATTAAAAAAAAAAAAAATGATTTTCATAGAAAACTCAACTCTGTACACGTTGTTTGTAAACATTTGTATTCAACATATTAACAAGTTTGAATACACATACACATTGTCTGAGCAACAAGAATATCGAAGGCATCTGACACCGATCACGATTTTATGTCAGGATCCATAAAGTATAACATTTTACGAGGCACAGAGTCGGTAGATTAGAACGTTCCAGCGATTTATCAAGACGCAAGATAAGCTCCAAGGAGAACAGCATGCCGGTCCCTGCTGACCGAATAAATGAACAGGCAGTGGAATCATAGAGAAATATAGTACTACGTAAAGAGCGGACACTTCCATAGGCCCCAGCGGCCCAATTCAGCGTCAGCGAGCGCACCCAGCGGCCAGTATAGTCCCTAGTTGAGTGTTTAATGGATGGATACACGCAGTAACCGCTGGCCAGATAAATGAATGAATTCAAGGCGAATTCTGTCGGTATTTTAGTATCGGGCAGTAGCATGCGCCCTCTAGTTTAACGAGTCAGTGTTATTGTAACTAGCATGGTTTTTGTTTAAAATAGAATTGTTTTATAAGCATACCTTAATTGTACTGCAGAAGAAAAGTCATCCAGCGCTACATATAATTCAAACTGACCGCACACCGAAAAGGATATTTTTACATTTGTGCTAACTCTCTTGAAGGGACGACATGGGACGACTCCAGGGATTGACACACAAAAGTATTTATTTTTGTAACTATGACAAGCAAAACAAACATCAACTATGAAGACAAGGAGTGATGTATGTTATTCATACATTACAAAAATAACAGTACACATGCAAAATGTATGAATAACGCGTCAACAGTTTTACACTGGACAAGAAGTACTGTATTACAGCGAGACTTACAACGACAAATGCAATATGATGGAGGGCATTTAAAAAAATTACCGTCCAAGTTCCATGAAAGGCGCTTGCACGTATGACCATGTGCTGAAAGGCGCTTGCACATATGACTGGCCCAGTGGCTTCTAAATTCAGTGACCGAATGAAAATGTCCGTCAACAAAGAAACTACAGTCATAATACTTCTTACATATACGGTATACCATGACCGCAACGGAAGAATGACTAGAAACTCGCACAAGACAACAAGCCGCGGAACCAACTCAACCCACACAACGAGGAAAGAGACACAGACCAAGCAGCCGGAGTATCCGCCCCTGTCCGCCCTCCGTCGAGTCCACGACTCCGAAGCCAACCGTCGTGCCGCAGCCATAGCCACAGCCGTTGAAGTCGTTTTTGAAAGTGTTCAATATTTATAATAATTTTAAAAGTTTACTCTATACAATGAAGTTATTTATTAATATTATATATCTGACAAACGCTCAAAATAAGTGGCACTGTTGCGCCTACTAACGGCCAGTAGAGTCCCTAACTCCTGGGCCGCGAAACGGCTTGAGTGGCCACTCTTTACGTAGTACTATATTTCTCTATGGTGGAATTCCCCAAGCAGTCCAAGGAATTTCGGATCATTCTTTCACGTCTACCGACAGGTATACATGCTAGTTACAAACTCCCTCTTTCTGCATGCGGACATGTCCGAAAAGCCTTACAAGGCAAAAGATTTCTAGGAAGTTCTTTTCTCGATGATTGAGCGAACTGAACTCATAGCTTTGGGCCCCCATCGAATGAGTCATGTCTGGAAATCTGTCTTCGCCAACGGAGCCACAAAATGCAAAATCAAGGCTTGCGAAGAACTTAAGACCAAGCAAAAACGGTGCTTTTAATCGCTCCAACCAAGGACGAAATCAAGATGAAGCTTCTATGGCTACAACTTTGGCTTCCAGACAGTGAAATTAAGAAGGTTATGGAGCCATTTGGAACGGTCAAAGAAATAACAAGAGAGAAGTGGAGACTTTCAGACCTCCAAGAAACGGACACCCTCGCCCTCAAAACCCACCTCACGGTTGACAAGGTCCCACACAGGCTTAACATCTACGGATTGAATACCCTGGTAATCATTCCCCGGACGACTTCCGTGTGCCTGCGCTGCAAAGAGATTGGCCACATTCGTAGACAGTGCTCGCGCGCGCCCCCCACGCTGCAGGCAGCGCTGGCGGTTGGGCCATTTGACCGAGGAGTGCGTTGTTACCTATGCATCTAAGCTACAAGGTAACGCCTCTCCAATGGCTGATGTGAGAGAGCACGTCATGGACGTCGAAGAGATGTTCACGAAAGACTTGGAACCTATGGCTGAGTCTCAGGAATCCCAGGAAAATACCTCCGATTCGGCTGAAGGGCCCTCGGGCCGTCATGAAGAAGCACCCAAGCCTAGTCTGGGCAAGCTCATACACTGTACATTGCTCGTACAATATCTCCCACTGCCCAGCAATTGATTATTCTGCTGGATGTGCGCTTTTGCTCCGAAAACAGTTTTGAATATGGAATGTGTAGTCTAATCGAAGGTGCGGATTCAGGAAGGCTCCTAATTGCTAATGTCCTCATACGAGGTCACCCCTGGCGCATAGTCGCTGTTTGCGTGTACTTTGACCAGGCGCAAAGGGAAAACTTATTTAATCAAGCAAGGATACGTGCCGACACCAGATTAGATAGTATTGTGCTGGGAGATTTTAACTGCGTTTTGCATGTCACGAACAGAATTCCCAGCAAGAAAAGTAAAGACCCAAGTTTAGGCGTTCTACGAGTTATAGTTCGGGATCGCAACATTATAGATGTTAGTACAACACAGAACGTTCTCCAATACAGGCACTTTCAGGGATCATAACACGCCACGTTTGGACAGAATCTACGTACCTGGTTTGGCCAATCTGGTTTGGCCAGTAGAGCACTTAGTAACTACAAAGTGATCCCTACATACTTTTCAAATCAATTTCTGGTCATTGTCAGTATAGGTTCGGATCGAAAACCAAGAAAGGAAAGGCCACAGTCATGGGAGTGTTGGAAAATGAATCAAATATTGTTAGGAGACAATGCTTTTCAAAATGCAGTAGAAGGTCTCATAGACGACCTTGAACAAATCAAAACTGGGTAGTGCCAAAGGGGGTAACTGTTTAAAATTAAGATACGAGATCTAGCGATTAAGAGGTCTTCGATAAATAGGTATTATGAAAAGAAAAAAAAAAAAGAAGAGAAGCGCTTAAACGGAGTCCTCTTACGCCTATACAACCTTGAATGACAGCAATGAGGGATGTATAAGAATGAAATCAAATACATTATGAAACAAATCGAGGATCACGACAAAAAGCGCTATGAGGGAGCTGCTGTGAGGACTCGCACTCTACAACTAATTGAAGGCGAACAGCCAACGAAGAGATACATTCATTCGCAACGAGAGTATGTTAGGTAAAAGTCAGTGTCAGCGATATAATAGAATTGTCAAGGATTGACAAATGAAAGCAATATTCAGCATGCATTCGTCTCTCATAACACCGATCTGTTTGAAACAAGTACTAAGTCTCCACATCCCCGGCTGCGTGAAATAATATCAAAATTACCGAGCTTAGAAAATGAAACGAAGGAAAACCTAAATTGTCCCCTTGATACGAAATATATTATGCAAAACATCACCTATCTCAAAAGTAATGAAGGTCCTGGTCCTGATTAATTGCCTGCAAGTGTTTATTAAAAAAAATGGAAGGAAAAACTGGCACCAATGTTAAAAGATTCCTACACCGAGGATACCTTGCCACTATCATTTCGGAAGGCACATACCATGCTAATTTCTAAATTCATAGACCCAAACAAGCTTCAACGGGTTGAAGGCTATAGACCTATCAGCCTCCTTAACTGTGACTCTAAGATTTTTGCTCGATTGCTGGCTGCAAGGCTTCAAACAATAATTCAAGTCGTCGGTGATCATCAGCGGGACTGACTTGAAAAGAGCATAATATAACAATATAAGTTTTTTTTGTTTTTTTTATGAGAAAATTAGAAATGGCGCATCATTGTGTTTTGTTCGCTTTGTAGCGCAATTCTTGGTTCCATGCGTGAAGGGAGCTCCAGAAACTATTCCAGGCTGACGTGCAGCAGTTTCCGGTACTCCTCAGGGTCCATGTGATAAAGCTTCTGTCAGACCTCGTCTAGCACGCCCCAAACTTTCCTGTACATTCACCCACCCTTTCATACAACGAAACCTTTCTGCGCCTGTGGTGTGCTGAAGTGTAGTACAAGAATATGCGGGAACGAGGACATCGGCAAACACCTCAGCGCGATCCCAAGACTCCGTCGATTTTACGCCGAGCATCCACAAGCAGAACCATGCTTGTGTCATGTCTTGGGTTCGTAAAGCTGATGGCCTCTGCATTAAGCCTGTCACGGTCATACCTCGGCAAACCTCACTCATTATAGTGCGCTCACTCACCTCACACCCTCACCGATCAGGCGTGAGGTGAGAGTGAATGAGTTCGTAAGCCTCTTAAAACTCATGAGTTTGAGGTTGAGTGAGGGGCGTCAGTTCGGTGAGTTTATGAGTTTGGTGAGTTTATGAGTTCGATGAGTTCAGCGAGCTGATGAGTTCGGTGAGTCTATTAGTTCGGTGAGTTCATAAGTTCGGTCAGTTCATGAGTTCGGTGAGGGGCGTGAGTTGGTGAGTTCAGTGAGTTCACGCCGGTACGCCTGAAGGCAGAAGTCTCTTATGCACGGTCGCTAATCCTGCAGCCAATATTAAAACGAAAACCGGCTGGAAACTGTCGCGATTCGCCTGTACGCTTGTTTCTTCAAGAGGAAGAAATATACAAACTAATCTCCACAACGTACGATCAATGTTGGAGATATGCCGACATACAGAAGAGTCTGCAGCTACTATACTACAACTTGACCTCGAAAAAGCTTTAGACAGAAAGACCACTCTTTCCTTTTTGCGCTCTTAAATCACCTAAATATTGGCAAAATTGTTGAAGGCGGCATAAAGCTTTATTACAAGGACATATCGACGAAGTTACTTCTAGACGGATCTCTAACAAAATCTATTCTAGTTCTACATCGGTCCACCAAGGTTGTCTACTGTCGCCGCTATACTCTTCAATATCTACCTAGAGACGGCCTCTCCGCAGAAACATCATCAATGACAAAGATATACAAGAATTTCGCCTTCATGCCTGCGAAGTAAAACTCCTAACTTATGCGGACGACTTCGTCCTGATTTTCTCCAACAAACCAAGCATTGTGACAGCTATGTCACATGTCGACGACTACTGCCCTGTGTCTGGTGCTCTGGTGAATAAGGATGAAAGTAGTTGTTCGTGGTGCGGGGTGTGGGGCGTGGGGAAAACACCGGCCAAGTTCGTTGACATAGATTGGTCAACAAACAAATCACAGCTTATAGGCGTGCAACTGAATGCCATGGGCAATCCGAAACCCAATGTGGGACTCAGTAGAAACCAAAGTCAAGTCAGCCGTTTGTATATGGAAGCTACGATGCCTTTCCACGTTTGGCAAAGTTGCCGTTTGCAATAAATTTTTTTTATCAAAATTAGCATACATTCTACAGGTCATGCACTTTTCTAGACTTACAGTTAACAGATTTAACAGGATTTTTGCAACGTTTATTTGGAATTCATCTTACGAGCCCATGCGGAGATCAAACCTCTTCCGACGAACGGAGGATGGCGACTTAGGACTTGGGCAAATCTTTGTTAGACAACTAATGGCGAGATGGAAATTCTATCGAACCCCACAACACCCGCTCCTAGAAACGTGTAAAAAAATATTTTCTATCGAAGTGTACAGGGACAGCGGAAAATACAGTCATCGAGCCATACAATCACTTTACGCTGCTTCTTCAAAGAGGTCGCAGACACCATTTATTTCCCGAGTGCACGGTTCACCGGTGACCTCTTAGGGACATGTTCAAAAAAAAAAAGTTACTTAAATGTCTACTTACTTCTCTGTTTCTAGATCCGATGTACCGACTGGGTTTATTTGCTGCTTCCCCTAAATGCAAAACTGATGTTTTAGAAAGAGTCAAACCCAGCCCATTCCGCCGAAGTGCAAGTCGTTCTTTTTTCGCTTTCACTCGCGGACAATACCTGTAAAAGAGTGGCGAGAGTCATGGGGTTTCGACGTATTTTGGAGCACAAACTGTAGACTCTGCAAAACAGCTGAGACATTCACTCACGCATTTGTGCTTTTTGTTGATACAGTCGTTTTCTGGGACTTTTCAATAGGACAGTGAAAAAAGACCTTGAAGTCAAAAAAGTAATTTTCGTTACCTACATTTTGGAGACCAATTTGGTGTGGGTCTCGACACTTTTTATGTAGCCTGTGGAAAATGCGGAAAGTAGATACGGACGGAGGGGTTGCCAAACCGTTTTGGGTGAACTTCATGAATATTGCCACATGTGTCTGTCAGAGTACGCTAGCACGCTGCGGATATAATGAAGAATAGAAACAAGCCATAGAAGGAATCGGTCGTTCACCTGACGTCCTATGAGTCTGCTTCGCAAGACCAGGCTTATATGACTTTAGGGCCCTTTTTGAATATTCCCCGTAGAAGAAAACTGAAGTGTCTCGTAGATTCCTTGTTTTCCAACTATTTTTGAGCTTTTTAATATTTCTATTTACTCTTTCAATGCATATATGCTGGTAGCTTGCAGCGTATGTGACCGGTCAATTATTTCGTTTCTTTGACGCTGCGTACATAATGTAAATTGTATATAATGTTAGAATGTATAAACCATATAAATAAACACTTTCAACGAGAGAAAAAACGTCTGGGTGGCCTAGTCGGTACTCGGTAGCGTGTCTGACTTGCAACCGAAGGGACGTGGGTCCCTCCGCCTAAAGCTCTTCCAATTTCTTTTTTCGATGCGAATGAATTATTTTAGAGCGCAGCTCTTAGGCGCCCGTTTCCGGCTTGAGCGGCGTCGGCGCCACCGTCGACGTAACCGTAACGCGTCGGCGTCGCCATCACCGTGGGCGTAACCGCGCGGTGCATTATGGGAAAAGTCCCATAATGCACCACGGTTACGCGCGCGTTGCATTATGGGACATTTCTCATAATGCACCGCGCGGGAGGGAGGAGAGGGGAAGTGGAGGAGTAGGGGGCGAAGGAGGGAAAGGGGAAGGAGGATGGAGAAGGAGGGAGGAGGAGGAGAAAGAGGAAGGAGGAAGAGGAAGGAGGACGAGGGGAGGAGGAGGGAGGAGGAGGAGGCCACCCAAAGTGCTCATTCAGCGCTTTGCTCTCTAGCCCAATTTCAATCCACTTCACACATTGACATCTTCTGTTATTTATATTTGTTGACTTTAACCTATGAGGGTGAAATTGGTCCGAACTTCAACGAAATTTCGAAGTTCGTCGAACTTTTAAATTTAACAGGTTCGAAAGTGTGAAAATCGTCGAATTTGTTAGCGTAATAAGCTCGAAAGTTCAGAAACGTCCAATTTCATAGCTCGAATAGTCGGAAGTTCAAAACGATCAAACTTTTCAGCGTCAAAAATTCGGAAGTTTGAAAATCGTCGAAGTTTGCATGTAATAAATTCGACATTTCGAACTTTGCGAACCTTATGAACCCCTTGGTTTGATCTTCATACCTCGGGTTCGCAAACAGTCCGCGCCATCTTTAGTTTTAGTTATAAGACAGTTTTAGTGGATCGTACGCTAAAGCCTTGCGTACGCAATAAAATTGCGGGTCGGGAGTGCGCGTGCGCAGAACGCAATAGAAGAGCTAGCGTATTGCGTACGCACGCAACGCTGGGGATTTTGCGTGGCGGGCTAGCGGGCTTTGCGGGACGCTCTCGAGAGATCTCGGACCCAACGAGAGCGCCAGTTTTAAGATGGCGGTTACCTCGACTGGCGCAGCAAGGGCGACGTGGTGTCTTCGAAGTTCTGTGTTACGTGAAATTGCGTGGTGTTCAGCTCGGAAATTCTTTCTGGGACCTATCGCGGTCGAATCAGATCGCCGTGCAGCTGACGGAGTGCAATGTGAAAATGTTCGCCGCTCGGAATGTGCGTCAACGCTGCGATCTGCTCAACGCTAAGCCTATTCGCACAGTTCATCGCCGACGGACGAACGACTCTAAAAGAAATCGCCGAAGTTCTCGCTATGCACTGGACATCAGTAGGTCATAAATTCCATTCCGCGATAGCATTGATAAAAGCTGCCGTTTCCACGGGACGACTGACGGAGGCTCCGTGATCGAATTTGGCTACGCACTCGTACTCGTAGCCTCTGTACCCCGCAGAAAAGCGCGCTTGACGAGGCAGCTGCGGCTTGGTTTAATTTGAAATAAAATGATTGGACACGTTTTCATTTTCAATATTTCTTTCCAGGAGCATGGTTGCGCTATAAGCACGCGGAATTCTACGGCTCTAGCAAATTTCACCAAGATCATGCGCGATGTTCCCTCGAAAACGTTAAGCCTGGTTCAGACAGTTGCGTTTGACTGCGTTGCGGCAACGAGAAACCAGGACATCCCTGATGCTTATATCGCGCGCCAGGATGATTCCTTCAATTGGATTTCACGCTTCATACGAAGCACAGATGTGCCGGTGACTCGCTTTCGGTGCTCGACGCAACGCAGTCAAACGCACTCAAACGCAAGTGTCTGAACCGGCCTTAACGCACAACTAAATTCGGTCCGAGCAGGTCATTTTTAGCGTACGCTATACTATTGCGTATTGCGTACGTAAGAGCCGGCAACGCTATACTAAAACTGTCTATAGTAATGCTGGCTCTTACGTACGCAATACGCAATAGTATAGCGCACGCTGAAAACTACCTGCTCTGACCGATTTTAGATGTGCATTTTAAATGGCAACAGCGGCGTCAGATCCAACAAAGCCGGTCTTTACCCCGTTTCGTTGGAGCAGACGCTGCTGTTGCCATAGCAACCCTCGCAATCGGTCAGAGCCACCGCAAGTGGGTGAATCGTTCTTACCGAGTGAACATCTCGCATGATCATCTTGATTCAATTTGCCACAGCCGTAGTATTCGGCATGCTTACAGCGCCACCATGCTCCTCAAAATAAATGTTGATAATGAAAGCGTTTCTAATCATTTTATTTCAAATTAGGCCAAGCCGCAGCTGCCATGATCAAGCGCGCTTTTCTGCGGGGCACGGAAGCTACGAGTACGAGTGCGTAGCCCAATTCGATCACAGAGCTTCCGCCAACTGTCCTGTGAAAACGGAACAGTTGGAGGAAAGCAGCTTGCTTTGGGAGGTCGACCCCCTATCCTTCAATCAGAGCCAATCAGAACTCGGCGTTCTGACGTCACCACAACGCCTGCAAAAGAAGCAGACGAATTTGCGCTCCGAATAGCTTCGTTCGATTTACTTGGACCTCCTGCACCGGTGGAGAAAAGTGCAGGCAGTGTATTTCCGGTGTGTGCATTGAGATACGACCGGAAGTGCACCGCCCACACTTTTCTGCACCGGTGCAGGGGGTGCAAGTAAATCGAACAAAGCTGATATCGACAAACAGGAGGCCAGATTCACGAAGAGCTTCTTAGATTACGACAACTTAGCTAGGTTCGTAAGTCAAGAACATCATAAGAAGAGGAGAAATCGGTATTCACGAACGCGTTCTTAAAGGGGCCCTGCAATCATATTTAAGCGTCTACCTTTTTTGCGGTTTCCGTCTCTTGAAGTTCGGGCAAGCCAGCGGGCACGGAGAGAGTAACTAAATATCAGTGCGTCATATTTTAACCGGACGTCGCGGAAACCTCCTCCACCGACGAGGGCGACCCGCGGTACCGAAAGCGCGCAAAATGTGACGTCTTTGGTCCTGGTGTTACTACTGGTCAGAGCCGCTAAAAGTTTCTTTTTAGTCGAAATAAAAAATATAAGTGGCGCGAACCGTTTCAATTATTTATAAAAGTAGTTTTTGTTCAGTATTTTAGATCAGAAAAGAAACGAATGCAGTTTATAAAGTACGTAAACAAGAAATGACCCGTCGACGTACCCGCCACCAAGTGGTGGAAAAGGCGGCGCATACTAGAAAGGAGTAGTGGGATCAGGCGCCGACACGGAAAGGTCCCGGATGTACGCGGCGGCGCTGCGGTCGTATGGGCAGGAGGATCCGACCGGCTCCGAGCGTTCCGAAGGTCTTCGGCGAGAAGCTTTGTATTGCGGTTTGGCCGTTTCGCGGTATGGCAGCGCGAAGTGGCTTCCATTCTGAACTGATCTTTACCCCGTGTTTGCTGTCGTTTGTGGCCAATGAAGTGTCATGCCGAATTAGTGTTTAATCGCGCAGCAAATGCAATGAGAGCCGCTCTGGCTGCCCGCTGCATACAGCCTATCCAGAATATGCTTTAGTGGCGCCCTCTTTCGCCGTCGACACGGAGTACGGCAGCCGTGAGCACTCGCGATGAGCCCACTACCCCTCCTCTAGTTCACGGCCACTCGAGCAACCAAGGACGTCATGAGGGAGGTTATTTTTTGCTTGTTTTTGTAATTTAATTTGCCTATAACTTTTAAAATAAAGCGAATTTCGAGAAAAGAAAAGTTTCACTAAGTTACTACGTTCAGTCTCAGGTTCGGTGCAAATTAAAAACCAGTAAAAAAGTCCTTGCAGGGCTCCTTTAAGTGAGAAAAGGAAAGCGACGTTTTCGTACGGAAAAACTAGAACTCCCGATCCCCGCGAGAGCGGGCTCTTGCTATGGCGATGGTGTCTTCGGCAACACGAACAACCAATCGGAGAGCTCGGCATGGTTCGGAGCACGTGGGTTTTCAATAACAAACGCAGCCGGCCGTTCCAATAACGCCAGGCGTTCGTGTCCGTGCAGTGAAATGTCGACGCTAAGACGATTTAAACGGGCCCGAAAGCCGAGGCCGCGATAACCGCCTTCATCCACTGCTACGAACTTGATTGCTACGAAGTCAACACAAATGTCATCTTTGCTAAAAGGGGACGGCCCGCGCCGGTCGTTTGCAAAGCGGCGTAGATGGTAACAAATCGTCGCGGCGTTTTTCGCGGCCTCGGAGATGCATGAGAGAGCCGACGTCCCAGAAGATACGTTTGAACTACGAGAGCGTCAGCAAGAGCTATGTAAATACCTGTTCACACTCGGAGCGGGATCGAAATGCTGGATTCGCGCTGTTGGACCGCGTGTTGGTAAGCGCTTCGAGACCGATCTTTTCTGATTACAACTCGATGCTGACGTGACACTCGGCAAAGAAAGGTTGGGTCGTCATCGCGTAGCTCCCACGAATTGTTCTAGCTTGACAGTGTTGACGTGTCGTCGTCGTGAAACAAAAATGGCGTACTAATAACAAAGTGTATACATACCATATGTTGCGAAGGTAATTCATACGGCGTTTATTTGAGCTCTATATAACACAAAAGAAGGAGATAAAATCTATGAAAGTCCTTTTTCGACGACAGCGTTCGTCAGTGCTGCCTCGAAAAACAAGGGGATGACAAGGGGAAGAGATTGACCTTTTAATCTAAAATTGAGGTCAGCGATCAAACTATTCATACGGGAAGGGTCCACAAAGGTAGCGCGGGCATATTGTCACGAATGACAATTGATGAGGTGGCGAATTACTGAAAGAAACTAAACGTTTAATGGGGCAAACTTGTGCCCAAAACAAGATAAAAAAAAAAAAAAGGTTAGCGTCGCGGGCGTCGATGGTGGCATGCATCATACAGGATCGAGCGCTGGGGTGAAACTGACTCCGGCTCGCCACGCTGAACCCCTTTATCACACCCGTGGGCTTCTGGAACAATCGGCGTAGCACATACGGACCTAGAACAAGCAACAGGGTTCTCGAATTTACCAGAACGCGACATTTACAAAAAAATAACAAAAAGATGCGTCCGCGACCAGGCACGGAACCTCGGCCCATTAAAGAAGGAGTCAAGCGCGCTGCCGACTTGCGCGCTTGACTCCTAACGATAAATGAGAAGAACGAAAGCGCAGAGACGGTCATTCCATCTGCAGCATGACCGCCAAAGACGCTCGCCGCATCTGGCGGCGAAAATAGGAAGCTATAGGGAAGTAGGTCAGAGATGCATTGCTCTGGAACCGCCAGTAACCAGCAAGTATCTCGTAAACAACTTGCAAAGTACAGTTGTGATTGATAGTCGAGTTATAAGATCGGTTTGGCGGATATCGGGATAGCAGCTTACCAGGAGCATGTCGGGAACGAGAAAACTCGGCAAAACAAAGAAGACGAGGACCTCTCTTGAATCGAACTACGGCAGACAAATTCGCCTCGCAGAAATCGCTCTCCGGGAGTCAGCTCACGTCTCTTCTCGCGCAATCTCGAACTGGACGATAATCGCCCACAGAGAGGTCCCGAGCGAATGCGGACGACGGAGAAAAAAATATCATGCACGCCGATAGCCGACCATCTCCCCGAATATATAGTTTGAGACCGCTTACGCCACCACGCATTGAGAGGTATACATACAACCCGCCTCACGCTACCCTCGTTGCCGCGAACAAGATAACCACACATCGAGACGTTTCGGCAGATCTGTGTGCAGTAGAAGAAACTCAGCAAAATTAAAAGAAAAAAAAAAAACAAGATGGTGGAGTGAGCAGAAGAAGAGGAAGCATCAGCGGTGAGCAATAAGTAATAGAACGCGAGTTGCCGCAGCAAAACCCATCGCAATTTCGCGGGGCCTTCTTCGCTCCCTTTCTGTCTTTTGTTCCTTACTGCGCCAATGACAGCTTGATTACGGGGTCCAGGCTTCGGTCGAGTTCGGTTCACTCGCTCGCGTCCACGCGCGTTCCTTTGGCCGCTCCGTGTCGGCCGCGTGCTGCCTTTAAGGGGAGCGACATGTAAACGGACGGACGAGACGGAACTTCGCGTTTCGACCCCATATCCCGCGTCGATTCGTTTCTCCAGTTGCGCCACGAAGCCACTTTCGTGTTCTTTTCTTTTTCTTGGGTTTCTAATTCGCGCCTCTGATTGCAGTGCCACACCTACACACGCCCCGAAGTTGCTTTGCATGCCGCCCAGATTTCTTGTTGCTCTGTGCTTTAGGACGAAGCGAAGGTGTCCGCCGGGGAAAGGTATATTTTGGAGGTGTGTAAGCTTCTTAGCCGGACGTAACTTTCCGGGTGATACACAGTGTATGTGTATATAAAAGGACGATAGCGTACTTCGGTCTAAATGTCGTTAATGCCACATGGGCAACATCATCATTGTTTCTCCCCCCCCCCCCCCTTCCTTAATGATAATGACGATGATACCAATGACGCTTCAAAGGGCGCCCTCATGCCTGCATTTCCTAGGGTATACACACAACGCCACTGTTTACAAAGAAGCGCGCGTTGGGCGTGCGCAGAAACCATGTTCGCGTGAGGTAAAGCGTCGGCAGGCGCGCAGTGCCGACAGCAGCGCTACTGCAGTGGCGTGACGTTCGGAGACTTGAGTTAGTGTATGTGCGATCCAGGAGGATCCTTTCCGAAATTCAGCTTGGCCACTTGGACCACCATGATCATCTCAGCGTATTCCATCTGGGACACGCTAATGGTGTCGTTCCGCGGTGGCGTTGGAGACATGAACCGAATTGGATAACGCAATAACGCATTCTACATGCGCTGCGTCAGCGTTCATTTAGAACTAATAGCGCCCTATAAATCGGCTGGCGCGCACTCTGCCCAAAGGCCTCTTGATGTGATTACTTGTGTCGATTGTTTTATACCCGCGTCAGCGCTTCGACAGGTATAGTTTCTTTGCAATAAATGAACGTAACAAAATGTACGATTCGTCTCATGAGACGACTGCCTTGCCTCCGTCATGGGTTTCAGTATGTCAGTCTACAGAGACGTCGTAAATTGTTCACATTTTTTTTTTTCTTTTTAAACAACGTTAATATTTTTGCGAAAACAGAGAATCGCTTTTTGGCTGGTGCATACCTTTCATCCTGCACTAAGCCTTCATTTTTCCCCTTGCACGTATTGTTGAGAAGAATGTTAGTCGACGAGGTGAGGATGCGTTTAAGTACTGGTTGAGGTGTGAGGTCGCTTGCAAAAAGTATCCAACACTTCGAACTCTGGCTGCGTAGTTAATGTCAGGCCCCTGACAACTTCTCGTTTATTACGTAACCGCAAAAACTGAGTGATGTGCTGGGTCGACATGAGCTTGTTCACAACCACTTCAGCGTGCATCATCAGCACACTGACGATAAGTTGTGTTGGAAGGTGCAGTCTCCCTCGTTTTAAAGCTTTTTTTTTTTTTTTCAGATGATGGATTATTGCATTGTGAGGAATTATCTTATTCGAAACCAAATGTTATCTGCTGTGTTCACACTTGAGTGTATTCACAACCACAGAGGCGAAGTCGCAACTACGTAAGTCAGAATAGGTGTCTTGGACGACAGAACTGCTAAATCGTGGTCGGTGATGTCGAATGTCAAAGCTAGAACACAAAGCAAATTACTCTGCGCAGGTCACTCGAATGCTAACGCCACCAAAAGATTTCAAAACACCTTGCACGTGGTAACTCGTTCTAAAAATGCCTACTATACCTCCTTGAGACTGCAGAAATAAGCGGAGTTTCGTACTATACTATCCTTCCAGACACAACCACAATTCAGAAGTGCAAGAGTACAAGGATAAAACAAAAGGCTCCGGAACCAACATACCATCGAAGAGCTCGTAACTTTAACTTCTTTCTCCGGAATTGCCTTAGTTCATTGGATACGCCGTGGCTCATCGCTTGGGAAGAAGAATATCTGGACCTTGGTCGGTCGTGCATGGTGGCTAGAGACGTTTTCTGTTTCCTGTCGTTCTCAGTAGCATGGGTTCCGTACCTGGTATGCGGGAAAAAAACAAATAATAAAACATTTCAACCTGGAAAATGCGAGGAAATACAGGTGAGGCAAAACAAGAATGTGTGACAATCACGCGTTTTTCGTAAACACCTTCCAGCGGCGTCGAGAGATCAAAACGATGTTTTACGGCATACCAGAAGTGACGACATTCAACAATGCTGGGCTCTTGTGGAAAAGGTGTATAGGGGGAGGTGTGCCGAGAAGAATATCGAATGCTCGTGATCGAATGCATCTTACTTGTTCATGACGCCACGCGGTAGCAGCACGTGCAGGATCCTGGTCGCTTTTTTGCGGGTGAGGTGGAAAAGCAGCTCCGGATCCGCTGGTCTCAAAAATCGCCCTCATGATTCAAGAATTTTATATTCTACTCCTGGACGTAATCAACTATTTCAGTCAATATGCTTAATTAGGGTGGCGATGTGCGGTAGTTGGTTTTGGGACACATTAGAAGAAGTGCACACAGGACCGGATTGACCACCATGTGATGTGTTCGGTGTGGCAGTTTGTGTTTTTTATTAAAGTTCAGTTGAGAGTCAGCGCTTGTCTTGTGTGCACTTCTTCTACTGTGACCCTGTTTTTTTGTTGTTGTTTTTTTTTTTTTGCGCGCTGTTTACCCTTTTGTCAATATACCGAAGTTTGAAAAGTAATACTAAAGTGAATACGAAATTAAAAATTAAAACTAACATCACATCTTTGCGTAAGCATGTGGCGTGCTTTTCACGCTAAAACACGACAGCTTGACATTTTTTGTTCTTTTACTTTTTTCTTTTTTTACTTTAGACCAAGTTTGAGGATTTTATGATGGAGTGACGCTAGCACAGTTAGAGCTGATTTGGCTTCTTTGTCACCATCTTGTTGAGAAGCTGCTCGTACCGTTCTTCACCTTCAATACTCAGGCAAGGAATGAAATATCCGCTATTCTGAAGATCAAATTGGCCTCGGCACCGGTGTGCAATGCACGATAGTTACTTGGGCAACAATGAAAGCGGCGTGAGTAGTAGAACTTTACACTTCGAAGACAACATCTTTGTTGACTGGAACGCTCTGACCAGTCGCGTCACTAGGGTCAGCGGCACCCTGGGACACCCAACCCCGCTCGTTGCTCTCCGTAACCCCCCCCCCCCCCCTCTTCCCTGCGTCCCTCCCACACTTTCACTGCCAAGCTGCACCCCCCTCAGCGCTGCACCTGGGGCGGTCCTCCCCCCACCCCGCCTTAGTGATTTCACTGGCTATGATCAATTGTCTCTTGAACAGAGAGAAAAAGCAACACTCGCTTCCGATTCTGGCAGAGCGTGCAGGGCACCGAACCTATTTGGACAGGCGCACTGTATCATTGCGACCAATGGGATCCCTGTCTCTCTGCAAGATGCTGCAATTTCTTCAAAAGTAGAGCCGCTTTTAATCGGACAGCATGGCGATGACGAACCCGCAAGTTGCGACATGGTGGCAGCCCTGTTTAGGCGGGCAATAACCTGTAGACTTTCGATTCTTTTTTTTTTTTTCTTTTTGTGGGGAGCATCGTTCAGAGGTATGCAGGGGAGTTTAGCAGCATGGAGAGGACAGCATCCTTTGTGAGGCACGGACGATCTCTGACGTTTTTGATAACCTCTACGTTGCTCAAATGAAAAAAAAAAATCCCTTATCCCTTTTTATTCGAAATTTTACATACTATTAACTGAGGCTGAAGTTTCTTGTCTACCGGTCAAAGCACGATCACTTCCTAAAACTTTCAGCCTTTCCAATCTGGGGAAGAAGGAAGACCAGCGGAGCTGTACAATGGAAAGTAATGGCCGGCCGCAAGTCGGCAAGCCAGAGTGGAAAGGCTGCCGCCATCTATGAGCGACGGCGGCGGATGCCTTCCCGTCATTCAACTGCCCGGGAATCCCCTTTCCGCGGCCGCCGCGGTCGTTTCGAAGACGTTTTCGCAATCGCGGTGTTTACACGTGTTCGACGCACGAGCGGCATGAATAGCTCAGGAGCTTCTAGCAAAGATTTCCGGAATGCCCGTAGCGCGGCAAAACCTTCTCTTCTCCTTCCTGGAAAACGAACCGGCTGTCGAGCCAAGGGGTAAAGGCCCTGTCACACTGAGGGAACAGTTGGACAACTCTATCCGGCAACACGGGGAAATCGTGTTGCCGGCGACCCTGTCACATCGCGGCAACAACAACAGTCGGGCAACATGTTGCTGCCGCCCGGCAACCGTGTTGCCCGATTTGTTGTCCGACAACCCTGTCACACCGCGCTGACGGCGAGGACAACACGGGGAACACTCCGCCATCTTGATTGTTTACCTTCGTTCGTGTGCGGCGCGGAATCGCTGGAAATCTGACTCTACAAAGTCCTAGTGCGGTCGAAGGGCCGGGAATTACCACGGTACGACATCAACCAGAGACTGTGATTAGAAAACTTGACACTGGGAGTATTTTCCGCTCTTTATTTTATCGAAATGTTCTTCATTCGCTGACAAAGCAGATAGCCCTAACTGAGGACAGTGACATCGCTGATACATGTTCGGGATTTACGCCACCGTATGAAGTGTTTCTGTCCGATTCTTTCATGCAATTCCTACTTCTACTGTAAAATTGCGTTAGCACCGGCAGTACCCCAAAGCGTCTTTTGTAACGTGGTGTTGAGTTGAACTGACAGTGCTTCGAAACTGTGACACCGACACCATCGGCCTTCATAACAATCGGTGGAATAAATATTTTTCAACGCTGTCTACTTGTCTACCGCCTGCTATGTGATCGATTCATTCCCCCAACACGTCCTGGGTATTTGTAAAACAAATCAGGTGTCTGGTAGCGGCTGTTTCCAAGTTCCAAGCATCAACGTTTTCGCAATCGCGGCGCAAACACGTGTTCGACGCACGAGCGGCAGGAATGACTCAGGAGCGTCTAGCAAAGATTGCCGGAATGCCCGTAGCGCGGCAAAACCTTCTCTTCTCTTCTCCTTCCTGGAAAACGAATCGGCTGTCGAGCCAAGGGGTAAGCAAGCGGCCATTACCAATTCTTCTGAGGCGAGATCAGGCGAGATGCCGCGCGAGAAAGGAAGTCACGTGTGTGCGCCGAGGGCTGGCCCGGCTGGCTTCCGGTTGAATCCACCGAAATCGGGGGAGCGACTTTTCTCAGATCCAGATCGAGATCTGGAGCGGGAGCTAATCCCAAACGACCAGTGGAATACGTCCGTCTCGATCCCGATCGCCCAGTTAAATAGGCTCGCTCCAGAAAAGTCCATCCCGGCGCGCTCCAAAACGACCAGTGGAATTCGCCATTTGCTAGGAGCTCCTGCGCCATCTTTGCCGCTCGTGCGTCGAACACGTGTTTGCGCCGCGATTGCGAAAACGTCTTCGAATCGACCGCGCTCCACTCCGGATCTGGTCAAATGATCCTGGCGCGCTCCAAAACGCCCAGTGGAATTCGCAATCGGATCCAGATCGAGATCTGGAGCGGGAACTAATCCAAAACGACCAGTGGAACACGTCCGTCTCGATCCCGATCGCCCAATGAAATAGGCTCGCTGTAGAAAAAGTCGATCCCGGCGCGCTCCAAAACGACCAGTGGAATTCGCCATTATGCAGTTGCCTGTAGAATCAATGCCGTCTTTTTCTCTACCCTTTTGACATCGTTCACGTCTCTGCACACGACTTCTGTTCCCTATAGACCCTTTTCATGTTTACAAACATGAACTGCCTCCTGCGTCCCAAGCAACTTACGGTCGCTCCGTCTTTGAAAGTATGTCGAGCTTGCCTATGTCGCCAGTGCTAGAAAGAATAAACGCTACACGCACATCAAAGTTGGAGATTTAACGAGGGCCCTCGGCTGGTCAATTTAACGTCTTGGAGGAGGCAAGTTGGTTTACAAGAGTATTCGAAAATATTTATCATATCTGGGGGTTCTGCGTTCTTTTGGCGTTCACCTGGAGAATTGGTGGTTTAACGTTTCATCAACATTTCAAACAGCGGTGTTAGGGTGGGCTTTGTTCATACTTTTTATGAACCGGAAGTTCTCTGGGACGTCAAAGACTAGAACAACTCCTGGTGGCGTTTGCCATGAAAAGGGTCTATAGACAATTGCAAGCATGGCGCGCCACTGGTGCCCCATGCGTGCAAGCACGTGCAGCGTGCGCGTGAACGTAGCATTGGCAAGCTTGTAAACGCACGCACTTGACCGCACGAGCAAAGAAATGGCGGCGGCCAGAATGCCCTGCTTGCAATCGTCTATTGGCGACGTGAGCGATCGAAAGCGTCGCTGAGGTCGGCCTGCCACGATTGGCCAAATGTTGACAATGACGCCAGCAAAGGATTTCTTATCGATGGAAATAAGACTAATGTAAGAACTTCAATTTTGACGGTGTTGGCAGCGTTGCTTTCAGGGGGCAATGATTTCAAGCTTCCACCATGCTCACTACAAACACCATCGAACTTGTTCACCAGGTAATGACGTCAGGAGAGGGAACCATATATAGGAGCACGCCACCAAAACATATCGCCACCAATAGACGATTGCAAACAGGGCATCTGGCGGCCGCCATGCTCTTCCTCGTGTGAGCAAGCACGTGGAATTCCAGGCCTGCCAAGGCTATCTTCACGTGCATGCTGCACGTGCTGGCACGGATGGGGCACCAGCCGGGACGCCATGCTTGCAAACGTCTATAGCCACCATACTTCGGTTCTCCGCCATAACTTTCCCGACACAACGGCACACAACACTGACCTGGCGTTGATCCTCACGTTCGCACACGAGAGAACCCAAGAGATTCTGGTCTCCGATGGACGCAGTGAAGAGACCTTTCCAAAATCTCCCTATGCGCGCTGTCATCGTTGTCTGCTGGGCTGTGGAATGCCTTCTGAGCATGCGCTGTAGCTCTGGTGTGCGGTATATCCGACGCTGCGCGCGCGTCCACAACTCAGTGGCTCAGCATTTTTCGCCCGGGTGATGAGCGCTGGAGAGATCAACTCGCGCGTGTCTCCGCATTCCGAATGTCTTTTTATGTTGCCCTCTTGCGCACCAAATGCCTGGCTTCGCATCGCTTGCCAGCCGCCTGAAGTCTGAACAAGTTGAGCCAACACGTCGCGTAATTATTATTTTTTTAAGATTTAGTTCGTGCAACCTATAACAAACTTCCTTCCATCTTTGACGCTCAGATCAAACAGACATCAGATGACGACGCATAAAAAAAAGTATTCCTTTTGAGTACTTTGGAGTGCATCGTCAGCATCGTCGCAGATGCTCGGTGGTGAAGACCTTCTGCTGGCTCTCCTTGCTTGGCCTAGGAGCAGTGACGTAGCTGACGTAAAATAAAACGTAGCGCGCAGACTTTAGTTCCTAGAAGGTGCAGGTTGAGAAAGTGAACACAGCTCGGCTTTCTCGATTTGTTTTGTTAAGCTGACATTGCGTGAATGAAAAATTGCGGTGGCTTAGCTCGGCAATGCCGGGATATACGTAGCGTGAGCTTATGCGCACAAAATGAGAGGTGCTATCAAGCGGCTCCGGTGCAGCGTCAGACTTGGCTACTCCGTAACGGAGGCGCACAGTTGGGCACGCGGCGGCGCCAATGCGTCTGCCGCGGCTATGATGTCACTCCTCCGGAATGCGCAGACCGGCGAGGCGCGTGCGGTGGCGGCGGAGCGCGCGGCGGCGGCGGCTCCGGCGCGCCAGCTGTGCGCCGTGTGACGTCACTGCTCCTCGTGCTTGCGCAGCACGGCTCTTTGACAGCCACGCGAAACTGCTCAACCTCAGCCAGTGTAGCTCACGCTACAAAAACTAACACGGAGGTTCACTGTATAGACCTTTTTCGCATAACCTCGAACCAGCCAGTAACTGACGTACCCTCGACCTGGTGCATTCTTGGATTGCCCGCTGACACAGGGTATGCAACCGCCAAGGGTATGGACGAAAAGGCTTAAAAACGGACGTCGTCCATGAGTTAGTTCCGAGTGCTCCTTTTACCGTGCTGCAATTTACGAAAATCTACGGTTGTCTGGCTACCACTGCGTGGTCGCCGGATGGATAAATAATTTTAAAAAGCATAAGAACAATAGCAGATAGTGTACCATGAGCACAAGAAGCTGCAGCGCGAGTGTGGCTGCAATGTTCTCGAGCTTCGCATTTTCCCCAAGGATCTTTACTTATGAAGTCAGTCGATTGCAAGCTTGAATCGCGAGAGATTCGTATCAGACTCAACGTCACGTTTAAGTTCACGACCACTTCGTCTACGACAAGAGGACCGATTTTAATTACCGGCGCAGGTAGTCCAATTAGGTTATCACTGCAAGCCCCATGGTATGTGAAAGGTATGAAAAAGGTATGAAAAAGTCTACATGCCACCACTCAAGATGGAGCTATCAAATGCCGAGAGCTTACCTGCACAGACTACATTAAACTGCTCATATATACTTCGCTATAGACCTTTCCAAAAAAGGACACTTGGCAGGTTCCATTTTCAGTGTTCGTGCGTATGGCGCGTGATTTGCTCGCTTTCCGAAGCGACGAACGTGCGCGTTCTGGACTGTGATTTAACACGTGTGGACTGTGATTTTTGTAAAGAGTGGAAACGTCTATAGAAACTCAATCAAAACACGCCACCGTCTTCGTCCTCGTTCTTTCGAGGAGGCAAGGTGATGGCCTGTGAGTAGCCAGCTGGATTCAACCGGACAAGCTCCAACCAAGTTATTGCAGCCCATTATAGCCAAGTCTAGCCAAGTTCCCCCCATACCCACACCGTTGCCTACCCAGATGGCTGTGCTGCCAGAACTAGCCGGTATTTCTTTTTCTAAACCGCTAGACGGCGCGTCGGCGCCGCAATTCTCAAGATGGCGGCGTCGTTAAAGAAAAGGCCTATAGGCTATAAGGAGTATTCACTGGGCGCCATATTTGTGGGTGATGTCTAGAGCGCATGCTCTGAACGAGCCCACATTAGTAGGCTGCTAAGACCGGCAATCTTGAGGGTGCGAAATGCACGTTACAAAAGAACTGTGGAAGCTCGCCATCAGCACGCGCTCAGCAGTCGTGCACACAGCTATGGCCGCCAGTGAATACTTCCTATACCCCATTTCACCTTATGTTGTACCACAGCGAAGGCTGGAAGCGCGAGCTCATATAGCGTTGGCAGCCGCCCTTAATGCACTAGAGCTTGTGCCGCCGAGATGTGGCCTATTGGTGACGTGAGCGATCGAAAGCGTCGCTGTGATCGGTCTTCCACGATAGGCCGAATACTGACTATGACGTCAGCAAAGGATTTCCCATCGACGGAAATAAGAGGAATGGAAGAACTTCAATTTTGACGGTGTTGGCAGTGTTTGTTTGAGAGTGCTGTGATCTCAAGCTTCCACCATGCTCTTTATAAACACCTTCAAACTTGTTGTTCACAAGGTAATGACGTCACGAAAGGTAACCATAGGAGGGCGCTACCAAAACATCTCGCCGTCATTAGGAGCTAGCGCTTGTAGCTTTTCCTGACGTACATCACCAGGTGAAATAGAGTATATTAATGTCAAAGGATCATTCTAAACGGTAACTGCTGAAAGTACAACAATCATTGCATCGCCCTGGTTCACACGTTTCCGCTTGGGTGTGATCGACTGCAGAGGTATACCATTCGTGACGGGCACACTGGCGCGAAATCTGTTGGCTAACCCTGGTACAATTCCGATCTCGGTATATTATATTACGCATCATTCTTTCTCTACGTGCTGGAAATAATTCTGACACTTTCATAGAATACCTTCTCTCACAGACAGCGCGAAGATTTGACCTCCCAAATACTGCAAAAGCATCCAATTTATGCTTCGTTTCATCTCGCGATGGACCGCAGAGTACGAGCCAACGAAGCCAATCCGATGCCGTTTGAGTGCCACGTGACCACCGCGGAAGGGTCGCAGCGACAGTCATTGCGCTCGCTGCACAGGCTGCATGCGCTGGGATGGCTCCTAGCGTCCGACACAACCCAACGTAAGCTGAAGCGAGAGACTGTAAGTGTTCCAGGGATGCCCGATAGATGGCGCCAGTGTGCCAGCGAGTTCTCTCGTCGTAAGTACCAGCGGCGACAAGCGGTTGCGTTGCAGTCGGTCGCACCCAAACGCGAATGTGTGGACCTGAGCCTTTAGTACGCCGGTTCAACTGCGGTGGCGTTGCTGTCGGTACTGCGCATGCGCAGTCGCTTCCTCACACTCGAATCTTGTTGGTCTCGGCGTGCTCTGGGGAAAGGTTTTGTGGCATATCAGAGGAGAGGAATGCGCGTAAGTCGCTTTCATCGACGCTTCTGTACCTTTGACTCATCGCCAAGGTATATGTTGGCATCGCCACAGAAAGTTGCAGCTTGCCCCCTCCCCCTTCTCCCCTCTTCCTCTCTGTTTCAGCGTGACCTGGCCAACAGCGAAAGCTGCACCCCCGTGATCTAATCTGAGCGCCGGACCGAAGCACACGACAACGCATCATCACAGAGCACTTCTTCTGTGAACAGCTGGCACGCGCTGTCCAAAGGAAGGAAGGAACATACTTTATTTACGGCAGCTCATTGTCCGAGCCGCGTTTTTTGGTTTTACCACTTCTATATGGTGTTTGTAGCCAGGTTACTAGAAGAGGCCTATAGGCTATAAGGAGTATTCACTGGGCGCCATATTTGTGGGTGATGTCTAGAGCGCATGCTCTGAACGAGCCCACATTAGTAGGCTGCTAAGACCGGCAATCTTGAGGGTGCGAAATGCACGTTACAAAAGAACTGTGGAAGCTCGCCATCAGCACGCGCTCAGCAGTCGTGCACACAGCTATGGCCGCCAGTGAATACTTCCTATACCCCATTTCACCTTATGTTGTACCACAGCGAAGGCTGGAAGCGCGAGCTCATATAGCGTTGGCAGCCGCCCTTAATGCACGAGAGCTTGTGCCGCCGAGATGTGGCCTATTGGTGACGTGAGCGATCGAAAGCGTCGCTGTGATCGGTCTTCCACGATAGGCCGAATACTGACTATGACGTCAGCAAAGGATTTCCCATCGACGGAAATAAGAGGAATGGAAGAACTTCAATTTTGACGGTGTTGGCAGTGTTTGTTTGAGAGTGCTGTGATCTCAAGCTTCCACCATGCTCTTTATAAACACCTTCAAACTTGTTGTTCACAAGGTAATGACGTCACGAAAGGTAACCATAGGAGGGCGCTACCAAAACATCTCGCCGTCATTAGGAGCTAGCGCTTGTAGCTTTTCCTGACGTACATCACCAGGTGAAATAGAGTATATTAATGTCAAAGGATCATTCTAAACGGTAACTGCTGAAAGTACAACAATCATTGCATCGCCCTGGTTCACACGTTTCCGCTTGGGTGTGATCGACTGCAGAGGTATACCATTCGTGACGGGCACACTGGCGCGAAATCTGTTGGCTAACCCTGGTACAATTCCGATCTCGGTATATTATATTACGCATCATTCTTTCTCTACGTGCTGGAAATAATTCTGACACTTTCATAGAATACCTTCTCTCACAGACAGCGCGAAGATTTGACCTCCCAAATACTGCAAAAGCATCCAATTTATGCTTCGTTTCATCTCGCGATGGACCGCAGAGTACGAGCCAACGAAGCCAATCCGATGCCGTTTGAGTGCCACGTGACCACCGCGGAAGGGTCGCAGCGACAGTCATTGCGCTCGCTGCACAGGCTGCATGCGCTGGGATGGCTCCTAGCGTCCGACACAACCCAACGTAAGCTGAAGCGAGAGACTGTAAGTGTTCCAGGGATGCCCGATAGATGGCGCCAGTGTGCCAGCGAGTTCTCTCGTCGTAAGTACCAGCGGCGACAAGCGGTTGCGTTGCAGTCGGTCGCACCCAAACGCGAATGTGTGGACCTGAGCCTTTAGTACGCCGGTTCAACTGCGGTGGCGTTGCTGTCGGTACTGCGCATGCGCAGTCGCTTCCTCACACTCGAATCTTGTTGGTCTCGGCGTGCTCTGGGGAAAGGTTTTGTGGCATATCAGAGGAGAGGAATGCGCGTAAGTCGCTTTCATCGACGCTTCTGTACCTTTGACTCATCGCCAAGGTATATGTTGGCATCGCCACAGAAAGTTGCAGCTTGCCCCCTCCCCCTTCTCCCCTCTTCCTCTCTGTTTCAGCGTGACCTGGCCAACAGCGAAAGCTGCACCCCCGTGATCTAATCTGAGCGCCGGACCGAAGCACGCGACAACGCATCATCACAGAGCACTTCTTCTGTGAACAGCTGGCACGCGCTGTCCAAAGGAAGGAAGGAACATACTTTATTTACGGCAGCTCATTGTCCGAGCCGCGTTTTTTGGTTTTACCACTTCTATATGGTGTTTGTAGCCAGGTTACTAGAAGAGTCCGTCCTAGCTTGTATTTTCGCTGTTGTTGCATGGTGTTAATCCGAGGACATGCTCGACATGGTCCCGTAGTTGTTGCCATAATAGTACACTCTTCGTGTATCTGAGTACCCCAGCGCGCCGAACTCAAAAAATAAGTGTCAGTCACTTTGGTAGATACTTTCAGTTAGCGACAGAACAAAGGATGAGACCCGACATCGCTGGAACCGCGACTGACTGCGGACATGCTAAGACGGTCAGAGAAATCTAGTGGCGTTCGTAGGATTTAATGTCAACATAAAAGAGCAAACTAATCGACCTTTTGGTCCCGTGGACGTCCACACGGCATATATTTAGTCGGCAACTAAATGGATGACAAAACATGCAAACGATCACAAATAAAACGAGAAATACCTCTTCCGCTTTTTTGGGCTATACTTCGAGCCGCGCCGCTCGAAGAAATAACTATTGCCTCAAATTTACGATTTCCTTTCTTTTCACGCGTTCCCCGCCGAGAATGTTTGTACGTGCGTTTCACTTTAACGTGCAATTTTTTTTTATTCCCTTAGAAAGCTAACTTGCAGGAAGGAACTTAATAACAATACTTCAGCCCTTCCGATCGGATGAATTCCGAGAGAGCTAGCCCGTACGGCCGTGCTGAGGGTCGCCACCAAAATCGAAAATTTACGCGCTGAGACTAACGCCCACTCCAAACGTTGAAAGGAGAAAATGGCGGTGGAGGGAGCGTCCATTTTCTTCTTTCAACAAAGAAGGGACAGAGAGCTCCACTTCTTGCTCCGCGTTCCCTCATCTTTTTCTTCTTCTTTTTTTTTACGTTTTCTATGTGCAATGATGAGACTAACCGTAACGCACGTTCTCAAAATGCACAGACGAACACAGACACACACACACGCACAAAATCCACAGGACTCGCCGTCTTTGACGGTGCAAGATGATATTTACGACAGCAATTATTGGGTCGCACAGAAGAGAGGAGAGAGAGAGAGGGAGAAAAAAAAAGAGAGAATATCTTGTTTCTTTATTTTTCTACTAGAGTTGCCACCCTGCGGGATCATTCCCCGGTACTTTTGACGCCCTCTGCGGAGAGAATAAAAGGACTACGGAAAGTGACGGAAAGACGAAATATTATTCGACAATTTACGACCGCAGATTACGGACCACTATAATAAACTTTTTTTTTTTTTTTTCTAGGAAAGGCAAGAGGAACAGTAACAAAAAGACGGAAGTTACCCCGTTTTGTCCTAGTAAAAACAGCTTGCGAAGGCATTTCGCCCCGAACAAAAGATGATGCAGGAGAAAGGGAGGGAGAGAAGGAGAGAGAGAAAGAATGAAACTTATTTAATCTTTTATTTTTCTCAACAAGCATAAGAGGAGAAGTCAAACTTTTAAATAGCAACTTCTTCCCAAACGAAACATGCTTCATTTCGGTCCCGAGTCACTAAATCCACGCTTCGATTGTCCATCCGAGTGTAGCAACATTAGGGAGTTTTAGTAGATCGTTCCAATACTTCCGATAACGATACGATGCATACGCAAAGGCGTCGGCGGAGTACCGGTATCGTTCTCGTAGTTATCGGAACAATCTACTAAAAACTCGCTGTTTCCTACAGTTACGGTTTAAACTTTTTTTTTGTTGTTTTTTACAAAACAATGTCTGAGATAGAAATGCCAGAGAATTTGCAGACGAGCTTCCAGCTTTTGTAAACACGAGACTGAGAAATGAAAAGGGGACGACGACACATCTCGGGTTTTATTGTATCGTCCCTCCTTTTTTTCGCGGTCTCGGGTTTTTAAGGTGTTCGAAGTCGGAGAATTTCAGCATCTTGAACAATGCTCAAGGAAGGATGAAGTTTCTCGGTAAAATTACTGAACGCGGCGACGCCATTTCAGTAATCAGGCGGTCATGTCTAACGGGAAGACACAAGCCCCGCCCATTGGCCAAGCTCTCTCCGACTGAATTGCTTTGACTGAAATTGTTGCCATTGCTTCACGGCCGATGTTGCTTTTAGGTAATCGTCGACTTCGAAAATCGATCCTCGGGGCTTCATTGCCTCCCCACGTCAAATGTAAAAGATCTCCTGCCTATCGAACTTCCCAAATCCGATGCCGGATTAGTAAGCACACGAAATGAAATATCAAAACGTCGCGGCAGCGTTGACACGAAAGACTGGAACATTCGGAAACACGGCCGGACGGACTGCAAGACTGTAGTCGAAACCGGGGCAACCGAGAGCACTGAAGCGTCGACTCAACAACGAAGATTGAAATCACGCAAAAAAGTGAAAGTAAAAAAGAAATGTAGGGACGGTGTACACAAGACGACTAAAATGGCAAAGGGACAAATAAAAGAGCAAGGAAAGCATCTCCGCTAGCCTCCAGTTTCCCTTTTACTCCCCTTGACGGACTTAATCTGCAAGGCCATCGCCATCCATCTTCCTCTCAATCGGCCCTGCGCAACGATAAAACCGAAGACGTCTTCGACCTCTCCCCGGCGAATCCCACAGCCTTCGCCGCGGAGCCGCCAAGCGCTGGTTCGCTTCCCCACAAGCGAGCTTCGCGTTCCGGCTTACAGATGGCGTTGGAGTTGTTAAAGGCGGCTCGAGCCAGGGGTAGAAAGCTGGCGCGTCACGGGGACCACGAAAGAAACCCCCGCATATATTAACGGGTCTCCACAAACGGGGCGTCTTGCGTGATCCGCTTAGTCACGCGGCTATACAAGTCAGCCGGCGCCACTCGTTGGGTGGGAACCAAGCTGACAGAAGCAATGGTCCGCGCGTAAGGTACGAGCGGGATTTTTCAGCAAAAAAATAAAGCCGAAGATATTCAAAAGGTTGGCTCGCTTATATGTTCCGCGGGAGAAAAGAGATCCCGCATCTCCGTTATCTATCTAGCGGCTTCCCTTTTTTTTTTTTGTCAAAAGACTCGGCCATCTTCAAATATTGGAGGAGGTGTGAAGGTTGTCCTCTTTCAAAAAGGTCAGGAGAGAAAGCTCCGCAAACTAGGTCGTGATACAAAACTTTTCTTTATTTTTTATTTTGTTATTTTGTTTACCGTCAGTTTGCAGGAACTGCCCGACTGACACCTTGATCGGTTCTTCGCTTCCTTCTATTGAGGGCAAGTTCCTCTCGATTCCTTGTTTTCGCTTGGGGGTAACAAAATAAGGGCGTGAGACTGCTGCGGGGCAGGCAAGCCGAGGAAATGGGGAAACTCTGGCGGTTCTCTGAGCTCATGCGCTCGTGAAGGTAAAGACGCGGCTACGCTTAAAAGCGTCCTGGTGTGCGTGTGATCGTTCTGGTAAATGTAATATCCTGCTGGGGCATACGGCCCCTAGCTTACTCTCGTCTTCTCCATACTTAACCACGAAGCCGCGGTCCTTTCGTAAATCAAGATGATTGGAATTCCCACGGAATCTGATATCGTCTACTACTTTACATGAATGCGGCCGCGTAGCATCCAACTGAAATTTGACGACAGTGATTGTGTAGAAAAGGAAGAGAGAGGAAGACTGTGTGCGCGTGATTGGTCTTCTCTTTATTTGATGCGCTGCGGCCGCATCTATGTGAACGTAGCCATAGAGCTTCAGTGGAGAAAAAAGAGTACCCTAAAGCCGGGGTCACACTGCTTATACATCATGCAAAACACAGTCTGCATACAGACTCGAACGCGAGTCACAGCGAGATCCATGCTTCGAATGCCGCATGGCAATGAGTTCGAGGAGAAACTTGGCACGCGGCATTTGAACCACGGATACTGCGATGACTCGTGTTTGCAGACTGTCTTAATGAACGACGCAAAAAAAAAGTTTACCACATCTCCACGTGGTGAATGATGTTGATTGGGGCGAAGCTCTGGTGGTGCTTGTCTGCGTAGACGCTGAGCCGCAGCATGCCGAGCCTTTCGTTCGTTTTCATCCATGTCAGAAAGAGAATGTGTTGTATGGAACGTGGTTATATACGCATTTGAGCATTTGACCGCAGCGCCCTCTTGTCTATAAACGTTGAGCTAATGCATGCAAAGTTTAACGCGATTATATACGCATTTGACCGCAGCGCCCTCTCCTGTATAGACGTTGAGCGGCTACATGCAACGTTTCATCCATGACATTCCCAGCTCTTGAGTTACTACCACATCTCAGAGCCCCCTACTCGTCCCGCAGTCGTGGCCGAGTGGTTAAGGCGATGGACCAGAAATCTATTGGGGTCTCCCCGCACAGGTTCGAATCCTGTCGACTGCGCAAATATATTTTTTCATCATTTTTTTTTCATCTTCACTCAATACCATCATTATCATCATCATCATGAGATTCACTCATCATCATCATTATCATCATCATCATGAGAATCACTCATGATCATCATCATCACTTCATCATCATCATGAGAGCACCGGACGCCGGCCGGACGGACGGACGGACAGACGGACGGACGGACGGACGGATATGGCTAGCCCATAAGGAGCTTCGCCCCTAAAAAACCGTTTTGCTGTGAACACAAGATATATAAAGTTGTTGTTATGGGGGACCGGTGGCCGAGTCGGCTATACTTCGTTTCACTTTATCTGCGAGCGAAGCCAAAGCTAGAAGCGCGAGACCAGCGCTTTTTGCGTTTCTGCCCAGCTCGCGCGCTCGAGCAAAGCCTGAAGGCAGGGAGCTTTAGTGCTCGCGCTTCCAGCTTTGCCTTCGCTCGCACATAAGATGAAACGAAGTATAGCGCACACCAGCTCGGAGCACGTGGAGCGAAAGCTCGCGCTGCAGAACCCAGGTTCCTGGGTTCAATCTCTACCCCTGCCCGTTTCGATCTGGATGAGCATTGTATAGACAATTGCAAGCATGGCGCCCCTACTGGTGCCCCATGCGTGCAAGCACGTGCAGGTTGCGCGTGAGTATAGCTTTAGCAAGCTTGCTATTGCACGGGCTTGTCCGCACGAGCGAAGACATGGCGGCGGCCAGTCGCCTCACTTGCAATAGACCCTTTCCGAAATTCAGTGCCATCTGGTGTTTCGTAAAGCAGTTTAGGTTTTGCCATATCAATGGCGGAGATGAACTTGTATCGACACCGTCAATTTCGCAAGTCAACCGCACGCGAGGAATTGTTCAGTGTGAGTTCTTTCTCGATCCCTTTCAGTTCGATGGTGACCAAGAACCTGCATTCAGAACAAAGCTCCAACCGACTCAGATGCCTCGAGAAAATTCTATACACCAATGGGCTTTAAAGCCAATTGTGTGCTGCCCACAGGTTGACTCAATCTGAGTTATTTCCTTAGAAATAAACGCTTACGTAGCTCTTGGTTCCATTCCTACGTCGCGTCGTGCTGACCCCCCGAATATACAGGCCTCGCATCATCCGCTTAAGAGCATCTTCAACGTCTTCCTTTATCAGTCACTAGTAGGCCGCCATTGGTATGGCACAGATGCCGTTCCACAGATGATGATAGTGATCAAGGTGGCCAGACTGAATTTCGGAAAGGGTCTATTGCCTATACTGCGTGGTGCACGTTACGGACCTCAGGCTAGCGGTTGTACTGCACTGGCTAAATTACTCATCTACAGCTGAAAGACAAGTCGCCCGTTGAGGCAGACTAAGTTCAGGTTGTATAAAGATACACACACCCCAATTTTTTAAAAAAGGTTGTTTGCATTGTATGGCGTCCAATGTTACGGTTGCAGAAAGACTGTACAGTAAGTGTAGTACTACGACCATTTACGAATATTTTACGCGCATGTTTCCACAAAATGTAGTACAGTAAACGACTTAATTTTCGTGAGGAACTAATTTTCACGAATTTCGCGAATCGCCTACAATTCGGGAAAAATAGATCCCGCGAACGATTCCGGTAAAATGTAAACACATTGGAGTCTATATTGAGATTCCACCGCGTCGCGAAAATTAGAACCCGCGAATTATTCCAAAACTGCAGCTTTGACCTAAATCGCGAAATATCGAGTCCGCGAAAAATAAGTCGTTTACACTAATTAATAAACATACGATGCCCATCCTCGTACCTTTTTGTGTGAAAGATTAGTGGGTAGCGGGATGGATCGGCGAGAGGTTAGTGTAGTGGGAGATACAGTCATCTCAGTGAGTGAAAGAGGGAAATCCTGTGAGAGCTAAAATAGTTGCTTGATGTAGAGAAAAATGTTGGATTCGAGTGAAGGTTTATCGTGAGTCTCGGCATGTACGCTTTCAGGCAGCTGGGCATATAGGCCCCGCCATAACCAGCCTTCAGTTTTTGTTTCCTCTTATTCGGTTTGCTTCACTTCATCATTGCCACAGCAGGACAGTTTATTTCCACTTCAGGTGCTGTTGTGTCCCTCTCAGTGGCTCGCATCTCGGTAAGAAAATAGAAGGTCGGCCATGGCGGCTCCATTTGGTGCTTAGAAGCGTAATTCTGTTATTATTTCTTAGTTGTAATCTACAGTGCACAAGAACCCTTCCCATTCAAACACACATTTCTTGCTTGTTATTATTTCTTGCTCTTCTTGTTTGAGTTTTCCTTGGTTTTATTCGACAACAAATTGTGAATTTGAAATTTCTATCTTATGTAATGCCCCATACTGAGGTCCTGATGGCAATAAAATGTTATCGAATGTTCTTACATGCATTGTTCCCCACAGCATCCTGCCAAATATTTTCACAATGACTCACTTTTTTGTGTGTGTGTCACTAACAGTTTAAAGATGGTAGGTAAAATCGACAAAAAAGTGATTTTTTTAAATTTTATTTCGAAGAATAGCAGAGTTCTGGCAGACTATGTCCTCCAAAGAGCATATTTCGAGTGAGCGCTAGCAGACATTTAAAAATTGTGCCTACTACACGTATCTGCCCTTTAAAATGAGCGTGACTTTACGAAGACGTTTTCTGCATCGCCCTTTTCGCTCTTAAAAAAAAAAAAAAAAAAAAAAAAACTTTTTTGTGTGTGTGTGTAAGATTGATAAAACATATTGTATAAATAATTCTTGCGTTTCATGGATGTTTCATGAACGCGTGGACGTTTCATGGACGCACACAGAATGCAAATGAGTCGCTAAACAACTTGATCTGATGTAGGTGTTCAAAAACTTGGAGGACGCTTAAGCTTTGCCTGTAAAGGGACACTGAAATAAAAACAAAGAGTATTTTTAATGGGTTTTAACTTTTTTTGTAATTGTTTTCACAAAAAATATATATTTTTTTGCGATATTTACGCCGTTAGGCGCATTTTAGCTGCAGAATGTGGAGGTTGCAGACCGCAAAGCCCCGCTCCGCGCTTGCAAAGTGCTTGCACCTCTCATTAGCTGGTGAGATTATTGACGTGTGAAGTGTGTGTTGCAAAAAAAAATATATATATATATATATCTCCGTGTCATAATAGTATTTTAAACGGCACTATTTTTTTTTTTTTTTTTTTTAGAAACAAATAATCTAGGAGTCATTTTGGTTTTCAAAAATATCCCGATATTGCCTTTCCGCTTCGGTTTCAAACGATAACAAATATTGCTGCCGGCTTCTGCGGAGTGATCAACGAAAGCATGCAGCTCGTCGAGCTTGCCTATTTTAATGAGTGCAAGTCGTGCGGCGTTCACCGAGGTGTTTAGACAAAAATCTCCTTAACCGATCTAGTTTGCAGCAAACAACTGTCGCAAGTACACGCCTTCGGAAGCGCTGCGGGCGCTGAAGCTGCGGGCGCTGAAGCCTTCGGAAGCGCTGCGGGTTCGTAGTGGGCGGTAGCAAGACTGCCCTGAGCCTATAGCTATGGTGCCTGGATCGCGTCTCTGACTGGTGTGTTTAGCGTCCTATCCCACCCATACATCAAAAGTGGTCCCGAAGTGGCAACGAATGACGTCACAGAAGGCGGAGTGTCATGCTGTTGCCTGTCGCGATCCTGGCGGTTGGCCGTAGAAATGCTGGCGAAAAGCACGAGCGAACGCGAGTGTCGCTGTCGTAAAGGCGTCCCAACTTCCTGCTGCTCTAGCTTCCGTGGACTGTCACAGTGGAGAGCGACCTACAGCAGAACAGGCGTCTGCTATATACACCACAGGTGTTGGGACGCCGCCAGGATCGCGACCGGCGACAGCATGACACTTCTCTGACGTCATCAGGCGGAAATCGAGGGACCACTTTTTTGGGTGCGGGAAACACACCAGTCGGAGACGCGTTCCAGGCACCATACTATAGCGTCCCACTTAAACTATGTTGGTTTATCTGGCTCGTGTTGATGCCGAATAAAGATAGTGGTTCCCGTAAGAGCGGCCCCACTACTCTGTGAATAGTGCGACCGTTGTGTTTGCAACCATGGTTTTAATACCGAGAACATACCTACACAGATACGAATTCGCGAGCGATTTGGCTGGAGGCAATCGGGTGTTCGGCTCGCATCAAGTTTATCCAGGTTTGTTCCCGTCATTTTGCTACAAAAGGAAAGTAGCCCTACGTTTTGCAGTGCACCTGACCTGCCGATGCGAATATGTTTACGTCGCGTTTTAGTTGTACGTCATGACGCTTATCCCACCTTGCTCGCGGATGCCATGCGAAAAAATAACAACAGAAAAGCTGGAAGGACTGCATATTTATTTCGTTGATTTCTTATTGTCCTCTCAGTCGCTGTTTACCGCACATTATCAGCCGCTGACAGACGCTTGTGTTGAACCGTGGCTCGTGAATAATGGAACGCTAGAACGCCGCTTTCGTGGTCGCGTCTTGCAAGCGTTACCGACGTTTTTAGACGGGGGCGGAATAGCAGACGAACGGAGGCGGAAACGGACGCCGACGCGCAGCTTTCGTGTCCGCGTCTCACGGGCACAGAAGACGACGATAGACGGTGGTGAAATAGCAGACAATGCCAGCGGCTGCCGCACGTCTGCTCGCACCCAGTTCGCGCTTTCCACTTTTCCCCCGCTTCCTTCCCTCTTCCCTTCTACTCTGTCCACCGTTGCCCGTTTCCTCCTCCCTCATGGTGAGGAGGATCTTCTGCCGTGCAGAATCTCGAGTCTGTTCTTCGGCCTTTAAGTACAGACCACGGTGGAAAAAACATTTAGGTGATACCTCTCTGTCCGACGCGCCGACCACATTATGTTCGGCACACCGAGCGCTTCACTCGCACGGGGATAGATGGCGCCCAAGTATCGGGTCCCTCTCAAACCGACCGCTCCGTATGTTTCTCCGAGCAGTGGTCCCGCATTCCCTCGCTCACCGCTTCTTGTTCTGCCCACGGTGGAAGAAACGCATCTATAGTCGGTTACAAGTTAAGAAGGTAGGAGATGCTCCTCCCACAAGCGTGATGCGCCGGTTTCAAATCCCTCCGCAGTCGAAAGAAGAGTTCACTGGAAACGCTCCTTGTTCCGCTTCAATGGATAGATAATGGCCACAGAGTGGTGCCAACTTGTCTTCGACCCCCACTTTTTAAGAAAGCGACCTTCGTATTCATCGGAGGGGGTAGCGAGCCCCTGAAAACAGCCTTTGTATCAATCGGAGTGAGAAGCTAATCCCCGAAAGTCGTCTTTGTTTCCATCGAAGGGGGAAGGCTCTAATCTCCCTCTCGTGGCTTCCACAATGCTAAGTCAAAGTCGAAAGATAAAGCAAATATCTACAGAAAGGCAAGACCCTCCTCACGCGTTGGCCGCAACGTCACGGAAACGATAGGACGCTATTGGATGCGGAGGTGGCGGAGGGATACATGATTCCCTTTGAGGGGCATTTGCCGCTACCTTCTTGACTTGTAACCTACTATAGGTGATGACTCCCTGTACGACGCGGCGGCCACATTATGTTCGGCGCACCGAGCGCGCTTCACTCGCACGGGGTTAGATGGCGCCCAAGTATGGGATCCCTCCCAAACCGACCGCTCCGGTTGTTTCTCCTAGAGGTGGTCCCGCACTCCCTCGTTCTCCGCTTCTTGTTGTATACCTTACCGCCGCCACGCCACCACCAAGTCGCCAGAGCCCGTAAATCCGTGTTCTCTTCCATCTTCTTCTTCTTCGGGTTAAAACTCATCTTCGTGCAGAATGGTGGCACCTGTGACCGACACCGTACCAAAGCAAAACACGAGGCCAGCCACTGGCCGATCACCGCCACCACACCGCGAAAAGGCGAGCACGCTACGCCGACACAGCGGCGTCGCGGAACTAACTACTCCTGGTTCGAGGCTAGCTCCGAACACGATCTGGTCGCTCGCTCCCCGCGGGAAAAACGGCCAGAGTCATCACCTAAATGTGTTTCTTCCATGGTGGTACAGGCGCAGCCGATGATACAAGCCCGAGCATGTGGCCTTGAACAGTGCTTGCACTGCACGAGCGCGCGTGCTTGACAAAAACACTGAAAGCCCGGAGCTTGTGCTTGTAGTATTGGCTGTGTCTGGACTTAAGCTGAAACGAAGTATATACTTCGTCTCACGTTAGTATGGACTATTGTTAGCCGCGCGTGCTAAAAGCGCGAGATAGTTGCTTCGAATGAAGCCTCGGCGGCTGCACGAGCCCTCGTGCAGCGACTGCTCCAGTCAAGGCAGTGTTAAGAATGGAACCTTCGGCAACCTTCTTCCGAGTTTCAACGCTGCGGAAACGAGTCCCAAAACGAGTCCCGACGTGTTCAGGACTGACGCCCACCTGTCGAAGGCTGCCCAAAACGTGTCTCAACGCGTCCGTGACGTCAACGGGACGTGTGTGTGTGTGCGTGTGGGTTCGTGCGCTCCGGAAGGGGAGAGAGGCCTGGCCTAACTGCGGAGAACCTTGGCTATGACTCATTTCTGACTACGTCGCGACGGACCCAGCTGCAAAGCACGTGGCTGTCGCACCTGCTGCCCTGGCGGAGAGAGAGGGAGAAAACGGACCCCTATATAAGGCGGGGCGTGAGGGCTCCATTTGTTCTCTTGGATTTGACGACTGTATCGCAACCATGTAATTAAACCGTTCGTTACGTTATCAATTCTCCCACCTCCACTGGACCCCTGGGTTCTTCACATCGGGGAATGGTCGTCGTCACGAGCCAGGAAGCTCCCGGACGTGCGGCCTAAGCCCCGCCTCGAACAACTGGTTGGCAGCGGTTGGGATCGGACCATGCGACATCGTGCTACATCTGCGGGTGAGCGTTTGGACTTTGCTTTGGGATTCGCCAGGCTTCAGATTATGGGTAATTAATTTTGAACTGCTGGGAATCCTTAGTGTTTGACTCGTGCGCTAGGTTTGTGTACAACCTCGCGACAAGTTTTAGAACAAAGCCAAAGCTAAAAAGCAGCGATCATGGATCTGATGAGGTTACTGAGAACAGATTTACTCTGTTTATGTGAAGAATTGGGTGTGGAGGTGGAGCAAAAGATGAAGAAATCTGAGATCAGTAAAGCGATTTCAGAGAGCGCGGAAGCAGAGGAAATTAAAAATACGTGGGAACTGCTTCAGAACGCTAAGAGTGAAGCTGCAGCAAGAGAGGAGCGAGAACAGGCGGCAGCGAAAGAGGAGCAAGCTGCAGCTAGAGAGGAACGAGCACAGACTGCAGCGAAAGAGGAACGAGACCAGGAGCGAGCGCTGAAAAGGCTAGAGCTCGAAATTGAACAACAGCGATTAAACTCGCAGAACAGTAGAGTTGGGGCTCCAGTACGAGCAAGTGAGACCGAGTCGTATCAAATGAAGAAGCTCATGCAGCCGTTTAAAGTTGGGGAAGACGTGGGCCTATTCTTAGTTAACTTTGAGAGGACATGTGAGAAGTTGAGCTTCGCCCCAGAAACGTGGCCGCAACGGCTTTTGACTCTGTTGCCCTGTGAGGCTGCAGAGGTTGTCGCGCGCCTTAGTGCTGGAGACGCGGACGACTACGACAAGGTGAAGTCCAGCCTTTTGAAGCGGTACCGCCTTTCTGCCGAGGCGTTCCGTCAAAGGTTTAGAAACGCATCCAAAAAGAGCAGCGAGGGCTACTCGGAATTCGCGTACGGGCTTAAAACCAACCTGATAGAATGGTTGAAGAGCGAGGAAGTGTACGAAAGCCGAGACAAGGTAGTCGAGTGTGTGTGCCTCGAACAGTTCTTTCGTAGCATTCCGCAGTCAGTCAAGCTCTGGGTGCAGGACAGGGTGGGAGTCGACTCTGTCGAAAGGGCCGCTGAGCTAGCCGAAGAGTACGCAACGCGTAGAAAGCTGAGCGGAGAGGAAAGCGAATCCGGCCGAAGCGATCAGCGCAAGACCTTCCGACAGGGTAACGGCTCGCGAGAAAACGGGCCCGAGAAGCCCGAAGCAGGACAAAAGGTCCCAGAAAAGAGCGCAGAACACTCGAACGGAGACGAGGCGCGGAAAAGCCCAACAGGGCAGTTCGAGGCAAGGAAGCCGTTCCTGTGCTACAACTGTCAGGAGCCGGGACACACAGCGGCCAGATGTAAGAAACCGCGGGTGGTGTTCTCGTACGTGAACGGTAGTGACGAGGACCTGAAGCTCCTTCGTCCCTATCTTCACGAGCTCCAGGTAAACGGAAAGCCGTGCAGGGTGCTTCGTGACAGTGCAGCGACGATGGACGTTGTTCATCCGTCGTATGTAACGCCATCCGATTTTACTGGAAAGGTAGTTTGGATCAAGCAGCTGCTCGAAAAGCACAGTGTCTGTCTGCCTATGGCGAGAGTAAGGATAACTGGCCCGTTCGGAGAGCTAGTGACAGAGGCGGCTGTCTCGCAGACAGTCCCGTTGGAATATCCTTATTTGTTTTCTAACCGGTCAGATTTCCTGCTGCGCGAAAGGGGTCAACAACTGGGAAAAGGGCTAGTACAGTCGTGTACGAGGTCCAAATCGCGTCAGGTCGCCCCTTTGTTGACGAGGGATCCAGAGCCAGAGGCAGCTGACGGGGAGCAAGCACTCCCAGAGTTGGAGGCAGAAAACCGGGATGAGAGGAACCAGGTTGTAGAACAGCCTGATCTCGTAGCACTAGGAAGCGTACGCCGTCCCAACGCGCCGGCGGAAAAGGCGGAGGAAGAGGGGATCAGTGAAAGATCTCTCGTAGCTCCGGCGTCGCGTAACTTTGGTCCTCTGCTACGAGTAGACAGAGTCGAGCAGAAGAGCGACCCTAGTGTGTCAGGGTTTCGCGATACAGCTCAGGAGATTGCTAGGACCAATGTGACGGGGCATGAAAAAGGCGGATTGTTTTATCGGCGCTATAAGGACCGTATTTTCACGTCTAGAAATCACGTGAAAATCGATCACTATGACTTCAGCGTAAGAAAAAGGAAAGGCAAATTTAACGGCAATGCCGATGGGTTGAGCAGATTTTTCTGATATCACCAAAACAGTAGGGTTGATCTCAGAGGTTTTCGTCATCCACGGGAATGAGGATCTAAGTGGGGGCACTTCGTTGAAACCCCAAATTGACCTCACAAATTGCGAAGAGTTTTTGTCTTTTGTATTTTGTTCTTAGTGACCTCGTTGGAAAAGTGAGTTTTTTTGGCGACAGGGGGTCTCGATACCCGGAATTGTACCAAATTTTGGTAATCCGTAATCCAGTCTGGCGGGTCTTTGGCGAATTCCGAGCGTTTGACTGCGGTGTGGCGTGGTGTTGTGGGGGACGTTTCCGCTGATGCCTCCGTTGTGAGAGGTTTGGGAGTTTGTTTGGTGCTTGCAGCGTCTTCTCAAGGCCTACTCCAAGCCCACCTCTTCAGGCCAGCGATTGTACCACCGGCCATTCGAGGTTTCCCTGGCCCCGGAGGGGCTGTTAAGAATGGAACCTTCGGCAACCTTCTTCCGAGTTTCAACGCTGCGGAAACGAGTCCCAAAACGAGTCCCGACGTGTTCAGGACTGACGCCCACCTGTCGAAGGCTGCCCAAAACGTGTCTCAACGCGTCCGTGACGTCAACGGGACGTGTGTGTGTGTGCGTGTGGGTTCGTGCGCTCCGGAAGGGGAGAGAGGCCTGGCCTAACTGCGGAGAACCTTGGCTATGACTCATTTCTGACTACGTCGCGACGGACCCAGCTGCAAAGCACGTGGCTGTCGCACCTGCTGCCCTGGCGGAGAGAGAGGGAGAAAACGGACCCCTATATAAGGCGGGGCGTGAGGGCTCCATTTGTTCTCTTGGATTTGACGACTGTATCGCAACCATGTAATTAAACCGTTCGTTACGTTATCAATTCTCCCACCTCCACTGGACCCCTGGGTTCTTCACATCGGGGAATGGTCGTCGTCACGAGCCAGGAAGCTCCCGGACGTGCGGCCTAAGCCCCGCCTCGAACAGCAGTCAAGGGTAGCCGCTCGCGCTAGCACAGCATTCGCGGTTAGTCCATGCTAAGGTGAGACGAAGTATTAGCGGCGAGAAGTTGTGGTGGCGCCCTCTTATGGTTCCCCCTTGTTACGTCATTACCTTGCAAACAACAAGTTCGATGGTGTTTGTAAATAGCATGGTGGAAGCTTGAAATCATTCCGCTCTTAAAGGAACACTGCCAACACCGTCAAAATTAAAGTTCTTTCATTCCTCTTATTTCCGTCGATGATAATCCCCTTTCTTACGTCATAGTCAGCGTTCGGCCAATCGTGGAAGGCCGACCACAGCGACGCTTATGTTCGCTCTCGGGGCTAATAGCAAGCGGTGCTTAAACTGCGGTACCTGGAGCACGCATCCGACTGGTGTGTTTAGCGTCCCCTCCCGCTCATACATCAAAAGTGGTCCCCAAGTGGAAACAAATGACGTCCTAAAAGTTGGAGTGCCATGCTGTCGGATGTCGCGATCCTAGCGGTTGATCGTAGAAATGATGGCGAAATGCACGAGCGAACGTAAGTGTCGCTGTCGTCGCGGCGTCCCAACTTCTGGCTGCCGGAACTTCCGTGGACTGCCGCACTGGAGAGCGACCTGCAGCAGAACAGGCGTCTGCCACATACACCAGAGCTGTTGGGACGCCACCAGGATCAGGACCAGCGGTAACATGACGCTTCTATGACGTCACCAGGCGGAAATAGAGCGACCACTTTTTTGGACGCGGTAAACACACCAGTCGGAGACGCGTTCTAGTTGGTTCCAGGCACCCCAAACCAGACGCAGCGGGTGCCGCGAAAGGGAGACACTAGACTTGATTGTGGTGTTAAAATCCTGAGACTGGGAAGGAAAATTGAAAGAAAACGTGTAAGAAGACATGGAAATAAGGGACAGACAAACGTCTCAAACTCAGCTAACAAATTGTATTCCGTCCACAGCATTTCGTCCACAGCTTAAAGTTGTGGACAGAATAAAATTTGTTAGCTGATCAGTTTGAGACGTTTATTTCGGTCTTCTTACACTTTTTCTTTCAATTTTCCGTTCCAGTCTCCAGGATTTTAACATCATAATCAACATACGCCAGCTCGCCTGCACCTTGACAATTTTTTGCACTAGACTTCTTAGCGTGTTCAGCCGAGCAGCCAAGCCAATCCAGTAGTAATGGGTGGGGGGTGGGGCCACTGATCTCTGTGTGTGTGTCGGGGGGGGGGAGGGAGGGGTTAGTATGTTCCCTTACCTTTAACTAAATTTGCAACAAAAAAAAGACTAAGCTTTTCTTTAAAAAATAAAAACAACTTTTTTTTTTTTCACTTTAGTGTCTCTTTAAGTGTGGAACGCGACAGCGTTATCGGGCCCCGTTCGCATCGCCTACACATTTGCTTCTCGTGCTCTTCCTGCCAGGGAGCAGGAAGTGCGGCGGACATGAGTAGCAATGATACCATGTAGATCTTATCTGCCATGCACACCCTGTAAAACATTATGTAAATAAATGTCCTTGTTGTTAAAAAAAATAAAGAAAAGAAACCTTATAGTCTCTCGCCATTCAACAAGATAGGGCGGGGGAAAGGAAGGGCGGGGAGGAGCAAGCAGATGAAACGCCAAGGAGAGGAGGAGGTTTCCCCCTCGCCTTTCCAGCGTTCCGTCTGCTTCCTCCTCCTCAGCCTTCCTTTCCCTCGCCCTACCTTCTTGAATTGCAACGGACTATAGCTAGTTGCTTATCTGGCTCGCAACCGAAGCATCGTGGGTTCGAATGCCGCCTAAAATTCTTCAAACTTTTCTTTAGGTCGAATGAATTACTTTATAAAGTGAAATCATTTGAGAGATGCGGCGACCTTTAATTCGCATTACATGCTATGTTTTTAATCACTTTCATTCCACGCGTGACGTCACATTTCACGTGAGCGTTGTGGGTTGTTTGAAATTCTCGCGCGAGGTCATGTGGCTGTGACGTCATGACCCTATCTACCAATCGAGATTTTCGCGTCAGGCCACCGAGGCCGGCTTTTCTGCGAAACGAGTTCCTTAACGCTATCGCGTTTAAAACCACATTTGTTGGAGTGTCCACAGTGAAGGCTGCTGCCTACAACGCATTTCCGTTCCCGCCAACGAAGCAAGAAAAAAAAAAGGGGGGGGGGGGGGTTTGAGGACCTTGGTGTAACACCAGGCGTGTTCTGTGACATGACCCTGAACTGGATGGACAACATCATAATCACAAAAAAACAGACTTTCGGGCCACTGCGGAAAGCAAGAAACGAAGAAAAATGAATGCGAGTGCCATGACGTAGCCAGGACAGGCTTCACAAGGCAGTGTAAAGAGAATTTCGCTGAAGACTATCCACCAGGCGCGTTTTAGGAAAGGTACGACACGTTTTAGGTGTCGTACCTTTAGTTTACGCTCTGACCGCGGGGGGAGTTTTCGGCGCTGGCGGCGGCCTTTGCTCCGCCCATTGTCCAAACTCTCCTAATATACGGCTCTGAACGAGAGGACTTGGCGGTCCGGCATATTTTCTATTTCTCTCGCGCATTATCTTTTCTTTCTTGGCTCAAAAAAACTTTTGTCTACGTTATAAACGAGCCTTTCTTATAGGTATTACGCACATTTGACCTCGGAAATCCTGCTAATCCTTCGCTCTTGTGAAATGCAGTTCCAGGGTCACCGCATAGATGGCGCCGAGCTTTCAACGGGTCTCGTCTCTCTCGGTCGTACTCGGTTGCAAGAGTGTGAACGGGGCTTTAGTGTTTCTGAACGAAACTAAGTGATGCCCGTGTCCCACTAGAGCGACAAACAGAAACAATCGACACCGACAAGGCTCAAGCCTGTTCAATCCTTTTCGCAAAAAGGTTGACAGGCTTGCAATCTCTCGTGCTTACTTCCCGAGCACTGAGAAACTGCAAGATGAGGCCTGCCGGTGTCGGCTGTTTGTGTTTGTCGCTCTAGTGGGACTCGGGCATAAGCAGCAAGCAGAAACGCAACAGAAGCAACCTGGGAAGTTTGAAGTTGCTCATATAAAGTGACACCTACCCTCCGCAGCCGATCAGAGGCATTGGGAGATGCTGAAGAACGAATCATGAAGCAACGAGCTTAAGCTTAAGAATGTTGGTTGTGTTTCCTCTTGTCCTCTTCTCTCCTGTGTGTTTTCTTGCTTGTAACCATACTTGTACTTAGTTCAACTACTCCACTCAAGTTACTGTAGTTTAACTACTTTTCTGAGTAGTTTAGTAACTTTCAATTACATTTTTATTTCGGTAATTAGTAGTTTACTTTAATTACCTTTTTTGAGTAACTTCTACTCAAGTTACAAATTACTTTCGAATTTTAGAGGTTGTTTTGCTTATCAACAACCATTCCTGCACAAAGGAGATAAGATGTTCAAAGATCAGCTGATATTTGCAAAGAGGGGGAAGCATGTGGCGTAGGAAAGGGGGGGGAGAAAATTGTCTGTAGAGTGTGAAACTCCCCCAAATGTTGCACACCCCCCCTCGACACACACACACGCACACTGCAACAACACTGCTACAAGGCGCAGGGAGCGAACAGACACGACGCAAGAGAGGCCGAGTAACTGCGGGATTTGCGCCGAAGACTGGCGTTTCTTTGTGTCCCGAAGCTCAAGGAGACTCGACCCTTTTGAAGAAAGGGCTGGTCCCCGCTTCTCCCCAACGTAGAAACTCTCTCCCACTACAGGAGATGCACACACTGCATCCTCACTCAAAGGAGGCAACAAAATGCAGCACCTGCTCTGAAACTCATCTTGTCCTCCCGTAGTTTGTGCTGTACTCGAAGAATCGCGTGCTAAAGGGCAACGCAAAGATTACCTTTTTGCGTTGCCTTTCCTGCCAAAACTAAGAATATGGAGATTTTCAAAGATTCATAGATCGTTCAACAAACCTGTAGTAATTCCCTTACTGTTTTTATATAATAAATAATAAACAAGCGGTGTTGGGAAGTGTTTTATGTACATGTTACTTACAGGACTACTATTTAGAAAAATTGTACTTTACTTGAACTAAATTTTCTGAGCATGTACTTCTATTTTTCGAGGAAAATAAAACTCCCAACTTCAATGTACATTCCTCGAATGTAAAAAAAAATGAAAAAAAATGGCGGTATCGTCGTGTGAAAACGCGCTCTTTCGAGACGTCATCTGGTCATTTCTCTGGGTGAATTAATGGCGGCTGTAAGAGCGAAACAAATAAGTGCCTTATAAGTTGATTGTGTGAAATAGAACGTCAGGAGAGTAAAACAACTACTCTGCGGCGACTTGACTTTGTACAATATTTGCTGCCATTTCTGTAAAAAAACTGATGCGCCTCCGATTACCCGTGGAGCAATGCATACTAGAGCACTATATACACTATATAGCTCCTTCGGAGCAGAGTAGCGCAATCTAGAACGCCGTCTCTCGGCGACTAGCGGCGAACGCCCGGAGGTTCCAACTCCGGTCAGAAATGCATGGAGAACGTGAGAAAATTGTTGTTTCTTCAATGTCGTGGAGATGAACGGAACGACAATAGTTTTTGACATAATAAAAGAACATTTTAGAATAATTTGCGCTGAGTTGTGTGCCAAGTGAGGACGTAATTTTTGTAAAAAAAATTGCATGAGCGGCATCATGCAGCAGACGACGCGGCGACGTCATGGCGACGTCACAGCGTTCACGTGACCCGCTCCGGCGAACCCAGAAAGTCCATCTCCGCTGCGCACAAAAATCGTCTGCTTCAAACGCCATTGCCTTGGAAATTGCATTCTCAAAATTTTCACACGCATCCAATATTATAGAAACTTTGATAAAGTGTTTAGTGCTTTACCAACTTCACGACAGACTAGTTTTGAAAAGTGTGAACTCGCCGTTTATTTTTTAATCAGCCGTGTTGCGTCGATCTCCATGTATTCTCCCATAAGGCGGGCCGCCTCCTGAAACCCCGAGTACCACGTGACTTGCGCCGATCTGCTCTGTCGGCCATGTTGTCGGCAAAATACGCGGATCAAAGGATTGCGCAACTCTGCTCCGTAGGAGCTATATAGTGCTCTAATCTATTTCACGGTAAAGTACAAACACTTTTAACACAGTTAACACAATCTTTCATGATGCCCTTTCATTTTCTATACTGTGTTTCTTTAACTGGTATGCATTAGAACACTATATAGCTCCTACGGAGCAGAGTAGCGCAATCCTTTGATCCGCGTGTTTCGCCGACAACATGGCCGACAGAGCAGCTCGGCGCGAGTCACGTGGTACTCAGGGTTCCAGGAGGCGGCCCGCCTTATGGGAGAACACATGGAGATCGACGCAACACGACTGACTAAAAAATAAACGGCGAGTTCACACTTTTCAAAACTAGTCTGTCGTGAAGTTAGTAAAGCGCTAAAAACTTTATCAAAGTTTTAATAATTTCGGATGCGTGTGCAAATATTGAGAAGGTAATTTCCAAGGCAATGGCGTTTGAAGCAGACGATTTTTGCACGCAGCGGAGATGGGCTTTTTGGGTTGGCCGGAGCGGGTCACGTGAACGCTGTGACGTCGCCGTGACGTCGCCGCGTCGTCTGCTGCATGATGCCGCTCATGCAATTTTTTTAAAAACATTACGTCCTTACTTGGTACTAAACTCGGCGCAAATTATTCTAAGATGTTCCTTTATTATGTCAAAAACTATTGTCGCTCCGTATATCTCCGCAATATTGAAGAAACAACGATTTTCTCACGTTCCCCATGCATTTCTGACCACGCGTGCATGCACTCGCTGCACCGAGAAAATCGGGCGTACGCCAAAATGCAATCCCGTCATGCCTCGCCCCGGCGAGGCCGGCGAGGAGCGGGAGCAGACGACGAGGGTTCGTCTGCTACGATGTGTCGCGGAACCGAAAGGAAAAAAGTAGATTTTCTGATAGAAATCGCGACCCGCGGGCAACGGAATCAAACGCAAGCTTGAATTGTGAGCGTCTTCTATTTCATGAAGGAAGCAATTGACATTCCGTGCTTTATTTGCAGGTTTTAAAGGGGCACTGACACATCAAAATCATATTTTTTTTTATTATCCGAAACGATTGAAAACGGTGCCGGGACATTACCCTCAAAATTCGAAACTTGGGAATTCAGTATTTGTGAATTCAAAAAAAAACAATTTCCAAATGCCGAATTTGAAGTTCCCGCGCGATCCCCGCCAGTGCAGTCAGTCAACTTTTGCGGTCTCCTGCGACTCGACTTTCTCTCGGACCTCCGCTGACCCGATGGGAGGAGGAGGCGAGCTGGCGCGATAGAAGGTAGCCGGCGCGGAAACCGGTTTCTTCTCCTACTCGCCAATCTGCTCGAGCGCCGCCAAGTTTTCTGAGAGAGGACACAAATCTAGGAAGGGACATCTCACCGAACTCGGATTTTTGGTATTTCAAAAAGAGGGGCCGTAGTGCGTTCGCAATTGCGTTAAAAAACATGTTTTACGATTGCCGTTATTAAATGTTGTAGAAATGTCGCCTACAAAGCTTCTAAATTTCCTGATTTTTGACGTCATCGATCAAAAGAAGCAAGGAGGTAGCGGCGGGAGATTTAAACGCCAAAAATAAAAAGGCGCGCGCGCGCGCGCGGGGAAATGTTTTTTTCGCGATGCGATTTTTTTTGCGTGTCTATGACTACAACTTGCGTCATTTTAGACAATAAAAAAAAATACGATCTTTGGGGTGTCAGTGCCCCTTTAAGTCGCTCTGTTGCCGTACAGACGCTGAAATATACCAGTGTGTCGAGAAATGCTCAGAACAAACGCATCAGCGGCTTCCGAGATGTTTATCACCATCCGCGTGAGGGTGAGAAATTGAACATTTGTCGACAAAACTCCCCCAGCAGAAACCTCTGACTGCCCAAAAAGCATCAGAGAAAGCTAAACACAGTGACTTTACCCGAGGCTTGGGCAACATCATCCTACGTCAGCTAACTTGCTCCGTCGTATTTTGTTCGAGAAAGCTCTCGTTCTCGACGTCCTCACCAAGGCTAATATCTGATCCACCTGTAATGACGATCGAAATCAAAAGTCCCACGAAAAGTTTTGCTGGATATTCCAACAGACTAGTTTTAAGCCGTACCCTTTCAGTGATTCACGCATAATACCATGCTCAAACGGATCAAGCTTCGGCTTGGACAGCACCATCAGTTTTCTTAGTGTAAACGGTTATAAGAATTGAAAGATCGCAACCAGCTGCTTTGTAGACAGCTGGGTGCGGAAATTTACGCCGTCTATAACTCTCTCTACGGCAGCCGAGTTGCTTGAAGTCATCGCAACTATAAACTACAGGTTGCAGCGTTCAACGTTTGTAGATAAATGTTGGTAGTGACTTCACTCTCGCATCCCCACCCATCACTCCGAACAGAAAGGCGCTAGTTTCGGTTTGAGGTCGGTACCTTTTCTACAACATAGATGACGGCAGCATCAGTCTTCTGCACTCGGTGCATTTGGTTCTCCGTGCAACACCCTGCGAGTGCGATGCATTCTGGGAGAGAACTCGAACGGTGCCAGTTATTTGGCTAGCACAATTTCGCTAACGGATCAAAACCTCTGTACTTTCTTTTTACCATAAAAAACATATAAAAGTAACTTCAAAGTAACTTCAAAAGTAATTGGCTACTTTTTTTGCGGTAATTAGTAATTTTTCCAATTAATTTCTATTTGAGTAATTTCTACTGTACTCAACTAGGGGTGTCGCGAACCGGCCGAGGTTCGAGTTCGACCAGGTTCGATTTTTTCGAACTTTTAGTGGAAAGTTCGACGAACCTAGTATTGAGGTTCGACTCGTGTGCGCATGCGCGACAGGCTCTCCAGTTGGCTTCGGATTGGATGGTGATGGCTAAGGGATGAATTAAGGGCAGCGCTGATTGGTTATTTCAGTTAATACAGTACAAAAACAAATAAGTTACTAACTTCTTCAGTTATTAGAATTAGTTTCTTTCAATTGCAGCTGTTCACAAAATTAAAATTACCCATTGCGTAAAAAAAAAATTTTACAAACCTAGACATGCTTGTATCCAGGTCTGGCCACACTGTCCACAAAGTCGAACTGGTCGAATCACTGATCTCTAGGGGTGTCGCGAACCGGCCGAGGTTCGAGTTCGACCAGGTTCGACTTTTTCGAACTTTTAGTGGAAAATTCGACGAACCTTGTATTGAGATTCGACTCGTGTGCGCATGCGTGACAGGCTGGCCAGTTGGCTTCGGATTGGATGGTGATGGCTAAGGGAAGAATTAAGGGCAGCGCTGATTGGTTATTTCAGTTAATACAGTACAAAAAAATTAAGGTATTACCTTCTTCACTGATTAAAATTGGTTTCTTTTATTTGCAACTGTTTTTAAAACAAAACAACCCTTTGCATAAAAAAACATTCTCCAAACCTAGACATGCTTGTATCAAGGTCTGGCCACACTGTCCACAAAGTCGAACCGGTCGAATCTGGTGAAAAGTTCGAAGGTTCGTCGAACCGGTTCGACCGAGTCGAACCCCGAAAGTTCGACCTAAAAATCTGGTTCGACAAAAGTTCGCGACACCCCTACTGATCTCAATGACAATTGCTGGATCGCGTTTGCCCGCTCCGCGAATGCGGTCACTGGCGGCCATCTTTAGGTCGAGTTATATCACCTCTAGCCAAGATACAGGTGCTGAAGCCACCTGGCAGCCACCATCATCCATCCATGGCAGACGGCGTTTTGGCAGTTGTGGTGGCAGGCTGCCATCAAAATAGCATGGGTGATATTCCGTGATTGATTGAAATTGTTTGACGAAACATGTTTTTAAAACCCGGCGTGAACGGTAGCCCGTCTTTGAGGATCCGGTGAAATTTTCACGAAATCGCGCAGCACCGGGGAAAAGCAGCACAGCACGCATCGAAAGTCGCATCGAAAGAAGCATCGAAAGCAGACGCCGGTACGTAGTCTGCTTTCGATGCGAGCTGCGCTGCTTTCCCCCGGTGCTGCGCTTTCGTAGAACTTTCGCCGGGTCCTCAAAGACGAGGCTACCGTTCACGCCGTGTTTCAAGAACCTGCTTCGTCGAACAACTTCAATCAAGCACGAAATGTCACCCACGGTACAGTGTACTAGATCTACGGCTATTTTATGGCAGCCTGCCGCCATTGCGTTGTCCGCCATATTACTATGATGGCTAGAGATGATATAACTCGACCTAAAGATGGCCGACCGTGGCCGCATTCCGGTCCATAGGCAGAGCTGGTCAAACGCGATCCAGCAAGTGGGTCGAATCGGGTGAAAAGTTCGAAGGTTCGACCCAGTCGAACCCCGAAAGTTCGACCTAAAAATCCGGTCGACAAAAGTTCGCGACACCCCTAAACGTAACTTATTACTCTTCTTGAGTAACTTGTACAAGTCTGCTTGTAGGTTGTAACCAACGCCTCATGTCGCTGCGTATTTTCGTGTTGGCGTGCGTTGGCGTGGAATCCCTTGCGCCACCTAGCGCCCCGTAGAAAAGGCTCACCCCATTTCAGCAGTGTCGGCATCTAGCGACTACAAATCACACTACTGTGTGGCATTTCATTCCCAAGCGGCGGCTTCTGCAACTTGGGAAGCGATGGCGACGTATGTTTTATGCTGGGTGAACAGGAAACTTTATTGACGTTACCAAGGTCTGAATCATATTTTTGTTGTGTATCGCTCGCATCTGCATGTCCGGTATCGAAGAGCCAGCAGACGCGGGCATGCCGTTGTTCAAGTGGTCGAAGGGATCTGGTGATATTCGGACGAAGTTCGAACGCAAGCTCTACCTCGCCCAGGAAAACCCGGAGCCTGTTTTCGACTTGTCGGATTGCTCTCTGTCTGACGTTCCGTCAGGTGTTTTCTCGAAGTGTCGCGTATTTCGAAAAACGACGCTGCTGCTGCACGACAACAGGCTTTCGTCGATCAATGGTGGTGGTCTGTTGAAGGACCTCGGCGAAATCATCGTCCTCGACTTGCACGCAAACAAACTGTCCTCTTTGCCCGACGACTTCGGCTTGTTGAAATGCCTAAGCGTGCTCGATCTCGGCGGCAACGCTCTCAAGAAGCTTCCCGGAAGCTTCGCGATGCTGTTGCTGTTGGAGTCACTCAACCTGAGCGAGAACAAGTTCAAAGGACTTCCCGTCTCCCGTCGTGAAACTTAGGAGGCTACAGAAGTTAAACGTCAGTCGGAATGCCATCAGCAAACTGCCGGCGGATTTTCACGAACTGAAATGTTTGCAGGCGCTAACTTTGGACGCGGAAAAATACACGTTCCCTCCAGCTAATGTCTGCGAGCAGTCGCTGGACACCATCATGCAATTTCTGTGCGATTCAGCGGGTGTCTCGTTCAGTCCGTCTAGCGATTTTCTAGACCAGTCTTCTGACGTCATGGATGCGGTGAAACCAGCAACCTATCCCGAGCTTGAGGCAGAAGACCAGTACAAGCAATTCGAAGAAAGAAAAGACAAGCGGCGTTTAGAGCTTCTAGATATGGAGGCAAGGCTCAAAGATACCATGGCCAGCCAGGCGACGATAACGGAAGACACGCGTAAACGAAAGCGACAGCTTCTTCTCGAAATTGCTCGCGAGCAGGATGTACTCGAGGACGCCATATTGAACATTCAGAGCAAGAAGGACACGGAGAAACAGAAGCTGTTGTCCCTCCTGGCACATTTGGAGGACCACTCTGCGTCACTGATCCAGCAGATATCGAACGAAGTCCGGTCTAAAAACTCGGAAGCTCGTGCACGGGCACTGGAGCAGGAGCGGCTTGAGATGGAGGAACTCTTCAATTGCCAGCAGACGGAGACGGATATCATCCGCCGCAGAGAGGTCCTCAGCTCTATGGCAGAGGTGCTGCAGCAAGAGGAACGACAGAGACTCTACAGGCAGGAAAGGGAAAGTATGGCAAAAGACATCCATGAAGAGGAGGCGGTGACTGACCGACTGCTTCAAGACGCAATGAGCACAAAGGGGAAAGAACAAGACAAACTTATTGGCCGTATCTTAGATGAGGAGCAATATCAAAGGCAAGCATTTACAGCCTTGCAGATTAAGCATGATTACACTCACTGCCACATCATGCAGCAGATCAGGCTGGTTGAGAAAGAACTGAAGCGACTGACCGAAGCTGAGCTCAAGAGAAGAGATCTCAAAGTCATGTCCGAAATGGAAGCTTTGTCGAGGCACCGCATAGAACTTGCATACCTTCTGGCCCAGCTATTGGATGACAAGGACATACGTGAGAAAGAACTGCAGAGCCAGATAAAAGACATGGAGGACCGAAGGCAGGAAGAAATGATTGATTTCTGGCTCCTGCAATACCAGAGGCTTTTGGACAGGAAACCTGAAGGAGTATATGCCATGGAGAATCAGTTAGACCCACGCATTTCAGACATCTTAGAAACGGCCAATGCCGAGCACTATTCCACATTGTTTGCATCTAAGAAAGTTAGCTGGGAGGATTTCACATCTATGAACCAGGATGACTTTAGACGGTTGGGAATTGCCTCCGAGGTAGTCATCCAGACATTGCTGATGGCAGTAGAACATTCTGTGAGTGAATTTCGTTGCAAAGAAATGCAACCCAGCGCACCCTCACCCGAAGAGGAGTCCTCTAAGTCAGCAGTTGCAAGCCCTACTGCGTTGCCGCCACCTCACGATCTCAGATTATGGTGCAGTTCAGAGTGTGTTGTGTGCTTTGATGTCAAGACACTGCTGGTTTTTGCACCTTGTGGTCATGTCTGCTGTTGCTTCGAGTGCAGCCTAGATGTCTCACTATGTCCGCTTTGCAGATCAAATATTGAGAGCAAATTGTCCTTACTGTGATTCGTTGTACCCATTTGACCTTTTCTCTGCTCCTGACCCATCATGATATAGATATCTGTTGTGTGAACAATTCAGCTTCAGAATTGAGGATTTTATACTTTTATTGTTTCCATTTTAGAGGTCTATCATGTTTTTTTTTTTTTTGACAGGCTGGAATTGCATTGCTAAGTGCCTAACTTTTCAACACTTTACTCCCTTCAGTGAGGACACAGCAAGCAGATTTTAGTGCATCTCCTTGCTTTTGTAATAGGACTGAAAAGCAGTTGAAACAGTTGTTAGTTTAATGCAGGCAAATGGTGCTCTCTTGGTTGTGATACTACCTGTTACTTTGCCCCCAGATTTGTGTGTGCAGTTCAGTATAAGGAACTGCAGCAGAGTGGTGGCCTTGATTGACGACCTTGCTTTTTTGCACACTTTTTGGTCATATCCCTTTGACAAATTATCTAGTCACGATTACGCACATATTTTCTTGGTGTGAAAATGCATGCTCACATTACATTAAAGCAAGCCTGATAAGAAGGCTTGCAGTATGCCGTTTGCATTTCAGATACTTGATACTCATTCTACTGTGCATTGAAGGCCACGGGAACAAATGACTTCTGTACATTAATAGCAATATGTACAAGCTATCTGAAGTTGACGGGCATTTCTATTTAACGTTAAAGCTTCAGTGGCAATAAGCATTTTACGGCATTGGCAGAAAACTATGCATATTCATGTCGCGGTCGGGGCAAATGTATGCCTGGGCTTTTTACCGTGTTCTTGGGGCTTTTGCTGAATCTATACAGTTTCTGGAATGTTGCACAACAGCATGTTTACCCTCTTAAATACACAATGAATTAACCCGACTGACCTGCTCGATTGAGCTTCAACTACAGGATGCTTCATTCAGATTGCTCATTTACCTGCTATATACGAATAAAACATTTTAAGCCTGCAGTAGTCGTCTTGTACGGACATCAACAGTGATCAAAGTGCCATATAAATTTTTGTAGCAGGTTCTGTAGCAGGCAAAACATTGGGTTGGAGCAGTCACTGACGCTTTTAGAGCAGAAGGCGACATCTGTTAGCACATCACTTGAAAATGAAAAAGTTATTGCATTACTAATTGAGTTTATCTTTGATAATGATTTTCCTCTCTGATACTGGAGCATATCAGCTATTACTTTTTGTAATAAGAGTAGATAGGGTACAAATAGAACACAGAACCTTCTTTTTTAGGAATAATGCTCTGGTCAGAGTAAGTACCATTTACAATGGGTACTAAAAAATTGTTTAAAAAAATTGCACATTTACGAATTTCTGTAACGCGAAATTAGAGCGCAGCTCTCGAGGAGAAGGAGGGGAGCGTAAGGCCCTCCTCCTCTGTACCCTCTCTTCCCTCCTCTGCTCCTTGTCATCCCCTCCTTTCCTGCACCTCTTCCCTCCTCCTCCTGCAATACTCCTCCGCACGTGATGTCAATTTTCCCGCTAAATCTAGTGGAGAAACAATTTGTTCAAAGGTGACGTGACAACAAGTCGTGACGTCACTTTCCCTGCTAAATTTAGCGGGGAATTGAATTGCTGTTGAGGTCACCTAACGTCAATTTTCCTGCCACATCCAGAAAAGAAACTGAATTTGTCGATAGGTGACATGACACCAACTCGTGACATCATTTTCCCCACTAAATATAGCGGGGAAACTGAATTGGTGTTGAGATCAAGTGACATCAATTTTCCCACTAAATTTAGCGGGTAATTGAATTGCTGCTGAGGTCACATGACGTCCGTTTTCTCGCTAAATCTAGCGAGAAATTTTTAGGTCGAACTTTCGGGGTTCGACTGGGTCAAACCGGTTCGACGAACCTTCGAAATTTTCACCAGATTCGACCGGTTCGACTTTGTGGACAGTGTGGCCAGACCATAGCAAAAGCATGTCTAGGTTTAAAGCAATGTTTTTTTATGCAAAGGGTTATTTTATTTTATGAACAATTGCAATTAAAGGAAACCAATTTCAATCACTGAAAAAGTTAATAACTTATATTTTCTGTACTGTATTAACTGAAATAACTAATCAGCGCTGCCCTTAGTTCATCCTTTAGCCATCAGCATCCAATCCGAAGCCAACTGGCCAGCCTGTCGCGCATGCGCACACGAGTAGGGGTGTCGCGAACTTTTGTCGAACCGGATTTTTAGCTCGAACTTTCAGGGTTCGACTTGATCGAACCGGTTCGACGAACCTTCGAACATTTCACCAGATTCGACCGGTTCGACTTCGTGGACAGTGTGGCCAGACCTTGATATATAAGCATGTCTAGGTTTGGAGAAGTTTTTTTTATGCAAAGGGTTATTTTACTTTATAAACAGTTGCAATTAAAAGAAACCAATTCCGATCACTGAAGAAGTTATTAACGTAATTTTTTGTACTGTCTTAACTGAAATGACCAATCAGCGCTGCCCTTAATTCATTCCTTAGCCATCACCATCCAATCCGAAGCCAACTGGCCAGCCTGCCGCGCATGCGCACACGAGTCAAAACTCAATACCAGGTTCGTCGAACTTTCCACTAAAAGTTCGAAAAAGTCGAACCTGGTCGAACTCAAACCTCGGCCGGTTCGCGACACCCCTACACACTAGTCGAACCTCAATACAAGGTTCGTCGAACTTTCCACTAAAAGTTCGAAAAAGTCTAACCTCGTCGAACTCGAACCTCGGCCGGTTCGCGACACCCCTATTCATAAGTGACGCGACACTAAGACGCGACGTCATTTTCCCCGCTAAATTTAGCGGAGAAACTGAATTGGTGTTGAGGTCACATGACGAAAATTTTCCTGCTAAATTTAGCGGGGAATTGAATTGCTGTTGAGGTCATGCGGCGTCAATTTTCCCGCTAAATCTAGCCGAGAAACTAAATTTGTTCATTGGTGACATGACACCGTCATGCGACATCTTTTTGCCCACTAAATTTAGCGGGGAATTGGATTGGTGCTGAGGTCACGCCACGTCAATTTTACCGCTAAATTCAGCGCGGTTACGCTGACGCCACTTAGCCTTAGCCAACGTTACTAGAATACTCAGTTGGGAAACTCGCCGTCGAAACCTGGGCCGCTGGCGTCCACCGAGACCAAGCTAAATGCGATAACAGCGCCACTCTTTATCATTTGTCTGTACTGTGGTCACCTTGAGCTTTTATAAAGCATGTTTTTGCGTAAAAACAAACGAAAAATACTTTTTTTGTATGATATTTATTGGAGATTAGTACAAAATGAAGGGCGCGTGATGTTTTTAAAATCTTTAGTTTGCAAGGTTTTGCGGCATATTTAATATTGTTTTTATACGACCATGCCTCAGCGGCGCTTTCAGGTAGCACGTCCCGACCTAGGTGCATTTTAACTTCGATTATTAAGACGCGGCGCGTCCGCTGGGGAAATGGGGGTGGCACCCCTGTAACCTATTCCACTGTATCTGTTCTGGCCGATTATATTCAAAATGGAAGTAACGTGCGGTTCCTCGAGTGGCCGCTGCGGGAGAAATGGCGGTGTCGTGTTCGCCATTAGCTCGGTTCGCGAGGACAGATCGGGGACACTTTTTCGGGGCAGTCTCTATGGCAGTTTCCCAACTGAGTGTTTTAGTAACGTTGGCCTTAGCCTCTGCAAACTGAATTGGTGTTGAGGTCACGTGACGTCAGTTTTCATGCGAAATCTAGTGAAGAAACTGAATTTGTTCATGGGTGACGTGAAACAAAGTGATATTACGTCATTTTCCCCACTAAATTTAGCGAGAAAATTGACGTCACGTGACATCAGCACCATTTAATGTCCCGCTTAATTTAGCGGTCCGGTTACCGACGCTGACGACGCTCAACCGGTAAACGGGCGCCTAAAGCCGCATTCACACAGCGGAAAGACGCGCGTCGTGGGGTGAATTTTTTGCTTATTTTTGTATCGAAAAAAGTCGCGCGCCGAGGAGGACGACGACTCGGAACCCAATTTTTCCCTCGACGCGCGCGCTTGAGCCAATCAGCGAGCGTCCGGACGTGACGTGTCGCCCTTTTTCGGTTTTAGGAATTTTCGACCCACAATGTAGGCGAAAAGGCAGAGGGGTCGGGGGATTGGTGCACTCGCCAAACGTGGCTGGAAGCATTTCAGCGTAGAAAGACTTTAAACAGTGTTTTCTGAGCGTGTACGACGCCGTGAAACCACTCTTCATCGTTTGCGCGAAAGCTGCCACCGAAGTTCGCGGTGTGTTCCTACCTCCGACTGTGCGGGAGCGATCACTCCCAATGTGTTGTGTAGTCTTTGTGTGCACTGTGCACCCACCAACAGTTCTCCATCGAAAACACTCTCGCACAAGCTGCGTGCAGTGTTAAAGGTACGGACGCGAAGGCTCTGGGACGCGCCGGCGTACACCGTGCTTTGTTTGCACAAAAACGCTGCAAAAAAGCACCTTTTGAAGCTGCCCGTTCGAGTCCGTGCCTTTCGCCAATGCTGCATATAACGAGTGTAAACGTATATGCATATGCAATCGCGAAGGCAAGGCAACAACAATCGTGCGAAGCAGACGAATAAAAAAATTCCGTGTTCTCTCGACAAAAGCGAGATTCCCCGAGAAGACGCCGCCGTCGGGTGGCCCTGTGCGACTGCTTCGTATTTTGCGACGCCGGCGTCGACGTCGACCACAACGCTCGTTTTTTGCTCAGTGTGAATGCACCTTAAGAGCTGCACTCTAAAATTAATCATAGTGCAACGCTTCAGTTAGGATAAAGCGTCTCTCCCCGCTCCCACTCTTGTACCGTGGTAGTTTATTCAGCCTGTAAATATAATTTCTGTAAAATGCCTGCAAAAACCAGCATATCTGCTGACAGGTCCATCAATGAAAATGCCCCTCAAGTTTAATGAGCCTACCAAACTAATATTATAAATTGCAAAAACAACCACACACAAATATTAGGAAAACCTACACTCGTGCTTTAAAAGTTGCACTGCTCGATCTTTAGCGGCGTTGGAAGCAGAGGGAAGTCCGCTGCTCTTTTGATCGACAGCTGCACGGCAACTGTAAAGGGCATTTTGGACATGCCCTTTACAGGACTCCACCGAGCAATGTTGGCGGCTGGCATAGTGTCGCCTGCAGCGTAAAGCGTGCGATTGGACCCGTGTGCTTGCCTAACACTCGCATGGCATTCGTGTCCAGTACATTTGAAGTCGGGTTCACAGTGAATGCAGGTGAGACATAAGTGCTTGGGGTGCTTGTCCAAAATATAGTGGCCTCGGCCCTACCTAGGATAATTGTTGCTGCAACACCCACTACAAGCTACAGACAACAGTGCTCCATAGATATCCGCTGATTATCTGTCCACTTATCTAAAAAAAGTCGTATTTTTCACCCACAATGTGCGAAGAAACGAAAGCGACAGCTGTAGCATGGTCGTGCAATGCGGGTGGAATGGTGCCGTCACATACCTGAGGACGGAGGTGCGACGTGGTTAATTCTCATAGCCGTCGTGGTTGGCGTCGTGGATGCCACGGATGACTGTCACCAGTGATCCGTGAAGTAAGTGGGTAAGCGCGATGGAAGTTTCGAAAACCATCCAACATTACGCGTAGCAACTGGATACTGCCAAAGTGGGATTTAGCGTAACGCAAGTATAATGTTTGAAAACAATTTTTCAAGCTTCCAAGCAGATGACACGGAATACTCTCCTTTCATAGTGCCATTACTGTCCGGATGCCGGGCGGTCGGCGGGAAAACCCACTTCCCTGGCCTCGCGCCAAAAGTGGAGAGAAGAAAGGTCAAAATCTCTGCAAAGTGTCACCCATAAAGCTATCACTTTAAAAAGCTATCACTTTCAAACTTGGCACACAATTTGACTCCCTACAACAAAGCAATCAATGCTTCACCGTCTGACCCCTAGTGACAAGACAAGACATCCAGCATAAGTTTTTCCACAACCATTTATTTTCAAAATATTGATACAAAACCTCCTTACAGTGGAGCTTGGAAATCCCCAGTCATCAAACTGCATGCTTCGCTGTATCGTTTGCAAATCAAAACATTGCCTAGTGGGCAAAAGCTTCAACAACGCCTGAATGTGTTTGCATTAGGAAACAACCCAACTGAGAAGAAAGGATAAAGGTAAGCTTGAGAGCAGTTAGATACTTTCTTCAGATAAGTACGCTACAAGAACAATCCTTCACTGTCTTCCTTTTGCAATCACAACACTGCAGATATATCACGAAAGAAATGATAAAAGCAAAATATATACTCTCTCAAGCCATTCGTGATAGCATGGTGATCTCAATGAACGCATAAATAAATGTGAGGTACTGCGAAAACTAAACCTGCAGACAGACAGGCACACAGAGCTCGTAAACATTCTTCAACCTAAATAAAGTGTCAACATGAAGCAACGTTCAGCATTAACAAGGAAATACTATATCATTTCACTTCATATGCATAGCATGGTGTCATTCATGCAGAGTCAATGACTAACATGTCAAGAGAATACCAAGAGGTATCGACAGGGACCTCAATTTTCAGATAATTTCTATGCAATGCAGACTTCCCTTGGAAGAGTAGCTTTTCCAGAGCATTTGACGCAGCTGTTGGTGATAAGAGGAAGACTCAGTTCATGTGAGCAAACACTGCATTCACACATTCAGGTTTCTGCGGTCCATCTCTGAAAGTCTGTCACAATCAGAAAAGACAGATAGGCTCTGTCAAAACCAAACTTGTCTCGCGTCAAGCACAATGAACTTCCTAAGCTAATAAATTTTGAACCTCCTTTTTCTTCCTTTTTGTTTTCTTCTTTTGTCCAGTCAACATAACTGTTACATTTAAACCTGTTTGCCCAGCCTAACCTTTATCATAGCTGCTCTTTTAGAACCACTTTATGAAAAGAAATCAGCATAACGATAGAAAATAGACATAGGGTAGTACCTTGAATGGTACAGTATTTGCAGCAGACATATAACCAAAAAACACAAGACCCTGTTAATGTAAAAATTCAGGGGCAGTTGGAGGTAATTGGTTGCGAACATAATATAATATGGCACTCTGCAAACAAATTTTAGGAAAAGCTCTACTAAACCCAATAGAGATGTCCATAATTATCAACATATATGTATTCACAACCTTAAAAACTCGTTGAGTCTCGGGCAAAGTGCATACATACAATTGTGTCCATCGTACAAATCCACACCGTCGTTGTCATACATGAATTCGGCATTAGAAAAAGCAAACAAGGAGAAAGCAAAGACTAGGAACTCAAGTATAATAAAATGCAAACAAAAACATTCAAAGCTTTAAGCTTAACTATCTGTCATCAACTCAATCACCATAGCAACCAATTTTGCCTTCATCAATACATTCCTGGTTTGAGATATAAATGTGTAAGGCCATCAACAACCAATCAGTGCATAAATATGTATAGAAATAACCATCCTAGCAGTCAGACCTGCAGAGCTAGAAGACAATGAAATAAATATATGCAAACAGTTTCCAAGTCATAAAAGCCTACAATAAAAAAACCATTTTTCGTGCAACTGCTAAAATCTAGCATGTGCAAAAAAAAGAAAAAGAACACACACACATAAGTACATGCAAACAAACATCTTGTCAGATGAGGGGATGGAACTCAGATAATGGAGAGCATGTTAAAACATATCTCAAAATCTGAGTTCGAGGTAAACATGACATTGGTCAGAGAAAATCATGTCCGAGAAATACTGACAAAATGAAAGTTGACCAGATAAATGTCCATTGGAGAAAAGCTCACCGTCACAGTGGGAAAAGCTGATGCTCGCATGTCATAGATGATCTCGTTTCCCAGAGTTCAATACTTTCTCGATTTGATCTTCGCTTGCATTTAGGAACAATTTGTGGGTTCAAGATTTCATGAAAGCACAGGCACAGAGACTGAAATATTCTTAACGAACATTAGCAATTCACAAAAAGAAAATTTAGGTTCATAGTATTCCTCTGTGCCCTCCACAACACATTAACACCAACACTATCATCACTGATCACCAACATGCAGATCACACTTTCTTTTTGTGGTTGTGCAAACCCCAGGCAGGAAGAGAGAGAAAGTTAATAAGAATGAACGAACCAGAGTGATCATCAAGCCTTCCCCATCATTCCAAAGAGAACAATAGAGCTTTCCTTTGCTCAGGAAGCCTCCTCATTATCTCTAATGAGATGTGTCCCAAGCTCTCTCTCTCAAAAAAAAAAAAAAATTGAATAAAACTTTTTTGCACTTGTAAAAAAATAATAAAATAAATAAATAAGTCAGTAATGGCCAATAAGTTCTCCAATGAGCTTTCCTCCAGAAATCGTATGTTAAATAATACAGCACAAAAGAAAGCTGCAGCCAGATCGTTTTGAAGAATTACAATACAAAACACTTACTTTACGGACACATCAAATTTGAGGTCTGCGTTGTTCAAACTTGACCATATTGAACTCAACAGCCCACACAGTTTGTAACTATTTGATAAAAAAAAAAGAAAAAAAAGAGGCAGTCACAATACAGAGTCATAAAGGAATGATAGCTTCTGATTTTAAAAGCACTGTATGATACTAAATAAGACCTTCAACACTTTCGAAAACACACTTTTTCTTTTTCTACAAAAGGGTTGTTTTACTTGTTAGCTCTCAAGAGCTAATATTATGTCAAGTTCATTTGAAACAAGTAGTAAGGAACATTTTGTAGTACTTATATTCTATTTTAACATTGAAGAAACTCCATTTCTGCCCCTCGTTTTGCCTTTTAAAACAACTGTGGCAAAGAACACACTACAGTTAGAAATACAAAATAGAAGCTGGCAATACATAACAGTTCCTGTCAGTGTTTCCAAAAGCGATCTCAACTAACAAACACTTTCAATTAAAAAAAAAAGTGTTTTTTTTTTTCAGATTTTCATTATGTCCAACCGACACATCCTGTATCAAAAATACAAACAAACAAATAAATATTGTGAGTTATTTTTTCCTCATCATTCTTAGCATTTCAGAAGCCCCTTTAGACCCCCAGGTTAAAGGCGCTCAGGAATTGATTGCTAAGTAATTATTAAACAATTAATAAATTCAGCACATTCACAAAGCTGGCTACAACAAAACATAAAGTGGAATGTTATGATCAACATATTAGCCGCTACCCGTTGTCCAGTTACAACAAACCTTGATCGAAACACAGTTAGTTGTGAAGAGATTCAGATGGGTATTTAGCATTAATCAAAACTGAGCAACTGCCTGTCATTAAAAGTTTCACCAACCAGTCCCAGAATGGTTTGGTGCAACCTCAAAATGCTTGCAAGCTTTTTTTTCTTTCTTTTTTTATGAAACAGCTTGTTTAGACAATATATAGCTGAGTCAGAGACCTTTAGATCTGAGTGAAATAGAACAAGATTAAATTGACAAGATGTCCAGATAGATGGGTCTGAGCATTTTTCTTTTTCAAGATATTGTAGCACTTTGGAGTTTCAATGTGTGTTAATGTGATGAGGTGCAATGCTTTTAACTGTACCACATGAACTGCATAATAAATTATTAATCTATCTCTGGAAATTTATTCTAAGGAGGTCCTGAGGTGGCCAAGTTCGCATTCAGACTTATATTTATGTAAAGTTAAGAATGACTCCTCTCATGTCCACACAAGCCATCTTTCCCAGACAACAAATATATAATCTGACTAAGAGTGGGAAAGGAGAACTATGAATCTTAAATGTAACTGAGAATGTGCGAACTTGTAAGTATTGCAGAAGGTACAGCCTTGGACAATGTAAGCTGAAGTTGCAGAGTGCCAATATGGAGGTCCTGCATGCATCACATAAGCTGAAGTAGCCGCAACGAAGGCGTTTAGCCACAAGTTCTTTGGGCACTGTTCTATAGCTTTTTGACATTTGTGTCTTTTGTCTGCTCTCCAGGCACTCACTGCTTGGTGATTTTAGCTCACACTGTCCAAGAGTGTATGTGCTGCATTTGATTTCAAGAATTTTACGAAGGAGTCTATCACCATATTAAGGAGGCAAATTGTCCATGATGCATGAATAAGCAGAAAGTGTTCTAGAATTTTTTTCCGAACAACACAGTCTCATTTACGGCTTTTGCCTATAGACCAACACGCGGCCCTGACGTCACGCAGCTGCGGTGGCGCTGTCGACGGCACTGCGCATGCGCAGACGCTTCGCTTCACGCGAATTCGGTTTCTGCGCAAGCGCAGTGCCTACACCTGGTGTGGGCAAACGCGGGTTTGTTTGTAAACAGCGTGTCGGTCTATAGTATATAAAGTCCACCATTTCATTACATTCCTCTGCAAAACCAGGGCCAAAACCATCGATGTCACGAAACAATTTACACGAACTCGAATTGTCGGTGAACGAGTGCGAAACATGTGACGAGACGAGCACACCTCCCTTAACAACAACCGACAATTAAAGAGTTTCCCAGTCTTCTACAACTGTACGCCTGCAAGGTGGGCACACATGCCCCTGCCTGGACTCGGGCAAGCTGGAAAAACAATGTCTGTGACAGTCTTTTGTGGCTCCTATTGAAGTGAAAGACAATGGTATCCAGTTGCGCCTAGTACGACCAAGCCAACCGACAGGGCGGGAGGCCTCGTAAATATAACTCCAAAGGAACACGTCCGCTGAAAGCGTGTACCTGGTGTAGATCTGCCCTTTGTAACGAGCTTGCCCATCAAAATATACACTCCCCGGATATCTCATCATCGGAGGATGCACGTTAAGGTTCCAGGCCAAAGGGAGGTCGGCACACAAGATGCTTCACAGCAAGAGGGCAGTTTCTGTCGCTCCATACTTTGTACCAGGATAGAAAAGCTCGGCGGGACAACAGGTTGTTGGGAAGTTTGGGAATATAAACCATAACGCTACCGACGTTGAATAGTATGCAGTCGAGACACAGACGTCTGTGCTCAAAGAGCTCGCAAGATCGCCGCCAAAGTCACCTCAGATCCCGGAGAGATACGAGCATTGAAATACAAAAGACCGGTTAAATGCGGCCCTTCCGCGCGAGGAAAACATAAACGTCTACTTTGGCACCTTTTCCGAAGCGTCGTTCGTCGTAACTTTCCCGACATTCCTTCGCAAGAAACGACTTTGCAGTTTGCCTTCCTTGTGTGCAAACGAGAAGGGGAAAACCAGACACCCGCACAATCTCGGCCACAAGGAAGCTTGGTCCTCCTACATTTTCCTCCCTCGCCCCTCCTAGTTGTGAGGGGCCCTCTTGCCCTTCATGTACTGCACCCAGCGCTCGGCCGTCGCCCCAAACACGGGATCATCGTCGATCGTCCCCAGGTAAAGCAGCTGGTTGATGTGCGTGGTGTGGTAGTCCCAGCGCGCCAGGTTGGGGGCCACCCCCAGCGAAAAGTGCCTCAGGTCGTACACCGTGCCCGACCCGGTGTCGAACAGCGGCAGCATCCTCTTGAGCGACACCATCCCATCCGCAAAGAGCTTCGCTGCGTCCCTGCACAGCTCCTCCGAAGACCCCTCCCCGCACGTCGACTTGAGGTCGTAGAGCCCAAACAGCGAGTAGATAAAGCCGTTGAGCACGAAGGAACTGGGCACCGTTGGGTACTCCTCGTACCACACAAATTTTCCCAGGAAGGTCGTCATGACGCCGTGGCTCTCGGAGCGTATCCGAAACGGACCGACCGCACGCAGCGCGGCGTCCAAGTAGTCCCTCTTTCCCGTCGTCGCAAACGCCCGCGTCAGCACCGACATGGCCTGACCCTGGGCCATGGCCGAATACCAGCCGGGCTCGAGCTCCAGCATCCCGTTGGAGAGGCGGCGGGTTACTTTGATCGGCCAGCCACCCGCGTCGTCCTGACGGCGGACGAACCAGTCCGCCGCGTCGAAGAAGTGGGCCTCATGGGCGCTCGACGAGAGGGTCAGGTTGTCGAGGAGCCCGTGCCCGCGGAGGACGATGCTGTGTACGCGGAGGTTGCGGGGCCGGGCGGCGGTCCGGTGCTGGCCGAAGCTCAGGCCCTTGACCAGGTCGACGCCGAGGTCGCGCGTGAGGTGCATCCACGAGCGGCTCGTGCCGATGCCATAGTAGATGTCGCGGTCATCCACCGCCAGGTGTGTGTCCGTCATGATGTAGTGAACTCCGTAGAGCGACGGCTTGCCACCGCCGCCACCCGCCATGAGGACGACGCTGAGGCTGCCGTTGAAGATGACGCGGAGGTCGACCGAGAGGGTGAGGTTGTACAGCTCCTTCCTCAGGGCAAAGGCCACTCCCTGGTCTTCCGCCGTGCCTGCGAGAGTTGGGTTGGGGAAGAGAAGGCAAGAAACGGTCGAGGTTATCAAAGCACTCTCTCTTTCTGCAATCGTGATTGGTAGCCGACATGACCGCCTTGATAACGAATTTGGTTGAAGAGGAACCTTTTGCAGAGCCTCGTACGGGCAGTCAATATTTCGCCGAGAAAATCAAATTTGGGGGTTTTACGTGCCAAACCAACGACGGGCATCTGGCACGCCCCAGCGGAGGACTGAGGATTAATTTGGACCACCTGGGGATCTTTTGACGTGCAACCGAAAGCTCGGTTACACGGCGCCTCCTCCGCAATAAGCCTCCGTCAGATTGCGGATATTTCGCCGAGACTTTACCCTGAAGAGGCTAAGCCTCCGAACAAAGCGTAGGTTAACATTTCGAAATTTTTCGTCTTCATGCGTTTTTCCCACAAGCATTTGCTATTTTTGTACAGTTCAATCCACTTATAATGATACCAGATATAATTATGTACTGCCTATAACGATCAGTTTCTATTTCTAGACTGGAAACGCTCAGTTTCTGGTCCAGATACAACGATAATCGGTTATAGCGAATGAATTTTCTCATTATCATTATAAGTGGATTGCACTGTACTGTCTTTTTAAATGAAATGTGGCACATTGTGGGAACTCTGAATTCTTTGTAAGGTTGGTTTTACAGCAGGTGCAAAGGCTAGCTTCCTTGGGACTCCATTATGAGCCATCTGCATCGTGCCGAGGAGTACACTCGAGCCCGAGTATATTGAACCCCGGTATTTCTAATTGTTGTCTTTTTCGAACAGTCAAAAATGAAAATCCAATGTAAAAGTATAGGGGCCTTGTGCGTCTGTATCGAACTCCGACTACCCGGAACATTCGATACATTGAACAGGGTGCCGAATCCCCCCTGGTAGGGAGGCTTTCCCCGAACACTGCCATAGCTGGTCCTGCAATCGGTTTGCGCGAGCCGAGGCGTTACAAGGCATTGATTTATTGATTCAAAACATGTATTTTGAACGAAAACAAGGATCCTCGTCTATGTAATGTGTGCCCCGAGGTGAGGGGCCGCGCAAAGGGGATGCAGGGAGCATGTTTGCCTGTTGTTTGAGTTTGCAGTGAAAAATGCCATGAAGCAGAGGGGAAACTAACACACTGCCTCCACTCCTTAAAGGGACACTGACAGGGTATTTATGCTCACCAAAGTTTTTATTTGTACATTACATATGAGAGCCCAACTACCCAGAAAACAGATCACGGCTCGAAATTTGTTTTCTTTTTGACCGAAAAAAGTCGATCGAGAACTGGCCGGTTTGAGTTGCACTCACTTTTCTATGGTTAAGACATAACCACCAAATATAGTCAAGGCCGTAGGTCATCGAAGGCACACACAATATTAAAAATAGAAAATAAATATGATACCCATCTTTTGTGGCTTCTAAGAAGCTGCAAATGTGTTGTTTGGGGGCAAAAAGGTATCCCAGCCATGGGAGTTCTGCCTCCTCTTTCCTCCTCTATATTTCTTCTTCCTCCCCAGTCCAGTTTCTGTTTAGGTTTCAAGCAGTTGTATTTTTTTTACTTTATTAAAAATATATGTGACGCTGTAGCAAAATATTGATTTGGTAGTCTTCCGACACCCTAATGAATCGCCTGGCAAAAAATAACATAAATTTTGGGGGGCGTCAGTATCCCTTAAACCCCAAAGAAAAAAAAAAACCTTGAACTGGTTAAGAGTGTCAACAACGGTTGTGCAATCATACTTCAAAGGCATTTTTTATCCTTGTTTACATTTTGCTTCTGCCGTTTTTTTTTGCCTTTTCTTGCTTCCTTTGACTTTATGCCAGTTTTCTTGGTTCGACGTAACAGAGTTGAATTTGTGCATAGCTTTTGCTGCAATTCACATTAATATCAGACAGAGAATAGCACTAAAACATAGGCAAGGATTAATTGAAACCCTTAATGTTCTCAACGACTCGCACAGTAGCCAGTTTTATTCTTCATGTTGAACCTGTAAATCTGGAGTATGGCCTCTATTCGCATCTCCAGCCAGTGCTCGGTCACTCACAGTGGAAACGGAAAGTGCTTTAGCGAGGATCCCCTGCCGAGCAGCCATGGCAGAACAGCTCATGATCATGATTTACAAGCAGCCACGTCCGAATGAGAACAGCACTATTCAATGCGTCAATGCAGTGCTGCAGTGCATTGAAAAATGAAACCTTACTGCTTCACCAGTTTTATCGTTAACAAAATTTGTAGCAGTAAACAGATGTGCAGAGTGGGCATGCATCTCTTTGTATTGGAAAGGCGATGACAGAGAGGATTGACAGTGTGCTTCCAGCCTTTATTTTGAAACAACCAATAATCCCAGCTAAGAATGTGGCCATCTGGCACGCTTTGTATTTATTGTGTGTGATGACATACATTAGCTTCTAAAAACAAGTATAAAAAGACCTGTGCACCAATGGGCGCAGCCGCAAACAACTGATGGGCTCCACTGCTTCATCTCTCGTCTTTGAGTACTACTTTTGTTGTGCAGTCTCAAGTATGTTAGTTAAACATTTAGCCTGCTTTGAACCTGCACATGTTAGAAAGCAATGTCCCTGACAGTCCATCATGCTCTTGTTCTCTACTGTTGCAATCCAGTGGATTATTTCCAAAGCTAATGGTCTCTGTGGACGAGCTTTGGGCTTCAATCGAGCATGCCCTTGCAGAGAAATTCTTTGGGAGTATGTGTTTTGCACAGCATCTCCATATGAGAATATAGTTATTTATTTACAGTTACAAAGAGGTCAACCTGCTTAAAAGCTGATTTGCTACTTCACAAAGGAGAGGTAAGGACAAAAAAGGAGAGACAAAAAAAAATAAAAAAAATTGCATAAAATAATACATATTTACATTATATACATCAAACTTCTATAACAGCTTGAATAATTGAGTATGAGAGAAAATGAATTAGTGCTTTCGTGGCATGTGGTTCATGTTAAGTACACTGTTAAGTACACATTATCTTGAACCACGAATTTAGGAGATTGAATTAGGTTAAAACGACACAATATTGCGGTCTGAGCTGTGCAGGAATTATTAATGCAAAAGCATTACTTAACTGTCCCATGGAGCAAGCTGACGTCATCAGCTTTGAAGCCGCGCCGAACGGCACCTTAAATCCTTTCTCCAAGTGAAGCCGGCTCCCAGCTTTGAAACCACGTGAAAAGCCTAGCCAAACGGCACCTAGTCTCCCCAATTCCAAAGGAGCGGAGTAAAGCTGATGGATTTCGGCTCGGTTTCATTGGCTGGTGCGTGTTAACAAGGCTCCCATTGGCCGCTGCGCGCCAGTTTCAACGACCGCCACCCCATGGCACTGCGTGTCAGCGAGGTAGCGGCTCCATCGCTCCACGCCCAAGATTAGCGTGCCGAGGACAGCGCACACGCTCGACCGTCGACGCAAGTACGCCGCAGACAAAAAAGGGAGCGGAAGAGCGGCGTGCATGCTTTTGCATTCACAACTCATAAGAAGTGCTTAGGTGTACGTCGAGCCTTTTTTTTGTTCTCATATTCAATGGAAACCAAGGTGTTTGATACAAACTCATCTACAGTTACATATTCTATGTAAGAAAAATAAATCCTAGGCACTTTTGCAAGAAAGCTAGTGCCTTCATAAATTCTGCCACGTACCTCAACTGACAACGAAAGAGCGAGAGAGCAAAATGAGGGCCGCCAGAAGAGGCGAGACAACGGAAAAGCTGTCAATCTATCCGCTATCAGCCCAGCAGAAAGATGGCCAATAAGCCAACATTGTGGTTGATTATTGATGCTTTTCTACACAGGAAAAGGTGCATTATCTCATAAATATCCCAACTTCCTCGTAGCAGTAGGAATACATAATTTGTGTTGCTCACTAAATCCAGAATACCACTCAGGCTCGGTGACAGCATACTTTACGCATCTCTGACCCTCACTATCCACTATTTTGGAAACTGATAATGTCAACTACACATGTTTGCAAGTACAGCCTCTGGGAGCTGCCCCTTTATTATAGATTGTCTGGTAGCCAAGCCTTGCTAAGGCATGTCCAAGGAATGTCCATGGTCTACAGACTAGTTTTTGTAGCACTTTTTGTAGCTTGCAAATGTGTATACTCGTCAGTTGGAATAACAAATACGAGGTACCATTGCAGGTCCCAGCTTATGCTAGTTGCCCACCTTGGAGGTTTACTACTACCACTTCTCCCCCCTCTTTCGTGTGGACTGCAAGAGAACAAAAGATAGCAGCAATTGAAATCATCATAATTAATTCACTTTTTTTTTACTGAAACTTCATTGAACATCTTACCGATCTTAGGACCACCGAATTTCGTCCGTAAAACTCCTTCAAATTACCCAAGTGGTACAACAGTGGGCTTCTCTTGGTGACCCCTGGCAAGAGTCGGCTTCCACATTGAAAGGTGCTGCAGTAAACACAGTTTTAAGGGGTCATGTGCCAGGAGAAATTTTTTTTATTATTACTTAGGATAAGGAAAAAGAAGGGGACACTGACAGGGTATTTATGCTCGCCGAGGTTTTTAGTTGTACATAACATATGAGAGCCCATCTACCCAGAACACAATTTGCAGCTCGAAATTCGGTTTCTTTCTGCCCGAACACCGCCGATCAAGAACTGGCCAGTTCGAGTCTTGCTCACTCTCTTTTCCGCGGTCATGGGCCATTTTCTAAGGTTTCGACGCGACCACCAAATTTAATCAAAGTCGTTGGTCACTAAAATTACACACTCACTATTAAAAATAAAAAAAAATATGAAACCCATTTTTTGTGGCTTTTAAAAAGCTGCAAATACGTTGATTGAAAAAAAAAGTTCCACAGAGAACCGGAAGCATTCTGTGCGTGCGTCGTTTCGCGTATCGTGGGACTCGCGGGGACGGCGATGGCAGCGGACGAAGGGCATGGGACCTCTACTTCAGAACTGTCGCTCGCGGTACCGGCGAATTCTGTCTGCCTATAAAAGAGAAATTTAAGACTGATCAAAAGAATTCGTATTCATCCCGTACGACACGCCCAACCACCAAGCCGATTTGCACGAAGACATCGCCGAGCCGTCACTCCCTTCTCGTGGCTGAAGACATCGCTCGCGCAAACGTCAAGCACGAAGTGTGTACTTCGAGTTGAATATGCACGCGTACGATTTCTTTATTAGGTGCGAATGTCGCCAATGCGTGGTGCTTCCCGTCTTCGACCTGGGAGTGCTTTTGCTGGAGGAAAATCAGCAGCAAACTTTCCAACTTACAGTTTACCGGCTGCATTATTACTAAGGAGAGAGTTCCCCCAATAGCTCAGTGGAAAGACCTCCGCTTCACACGCGGCAGGACCGGGTTCAATTCCCAGTGATAGCGTACCTTTTTTTTTTTCAAACATTTTCCGATGTTTACATTTCTTTTTTTTTTACAATTATCACTGAAGAAACAAACAAAAAAAATAACAAACAAATGTTGTGGACGAAACGTCGCTGAACTAAATGGTATAGGATTTCCTTTTTGACACCTGCAAACTCAATGTAATCACTTTCCACAAAATACAAGGAGCATATAAATCCGGTAGCGTCCGCTTTCCAAGGTGCCCGTAAATGTTCTACAGTAATTGCAGCCAGCCATTGGTTCCGATCCCGTTGATCTTTCAGAAACTCTGTCGCACAATGCCACTTTTTTTCGCACGCATGGACATGTGAGCCAGCTCTTCACGCAACATCTTGGGTGTATTCTTTTCGGAGCCGATCACGGAAATTCACCACGGGCACTCACTACTCATCTCCAACTCCTCAATGTACAAAACAATGCATCTTGAAGTACAGAACAGCGAGCGGAACAAACATAACTGCAAAAGAATGGCACGGCAAACAGTTCCCGCTACGCCGCCACGCATGTCGTCTGCTACGCAGAGGGGGAAAAACAAAAAGCGCACAGTCGGGTGTAGCCAAGTGACCTCCGCCACTAACTCTCCCCTCTCCACTTCTCCAACCTCCGTGCGCGGGTTTCGGTTTTGGTTTCGAGCAGTTGTGTCTTTTGGTTTTATTAAAAATATATGCTACTCTGTTACAAAATATTAATTGGGTAGTCCTCCGACACCATAATAAAACACCTGGCAAAAATTAAAAAAAATTTTTTGGGAGGTGTCAGTGTCCCTTTAAGCACCATACAGTTTATGGTGCTTCATCTTTTTTTAACAATCTGGTGTTAAGATTTTATATAGCCTATCTTCCAGGGCTGGGCAGAGATACTCCAAAAAGTATGTGTGAATACAAATATGAAGATACATGTGTTTTAAGGCCAAAATACAGATACTGAGATACATTTGTCTTCTATGCAATGAAATATCCCTACGATACTTCTGCAGAAACGGTGAAAAAGTATTCCAGAATACAGATACAGGTACTCATAGATATACATTTGTTCCCGAACGGTGCTACGTGGAGAGGGTGCAGTTTGTGGCGAAGGCAAAAGGTAATTTATGCTTGTGCTCCTCTTTTGTGCCATTTTATGCACTGCCCATTACCTCAAACTCTCTATCTATCATTAATTCCGCTAAAAAAACATGTCACCCCCATTGAACCACATAGTTACGGAACAGTAAAAACTGCGTACCATGCTTGACAAAAGGCGTCTGCCCGGAATGAACCCTGTTTTACCGTGAGGGTGCATCTCGAACTGTCTGAGTCACCCATAGTGTAGGGAGATTGGACAACAGGACCATACTTTTTCTCCACTCAACTCCTTTACAGCGTTCACTCCGCTAAATTGGAAAGAGTGGAGGGCTTTGTGAGAGGAGCTGATTTTGTTATTCTTGCAAGTAACATTCTTTAAACCAAAATTTTTTGTTTTAATTGTTGGTGACTGAGATGGATCATGTTATAGGGCAGGTTCATATTATAAACTCCGAAGCAAGTTGCACCAAACAGATGTTATTATCCTTTAAATTTATCTTAAAAAGGGCAACAAATGTAACGAGATGCCTAAGTCGGCCAAAGTATCGCAATACAAGCGATACGTTGTAAATGCATTTTACTACTGAGATACAAATACAGTTTACAAATGTATCTCGATACAGAGATACAGATACTCGAAAGTATCTCTAAGATACTATCGCAATACATTTGTATCGCGATACTCCCCAGCCCTGCTATTTTCTTACGTTCTCGATGCAATGTACATGCAGAAAAAAACATGATTTTGTGCACACGTGAGACATGGCAGCACACTGAAAAAAGTCTAGTAAAATGAACTATTTCTCTCTTTTTAATCTATTGAGGGCAATGAACAACAAAAATAATGTGTGTGATGCTTCTTTCATTTTAAAATAATTAAAAATAGCAAAAATGCAATTTCAAGAAACTTTTCAAGAAACTAACAGACATTTCTGAAATTTTCCATAAATATAAAAAAATATATACATTCTAACCATACCTAGGCAGTTGCATTATGCATATTCCAAAGTATATTCATGCCAAATTTGGTTGTGATAGGACAATATTAAGAACAGGAATTATTGTGCACAAACTGTGAAAAAGCCTCAAAATTACATAAAAAAGAAAAAGGTGTTGGAATGTTAGCACAGATGTCTAACTATACTCTTTTGCGGCGCAGAAAATATTCATTTTGTTAATAAACTTCCGTGAGAAATTAAAGCTAAAGAAGGGACAGTTAGGCCTATTTGTCAACGTAAATGGGATGGCAGGCGCAGTGGCGTCGAAAGTATTTCAGAGGTCGGGGAGCAATGGAAATGGGGTGAGGGGGGAATGAAACAGTTTGGACAGTATAAAATTATAAAAACGAAACACTCACAACTGTTTATTTAGAACAGATATATATGTCCTTCCGCTTTTGGACTGTGAAATTATTTTTGTCCCATGCTGATGTCTTCAAACAGAATGAAATAAGGAAGAGCTTAATGGTGCCCAAAAACGGTTTGTCGTTTGGCCGTCCTTGACACAAACTCTCTGATGGTAAAGTTGAGATCAAGTTTTGCTGCTCGCTCACTATTTACGTGCAGCAGTGGTCGCTGCACATAAATAGTTGGTCGCTTTTGTGACATGATAGCTTTGAGGTAATTCCTGATACATTGGAGTGCGCTGAAACTTCATTCAGCCAATGCTGCTGACGCTGGTACTGTCATTGCGGCAGTGTCAGCATCGGCACTGCGCCTTGCGGCAGTGCCAATGCTGGCACTACCACAAGGCGCATCACTTCTGTGATCATCCTCTTGACCTCTGGGACTTGTCTGTCGAGAACAAGGCACAACTTGGGCACAGAGCAGACCTGACCGCTTCCTGCCTTGAAAAGCTTTCCAGGTGAAAATCAGCAGTGTGCAATCCTAACTTCTTTTCAAGCTCTGCAGTTTGTGGCTTCTCTTGAATAGCGCACAAAATGATTTGCTCCAGTTGTGTGAGACTCTGCATGCCTGGTTGTTTGAATCGTCGTTCAAGCTCGGCACGAACACAATTTAATATTGTGTAGAACTGCTTCCGAAGGCCTGTCTCCGTGTCTAGGAATGCTGGTTGACAGGGCTCGCTGCTGTGTTCAAACTTTCTTGGAGGACCGCATCACGCGGTTTTGCTTGAAGGGGCCTTTAGCTTGTGCTTCTTTGCTACTCCCTCTGTACATTCGTACACTTCTCTGAAACCACTCTCCTTTCTTTACCTTGTCAAGTGTGCATCCCAGACCTCCGTCGCCGGTCGCCCAGGACCTCCGTCTCACAGAAGCAGGGGCGGATGCAGAAATTTCCTGAGGGGGGGGTCAGCTGTTGGTCAGCGTACCATATGTTTAGGAACCCCCTCCCCCTCTCCTCCGTTTCACGCCCTAAATTTTACACATGCAAAAATCAAGAGGGGGGTCAGGACATCCGGACCCCCCCCAAATCCGCCCATGCACAGAAGTATCTGGTTTCTGCAGCAATCTGGCAAGTTCTTCGCATGGTCCAAATATTGTGATGGTGTAGTTGAGACAGAACATGGTCTCGAACTTCTGCATTTTCTTCAGAAAGCCGTGTATTGCTGCCTTCCTGTCATCTCGCGAATACCCCTTGTCATACAAAATGTCTTGAAGGGTTAGTTGTACTCTTTCGTAGTTCAATGAAGTGAGTCATTGCTTTTACTCAAAGAACCCATGGGGTGGGGCACAGGGGAAGAACCTTGGATGCTTTTCCGCTGGTGATTGCATCTTCTTTGCTCCTGTGGCCAGGAGGTATCGCAACATTCTGATATGTTTTTGTTCGCTTTGCTGACTCCAAAATGATTCCTGAAACACCCTTAACGATGGCAAACGCACTGCGAATCAGCTCGCAGCCTTGTCCAACTGCCTGAAGCACAGGGTCTAAGGCGTGGTTGTTGCAATGAACGTAAACAACTTTTTGCTGCACTTCGGTCACTTTCTTCTGTACCCTGTTTAACCTTCCCGACATGTTGGCAGCACCATGAAAGCACTGCCCACGAAGATTCTGGAAGTCTAGACCCAACTGCATGATCATGTCCTTGATCACCGCAAAAAGAGTTGCGGCTCTGGTATCACTCGGGTGGTACAAGCCAACAAAAATCTCCGTTACACGCAAAGTGACTAGATCCACACACTTGATACACAGCGAGAACTGCTTAGAGGATGACACATCTGTCGTGCCGTCGGCAATGATGCTGAAGAAGGCTGACTGCTTTAGCTCCTGTGTGATGCCCCGCAACAGCTCGTAAGCCATGATTTCGACGACTTTGTTTTGAACGTTGGTGCCCAGCCACTTGTCTCGTCTTTTCATCTACATCTCCAAGGCCTTCTGCTTGACAAAAGGTCTTGCGACCTTTTGTCAAGCAGAAGCTGCAGGTTTCCATCTTCATACAAAAGTATGTGCAGGGCCTGACCCGAGCGTACTAGGTATCTAATGGAGCTGAAGACAACATGGAGTGCCATTCGCACCCCATTCTGCTCCTTCAGGCTCTGCTCACTGATAAGCTTGATCACTTGTGCTTTCTGGAGTCTCTGCAGCAATCTATCCACCAACCGGCTGTGGCATTCACTTTTTTCATAAGCCCTAATTCTCTCAGTGGCCTTCTTTCAGTTTCCGAAGCCAGATGAAATGAAAGTCCCCTCGGCACCATGCACACCCTTTTCACTTTTCATAGTGTACCATGCCACACATTCATAGCACAGCACACTGTCACTGTCGCAATTGTAGTGAAGCCAGATGAACATCTCGAACCATTGAGGCAAACAGGCTCTCTTTTGAGCGTTTTTTTGGAAACCGATAGTCGCTGGCAGGATGAAACTTGGTTACGATACTCGCAACAGAACCTATTCAAGACGACTGTGGGGCTTGGGATTCCCCCACTTGTGTCCGCTATCCCCAGAATGCGCAGTACTCGAGTCCTTGTCACCGATACTGCACTCGGTGTCACCTGACACTTGTCGAAGAGTCCCCAGTGAGTTTTCTTTTCTCTGCATCATTCTCCAGCAACCACTTGTCCAAGGATGTACTTTTAAGAGGAGCGGCCATGCTTGATAACTATTAAATTACTCAGAAAACATAATCAGTGAACGTCTCAAACTGAAAAATCATGCGTACTCCGAGCAGTGTCAGTACGTACTAACTGGTTTGTTCAGGTCCAAAAATGCAGACGCAGCTCCTCCTTATTTCTGGTTCAATGAAAACGGCTCTTAGGAATCTCCCTCTCCCCCCTAGGTCACTTTGATCCTCACTGTGCATTAGCTTTCGCGTCAAAGTTTGTACAATGGAGGTGACCCCCGTTGCTGCTGAGCCAACGCAACTCGAGCCGTATGGGGTGAGGAAGGTTTCTAGAAGAGCTCCCTTTTCAGCTATAAGCCTCGACGCACAAGCGAGAGGGACAACATCATTTCAAGCATAGTAAAAGATGATCTGCAAAAAAATGAAATACACTATTCCACTGCGCGAAGGCAGTGCCTTGAAGAGGAGCCAAGTGGTTCAGAAAATCTGGCCGACACAATGGCATTGTATGCAGTTGAGTCCGTAAATATGTTCTTTACACGTTAATTCCATGCAAACAAAAAGAAATTGAAAAAGAACAGCCAAGTAAAAGAAAAACTCTCGTTCACCCTCCCGAATAGTGAAAAGAGGCAAGGAGGAAAGACTGCTGCAGCTACGGCATTGGCTTTCTTACCAAGACGGGGCAGGGGAGGCAGGCATATGTCCAAGATTACTTAGTTGATTGACTAACTTTCCTATGAAACGACTTAATTCACCTTTTTCGAAATATGGATTGGACAGTTAATGGATCTGTTTCCCTATCTCTCTTCGTGCTAGTCGGAAAGAGAGGATAGAACGCTTCTTTGTGGTGACCTCGGAGCAAAAAGTAATCCACAACGGGAGAAAGCGACTTTTGGGACACCACTATTGAGGTCACTGCAACTCAATGAACCAACAGGATGTCACTGACGTGCTACTTGCAGCCAAAAAACACTCGTTTTCTAGCCATGTGTTCTCAAGCCAAAAATTTGGAAAAGTGTCCATTTCTGCGAGGACCCAATTCTCGCAAATTTCGTAATTTTGAGATAACTGCAAATAATTGAGGCCTCGAATAATTAGTTTCATGGTGATGAGTATACTTAGCATGCAACTCGGAATCTGGAAAATTCTTGCCCGCAATATATCTAAAATTCCGGTACTTCGAGAAACTTTCAAACTGTTGAGCTCGCGAGCCGCCATTACTAAAGGCCCTGTCACACTGAGGCAACAGTTGGTCAACTCTATCTGGCAACACGAGAAAATCGTGTTGCTGACAACCCTGTCACATTGCGGCCCCAACAACAGTCAGGCAACATGTTGCTGCCGCCCGGCCACCGTGTTGTCTGACAACCTTGTAACACTGCGCTGACGGCAGGGGCAACACGAAGAACACTCCGCCATCTTGATTGTTTACCTTCGTTCGTGTGCGGCGCGAGTCGCTGGAAATGACTCTACAAAATGCTTGTGCATTCGAAGAGCCGGCAATTACCACAAGACAACATCAACTAGTGACTATGATTAGAAAACTTGACACGGAGAGTGGTTTTCACCCTTTATTTTATCAAAATGTTCTTTATTCGCCGACAAGGCAGATAGCCTAACCGAGGAAAACTGTATGAAGTGTTTCTGTCCGGTTGTTTCCTTCATGCAATTCCCATTTCTACTGTAAACTTGAGATAGCACCAGCAGTACCCCAAAGCGTCTTTTGTAACATGGTGTTAGCTGAACTGACAGTGCTTAAAAACTGCGCCACCAACACGACCGGCCTTCATAACAATCAGCGGAATGAATATTTTTCAACGCTGGCTATTTGCCTACCGCCTGCTATGTGATCGCTTCGTTCCCCAAAACGTCCTGGGTATTTTTGAAACAAATCAGGTGTTTGGTAGCGGCTGTTTTCAAGTTCCAAGCATCAATAATCATGATCAGAGTGGTTGTTTTAATGGTTACATTTTTTATCTTTGCTTTCCTGAATTTTTTTTTTTTTATTATACTTTATCATGTGAGTAGGAATGCCATTTTATTTCACTAGCAGTAATGTGAGCTGGTCTCTCGGCAGTTCTAATTTCAACATCAGTCTGAACGTTCGCGACCGTAGCTGCGACCATTTCAACAATTGCGCTGTAAAAACATTCATCGAACTATTTTAGCTGCACGCCAGCCCTAATTATTGTTAAATAATGTTTTCAAAGCCTTTATTTGAGTAAGACATTATTGATAGGCAACTAGCTCTGCCATCAAAGCTATCTCTGTTGTCGTGTTGCTGGCCCGAAATTCGCTCAGCCAGCGATCAGGGCAACACACGTTGCCCAACACAAGTTATTGCTGTTTTTGTTGCCGAAAGCTGTCATACCGAGACAAAATTTTAGTTGTCGTCCACGTTGTTCTGCTGTTGCCGCGATGTGACAGGTTTGTCAGACAACACGGGAAGCGAGGAACAAGGTGCCCGACTGTTGGACAACAAGGTATGTTGCTTTTGCTGTTGTGTTGCCACAGTGTGACAGGGCCTTGAGAGATGTTTGGGGGAGCGGTGGACCCCCCTTGCCTTGCCCCCCCTGGCCCCCCCTAGCCCCCCCTCCCCCGCCCCCGCCCCCGCATCCGCCACGCCCCCTCCCCCGCCCCTCCCCCGCCCCTGCCCCTGCCCCGCCCCTGCCCCGCCCCCTGTTCCGACACCACCGGTTACCAAGTGCCCTCTCTTCCCCACTGCCTAGGAAAGGTTGCAAGGATGCGCACCACTGGTAGTAAACTCCACCACGTGGCTCTGGGCAGTGTCGTCCACGAAGCGGGTGTAGCCGGCCTTGCCCTTGGAAGAAGCCACCCAGGAGCCATACTGGGCCCGGATGCCGTCATCCAGCACGATCACCAGGGGGCGAGGCTCGCTCAAGTTCTTGCTGAAGTGGCTTAGGCCGAACTGGGCAATCTGCACCGGATACAGGTGGCCCCGGGGGTCCCACTGCGTCGAGATGGGCACCCCTGCGCAACACCAGGAGAGTCTGTTGACGAAGCGGCCAGGGAGCGCTAAGAGACCGAAAGGTGCCTTAACCCCTTAAAAAGACAATGAAGACGACTTTAATTAATTTTTTTTAAATGGTATTTCTAGCCTTTTGGAAACCTAGCATTTCTGGGCCTCCGAAAACGGAGGTGACGTAGGGAGTGACGTCAAGTGTGAATAGTTGGTATCGGTAGAATTTAGGAGTTGGAGACTCTGGTTACCGCGGTGGGTTATAGCAGCGCGATGGCACAGTCGTTCCTAAAGTAAACATGACACGAACATCTGAAACCCAAACCAAACGTCTCCCGCGTGGTCCGCGCTGTGTTCGTTTTTTATTTATTTTGCTTGTCCATAGTTGCTCGTTACCCATTTCGCATCCAGCGTAGCAAAGGGAAAAATCATTATGCTGTTTTATTTACGGTTTAGTAACTATTTTCGGTCCGATTTATACTTTTCATGGTTATTCAAGTGGAAATTGGAACAGTGTTCATGAAAATCGCGAACCAAAACATGACCGAGGGCACGTCTCTCGTTTCGACCAACCACTGACAGGTTTCTTACGACGTCGCGTTTCTAGGCCCCGCAACGTCGCGCGAGCTTCGCCTTTCCTGGTTTCTCCCGCAACTCTCGCGACGTCGCTACAATCGATCCCGGAACAATTATTACTGCGACTGTTTAATTTATTTGCACGGCACACAAACTCCAGTTTCGGCTGAAATTTGGGCAACATTGCCTGGGACGTGCCTCGAAACCAGCTCAGTCACCAAAAAAATATTCGAAATCGCCTTTATTGTCCCTTTAAGTGCAGGTTTCTTTTCGTCCAGCAGCATGCCCGCATACCCTGTGCCAAGTTTTTTTTCGCTGCACAAAAAAGAATTTTTGGACACAGTGCAGAAATGCGGTTGCTTGTTTCAATATGTACATTTATTTACCAGATTATATTCAAAGAGTTCTTTAACTTCTGAATGTCTTCAATATGAAACAAACTTTCTCTGTGTGGTATTCCTCGAAATACAGTGCCACGCAAAGTGGCACCTCGCATGCTGAGCACATGTAGCGTGTTTTTTTGCGCTTCCTTTGGCATGTGCCATTAGCATTGTCACCATCAGGAACATGTACACTTCATTTGCATTTATGTCCTTCCATTCTTGCATGCACAACTGGTCAGAATGGCATACACGAAGCGAGTACTTGCCAGTAATACAAGTTTGTCTGCTCAACAACTGCATTCATAATATTTCGAGAGAACAGAAAATCAAAGTACTCCATTCCATTTGATGTTACCGTGATGCCCACATTACGGACTCTGAAAGACGAGAAGTCAAAACTGTGAACACTGGGAACAAGGTCACCGTGAGTCCAGTTGGGGCAAGTCTCGTCGAGTTTGTTCTTTTTGAGTGGCCTTTCAGGTGATGACGACTTGTCATCACGTTCATCAGTATCCCAAGTACACTCAGTTTCACTGTCAACAGATTCTGAATGCATTACCAGTTCCTGGATTTCAGCATCCATCTACGAGCACGAAGTTGAAGCATGTGGGTTTTCCATTCAAAAACAATATGAACTCGGAAACGGATACGGAGGAAGTTTCCTCCACAAAACTCTCCACCTCGCAACAAAAGGCAAAACCACAACTAAAAATATGGTTCAATGGGATGTTCATAGATGCCGCTTCCAGCAAAAAAAAATATTTTGTCAGCCTGGGTTAAGTTGGGAGTGGCAGGGAATAAATTGAAAACGAAATGAGTAGACTCGGGCGCGGCAGGGGTTGTGCTGGGGAGCACGCTTGAGTATATTCGGGTGCGACACACGGGAGAGCGCCTTTAGAGCGCGCGACACTAGAGCGCCGACGTTAGAGCGCGCGACACGAGGGCGCTGCGACAGTAGCGCGCTAGACATTAGAGCGCACGTCACGAGAGCGCATGACCAGTTGAGCGCGCGACACGAGAGCGCACAACCAGTTGAGCGCGCGACGCGAGGGCGCACCCCAGTTGAGTGAACACCGCAAATTGTGTGATGTACCCGTGGCTCCACAGGCAGAACAAAATTGTGCGACTCATCGGATTGAAGCATTGGTGATTTTTGATTGATGCCTTTAATAAAAAATAAAAATAAAACGGGTATGACTCAGAAATTTCTAACCAATTGTTTACTGAGATTGGAGAGAAAGGGGGCAGGGGAGTGGGCTGGGGCATATAGGTCCCGGAAAAGTTTGCAGTTGAGGGGAGCAGCGAGTCTAAGATTTCTTCACAGTGCTGCGGTGCACCTCTCGGATATACTATAAATAGTTTACTTTTTGCTATATTTGGTCTATTCTTGACAGACATTTGGGCTCCGATCTATTGGGTGGATATTTAGACGTCCCTTGCATAAGTGTAAATGGTATTCTGACGTCCATGTCCGTAAAGAAGAAAGCTCACACTCTAAAAATGTATCAGTAAAACACTCGTCGAAGGAAAGCTCAGCGCAATTTTATCGGATGCAGATCTTTCCAGTCTTTTGACGGATACAGGAAAACCTCCCCTGCAAATCTGCGATATACAAACTCAAAGAACTAATGAAGCTAGGTCAGCTGCATTGTTTTTTTTCTGCGAAAATGCACGCTACAGATATGCTTTTTATTTCGGCTCTCAGCTTTTTGTAACACTTCTTGGTTTGTCACACGCAAAACTTTCGTCGACTCATTTTGCAGTGTCATTGCTGAATTCCGCGGCATAAATTCCTGCCAATTTTACATAAAACACGCGATGCCCGAACAAGTTGTCGGTCCGGTCGGGCCACTCGCGCTGGACTGGCTGTGCGCTCTCGTGACGGGCGCTCCCCTCCGCTAAGCCCCTCCGCTACCCGGAACTCTACAGCGAAAGCCATCGGCATGCAAGCGCAGTGGCGGTTTCTTCGTAGCGGAGGTGGAAACACGGTCTACTAAAACTCCCTAATGTCGCTGCGCACTAGAGTCGCCCGCGCTAACGTCGCAGCGCTCTTGAGTCGCGCGCGCTAAGGTCGCCGCGCTCTCGAGTCGCGCGCTCTAACGTCGCGGCGCTCTAGTGTCGTGCGCTCTAACGTCGCGGCGCTCTAGTGGCGCGCGCTCTAACGTCGCGGCGCTCTACTGTCGGCGCTCTTGTGTCGTGCGCTCTAGTGTCGTGCGCTCTAGTGTTGTACAGCCGCGACACACAAAGGGTTAAAGGGGTTAGGACACACAAAAGATAAAATATGAGATAACTATACTGCTAGGACCTACTGTATGTTCCTGTATTCTTGCTAAATTTGTTTTGCAAATGGCACAATAGTTTCATAGATAAATTTGCAGCAAAACAATCTAAGGACCCCAGTGCCAGTGACTTCCGCTTTCGATGCTCCCTTGATCAGTCACTCCCAGGTAGCACCAATAAAGTGGTTACCTTAACTGGATGTCTCTTTCCCAAAAATAAAATCATGTGTTCCCAGAGGGAACACGTCTATGCACAATATTCATAACGTTTCCCATTCCTTTTTTTTTTCACGTTTGTTTGACATGATTAAGAGTAATAAATTAGCATTTAGTGCACTAGGAAAACATTGACATTTATTGGCACCTCTCACGTATGTGGAAACACAAGCACATAAAATTGACTCTCACAAAGAAGAAAACAGTGAGCAAAAAGCTAGAAAAAATGCAAACGAGAAATGTACTGTTTTTCCTTTGACTGCTTGAGAAGTTATGATCATACATATGGTCGAAGAGGCAATGCTACCCAAAACAAAGTTAATATATTAAAACACCAACTCTGCAGCACTTGCACACCAGACACAAGGCACAAAATAATGGCAGGTGCCAAACAGCCAACCAAATTTTCTGCTCACTATTTTGCCACTGACCACTCAAAATAATATACAGTGCAACCCACTTATAACGATAATGAGGAAACCCAAAATTTCAATCGTTATAACCGATTGTCGTTGTATCTGGACAAGAAACTGATCATTTCCAGTCTGGAAACTCTCGAAACGGATCGTTATAAGCAGTACATTGTTATATGTGGTATCGTAATAAGTGGGTTGCACTGTATTCTATATATATTTACAAGTATTTCTTCATTAAGGCCAAAAAGCAGACCTACGGCTTGGGCTAAATGCATTGAACTTTAAATAAATTACAAAAGTGAGTTTTTCATGCTACGATACTGTAGTTTACCATGAAGGTATGACTATACTTCATTCACTGCAGAGCAGACGGGGTGGTGCAAACTAAATGCTGGCTGGACCAATTAATTGCCTGTCTTTTATTGCCTGACCCTATTTCCTGCACGTGAGCTCACCAAAAGAGGGTGATCTAGCAGTGCAAGATCGACAGCTTACTGCCCTGTCAGCTTAGCAATGAATGAAGTACAGTATATATATATTGCGAAAATATTTTTATAAATGTTGCTCCGAGTGCAAGTTACAAATAACAAACTAAGTTTACCTAGGCAGCCGACATAAAGCTCACGCAGATTTTATCCTTCAGTCTCTCCTTAGCAAAACTCAATGACATAATAGCCACGGGGTTCGCACTGTTGATGTTGCCACGGGAGTTACCCCGTGGCGACGATAGTCAAACGCTGCTTATAGTTTGGACATGATTGAGCGCTGCACAAGCACTCGACCTGGGCTCGTGATAATCAATGCCTCGACAAGCATTTGGGCGGCGGCTGTGTACTATTGCTGCAATGACAGTAATAAAATGAAGCCTACCAATGTTTCGAACGCAGTGTGCGCCAAGTGCTTTGCCAAACCCAGCGTGTGGCTGCGACGAACATTGGTGGCACGTAATCGCCACAAGATCACGCGGCCACTTATCCTGGCCACAAGGTGAGGAGGTGAACTTCTTTCCTGCAACCACTATTGCTACGTACGGTGGTGCTCACCTTCGAGGCCACTGATGCACTTGACGCGGTCCCTGACGGCCACGTTGTAGTTCTCAAACCAGAGAAAGGGCCCCGTGTGCTGGTACCTGGCCTGGGGCACCATGACCTTGGAGTAGCTGTGCTGCCAGTCCAGCACCTCCTTGCCGTCTCGGTAGGCCAGCTTGCCGTACACCTCAAAGTACTTGCGCAGAAAGCTGAAGGGCACATACACCTCCGAGGCCTCCCGCCGGCACGACACTGAGTACTCGTCGTTGATGATGCACGGGATGTCCTGCGGGGTGGCGCAAATTAGTTTTTAAGCTCGCATACTAGCTTTCGGGGTATTCAATTCATATTTCTTTTGCAAAGCCTCGAAACATTTTGAACCCGGTGTCTTCAAATCCAGTCAATGACTGTAAATGAGGTAGATTTATTGACACACTGTTTGGGGCAAGATGTGGAAGAAGGAACTCTAGTGGCCTTCTGCAGTGTTCACTGTCAAAGAGGCGTGAGAAATATGCTACCTTTAATTAGTGTACAATTAAAAATTTTTAACTTTTTCATGCTTCCTCTTTCAACATACGTGCCTAGCTTTTGCCTCCCTGTGTAGGCAAAAACTCTATGCCTCTGGATTTAGCTGTCTTTGGAGAACAAAATTGATACTGTTGCGGTAGAAATAACGGGTCGGGGTAGAGGTTTGCTCAAAGAACCCATTCATTTTGCACAGAAACCCCAATTCTATAGCACATGGAGACAGCACAAAATAACTGAGGCTACAGTTTCAAAATGCATCTACACTGAACACTCCAAAGTATAACCTTGGCAGTATTGTCATAAGACCAATGTAAAAGCAATTCGTTATTGTGTACATGTAACTTCATTATTGTTGGTGTTGTTACACCACGGCCTTACCAAAGAGGTTGTTTTTGCTTATGTGCCATTTTACCGGTAAAATGCTTTGGGCTCAAATGACTAACTCTGTTTGATGAACACCGGCGCACATATGTAAAAAGCACAATACCGTCAGTGACAACAAGCATGCAACTACCAGTTTTTCCTCTTTCTTTTTCTTAGAACTGAAAAGCTGACATCAAAACAACAACAGCATGGTGGAAAGCACTTATTCGGGGCACTAACCTTAGCAGAAAGATTTGGTTCTGGTCAACACCCTTTCAAAGCAGAATGAAAAAAAGAAAAAAAAAGTGTCGATGTCACGTTTGCACCAACTGCACAGCACAGTACAACCCCTCATGCACTACCGTGGACGAACGAAACGCAAACGGCAGAGCACATGGCCTTCAATACATGTCGCGCTACCTGGAGGTCGATAAAAATGTGGAGTGGAGAGGGGGTCTGTGAGAGAGTGTGCTTATTCTGACATGCACACCCTCGCAGAACCCACCTCCACCCCACAGTTTTATCAGCCTCCAGTTAGCGCGACACACGTAGAAGTCCGCGCGCTCCGCTGCTCGCGTTTCATTCGCTTCTGAGAGTACTTTGGGCCTTCACTCTTCCATTCCAGTGGAACCATGTCTCACGGCACGTACCTGGGACACGTGGGCGCGACCCTTTGCAGCCAGGTTGGTGTTGCCTCGTGATTCGGCCTGTCCGAGCAGCGCCCCGACATCCACGGCGCTCAGGGGACTGGCCGTGCTGCAGCGCGCCCAGTAGGAGAGTGCCGTCAGCGTGGCGCCAGACAGCACGAGGGCCAGCAGAAACTTCTTGGTGGGACGCATCCTCATGCCGTCACTGGGGTGCACCTGCGAGAGGCGAGCAGCAACGGACATAAGAGCCTGTCATTAACCTTCTAAACATACGAAAGCTCCTTGCCCGTGCTCATTTCATAAAATATAAATATTGCAGTGTGCATATGTCTAGACAGTGGGAAGTTAGTCAGCCTCAATGGGCATCTAATGTCACCGCCGTAGACCAGACGTTTTGCCGGTGCAGTACCACTGCTAGCCTGGGGCTTTTCAGTGTGCATCTTGTAGTAACGATACACGTCCACACGGCAGTAGATGCTCATTCAGATCGTCAGCAAACCAGGCAGTTTGCTGATGATTGCTTGGTTTACATTACTGTGGAAAGTGCTGACGATCAAATCTTGTTGAATCGTTCCTTGTTGACTATTTTGCGATGGTGTGAGAGGTGGAATATGCGCATCAATTTTGATAAGACAACTGTCGCAAGTATAAGCAAAAAGAAGTCTCCTTTAATGTTTTCGTACGAGATAAATGGTATAAACTTGCAGCGTTCTAACATTTTTAAGTATCTCGGTGTTACAATATCAGGTGATCTCAACTGGAACACGCATGTTGAAAATGTATGTGATTCTGCATATAAAAAACTTTGTTTCATGAAGAGATCTCTTAGAGGGACGAGCTCCGATGTCAGAACCAATGTTTATAAAACCTTGGTGTGCCCAACCTTAAAGTATGCATCAATAATATGGGACCCCCACACACAAACCCAGATAAACAAGTTGGAGCGTATTCAAAGGCTTGCTCCCAGGTTTATATTTTCTAGATATAATAGAAAAGAGTCTGTTTCGGCAGTGTTAAGAGATGCCAAGTTATCCTCTTTAGCATTAAGGCGTAAAATTGCACAACTAAAATGTTTTGATCTACTCTATTTTAACCATTTTAATATCGACACACAAAACTACATAAGACCTCCTGGTAGACGGTCCCGACGCTTAACCCTTCGCCTACCACAAACATTTTGAAAAAAAAAGATTTGAAAATACAGATTTTTTTTATGTGCCCCATAAATTTAATATGCAATACAAAGGCCAAGAACAAATGCCAAAAAAATTATTATATGAGAGATCATTGAACACACTGCAAAAGAAAAGGGGACTAAAAGTTTGGCTTCACTGCATTACCGCAGACAGTTCACATCACCTTGCACATGGACGTTCAGGCCGGGCGTAGCAGTACTGCAGACAGTTCACATCACCTTGCACGCAAAGTGAACGCAAAACGTGGAGGGGCTGGAGGGGGATTTTTTGCGTTGATTCTAGTCCAATGCCGACACGCCGACACGATATCCTCATCGTAATCGGAGTCGTCTGAGCTAAAATCTAATAACTCGGTACCATCACTTTTGCTGTTCGATGAAAGATTCATTTCCTCGTCTTCCGAATCTGAAGAGACACCCCAATATCTTCGTTTTTGCCCCAATTTTGAGGCAAGATCGTCACTACGAACTTGGCGACCAGAAGTTGACGCCTCCATTTTTAAATCCCCTGTATCCTGCATTGGAACAATTTTCCGCCAAATTCAGAAATTTACTATGCTTGATGATGATGATGATGATGATGATGGTTTGCGGCTCTTCCCTTTTGAATCGGGCGGTCCCGTAGAGTTAGGGACCTAGCCAGTGAGGATTCGGTTATCCCCGTTGGTGAACTAGCATCCACCAGTTCTCTAATCTTCGCTTCGTGGCTTCCACCCGCTCCCGCCACCCTCCGTTGGTTATAGGTGTTGCGTCGGCGTTGTTGTTGCCGTTAGTCCCACCCGCAGAGTCTGCCACAGAGCTGGAAGCAGACCCAAAGCCGAGTGCCTCTGCCAGTGCGAGCTCCCGGGTTGCCTGTCCACACTCCGCCGGTTGAACTGGTTGCAGACCGGTGCACGACAGCACAAGGTGTTCAATTGTCTCATCCGCCTGACCACACACACGGCATGCTACAGATTCCACCGTCTGGTCAAAGCGACGGCGATACACCTGCGTTCGCAGCCCTCCTGCACGTGACTCAAAGAGGAGCCGGCTGCCCAGGCTGTTGTCGTAAAGTCTAGTCTCTGCCGAAATTTCGTGCTTATATCGATGGTACATATATAGCGTCGACTTGGACTTCGCCGTTTCTGCCCACCGAGCTGCCTCCTCCTCTCTCACCCTGTTTCGTATCTCAATTTCCCACTTCCTGTCTGATGTAATTGTTACAGGGGTTGAAAAGAAGCCGTATTTCTTCTCTAACTGATACAGCCGCTTCCTCCAGCGAGTCTGCACTCCCGTGAGATACGTGTAGATGAAGAGTCTCTTGGCCCACCGGCCGCGGTCCATGAGACGGAGACGGCTGTCGTAAGTTATCTTACTGGTCGCCTCCCTGGCCTCAAACGACGACCACCCAAGATCTCCCTGGACTGCTTCGGTGGCCACCATTCCGTGACAGCCCAGAGCCTGCCTCCCGACCTCTCGTTGACGACGTTCCATGACTTCCCGCACTGTGCCAGGGACACAAAGAACCGCGTTGGCGAAGGTTATTCCAGGCACCACAACCGCCTTCCAGAGTTCGCGAGTCACCAGAAAACGGTTGCAACTCCAAAGATTACGTTTTCGGAGTACATTCGTACCTCGCACGGCTGCCTGTCGGAGGTGAGCATAATGATCGGACAAGTACTCCGGCTTGTTGGTCAGTACAACTCCCAGGTATTTGTACGACTCCTGTACCTGTGCTTGCTCGCCGTTCAGCACCAGACTGTTTAATTTAGCCTCATCAGACCCGGCTAATTGAAGGACTGCCGACTTTTTGGCGTTGAACCGAAGGCCCAACGTAGCCGCCTCCGTCTCACATATACATATTAGACGCTGCAGGTCCTCCACCGTCTCCGCCGTCAATACAATATCGTCCGCATAGGTGAGGCCCGGCAGCATCCACTTCACCTCTGCACCTCCTTCCATGTGTGTCAGTGAAAAACCCACCTCCGACTGGATCAGGCGTTCCTCCAACCCTGATACATACAGAATATAAAGAAGCGGGGAGAGTGGGCATCCCTGTCGGAGACCCCTCGTCACTGTGACTTGCTCCGAGTCGACCCCCTTCAGTTGCGTCATTACTGTGTTGCGTGAGTATAGGCGCCGTATGACAGCTAGCCACCGATGAGGAAGGTGGAGCTCCTCCAAACGTCGCACGAGTTGCGCGTGTGGCACACTGTCATATGCTTTTGCCACATCTAGAAAGCAGCACAGCAGTCTTCGTTCCTGCTTTCGGGCAATTTCAATACACTGCGTGAGAGTGAACAGGTTGTCTTCCAACCTTCGACCCCTCCGAAATCCGCCCTGAAGTTCGGTGAGCAGTTCGTTTTCTTCTGCCCATGCTGCCATATGTTCCTTGATAATGTGGGCGAAGGTCCGGTATACCGTAGAGGTCACGGTCAGCGGCCGATAATCCTTGAGGAACTGTTTATTGCCCCCTCTCTTCGGAATCAGAACCACGCGGCCGACCCTCCAGTCTTGGGGCACAGGTTCCTCTCCCCTTAAGATTGCTCCAAAGATATCCGCGAGCTGCTCCACTGCATCTTTTTTCAAGGACTTGAGAACGCTCGCCGGGACCCCGTCCAATCCTTGGGAGGTAGCCCCTTTCAAGCGTGCCAGTGCACGCACAACCATCACTCGGCCGATGTCCCCCTCTTGGTTCGAGTCCGATTGATCCGGGGCAAGTCGGCCTTCTTGTGGTGTGGACACCTCCTCAGGAGCAAATGTTTCCGTCAGGTACTTGGTGAGGTGGGTTCCAAGGTCTTCTGGCGGATTCCCCGTGCTCTCGTCAATTATGGTAACATCTTGGTCCTTTCCCTCCAACGATCCAAGGTACTTCCAGAACTTTCTCGCTGCATCCCTTCCGCTAGATCTAATATCTCGGACGGTCTCCAGATCCGCTCTTCTCATCTTCTCTTGGGTTAGTCGCTTAGCATAGCACTTGCAGTCGTGGTATATGGTCCATCTTCTAGCAACCTCACTCCCAGACTCAGTTCGCAGCGATTGTCGATGTTCCCTGTTGGCTTTCTGTCTAGCCAGTATAGCTTCTTTAACCTCTGTGTCCCACCACCTCTTCCTCACTCTCCGTCCACTGGGCTGCCTGGATGCATGTTGCTTGATGAGACGCTTGAGCTCTGTGATGTACTGTCTGTAACCGAACGCTTGTATCCTTATGTTGCTTTTTTCAAATTTCTCCGTAACCCTTTCCACCTCCTTTTGAGCCAAATGCGTTCGTCTCTTGTACTGAGGACGGGTTTTTGCATTCGTCCATGTGTTTTTACTGAAGTCCAGTCGCAGGCGATTGTGGTCGCTGCCGACGCTGTGCTCGCCTTCCTCGTCGATGGAAACACCAACTAGGCTGTTACCAAGGCGCGAAGACACCAAAGCGTAATCTATGCAGGTTCTGCTTCCTCGGGCACACCACGTGTATTGACCCTTGCATGATGCCCACCTTTTATTTTCCGTGAAGCGCCACCTATCCACGGCAAAGCTAACTATAGTCCGTTGCAACTCAAGAACGAATGGCGAGGGTAAGACGGGCCGGGGAGGAGGAAGCAGACGGAAGGCTGGAAAAGAGAGGGGGAAACCTCCTCCTCTCTTTAGCATTCCGTCTGCTTCCTCCTCCCCGGCCGGTCTTACCCTCGCCCTTCGTTCTTAGGTTGCAACGGACTATAGAAACACGTGGACTAGCCCAGTTCGTCCATGGTAGCGTATTGGAGCCCAAATCAATGTAGACGAGCCCAGCTCATCTTCGGGGGGAGCGGTACAAACAGTGTGGATGAACCCAGGTTATCCATGGTAGGGAAAGGGTTAAACAATGAATTATCAGTTGATCCTTGTATACCCAATATTGACATCAATAAATACTCGTTCCTTGTGAAGACCATTGAAGAATGGAATAGGCTGCCTTCAAGTGTTCTTTCTGGCGTCTCTTCTGTTGAAGCATTTGAGGAAAGGTTGATGGATTGGTTTACTGATGACTAGCTCCATCTCTCTATTGTCACTCTCAGTAGCAGTGCATTTATGATTATCAAATGTATAACGTTTGTGTACGTATCTTTGTGCGTTTTATTGTACCCCCTCCTGCAATAACTCGAAAGGGTTGGCAGTATTTGAAATAAATAAAAATAAATAAAAACAACACAGGCAAGGATTCAACCCAAGATCTCTGGGTCCCGAAGCGCCAGCTTTTGCTCCACATGCTCCGAGCCGCGCTGTGCTGATGCACTCGGCCACCGATGCCACCCTCAGTAAAATTTGTCATAACAAATCCTTTCTCAAGAAAAGATTACTAAAGAGACGTGCTCAAAGCAGTCCTTGCACGAGGGAGAAATCCCGAGGATCTCTCCCAGGAGCATGCACCTTGTAACTAAAACATCACACTCCTGCAATGCGCCGCGGTGATGTCAACTCCCCATCGGAGGGGCAAAGGCTGTGCTCGGGTGGTACAAACAACCCCTGTTTTGCAGTGAATCAGTGTGCTTTTAACAATATTTCGAAGCTAGACGCTTAGGTGCCAAGTGTAGAAAATACTAAATTAGACTGCTAATGCCAACATCACTGCCACTGGTACCTCCCCAGAGTGAACAACAAAGCTGAGGAGGGATTTGTCCACTGTGTGAATACCACTTAAAACACTGTTCACATCAATCACCATCGCAAAGTTGGATTCTGCCAGTGTTGGGTAAAGCACATCTAAAGAGTACTTGAAATAAAGTACAAAGCAAATGAGAGGTTATGTACTTTGAAGTACATGGGGTGGAATTTACTTGAAGTAAAGTACTATAAATACAATGTACTTTCAAAGTAAAGTACAAGTACTTTTTAATGCAATATTTCATGATGCCCTTTTCAATCCCCTAGTTTTTTGTGTTTTTTTTTTTTTTACCGGTATGCATTGCCCCAGGGGTAATCGGGGGTGCATCAGTTATCTTCGAAAATGGCCGAGAATATTGGATAATGTCAAGTGGCCACAGAGTAAGTTGTTTTACTCTCGCTGATGAACTATTTAACACAATCAACTTATAAGGCACTTATTTGTTGACGAAGCCTAACCTTGCAATACAAATTTAACAAGACAAAATTTTGGAAATGTACTTTGAAAAAATACTTTAAGCAAAGTACAAGTACCTACTCAGAGAATGTACTTCAAGTAAGGTACTAGTTTTCTAAACCTACTTGGAAGTAATACTTAAAGTACAATGTACTTAGAGTATTTCCCAACACTGCATTCTGTACTGTCACACTAAATTGTTTCATAATATTTTTTATTCCCATTGATTCTACATTGTGAGACCACCTTCTCTGAACTGCCCCAATATCCCAAAAGATTCCCCACCCCCGAAAAATAACCCACCCCTATTTTTTACATGATTTCCTTTTTTTTTTTTCAAAAACATTGAAGGATTTTATTTTTAGTGATTGCAGTGCCCTGGCCTATGGTGACGTTGACCAAAATGAAGTTAGCCACGGCAGATAAGCAAATATTGCTGAGTGGGAAGGGCAGCTGCCTATGCACCATTGAACCTCAATGTGAAAACGAGTTTGGCAGATCATAAAATACAAAAAAATAGCAACATTTTTTTCTTGGTTCCACATTGAAAGTTAGCCCACTCCTCATTTTTACCCGATTCGCTCTCGCTTTTAGGTGGGTTACCTCTCGGCATACCACGGTCGTGCCGAGCTGAAATCTCCGATAATGGGAGTTTTCAAAACGGCCGTGCCTTATGTTTTTTTTCTTTCAAGAGCCCCAAGAATCGTGTATTGTTTGTTCTGCTCTTATTATTGTGTTTTAATCTGTAGGTAACCCCGTGACCTCTTTAATGCCTGTGACCCTGAGGGAAACTAAATAAACAAATAAAACAAAAATACCTTTTTTTGCGTGCGTGACCGAGGGGGATAATTTTTAATCGTATACTCATACCATTCTTCATTTCTCTAAAACTTCCGCTAAACTGTACTGTACATTTTGTATGCACCTGCTTCAGATAAATACTTTGGCCTTTTATAGGCAGTGAGGAGTAAACTAATAAAATTATACAATTATACATTACTGACTCTGTTACGAATTTTAAAAAGAGGGGGGTACCCTTGCTGATTTTTTTTAATAAATAGTGTACCCCAGCCAGCCACCTAACTCGACAAAGAGCAACCTCACGTTTCTACAATCTAAAAACACACAAAACATGCATTTACAGTCTGCACAACCGTTTACAGGCAAACATTTCACCTCACATTCACTGAGAGCTAGAGCAATCCAAATATAGTGCAGAGAGTCGTCATGTGCACATGCGTGTCTCAGCAAAAGTGCAAATCAATGACTTAAAGAGATAATTGCCAAAGTGCTTCAATATATCAAGTTCCCAAAATCAAGTCAACCGGCTAGTTAAAAATAGTTGATATACCTCAGTCGGAGGTGTACAGGATAAAACTTTTCGTACGACCGAAGCAAATAAATTTGCATTTATACTTCCTTTTTCGCCTCAACCCGTGCTCGGATTCAATGCAGCATGCGTTCTGCTTCACTGGAGCCCGCAGTAGAATCTTCGCTGCGCTACTTTGGCGTACTGCGGTGAAGCCAAACTTGTCAACCAAAAGTGCGCGTTTATCATAATTTTTTTTTTTTTTTTAACGCAGCTTTGAGGTACTTGTTTCCGGGTTGAGCGGCGTCGGCGTCGCTGTAACCGCGCATGTTACATTGTGAGACGTTTCCCCGCCAAATTTAGCGGGTTTAATTTCCCTGCTATATTTAGCGTGGAAATTAATGTCACGTGACCCCAACACCAATTCAGTTTCACCGCTAAATTTAGCAGGGAAAATGACGTCACGACTTCGTGTTACGTCACCTACGAACAAATTCAGCTGCAAGAGGAGAGGAGGAGCAGAGGGTACAAAGGAGGAGGACGGGAATACCCTCCCCTCCTCCTCCTCAAGAGCTGCGCTCTAGTTTCGCATTACAGAGATTTGTAAACGTCTTTCATTTTAGAGCGCAGCTCTTAGGCGCTCATTTCCGAGTTAAGCGTCGGCGGAACCGCGCGCGTTGCACTATGAGAAATTTTCCCGCTAAATCTGGCTGGAAAATTTTTCCGCTAAATTTAGCGAGCTCATTTTCCCGCTGAATTTAGCGGCAAAATTTTTCCGCTAAATTTAGTGGAGAAGCTTAACCCGCTAAATTTAGCGCAAAATTTCCCCGCTAAATTTAGCGGTAAAATTGACGTCATGGGACCTCAACACCAATTCAGTTTCCCCGCTAAATTTAGCGGGAAAATTTTTGCTAAATGTCCCCGCTAAATTTAGCGGGAAAGGGAAAATTTCCTGCTAAAAGGGGGGGGGAGCCGGAGAGGGGAGGGGAGGGCTGCGTATTTTCGGCATCGATTTGATATCCAGGGGGCGTGGCCAATGACGTCACGGACGTCAAAATAACAGCTTTTATTTTTACGTCTTAGTTATTTTGACGTCAACAAAACGTTTTCTTTGGTTGCTGCTGACTGCATTTTGAAATGTCGGTCGCCCGGCGTGTGTGTGGTGTGTGCGTGGCCGGGTGCTCGGCGGCTCGGCGGTGTCTGCGCTGGTGCGTGTTGTCGACGTTGCCGCCTGTACTCGTCGCATTCTCAGGAACATCAAAATAAACGTTCTCTATTTTCAAACTTCACCGGTGCCGTCCGTCACTCCTGTTGCAAATGAAGATGACGTGTACCGGAGGCGACAGAGCCCAGCCGCAGTAGTTTTGTACGCATTTTTCTGGAGCTGTACTTGTGTGTAATACGACGGATTATCACCCTTGCATAGAATAGCTGCGAAGGCCGTGCAAGCGGCGAGCGAGTAGCCCTGACTGGCATGACTGCATCCGCTGCAGGAGCGCTCGTACCGCGTGATCCAAAGCAACTAGCTCGCGCTTTTAGCACTGTCGTCGACAACATTCTTTTTTTTTTTCGGTGTTAATTGTAAAACAGAAATGTCGTAAATACCGCCAAATTCCCCAACAAAACAAAATGTTCAAGTTTACATTGCGGTTCGAACCCACGACCGCTAAGCTACGCTACAACTTCGGAAATCACTTTTTGACGATTCGTTTTATACGAGACTTTCGGACGGCACTTGAACGCTCTGCAAACGTGCCGTCAGAAGGTACTGTAGTCACTACGAATCTTCTTTTGCAACAGGAGTGACCGACGGCACCGGGCGAACAACATTGGAAAACACTGTCTCTGGATGTACAAGACGAGCAAAGGCGGCACGTCGACACACACCAGTGAATACACCGCCGCGCCGCCGAGCACCCGACTACGCGCACACACTCGCCGACCGACCGACGTTTCAAAATGCAGTCGGCGCGGCATTCAAAATAAAACGTGTTTACTTCAAAGAACACCAAATAGAATTTGGACGTCCGTGACGTCATTGGCCGCGCCCCCTGGATATCAAATCGGTGCCGAAAATACGCTGCGGGAGGGGAGGGTACGGAGGGGCATACCCCCCCCCCCCCCCTCCTCCTCAGGAGCTCCGCTCTAATTTGGCATCACAGAGAATTATAAGCCTTCTTAATTCTTTAACATGTTGTTTTAGGATTTATGTTACAAGCTTACTAAACGTTATGGCATATTTCCGTGTATATTCGGAAAAAAAGCTCAGAAATGAACTCGAAAGGACAAATGCTAGCACCCGCGACAACAATTGAAGCGAAAGAACAAACACGCGTACAAGTAATACGTCTTCAACGCGATAGCGCAAATATACATATACATATATATATATATATATATATACGAGACGCGAGGAGGGACAAGGTGGCAGACAAAACAATTCAGAGAAATGCGTCAAAAAACGACGCCGAATGTTGCGCCGAAACCTGCGGGCACCGCACCACTACAAAGGCTCCGTTTCCACACTCAACGTCAACACCGCTATAACAAGTTCACTAAAAAGCAAAAATATACAAAAATAAAGTGGAGGTCAAAAGTAGCCGGAAATAAAATCGATCAATAAAAGAAGTGCATCAAGAGCCCGCGAATCGATCAAGACGAAGGAAAGCACCCCTCCGCACAATACGGCAAATAAACGGAAAAAGAACAAGAGCATAATTACACCTCAAGGCTTGGGCACGGACCCTACTTAAAACAAAAGTCGCGTAGCTTTTTTTTTTTTTTTACATTTGTGTGATTTTGTTGTTGGCTCGATACTTGGTAATTGGATTCGTATCTTAGTACAGTGAGGGACATGCTGGACGTAGAACAAGAAAACCAACATTAAAAAAATAAAACACGCGGCAAACAGCAGCCGCAATATCCGCCGTTGTAAGATAGCACCGAAGGCAGGTACACGCATACCCTTGCTGAGGAACTCACAAAAGTAAATAATAAAATTAAAAAAAAAAAAAAAACTTTGAACGAGGCGTCAGCGAGAAACAAAAAATTAATGAAAACCACTTCCGAGTTTCGTCGTCGTCGGTTCATTTTTATATGCGCGCGTAAGATTGTCATTTTTAATCATCCTCCTCACTGGTCGATCCACGCAGAACGGTCAGAAACATGCATTTGCTCTTGCTCCGCGTGCGTGCGTTTGTCGAGACACAGAGCGTAGCAGCGGCGCGGACGCTCGGTTCGAAGCCGCAACTCGTACAAAAACACACACACACGCACGCACACAAACAAACAAAAGGTTTTAAGGGCAGAATTTTAAAAGAAAAACCAACGAGTCCCAACGGCAACATTGCTTACAAAAGCCACGTCAATAAAACTTCGAAATGATAACGGAAACGAGAAAACGAAAGAGATAAGGACGCGAGAAGGAAAGAGAGAAAAGACAAGTAGAGCAGAGAAAAAACAAAGAAAAGGTTACAAAGGCGCTTCAAAGGGGAAATGAATGAATTTAATATATTATGTAGCGCAGAAAATTTAAAAAAAGAAAAAGGGGGGGGGGGGGGGGGGGGAGTTCGGGAAAAGACCTCAAGAGGCAAAATAGCGGACGACACGGAACGCGCCTAGCCTGGCGAGCACACCCAGGACGACGGGCAGACGGATGCCTACGTGTCCATACTTCCAGACAAAGGAAAGCAGGAACTCGCGGCCAAAGTGAAAGAAGAACGACAATGCGCACAAGAAAGCTGAGCAAAATAAAGAAGGGAAGCAAAGACGTGTCCGCTCTGTGCGTGAGTGCTCGCGTGCATGAAGGATGAGCCATAAACTAGATGAAGACACGAAAATTTCGATTTCCGGAGCGTGCCAGGCTGGGCCACATCGCGGACGACGGTTGGCGTCACTCTTCCGACTCGCACGGCCAACGCGAGAGTGAAGGCTTCCGCAGAAGCCCTCCATACCTTCTAGGGACGTCGCAAACCTTCCAAAGTTACGCTTTTTTTTTTTTTTTTCTTTCGGACTTGTAACGCCAAGTTTTACAAAGACTCGACTGTAGCTCGCCTTTAGTGCGTGTGCGCAAGAAATAGAAAACAAAACGATGCCGACTGGAGGAGGAAAAGCGAAATATGTTGGGGTATATTCAGGTGTATCGTCAATAAGTCAAACTTGGTCGAATTTTGCTAGAAGTCGAACGTTCGTCGAACCAGTCGAATCTTGAGCTTCGACAAAAGTTAGCGACGTCTTCCTCGTTGTTTGCGGTGGAGAAAGCCAGAAAGTTGTTGCTCGCACGCACACAAACAAAAAAAGACAAAAAACAATTTTAGAGGAAGATCCATTGGTGGATCCTTAGGGAATGCGTTAGCGTGGCCCTTGGGAAACGCACACGCCCCCCTTAGGTAAACTCTAACGCTGACCCATTCACTTTTCTGTTTTGGCTTACTCTTTTGCTTCCTCTTTTGGGCTTCGTTACGGGGTCAGTGTTAGCGTTTCCCAAAGGGGGGCGTGTCTGGTATTTCCCAAGGGTAATGCTAACGCACCCCCTAGGGATCCACCAACGGATCTTCTAATTTTTTCTGGCTTCTGTCGCACGCAGACCCGCGTCGGCTTGCCGCTTCTTGTGCCCCATTTCGGCCAGCCGAGTTAGGCTGACCGAAATGCGTTGCAGCGTCCTTGCGGTCGCTTGTAGGGAGGCTCAAGTGAGGGTGGGTACAACTGCTAGATCGGCGATCACGGGATATGGACGCCATTTAATTGCTAAATTTTGCTGGGAGTCTATGGGGCAAAGGGTCGTTTTATTTCCTAACCCAGGTCATAAGAGCCCATTAATGTGCTTGAATAATTTACGCAAGGTGTAGATGATTACTTTTCCATAGCCACCAGTTTTGTTCCGATAGGTTAAGTATTTCTTTAACGCGGAAAATGGTAAATTCCGCCATCTTGGACGTTGCTGCTTGTCTGGCAACCCTGCTTTCTCCTCTCAACGTTTCGCTTCCTTCTCAACGGAGCGAGAAGGAAGCGAGAAAGGCTGCGCCAAGGCGTTCGTTGCTTGCAATGGGAGGCGAGAGGAGGAAAGGCGCATGGAGCAATGCAGCAGAGTTGCAGCAGAGCGGGCGTCTGCTCTCGTGCAGGCAACATTGGCGCATATTCTTTCCCAATCCTCTCTCTCGGGTGCCGCCATTAAATTGCAAACGCTCTCCAGGTTTTGAGTTGCACCCAGACCCTTTCTTCAAGGGCGCCGCCATCTTGAATTGTCGTCACTTCCAGTATGGGCGAAAACATTGTTTTGCCGTCGCCACGCCAGTAGAAGACACTTAGGATATAAGCGTAACCGTCACACATTATCGTTTTGCCTCCCCCTTATTTTTTTACTAGTTACAGGTTAAAACGTTTTAGTATTTTTTCGTCGCCCATACCGGATACGCCTATTAGGTGGCGAAATAGTTCTTACGAGATTCGGTTGTCGGAGGAAAAAGCGATGCTTTTGGCGTTTGGAACGTGTACGTCTTGATAAGATAACATATATCCAATCTAAAATTCACCTACATATGTCTTCATTATCCACACAAAGAGGGAAATTAGTAATGTTCCGCGAGGAGCCGGACTTGTTTTACTTCGATTCTTGAGGTGAAAACAGGTATAGTCGCTTGCGGTACGACGCGCGCCGTCCCGCAACCCTCGGTACAGCTAAGCAAGACAGTAGAGACTCGCTCAACTTTCCAAAGCGTTCGGTGCGTTCGGCCAATCAGACGCCGAGAAAGGAGAGGAGGGTCACGTGTTCGCTCGCGCGACTCGACGTTGCGTATCGCGGAACCTACTTCTCGTTTTGGGGAGCGGTGGGGAATGCGCGAGCGAGTTTTTCAAGGACGGCGATGGTTCAAGCCGGACAGAATGCCGGGGAAGCCAGCGGGATTGTCCCAAGATCGACCACCTCGACGCTGTCTTCATGCCCCGCCATGTTGCCGCGAATTTCCCTCGCTATTGGTGAGCTGCTAGGGACGATAGCGCGTTCTTATTGGCTCTGGACTGCGCTCGACTACGTGTCAACGCGACTATGTGTACAAGCTTGGCGCAAGCGCTCTTCGCAACACTACGCGTTCGCTTGTCGCTACGCAACGCACCGCGCTTAAACGCAAATGTGCGTTCACACACTTGCGGCGAGTTCGACCGAGGGCGACTGCAACCGCTTGCGACGTACGGGGTACTCCGGCAACAGCTGCGTTGGCTCCAACGAAACGGGATAAAAACCGGTTTCGTTGGAGCCGACGCAGCTGTTGCCATAGCAACCCGTACGTCGCAAGCCGTTACAGTTGCCCTCGATCGAACTCGCCGCAAGTGTGTGATTCGCCCTTTAGCAGCGGCATCCGCTGCCTGACGCTGCTTTCCCTGTTCACCGGTTTTCCGGGCGCGCATTGGCTTCAGCCCCGTGACGTAGCCTTCCTCTCGCGTTTGTCCTTCACTACTCTCCTCCTCCCTACGCGGCGCGCTTCCGTTTCCACTGTTTTGTCCACATTAGGGCGCTGTCAGCTTTTCATCGCCTGAGAGATGTGTGTGTCGCGAACGCAAGCCGTGGCATCGCGGAATGTTCAAACGTGCCAAGGCCCTGTCACACTGAGGCAACACGATGGCAACAGCAACACAACACGTTGTCCAACAGTCGGGCAACTTGTTGCCCACTCCCCGCGCGCTGCCCGACAAACCTGTCAAATTGCAGCAACAGCAGCACAACATGGACGACAACGAAAATGTTGCCTCGGTATGACAGCTTTCGGCAACAAAAACGGCAGCAACTCGTGTTGGGCAGCGTGTGTGGCCCTGATCGCTGGCTGAGCGAATTTCGGGCCGGCAGCACGACAACGCACATAGCTTCAATGGCAGAGCTAGTTCCCTATCAATAACGGCTTACTCAAATAAACGTTTGGAAAACCTTCAATAATTAAGGCTGACGTCGATCGTCGAAATGGTCACAGCTACGGTCGTTAAAGGGCCTCTGACACGCCAAAAAAATTTTTTTTCACGCTACACGTTGCAATGGCATATCAGGACATTACAAAAAAATTGTTTCACTATAGAGTTGCGTAGTTTTTTTATAAAAAATAGAAATACGAGGCCCAATTCAAAGTTCCCGCCGTGCACTGTGACGTAACAGTGTACCGCAAGGTGTCGGGGCGGTCAGAAAGGAGGCATCGAGCTACGTCACTAAAAGTGGGTTAACCGGAAGTCGCGTGAGTTTCACTCCTCGTGCTCTCCGCGACCGTGCCTAAGACTTTTTTTTCTTTTTATTATTCTGCTCTTCGTACGAGCGATCGTAGAAAACGAAGTTTCAGTTCCACTAGCTCTTTATCCCTGCACCGTTGGTTAGTTTGCGTGCTGTAAAATTTGAGGACGAAGAGTCAGTGGATCGACGTGATGGAGGTCAATGATGAAAGCGTTGCGAGTACAAGCCAGTGTACGAGTGCATGCCGTCAGTCCGATAATACAGGTCTATACTGGGCGCAAAACAAGCAGTCAAGTTTTGAAAAAAAAAAAAAAAAATTTAGAACGCCCGCAGAAATTAGGATTGCTAGCATACGACACGCCCGATCGCATTGCTGAAGGTTGAGACACCGGGGTCGTTGAGTCATCGGATACTCTCCAGGCTGTAGATGCCTGCCGTCTAAAGAATACGAACTGGTGAGTGTACCAAGTACAAGTAAACGTCGAGCACAAAGCACGTATTTTGTCTAGAGCATGAGTAGAACTTGTTTACTGGGTGCTCATGCGGCCGATGTATGTCTCTCAGAAATGCATGCAGTGTGATCTCTTCTTCAGTTGCTGAAATACCGGGACAGTCCCTCACACAGCACCTTCTAGGCATTGTAGTTGATCACGTCAATTCACTGACTCCGCTTCTTCTACCTTTACAGCAACATTAAGCGATGAAAATCAAATAAAAGAAACCTTGTCTGCTTGGATCGCTCGTGGAGGTGCGGAGAATAACAAAAATATTAAAAAAAATATTACACGCGCTCGCGGTAAGCACGAGGAGGGATACAACTCACGTGACTTCCGGCGATGCCTCCCTTCTGACCGCCCCGACACCTTGCGGTACACTGTTACGTCACAGTGCACGGCGGGAACTTTGAATTGGGCCTCGTATTTCTATTTTTTTATAAAAAAACTACGCAACTCTATAGTGAAACAATTTTTTTGGAATGTCCTGATATGCCATTGCAACGTTTAGCATGAAAAAAAAAATTTTTTTTTGGCGTGTCAGAGGCCCTTTAACGTTCAGACTGGTGCTGAAATTAGAACTGCCGAGACCAGTTCACATTACAGCTGGTGAAATAAAATGGCATGCCTATAATGCAATCAAACGCAAAGGCACAAGCGAGCTGGACAAGAATGACGAAAATAATCCATGAAGAAGGGGAACAAGAGGGACAAAGGACAAACACAAATCTCCAAACGCAGCTAGGTGACTGGTGCGCGACCGAAAAAAATCTGCCTGGTCCGGGTATTAAACCCGGGACCTCTCCATTTCCAGTGGAGCGCTCTACCAACTGAGCTAACCGGGGGTTAGCTCAGTGCCTACTCGCCCGCTGATGAAGTACAATAAAAATAATTCAGGAACGCAACGATTAAAAACTCGAAGGATTAAAACGACCACTCTGATCATGATTGTTGATGCCTGGAACTTGGAAACAGCCGCTACCAGCCACCTCATTTGTCTCAAAAATATCCAGGACGTTTGGGGGAATGAAGCGATCAACATAGCAGGCGGTGCAAATAGACAACGTTGAAAAATATTTATTCCTACGAATGTTGCGAAGGTCGATCGTGTCGGTGGCACAGTTTTTAAGCACTGCCAGTTCAGCTCAACACCAAGCCACAGAAGACGCCTTGGGGTAATGCCGGTGCTAACTCGATTTTACAGTAGAAATAGGAATTGCATGAAAGAAAGAACCGGACAGAAATACCTCATACGGAGGCGTAAATCCCGAACATACATCAGCGATCTCACTTTCCTCGGTTATAGCTATCCGCTTTGTCAGCGAATGAAGAACATTTTGATAAAATAAAGGGTGGAAAATACTCCCTGTCAAGTTTTCGAATCACAGTCACTGGTTGATGTCGTCCGTGGTACTTTCCGGCCCCTCGAACGCGCTAGCACTTTGTAGGGTCACATTTCCAGCGACGCCGCGCCGCACACGAACGAAGGTAAACGATCAAGATGGCGGAGTGTTCCCTGTGTTATCCCCGCCGTCAGCGCGGTATGACAAGGTGGTCGGACAACAAATCGGCCAACACGCTTGCCGGGCGGCAGCAACATGTTGCCCGACTGTTGTTGTTGCCGCGATGTGACAGGGTCGTCGGCGACACGATTCCCTCGTGTTGCCGGATAGAGTTGTCCAACTGTTGCTTCAGTGTGACAGGGCCTTAACGCATTAAAAAGAGAATGGGGACTGAGTCAACACCACCTATCGGATAGGAAGCCGCAGTCTCGCATTTTCTCCTTCCCTTACGAGGACCAGCGCAGGGCACATAATGGCACACGAGTCACTCCGGCTGGAACTCACGTTCGTTCAATGAATCGGAATGCGAGACCCCGCAGAACATTGCACTTGTTTTTAATAAGTGACCCGCACTCGACGTCGGTAGGTGAATTCGGTATACGGCAGGAAACGAAACGGAGTGAGAGGGAGCGTTTCTGTGAGTGAGTGACCGAGCGAGTGAGTGTGAAAGAAGGATATGAAGACGAGAGGGAACAACAAGAGCCGAACGGCCTGGACCTGAGACATAACGGGAAAAAGAGAGAAGGGGAGCGTGGGAGACTAAATGAGGAAGACTCAGGGAAGGAGGGAGACAACGAAATAACTGAGAAAAAGAGAGAGAGAGAGGGGGCAAATCAAAATAAATTTTAATGCGTTTTTTGTTTGTTTGTTTGCTTTTCCTGACGACGATGTCCGCAAGCACGTCGCCCGAATCAAGTCGCCGCCCAATCAGCTCCGTCGGGTCTTTTTCGAGAGAAAATAAGAAATAATGGACGAAGAAATGAGCGAAGGTTCTTTTCGGAAAAGGGGAACGTGATCCGTTCCGTGCGCTCCCCAACGCGCGGCCCCGACGCCGGCACGTGGCTGCGCGGCTCTCTCCGACTCCGATTTCCTACAATTTATGGGCAGAGGTTTACAAAACCTCGCTGGTTGCGATTGGACGACGAGCTATATACAAAAGAAAAGCGAAAAAAAAAGAGTAAAAGTGTTTCGGGTTTCTCAATTACTATCCCAACATAACCATTTCCCGGGCCAATTTAGGCCTTTCGAAAGCGCATACAGGTATTCCTCCGCCTCGGGTTTCTCCAATGAATCGATACATCAACACCGACAGGACAAGCAAAAGACCAAATCGACCTGAGAGCAGAACCTCGGCCCACAAACGTCCCGCCAGGGGGCGACCCCGAGCGAGCTGTGAGGTCACCGCCACATTTGAGACGTCACACCAGACTTGTGCCTATCTCAAATACTCTACTCAAGATACTGTATTTCAAATACTTTCTGAAGTATCTTGGTATCTTGCAAATACTTTTGATCGAGAGTATTTGATACTCTATTTTAATTACATTTCTGAGTATCTTGTACTCATTATCTCAAATACATTTTTTACATTCTGCCATTTTCCGAGTCTTTCGGTATGGAGTGGCATGGGCGTGGCACGAGCAAACGTGAACATTCTTTCAAACAACCAAATCCTGTTGTTAGCTCCGATTAGCTATGGTGACTTTGATTGAGCTAGTGAAAAAAACATCGCTTTTTTTGCCGATTGTGGCTCATATTTCAGTCCAAAGTCCGTAAAATGAAGGTTTTCCCCTCTCTTTCCCAAAGGCACCTTTTGTTTCCTAGAGTTTCCCCCGAAAAATCCTCAAACAAAAGGGGTGGTTTTACAGAAGTAAAGATTGCCACATTGAGGTGCAACGCACACCGGGAAACGACCTACGACAACAATGCAGACATGAGTGTCAAGAAAATAACAAATAAGTAAAAGAAATTGAGAAGTGTACAAAAAGAAAAACATTTTTGTTTTGCTCGTTGTATATTTAACCCCGCTACGGCAAAACGTCGAGGTTTTCTTTTGTTTAATTTCCTTTTGCTGTCAGTCCGTCACTTATTGCTCTCGCGAACACTGTCTGTAAGCGAACATTGATAAGCAGAGAACGGGACAGGAAACGAACTAAAAGCTGGATCACCTCTCAAAATACCAACAAAGCGTCCCCCGACGTTGAGTTCCTTTCTGAACGCAACCTACTTGAAGAAGGTGGGACCACTGCCGTCCGTATGCCAAGTTCGTTTTTAGTGAACTCCCCATATAGAGAATATAGATTGTACTTAAACGATATGTCTAAGGTGCTCCGAAGGACGTGATATTCAACGAGAACCTTGTCGTGTGATCGAGTTACGAATGTTCTACGCGCCGAACGTTCAACGCCTAATGTTCCAGAAACCCACGCGGGTACAAAAGGTGCTCCGCGGGGCGCCTCGGAATCAGTCTCGCCTCAACGTTCGATCCCGCTGTTCCGCCGACATCGACGCCTGCGACGCTAGCCTTTCTCTTTGGGCACAAGTTCGCCCCATTGAACGTTTAGTTTCTTCACCTATTCGCCGCCTAATCATTTGTCATTCGTGACAATATCCTGCGCCTCATAGTTGGACTGCATAAAATAGCCCTACAATTTTTTTGCCAGATTTGTGCAACTGTATAATTGTCGTTGTCACTGACGTCGATACAAATTACGCAATGCGGAAGTATCTTCAAAAGTAATTGAATTACATTTCTAAGTATTTGTACTCTACTCAAGATACTTTCCAGTGAACGTAACTTGAGTAGTATTTTAAATACTTCATGAAGCAGGTATTTAGTAACTTAACTTAAATACTTTTATCGAGTATTTTGTCCAACACTGCGTCACACCAGCTCGTCTTCCCGCTCGACGTCACGCTCGCCTAACGTCAGCGTTCCTAGCAAACCGAATCGAGCGGCCAACGACTAAGACGGCACTCGGTGGATATATCCAATCATCAGTTTCCTATAAAGGAAGTTAAGCTATAGTCGCTCTTACCTCTCCTCCCTTTTAGTTATTATATCTAGTCCCCCCCCTTACCTTTTCTTCTCGGAAACTAAAAAATAATATTAAAAAAAAAAAACGAAGAGCGTGCAGGCGAGCTGGTGTGGTGAACTTTACACATCTTAAAAACCCGAGACTGAGGATCAAAAAGAGTGTCGTCACCTCCTTTTCGTTCCTCAGTCTCTCTGGCTTTCAAGATGTCGAACATCAGCATATGGCCGGCTGACTCGTTTTTGTTCTCTTTGCTGCGAATCGGTCGCGCGATGAAGTGTCGCAAAAACGAACTCGGAAGGTGTGACCGCAGCGGAAGTGGCAATAACCGGCGGTCACAGAAGATGGCGAGGAAAAGCTCTGCGGAGGGGACGAGGACGACCCTTCCGTGGAAAGGTCAGGCCGAAGCCCCCTCCGGGGATGAGAGAGGAGAGGCAGAAAGAAAGTGCGCTCCTGGGAAGGGGAAAAGAACGGCCCTTGCACAAGCAAACATAGGTCGTTTTTCCTTCTTTCGTGCTTTCTCCTCGTCCCAATCCAAATTTTCTTGAAAAACAAAACATGCCGACTTTTGGCGTAGCCGAGTTTGGTCAAAAAATCGCGTTTGCCGATTGGAAAGCGCTAGAATCCAAGAGGTTCGTGCCAATAGTTCTACTTTTCTCTTGGCTGTTGGGGAGGAGACCGAACAGTGACGCCTCTAGCGGTACGCTTGGGGGCAACAAGCCCTGTATTCTTGTGTGTTTTTGATCCGAGAAACCGAAGATGACGATTCGAAGGCCGCTCCTCGTGCGACCAAAGCACTGGTCAGAGCGAAGTGCCCGTGCCCAGACCGTGCTAAGGCGAGGTTCAATTTCTTTGTTATGCTGTGTTAGTAAACACACGGGCTGCGGGGACAATAAGCTCGATAAAGCGCCCCCTATATCGATCTCCTTCCCTATAGTGTTTTTTTTTTTTTTTTTATGCTCAATCTATTTACTTCAGGTTTTGTCGCCCAACCCAACTATACGTCATGTTTCAACATGGCAATCTCGCCCCGCGAAAACGGTCTATACACGCTTTACGCACGCGTCAGATTGCTGACCTTCTCTTGACTTCCCCAGATGCCGAGCCACTGAAGCGGGCGTTGACGGGCCTCCACAAAGGCTGGGGAAAAGGACGCGGTATGGAATCTAAAAGGGCAATAACCTGTATGCTGGGGAAAATGATGAAGTGCTGCAGTGAACAGAAAAAGAGGAAACAAAAACTGAAGGTCGGTTTTGCGGGGGCACCCATGCACAGCTGCCGCAATGCGTCTACAAAGGCTGATTCAAACACTCGTGACTGCTCACGACCGAACACCTTGCGATCTCTGACGACGAGCAAACGCACTGACGCCATCTATCGGGTGCCGTGAAACACTTGGAATTTCCGTATATTTACTTTTTTTTTCTGGCTCGAAAACTTTTTGACAATGTCATAAACGACCGTATCTTAGACATAGATACGTACATTTGATCTTACAAATACTAAAAAACCTCTAGTGAAATGTAGTTCCAGGGCCTCCTCATAGCGCCAGCGCGCCCGTCTGTTCTCTCGTCGATCACAAACACCTGCTCCAGCCTCGGGACTAATGAAACAGACCGCTACTTAACTCGGCAGACAAACACACCAACGAGTAAATAAAGGTGTAGTGTAACGTCCGATCTAAAGGGTGATATCTTGGACAGCGGTTCAACCAAGTCAGGATGAAGCCTTCCAGGCCGCGTTATAACTTTTTGCTCAGCCCAAGAGTCAGATGACAGACACTCGCAATGTGTACCTTGTCTCGTTGCCACACACGCATGCGTTTCGACTTCATACATAACCTGATGCGCTGCACTTTTGCTACTGGGAAAATGGAAGCGAGTTCGTGGCTTCATCTCAGCCACCGGAAAGATCCCTCGCGATTCAGGAGACGTTCTAACTATGCAGTTCGGACACGACTGGCAGAGAAGGCAAAGACTGACAGTGTATAGATGTAGGCGCTACGTACGCGAAAAGAAAAATCATGATAGGTATACGCCGATAGATTGGGAATATTTGTGTCGTTTCACAAGAGCTGGCCGCACTAGACCAACATGCTGGTGAGCATGCGGTACTGCGGCCGATTGATCGGATCGCATGAAAGCTGATTTTGTTTGGCGAACAAACAGCGATGTCTGCCGCGTTAGTGAAACAATTAAAGATAATGCAACAACGCGACTCAAAAGATGAGAAAAGAGACGGCGGCTTGGAGAAGCCACGGGGCGGACGTCATGCCCTCTCCTTGTACTTGTAAACTCCTCGCCGTGAGTCAGCTGCCCCGCGCTCGAGGCTCGAGATGCCCACAAGCTCTCCGCGACCGGCTTTGTCCTCACCTTCCTAACGTAATTCGGGGGCGGCGATGTCCTAGAGCACATCGAGAGACGGTCTCTACAGGTCGCTCGGTCTGTTATATTATACGTTCGAGCACAAAACGCAACCGAGCAACCTTCTACACGACGCACCGCCCCGCAGAAAACGCGACACCGTTGGGAGAGCGCGTCTTCTATTCTGGACCGGAGAGTTGGGACGCGGGAATGTTACTCATCCATGCCGTTTTAGGAACCGCCGACCAGTCAGTCGCCAGTGAGTCAAAAAGAAAAAGGAATAGCAGAATCAGAAAGACGACCCATGGGAAGTCGAGGAGACGGGTGCGACCTGTCAAACATTCATTACATAAAAAATATGTATGTATGTATGTATGTATGTATGTATGTATGTATGTATGTATGTATGTATGTGTATGTGTGTGTGTGTGTGTGTGTGTGTGTGTGTGTGTGTGTGTGTGTGTGTGTGTGTGTGTGTGTGTGTGTTTAGGGGACCCGTGCTAGACACTTCGTTGTTGTTTTTTTCTTTTTTAGCTCGCAGCACCATCGCAATGCACAAAGGCTGATCTGGTCGCGAGCGCGCGTGATTAAAGACATTCCATCCGAGACATCGGAGTCGCCTGACGTTTTCTCTACAAAAATGGTGAGCCGGACGTGATTTGCTCCGAGCATCTGTCATCCAGATGAATGCTCTCCGCGACCTGGGACACTACAACGATGCGGCTTCGGACGAGGGTGCGGAGGTCAGTAGCGTCTTCCTCAAGCTCGGCCTCCGCACCTGCGGCCTGCATCACCTCATCTCCCATCGTCTCTCTTAAGGCCGGTTCAGACACTTGCGGTAGAGTGCGTTTGACTGCGTTGCGGCGAGAACCGAAAGCCAGTCACCGGCACATCTGTGCTTCGTATGAAGCGTGGAACCCAATTTAAGGAATCTCTTGGCACGCGCTATGAGCAGGAGGAATGTCCTGGTTTCTCGCTGCCGCAACGCAGTCAAACGCAACTGTCTGAACCAGGCTTTAGTCGTACTCGATCGCAAGAGTGTGAACGGGCCTTTAGGTAGTGCTCCTCAACCATCGATGTTTCGCGGACCCCTTCTGGATCGGCGGAGATGATGGAGGGCTCTATTCGTGGTGAGGAAAAGGGAAAGGTACAGGTTAAATATAATATTGATTTAATAAATGGATATAACTAAGTTCTAGTGTGAGTAGTCCTCTCTTATTTACATGCACATGAAAAACCTGGCCAGAAAACTAAAACATTTCTTCTCGACCTGAAAAAAAAAAAAAAAAAGACAACCTTTATTGCCGCGCTTGACTGATGAGGCAGGGCTTCGTGGACCCCTAGAAAGCCTTCGCGGACCCCAAAAGGTCCGCGGAACCCCATTTGAGAGCCACTGCTCTAAGGAATGTACCTGCAGCGACCCCTCAGCTGGTCACATCATTCTGCGAGTCTGAGGTTTACTTCGAGCCACCGGCGAGCGCACGCTGTTTCCGCTGGAGGCAACTATACGGGAGCATAGCACGCAGTCGATCCCCTTTGCCTGCAGTCTGCCAGACGCCAGTCCACTTTCACCTCAGCGGTTATCGGACGCCGCCTCAGCCCTATTACCATGCTCAGTTCAACTTCGCCGGCTTCTCGGTCCATCGGCTGCAGCCAGTTCCCGACCTCAGGCAACGTTTCTAGGGGGAGCCCTGTAGGGGACCCGTGCTATACTCGGCGACAACTTTTCTTGGCAATGCTGCCAAAGCTACAGAGCCGAAGCACGCTGTCTTCTTACGCAGCTGAACACAGTCCCCAGGTCTAAATTGTGTTTTGGCTGTAACGTAAATTATAATCTTAATATTCGTCATTTGAATAATAAATGTCACATCACTATGAATCTTGAACAATAAAAATATAAAAATGAAATTAGTTTTCTAGTTACTAAAGATCTGGTAGTAGGTAACAAGAGGAAAAGGAGGTAGAGGAGCACAGAACCACGAGATCATGAACGATAAACCGACACCATCGAAAGGGACGTGCCCGGGATCTCTTCCTTAAAGGGCCCCTGAAAAGAAAAAAAAAAGATTTTTCAAAACAGTCTGGATGGGACACGCGTGTCAAAATATGAATTTTAAGCGAAAAAAAAAATTTTTTTAGAGCAATATTGACTGCGCCAGACGCAATTTAGTCGGTAGTCACCTCCTTTCCACTTGTTCTCTCTCTCGGCATTTCGGGCGCGTGGAGGAGAGGTACTCCCCGCCTCTTCGTAGTGGATCGGCTTGGCTGCTTGGCTGCGCCCCGTACGAGAGCCATGGCTATTTCCTGTGTCTGCCGGTCGCACGTCGTACCGCGTCGTACAGCCGATTCACACGACGGACCGAATCGCGATTTTCGTCCGCAGACCGTGTACCAAGTGACCGGCTCGTCACCGATTCCTGCGATCAGCGCCTCGTCCGCGGACGCGCGGACTGATAAAGTCAAGCGCCTTTTTCACTCGCGGATTTTTGGCGAGATTGACTTGAAAAGTGTTTAGTCTGGCAACGGTTTATTGTTTTCTTGTTTTGTTTTTGTTTTTGGGCGATGAAAACAAAAGTGGAGCATCGTTGTGTTTTGTGCGTTCGCTGGTTTATTTTGTCAGGCGTTTCTTCGTTCCACGTGTGAAAGGAACTGCAGAAACTTTGTCTGGCTGATGCGACGCAGGTTCCGGTACTCCTCCGGGTCCGCGTCAAGAAGCTTCCGTCAAAACTCGTCTAGCACGCCGCGATAATTCTTGCACGTCCAATCAGGATTTCAACGTGCAAGACCTCTCTTGTGGCTGTGGTGAAGAACTTGAGTGCTGTGCACGAGCGCGGAGTGCGTGAAGGCATCTCCAAGCGCCCCTTCGCGAGCCCAGAACTTCGTCGCTTCCACGCGAAACCCTTCTCGCGCAGGACCATGCCTGTGTCACTCTCATGCTTTGGGTTAGTAAAGCTAGTGGCGCTTCGCGCGAAGCCTATCACGGTGTTTTGTCTCGATCTGTACGTAACAGCGGCGTACGATTCATTATCGCGGTAACGAGCGTCGATTTCTCTCTTGGACAACGGTGCGATGTTGGAGTTTCGCGGCACTGTGGGGTGGCGACCAGGTTCGGTCCGTCCTCGCTGTCGTCTGCTCGTCGTCTCCCTTGTGTGGATGCGCTTGGGCAGCGGCTTGGGAGACAGACGAACCGCGGACATGTCGTCACGTGATCAATCAGTCCGTCGTGTGAATCGGCCATGACTAACTAACACAAGCAACAAGCCCTCTTCAGGAGGTCTTCAAATATAAACGCGATAAAACTATAAAACCACCCGAGGACGCGAGACAGGTTGCAAGACGGCGACCATGACAGAAAAAGAAAATGGCGAAGCTTTTGTTTGTTGTTTTATCCGGACGGAAGTTACGATTTTGTAAAACGTTTGTAAACAATTACGACGTTCATTCGATGGATTGTTTTTTAAACCTAAAAAAATGTAATTCAAAAGGCGATTTCAAGAGATCACGAAGATTTTATAACCAACATCTAACCTGTCACTCATTCTATTGGCCAATGAGAAGCTGATTTGAATGACCATCGTTACCAATGAGAAGCCGAGCTGAATGACCATGGAATTTGCGCGCAAAACTTCAAATAAGTCTCTCGCCGTCAATATTGCTCTAAAAATTATTTTTTTACGCGTAAAATTCATTGTTCGACACGCGTGTCCCAACCCGACTGTTTAAAAAAAAGCTTTTTTTTTCTTTTCAGGGGCCCTTTAAAGGGATGCTGAACCGATATCTGAAGTTGCCGAAATAAGCCCCGGACAAGCTTCCCGGGACCGCACTATACCTAAAAATGCTATTCATGTAAAGGGATGGAGATCGGATTATTATATTTCTTGGAATGACGACCACTGATTGAGCCAGAAGCGCCAGAAGCCTCCGATGCGCGCGAGGCCCTCTGGGATTACTCGCAACGGAACTGACGTCAACAAACTGCAACGGAACTGACGTGAACAAGTCGAGCTGCCGACGCGCCACAGCGTGGAAGAAAGTTGCGCTTTGATGCCCGTCGCGTTGGAAGTTTGCCAACTAATCCAGCCAAGTTAGCTGCGCACTACCTGCCAGCCACCCTGCACCCTGCCACCACCAGTCCACTTCTGCACCTGCGTCGTAGCGACGGCGGCGACTTTGGTCTGTGGGTTTCTCGGAGTTCGGCGATTTCTTTCCCGTCCTGATAATTTGGCCATGACGACGGCGACCACGGAGACTTCGACAGCGCTGATGTTTGATGCCGCCAAGATGCCGCTTGCTCGCGACGCTCGCTAGGCCGTTCGGCGCCGCATAGGTGTCGTGTCAAAAACGACATGATGAACACTGTTCGACAAATTTATCAGATAAAATTGCATTTCTTTTAAAAATATATCTCATCGTTTCGGGACGGGGTTCGCACGTCGCATTTCCGTTTCGTCGCGCCACCACGCGGCGTGAGCGCACGCCGGAGCCAACGAGGTAGGTCGGAGCCAACCGAGCCAACTTTGATGGCTCACCATAGCCGCGTTCTGCGTACTACAAGTTTGTTGTCGTCACGAAACGAGCTTTCAAAAAACTAACCAGGTGCACCTTAGAATATTTATTTACATAAATCATATAGTTTAGACTACTTTATTGTTTCAAGTATCGTCATTTAAGAGCCATTGGTGTGCTGTAAATATCAAAACGACTAAGAATTTAGATTATGTTTTTCGGTTCAGCATCCCTTTAACAGATGGCATCTGCTCTGAACCCGGGTATGTCCACTGGAAACGGTTTCATAGACACTACCGAGCTGTATAGAGTGCTTGCCTTGAATGCCGACAACGAAACCAAAACTGACGTAATGAAAGCCCGGACGCTTGGCGGAGTGATACATGTGCAGAAGCTCCGCTCCTCTTAGCATTCCCTTCATTGCCAAGAAAAGTTGTCGTCGAGTATAGACCTTTCCAAAAACGAGCTTGTGGCCGGTGCCATTTTGAGCGTTCGTGCGTATGGCGCGTGCTTTGCTCGCTTTCCGAAGCGACGAACACGCACGTGCTGGGCTGTGAAGATCGCACGCTGGACTGTGATTTTGTAAACATTGGAAAGGTCTATAGACACTTCGTTGTTTTTTTTCTGTTTATTTTTTTTCTCTCTTCTAGCTCGCAGCACCATTGCCATGCACAAACGCTGATGTGGTCGCGAGCGCGCGTGGTTAAAGACTTTCCATCCGAGACATCGGAGTCGCCTGACGTTTTTTCTACAGTATGTGTGTATATTTCTCAAACTTTTTTTCCCCAGCACAATTTAAAAAAAAAAAGAAAACGTTGGACATAAAAATAAAATTTGCGATGTGACGTCGAGCATGACGCGAGAATGGCAAAGACGCAAGTACGTATAGCGCTGCACTGTCACGTCGCGCACTTCGTTCCTCGCTGAAACCTTACACACCAGCTCGGAGCACGTGGAGCGAAAGCTCGCGCTGCAGAACCCAGGGATCCTGGGTTCAATCCCCGCCCCTGCCCGTTTCGATCTGGATGAGCATCGTACCGGCGTGCGGTCGTGTATTACTACTGCCTGGTGCGCGTTAAAGGGGCGATGCAACAATTTTTGTACTTTGCACAAATATCACTTAGAACGGATCCCTGACGTTAATGAGCTATGAAACACGCGTTCGTTTTTCACCCCCCGCAGTAGAAGTCCCAGAAAAAAATTAAAGAAAAACGAGCAGCGTTCACTCCCTCAACTCGCAGCCAGAACAAGCAGCCACGTGAACTGGAGCCGATTATAGACCTTTCCAATGTTTACAAAATCACAGTCCAGCGTGCGATCTTCACAGCCCAGCACGTGCGTGTTCGTCGCTTCGGAAAGCGAGCAAAGCACGCGCGATACGCACGAACGCTCAAAATGGCACCGGCCAAAAGCTCGTTTTTGGAACGGTCTATAGACCTTTCCAAAAACGAGCTTGTGGCCGGTGCCATTTTGAGCGTTCGTGCGAATGGCGCGTGCTTCGCTCGCTTTCCGAAGCGACGAACACGCACGTGCTGGACTGTGAAGATCGCACGCTGGACTGTGATTTTGTAAACATTGGAAAGGTCTATATGCCGCCAATGTTGATCATAGCCACGCGCTGGGGTTGGCAAAGCACAGGACACGCGCTGAGTTCCAGACATTGTTATGGCTCGGCTATTGTCGTCGTTGCAGCGATTGGACACGGGCCCCCTACCCGAATGCTTCTCGAGCTAGTAATTATCACGAGCCCAAATCGAGTGCCCACGCAATGCTCGGGTCCAATCTATGAACAGCATTCAAATATCGTCCTATGGGTGTACTGCAATCCCCACGTTACGTCATCAAATTTTGCAAAGGAAAGATTGAATGGAAATGGTCGGTTTTGTCCTTGAAATTACACCGCAACAAAGGAGTTTCTTGGCCAGTGGCGTTGCGTGCGAGTATCCTTGAGTCCCACCAGTGCCAGTAAGCTCGTGGAAAGCGAAAAACACGGTTGTACCGCACTGGCTAAATTGCTCATCTACAGCTGAGACACTAGACGCCCACTGAGGCAGACTAACTTCCGGCTGTATAACATACACACAACAATTTGCTTTTTAGGGGCGAAGCTCCTTAGGGTCTAGCCTTGTCCGTCCGTCCGTCCGTCCGTCCGTGCTCACATCGATTGCCATCCCATCTGTCTTCTTAAAAAAATTAAAAAAAAATGTTCGCGCAGTCGACAGGATTCGAACCTGTGCGGGGAGACCCCAATGGATTTCTAGTTCATCGCCTTAAACACTCGGCCACGACTGCGGGACGAGTAGGGGGCTCTGAGATGTGGTAGTAACTCAAGAGCTGGGGATGTCATGGATGAAACGCTGCATGTAGGAGAGGGCGCTGCGGTCAAATGCGTATATAATCGCGTTAAACTTTGCATGCATTGGCTCAACGTTTATAGACGAGAGGGCGCTGCGGTCAAATGCTCAAATGCGTATATAACCACGTTCCATACCACACATTCTCTTTCTGACATGAACCGTTGACTTAAAGTACCCATGAAACGATTTCCGGACTTGCGGCCAAATAAGATACCGTTTGGGGATGCCCCTCAACTCATACAATGTTTCCCGGGTCACGTGCACATGACGCGCCGCGGGGTACGCGGCTTCCGGCCTTGTCCTCTCCTTAGCAGTGTGGACGTTGATACAGCGAGAGCAGACTCTCCCCTCTCTCCCCATTAATAGGCTTCTAAGACCGGCCGTTTTGACGGTGTGGAATGCACGTTGCAAAAGAACCCTGGAAGCTAGCCATCAGCACGCGCTCAGCAGTCGCGCCCACAGCTATGGCCGCCAGTGAATACTTCCGATTATCTGTTTCACCTTGTGTTGTACCGCAGGAAAGGCTACAAGCGCGAGCTCCTTGCTGTATGGCACACCTCAACGGCACAATTGCTCTCGTGCACCAAGGGCAGCTGCCAACGCTATGAGCTCGCGCTTCTAGCCTTCGCTGCGGTACAACATAAGGTGAAACGGAGTATATACTCTGTTTCACCTTGTGATGTACCGCAAGAAAGGCTACAAGCGCGAGCTCCTTTCTCAAGCGCACATCTCGGCGGCACAAGCTCTCGTGCACCAAGAGCAGCTGCCAACGCTATGAGCTCGCGCTTCTAGCCTTCGCTGCGGTACAACATAAGGCGCACGAGAAAGAACACAAACAACGCAACTGCCGAAACGTGGTTTTTATATCGCGTTGATCACACCGCTCGTCCGGTAGCAGCCAGCCAACATTGCTAGGCAGCGGAGCAGCGGGGAGGGGATGCTTTGACTTGCTCCGGATAGACGGCGCGGCGAAAACTTCGTGTGCTGAACAAGAATATAAAACTTTCGATTCATTTGTTTATGTCGGAACGAAATCATTTCTAAATGTTACAATTAAACTGAGAATATACTTGTTCAAAAGCGATCTCAATAACCGCATCCGCCGTGACGTCACAAAGTTAGTTCCTACGGCCGCCGTACGTGAAGTCAAGTCAAGAAATAGTTCTTTTTTGTTTTAGCCGCTACGCAGCGCATTCGCGACATTTCGAGAGAAGTGGTCGTGTTTTATAGTCCTTGTGCTAAAGTAAACAAAAAGGGGTAATAAGGTGCACGTTCCATCGATGTTAAAATTGTTTCATGGGCCCTTTAAAGGAGTCATGAAACGCTTTTCCAACTTTTTCCTGTTTAGCTTTTCTCCTCAACTCACAAATCGCGCATTGTACCAAACAGTTCAAGAAGACGAAAAGGGGGAGTCACCTCTTGCTCGGACTCTCGTTTCTCTAATCCGGACACATCCATTCTCCCCCTAGAAGATTAGCCGTCGCTCAAAATTCAGACAAAGGTTGCTTTCCCCACCCCGTTCACCCCGAAGCTGACAGTGCTGTGGAAGCTACGTGCTCCTTGGGCCAGCCACACTTTTGCCACGTGATCACGCTCTCTCGCGCATACCCACACGCAGAGAATGGGGTGAGGTGATGAAAGGGGAGCGGCTGATTGGTCCGGCAAGCGCGTAGCTTCCACCACAATGTCAGCTTAGGGGTGAACGGATTAAGTGAGCTCCGGTGTCGTGTGACGTTCGTTTGGGCCCGGTGACGCGCTGCGGGGTCCCGATGACGCGCTGCGGGGTCCGCGGATGTATCACAGAGAAAAGGCAGCGAGTTTACGAAGGGAAGGAGGTACAAAATAGTCCCCTGTGGTTTTTCAATTTTCGTACCGAAAGTCAGGCTTTTGGCTTCCTACCTTTTTTCTTTTGGCCCACTGAACGATGTGCTATTAGTAAAATACCAATATAAATTGATTCATTGCAGTCCGAAATTCGTTTCATGGGCCCTTTAAGCGGTGGAGATGCGTTCCCACGGCTTCTAGCGGATCCAAGCTGATCCGCTAGAAGAACCACTGGCTCTGCATTTCACCGACCATAAAGCAGTAATAATGAAGTCGAAACGCAACCTGGAACTCAGCACTACCTAGGCGCAATAAAAAAAAAAAAAATCAGCACCATCAGCACTACCTATGAACAATAAAATCAGTATCATCAGCACCACCAGAGCTTCACCCCAATCAACATCATTCACCACGTAGAAATGCGGCCTTTTTTTTTTTTTTTTTTTTTTTTTTGCTGAAACCTTATTTTTCCTCGGCGTAATCAATCGTGAACGGAGTTTCGTAGATCGCGGCGATTAGTTCGGCTCTCCGCGAGTTGTCGAAGTAAAAAAAAAAAAAGAGAATCTCGGGGCTTTAACACGTAGAAAACGAAAGCCCAAATCAAATTTGGGTGATTTTACCATGCCAAACCAACGAAAGCGCATCTCGCACGTACCCAGCGGAGGAAGGGCTGAGGATTCATTTGGACTACCTGGTAATCCCCTTGACGTGCAGCGACGCGCCTTCTTCGCAATAAGCCCCCCCCCCCCCCCCCCCCTCCCCCCACTTCCCCCCAAGTCCGATTCAAGTCCGGCACCACGTCATCGGCCGGGATTCGAAACCGCCTCGCTGGGGGATTCGCGTGTGCCGATGCATAACGTTGCCACGGGAGCCTTCGAAGCGCGGCTGATGCGAACAAAGGAGGCTATTACGTAAACGGTCATTTGCCATCATTATATATATATATATATATATATATATACATATATATATACACAGGAAGCGGGACGCTTAGTCATGGACATCCTAAGAAACCCAGAGCGTGGCTTGTAATGTTCACGATTCAGAGATTTTTAAGAAACGCGCCCGGCGTTTCTTAAAAAAGAAAAACTAATAAGAAAAAATATTTTAACAGTTTGGTCGGAACACCCGTGTCAAAATATTAATTTTACCTGAAGAAAAAAATAAGAAATAGAGCAATACTGACGGCTCGAGAAGCGATTTAGTCGGTAGTCACCTCCTTTCCACTTCTTTTCTCTCTCGACATTTCGGGCGCGTGGAGGAGAGGTGGACCGGCTTCGCCTTCACGTTGAAGTGGAAAGAACGAGTGACCATCTCGTTGAGGTCGAAAGAGCGAATGACCATTCCGTGACGTCATGGACTTTGCGCGCAGAATTTCAAATAAATCTCGCGCCTTCAATATTGCGCTAATTTTTTTTTTTTTCGCGTACAATTTATTTTTTGACACGCGTGTCCCAACTAGACTGATAAAAAAAAGATTTTTTTTCTTTTCAGATTTTTTTTAAGTCAGGCTCGTATAAAAACTACTTTAACTGAATCATATTACTATGGCTCCGTTTGCGCGAGCGCGCTATTGTGTGTTGACGTCTCGCGGGCAGGAACAAGCGCGCGTGCACACAGACACGCTCAGCTCGCGAGGGTGGCGGGCCACTTTGGCGTTGTCGAGGACAACTATATAGTCGCCGCCATCTCTTCTCGACCGACCGCTCGCGTGTGTGTTGTGTAAACACCATTGGGCTTCGTCTCTGGGCGCGCACTTGCTGGCGTGTATGTGTTTCGTTCGTTCCCATCGGACGCGCGTCATTCGAGCTCTCTTGCTTTTATCCACTCCCTTCCCCTCTCCAGACACACACATACACGCGCGTACTTTTGCTTGATCCTCCTCAGTCGTTTTCCCTCGAGCTCCGAGCATTTCCGTCCAGGCAGAAAATGAGAGAAAAAAACGGAGGGCGAGAAAAAGCTTTCCCTAATCCCTCTTCGTTCTCTACCCTTTTTATCCACCCAGATGCTGGAGTTGGGTCTCCGAGGCAACCGGGGAGGGAAGCAATCGTTGTGTAGCAGCAAAACGAAAAGGAAAAGAAAAAAGAAATTGGAAGAAACCCGCGGTAATAAGGGGAGAAAAAAGAAAACAAGCCGTCGACCCTCGTCAGAAGCCGGTACCCGCAGAAGCCCAACAACATCGACAGCGAGCCGCGAGACAACGAACCGTGTCAGAGTGTCCGAGGTTCCAGTTCGACCAGGTTCGACTTTTTTCGAACTTCTTGTGAAACGTTCGACAAAGGTTCGACTCAGGTTCGACTGCTATGCGCATGCGCGAAAGGCTGGCCAGTTGGCTTCGGATTGGATGGTGATGGCTAAGGGATGAATTAAGGACAGCACTGATTGGTTATTTCAGTTAATAAAGTACAAAAAAAAATAAGTTATAAACTTATTCAGTGTTTAGAATTAGTTTCTTTTAATTGGAACTGTTCATAAATTAAAATAACCCTTTGCATAAAAAAAAAAAAAAATCATCCAAACCTAGACATGCTTGTATCAAGGTCTGGCCACACTGTCGACAAAGTCTAACCGGTCAAACCTGGTTAAAAGGTCGAAGGTTCGTCAAACCGGTTCGAACCAGTCGAACCCCAAAAGTTCGACTTAAACATCCGGTTCGACAAAAGTTCGCGACACCCCTAGTAGAAACAGACCGTCGCTGAACGCAACGGAGAAACGTGTGCCCAGGGAACGGAAGTGACGCCGGAGGACGGAACAGGAAATAAAGCCATACAGCCCGCATCGTCGTAATCTCCGCTCGTCAGGGAGCGATACCATATCGACGTCGTAATCGCGACCTAAGGTTTTGCAACATTCACCTAGCAACCCCCCCCCCCCCCTTCCCCCTTGCATAACGCGGAGACTGAGTGTGGTGTAGGCCGGCGAACAATGATTGACACGAGACAGGAGCTGCACGCTGACTGATCTTTATGCCGATGGTAATGCTCATATATACAATTGGTAATACATGAATTCAGCGCCCTCTATACACAACATATTTCCCCCCTTAAAACAAACAAAACCCCAGTAACTAGAACACAACTTTCATCAATAATTTACAGTTATTTGCATAGTTCCGGAAATACTATAACAGATAACTCTAGTACAAATCATAGTCATTGTATCTTCCGGGCATTCTTCTTTGTCGCTGCGGCCTGCTGTACGACGGTGCCATGGTCAACAACTCCTGTTGGCCGGAGGTGTCCTCCGCTTCGACCTGCTCTGGAGCTGGCGCCGACTCTCCTGGTGCCGAGAAGATTTCAGTCTCCTGCAGTGTAGTGTCTGGAAGTGTATCAGCACCCCGTGCAGCCTCCGCTCTGTGCGTAGCGACAGTAGTGCTGTCGTCACCCGGCGATAGTGTCTCTGGGGTTCTGGTAGTTGTGATGTCCCGTGGTGATGGTGGTCGTGATGCCCCCTCCTCAGTCGGCGACTCCAGGTCACATAACTGGTCCGTTACCGCCCCACGTCGTTCCATAACTTTTTCTACCAAGTTCCGGGCACCTGGTGCTCCTCCTTTGGCCACTACTGTCAACTTTGTGGCGTTCCATTTCTTCCCATTGGCCAACAGAAAGGAATTTTTTCCCACGCGTTTTCTTACTTCTATTGGCAAAGAAAACCTCTGCTGTCCTTTTGGTCCTCCCCACCTCTTTACTTTTACAAAGTCGCCGGGTTCAATGATGGAGTGCCTGGCACCCCGTCTTTCATCGGTGTATTTCTTTGTCCTCTGCTGTCGCTCTTTGACACGCCGTTGCAGTTCGGCGACGTGAGGCTGAGGTTCGTCGAAGAACCCTCTCTCCGGCAGTCCCACGACGTCTAGTCTTGTTCTTGGCCGCCTTCCGTGTAGCAAAAACGCCGGAGACATGCCGGTGGTCGCATGGGGAGTTGCCCTGTAAATACTCAGGTACTCCAGAATCGCCTCCGTAAGTGGTCTCCGCTCCAGTGCCGCCACCTGAATATACTCTTTTAAGACGCGGTTAAATCGCTCTATTTGACCGTTGCACTGCGGGTAGTACAGCGAGGCCACACAGTGTTCAATTCCTCTGTCTTGTAGGAACGCTTCGAAATGTGTCGACATAAATTGTGTGCCATTGTCCGTGACAACACTCTTTGGGTATCCTTCCCTCGCGAATAGCTCCAGTAACACCTTCTCCGCCGACTGAGAAGTTATCGACGACACAAAAAAAAACCTCAGGCCACTTACTGTGATAATAAATCACAGTTACTGCAAATCTGCACTCTGGAGGAGCTCGTTCCATCGGGCCCACAATATCCATGCCCAACTTTTCCCAGGGCTTTTCGGGCCATTGCACTGGTTGTAGAGGGGCCACCGCGGTCTTTGCAGACTTGTCTGATGCCTTGCATACAGCGCAGCTTCTAATACAGTTTTCCACGTCTTCGTCCATCCCAGGCCACCAATATTGCTCCCTGAGTCGCTGCTTTGTCCTGACGATGCCCGGATGCGATTCGTGGGCCATCATGATGAATCTGGACACCAATGTTGATGGAGGCACCACCCGCTCTGCACGAAACAGCAACCCCTCCAGAACAGAAAGCTCTTCTTGAATCCGACAAAATGATAGTAGCTCTCCTGACAGACCCCTCCTTTCTGGCCACCTAGATGTGACATACTGCATCACCTCCCGCAACACGCTGTCCTTCTCTGTCTCCACTTGCAATTGGTTCTTTATTACCACGCTTGACACTACAGCAATGACCTCTTCTACTGGCTCGCACTCTGTAGACAGCAAGGGCAACCGGGAAAGTGCGTCAGCGACTACATTATCTTCTCCTTTCGTGTATTGTACAGTAAAATTGTACCTCATCAGCCTTGCACACCATCGCTGTATCCGAAGTGGCCGCCTTCCGGTGCCATTGGTAGAGAGTAATGTTACCAATGCCTGGTGGTCCGTTCGCAACAAAAAACTTCTGCCCCACAAGTACACATGCCAGTGCTCGCAAGCCCACAGGCATGCCAGGGCGTCTCGTTCTCCCGTAGAGTATTTGCGTTCTTGTGGCGTCAACGTCCTTGATGCAAAGGCTATCGTATGCGTCTCACCGTCGATTACCTGTTGCAGTACCGCTCCCAGCCCATATGCCGACGCGTCAGTTGTTACCTGTACAGGTAAGGACCGGTCAAACATGGATACCGCGCTGCACGACGCCAGTAGGTTCTTAGCCTTGCGGAAGCTTTCCTCAGCGTTCTGGTCCCAGATGAACTCCTGGCCCTTGCGAAGAAGGCGCCGCAGTGGCTCCACCACGTCTGAATAATGAGGGAGGAAATGAGAGTAGTATCCCATGAGGCCAAGAAAAGAACGCAATCCCACCAAATCCGTTGGCGTCTGTGCATTGATAATCGCGTCCACTTTTGATTTAAGGGGTGCGAGACCCCTTGCGCTCACATGGTGACCCAAGAACGACAATTCCTCTACCCCAAAGACACATTTCTTGTTCAGTTGTAGACCAGCGGCCGCAATTCGTTGCAAGACCCCACGCAGATGACGGTTGTGTTCCTCCTTATTTTTGCCAAAGACAATAATATCGTCAATATACAATAGGACGCCCTTGCAACCTTTCAATATTTCCTCCATCATCCGCTGAAACGCGGCGGGCGCCGAAGCAAGGCCAAAACAGACTCTACGAAACTGAAACAGTCCCTCATGTGTGGCAAACGTCGTCAGTGCCCGGCTGTCTTCTGACAACTCGACCTGGTGATAGGCTGACGCCAGGTCCAGTTTAGAGAACCATGCTGCTCCGTTCAAAGCGTGCAGAAGCTCCTCTGTGTGCGGCAACGGAAAGCCGTCAACGACAATGGCCTTGTTTGGCTCCCGTAAATCTACGCAGAGTCGGATGCTCCCGTCTTTTTTTTTTTTTAATTTTTTTTTACCACAACTATTGGAGACATCCACTCAGAAGCGTTTACCCGTTCAATAATGCCTTCACGCTCTAATCTTGACAACTCAGCAGAGACTTGTTCGCGTAACATCAACGGTAACCGCCTAGCTTTGGCTGATACTGGTTTGACGTAGGGGCGTAGTTTAACTTCATGTACCACGTTTTTAGCAAGTCCTAATTTCCCCGCAAAAAGGAATGAAAACTCACAAAGTTCAGGGGGCAGAGGTTGTGGCCACGCCGTTGTCTGTAGGCACGCCAGCGATGCGCCGTCGATATGTAGTCGTAGCTGTTGCACAGCATCCAGTCCCAGCAACGCCATGCCCCTTGAAACCACATAGAAGCGAATGTTTGACGAAACGCCTTCACGTGCAGTCTGAGCCACAAAACATCCCAAGACTGGAATTCTTTGCTGTGAAAAGTCCCGTAGAGTCACCGTTGCTGGAGTCAAGGCGAACCGTCTTGCAAATTTTTCTTGATAGATGTTTTCGGGCAAGATAGACACCGACGAGCCTGTGTCCACGACAAGCTGAATCTTTTCACCCTCGACGCAAACGTCGACAATCAGAGTGGCTCGCTCGTTCTGTGTGACTGTTAGGACACCCAACTCTTCGTCCCCGTTCGTGTCTTGAACCGCTTGCACCCGCGCTTGCCCGGTACTTCTACATACCGCTTGAAAATGTCCAACCTTGTGACACCTTGAACACCGCTTCTCTCGCGCTCTGCATTCCCGTGCACTGGCTAGGTGTCCTGAAGCACCGCATCTGTAACACCTGCGGTCCGGAACTGCTGAAGAACCGCAGGCTCCTGTTCCTGAGCGATTTCTTGCACTCTCGACTTGCTGAACCAAGGCAGCGTCACGCCCCTCCTCGTAGACACGGGCACCCTCCGCTGCCTGCTCGAACATCTGTAGGATGTCAATGGCCTGGCCCAACGTAAGCTGTGAACCCTTCATGAGCAGCTTCTGTCTTAGCTTCACGCTCCGTACTCCGTCGACGACCCTGTCCCGCAGAGCTGCCTCAAGAAAGTCACCGAAGTCGCACGTGCTCGCGAGCTGTCGCAGGGCACTGACGTACGCGCGTATCGGTTCGTCTTGAAGCTGTCGCCGCAACATGAATCGCCGTCTTTCCACCAGCACGTTCAGAGTGTTCGTGAAATGTCGTTCCAACAACCGAAGTGCATCGGTGTAGTCGTCCAGCTCACCTCCTTTTGATGTGGTCTTCTCCGGCGTGCTCTCAGTTGCAGCAGCAGTGGTTGGTGGTGCAGCAGCAGGCTCTGGAACCAACGTGCGGAACACTCTTCGACCTTCCACCCCCAAACACTGTAGCAGTATCGCCTTTCGTTGTGCTGGCGGTTTCGCGTCCATTTCCGTCGCTTGCAGAAATATCTCAAAGTCCTCCCGCCATTGCCGCCATGGCACTGCCGGGTCTCCCGGCGCCTCTAAAAACGGGGCTAACGATGGCAGCCCGAACGTGTTCATCCTTGCGTTAATGGGTAACGCCCCTCGTGCCCTAGTTGCAAAGAACGGCTGTCATCATGACTGCTGCCGAAGTAGTGATCCTGTCGACTGCGCCAATGTGGTGTAGGCAGGCGAACAATGATTGACACGAGACAGGAGCTGCACGCTGACTGATCTTTATGCCGATGGTAATGCTCATATATACAATTGGTAATACATGAATTCAGCGCCCTCTATACACAACACTGAGCTCCCAGCAGATAAGCTCCAAACACAACTCTGACGCAGACTGATCGACTTCCCAAGGAGAACACTTGGAACCAGTTCAGGTAATTATGTTAAGGGGCTAGAGCTCAGGCCGAAACTATTCCTACTTCGCTCTTACGCACACACAGACAGAGGACGTGTGTGATGTCTTCACGAGCCCCACAGTTCCCGCAACACGGGTAACTGACCCTTCTGAACCTGCGCAGTGCGGATCGTGAGTTTGCACCGGTTGCTCTCTCAGCCGACGCAGCGCAGGGAACCTTTCCGTCTCGCTGTAGCTTGTTGAGAATCCGATGGGGAGATCGTCATTCGGCAAGCACCGAAGAGCTCGTTTAACCGTACAACGTGCGGCTCGGTATAAATTACAAGCGCGGCCCGATAACTAATTACATTAAACCTCGCGAACTGTCCAATATCCGCGCACCTCCGCGCTCCACTCGTTTAATTGACGATTTCCGCGGAGCGCGCCCGACTTTCCGAGCTCCCAAAATGCGCCCCGCCGACCCGGCGCGCGCGTTGCGGTGAAGCCAACGTGCTTTCAGACGCGTTTTGCCGGGCACCCGGAGTGCTGGCCGGGCGGCGTATACTATGACTGGAAGGAAGCGCCGAAAGACGGGGACAAAAGAAGTAGGTAACAAGCTAACAACGACACGTGGCGCACTCGCAACTGAAGGTTTATTGGAAAATACAGACTTAAATACTATGACAAGCCACTTCATTTGTCCCCGTCTTTCGGCGCTTCCTTCCAGTCATGAACAACCAACTAGCCCAACTTAACATTCTGAGGCGTATACCATGCCCCCGACAAATTACCGAAAGGTCGGGCGGGCAACTGAAGGGGGCACCACCTAATAGCGGTTTAAAGAGAAATTCGTGCGTTAATCGCGTTTTGCTTTCGTTGTCACGAGCTTCCAGAGGTTCGCGTCCTCGCAAAGTTAAAGAGAATGCTATGCGGAGCGCAAGATCGTCTGCTTCTTCCACAGGGGTTGCGATGATGTCAGAACGCAGAGCTCCTATTGGCTGATCGAAAAAAATAGTGGGCAGACCTTAACGCATCTAGCATTGGGGTCTACCCACTATCCTTTCAATCAAAGCCAATCAGAGCTCGGCGTCGTTCTGACGTCACCGCAATTCCTGCGCAAAAAGCAGCCGAGTTGCTCTCCGCGTACGTAAACGCCGTAAACACCGGGAAAAAAAAAAGACGTTTTTGTATTTATTTTCTTTGTTAAAGACGATCACACTTCCTTTGCAAAGCTCACTGAATGTCAAATAATGGGCTCACAGTGACAAAACAAAACTTTTTTTTTTTTTTGCTTTGTTTTAGCTCGGGTTACTCAGTAAGGTACGCTCAGAGGCCCCGAATTTCTGCTGGGCGCTGTCATATTCGTGCTTAGCGCAGAGCGGGCGAAACTGGCGATCGTTATACGATTCGAAAATGCGACTTCCAGAGCTTTTAGATGGAGTGTCTGAAAGCTCGGGTGATAGCGTTTTGCTCCGTCGCTGACTAATTTAAAGCCGCGGTCACACTGTGTTCATGCACATATACAAAAAAAATAAAGATTAATATATATATATATATATATATATATAACGTAATATCCCGAGGGATAGCCCACCTAAAACTGAGAGGAAATTTGGGGAAAATAAGGAGCTGGCTAACTTTCGGTGTGCAATCAAGAAAGGTTAAAACAAATATAATTTTAGATAATGTGTTTCTGCCAAACTTGTTATCGCGGCGAGGGGCAATGAAGCAAAGATGACTGTACTTCAGTCAGCAATGTTCGCTTATATCCAGCCATAGTTAACTAGACGCACTTACGCCGAGGTCATCATTGATCCCAACACTACGACTACTAGGGGTGGGCTATCTTTCGGTGTGTAAAATAAAATAACAAATCAAGCCAAAAATAGAAGCGGGTTACATTTCGGGGGTGGGGTATCTCTCGGGATTTTAAGGTGTATATATATATATATAAAAGACGCGGTGCTTGCTGCACAAATTACGACAAAATTACATGTCCTTCGAGCACGTATGCAGACCATTGAGCGTAGCACCAAGAAACAGGCCTGAGGACGTGCCTGCAGACTGTCTCTTTCACGATGCATTTGCAGTCTGACCGCAGCTTTCCATTTCAGGAAGACGAAAAAGCCTTTCCCGCCATTTCAGACGAAGCTTCGCGTAGCTGGCAACAATGATTTTTAGCGCCAAGAGGGCTGAAGTGACGTTATTCGGAAGCGTAGCTTCGACAGCGGATCGAGTTACAGTAATTCGTGTTCTAAGTGTGTTTGTGCGCCTGCGTGTGTGTATGTGAGGAGGGGGGGAGGCTTTGTGTTTATTTGACTATTTAACGTCCTGGACCGAGTAGCCGATCCCGCTTTCAGAGCTGGTGCAGCCTTAAAGCAGCATTAAATAATCGAGTACCGGAATCCCACTACTGTGAAATGAGGTTTCAGTCCAACACACCTGAATTCCGTGAAGCAAATATGCGACGAACAGCGGACGATCGAACTTTCCCTGGTGGCAGGTGCGGCGCAACAGCTGCTGTTCCGACGCGGAGCGAAGGCCGCCGGGCGAAATTCGTCGCTCGTTCGCAGCATGTTGGCTCGATTTCGATGCTTTGTATCGAAATCGAGCCCCTTTACCCCCCTCTTCATAATGAGCCATTCCGAAACAAACAACTGGTGAAAACAAAAACAGCCTTACGCGCCCAGTACTACGAAAAAAATGAAACGAAAAAAGGCGCATGCACTGTACATCGTTGGCCCGCCGCCCTCTCATTAATAATTTGTTTTCATGCCCATCTGCCTGCACGTTCCGGACGTTCGTTCGTTATTTAATCACGCTGTAATGCGGCAATCGCGTTACGTACTAGCACCGCGGGCCACCGGAGCGCTCCCGAGAAATCACCGATAAATCTTGCGCAACCATAGCGCCTAGCAACCAATATACAGCCGCACAAAGGCAGACACGCACGCACAAACAAACAAAAATACCAGACCCGGCGCACTTTCGAACCAATGTTTGTTACTAAGTTAATGGTAGAGGAAAAGAAAACCGCTCACAGAAAAGGCAGAATGAGAAATAACCTCAGGACCAGCTCAAACATAACGTAACGAGACATCGAAGTGAGAAATAACCTTAGGACAAGCGCAAACATAAGCTAACGAGACAAAGTTCGCGGTGACACATTAAGTTAGTTAATAGACCCTTTCACAAATTCAGTGCCATCTAGTGGTTGAAATATCAATCGGAACTGTTGTATGCTCATGGCGGAGTCAGTGAAAAAACGTACTTATTAAAGGAAGGCATACATCGCGATCTCTAGATCAAATCATCCAACCGTGACGGCAAAAAGGGGATTGCGGGGAAAAAAATTGGGTTCCGTGTATGTTTATACAGCCTAGAACTTGGTCCGCCTCAAAGGGCGACCAGCCGTCCAGCTGTAGATGAGAAATTTAGCCAGTGCAGTACAACCGCTAGCCTGGGGTCTTCAACGTGCATCACGCAGTAGTGATACACGACCGCACGCCGGTACGATGCTCATCCAGATCGAAACGGGCAAGGGTGGGGATTGAACCAGGCAGGTAGCGAGGATTTTGATTCGGGGGAAGAGGGGGGGGGGGGGGGGGGGGGGGGGGGGCATGGCACAATGCTGTATGATGGGGAGGGGGGAGAGGAGGCCCCAGCAAAATGGAAAAATGGAAGATTTCGGGGGGCTACGTGCCTGAATAGACCCTTTCCGAAATTCAGTCTGGCCACTTTGATCACTATCATCATCTGTGGAACGGCATCTGTGCCATACCAATGGCGGTCTTCTAATGACTGATAAAGGGAGACGTTTAAGACGCACCTAAGCGGATGATGCGAGGCCTGTACATTCGGGGGGTCAGTACGACGCGGCGTAGGAAGAGAATACAAGAGCTACGTAAGCGTTTATTTCTAATAACTCAGATTCAGTCAATCTGTGGGCGGCACACAATCGGCTTTAAAGCACTTTGGTGTATAGAATTTTCTCGAGGCATCTGAGTGTGTTCGAGCTTTGTTCTGAATGCAGGTTCCTGGTCACCATCGAACTGAAAGTGATCGAGAAAGAACTCGCACTAAACAATTCCTCCCGTGCGGTTGACTTACGAAAGTGACGGTGCCGATACAAGTTCATATCCGCCATTGATATGGCAAAACCTAAACTGCTTTACGAACCACCAGATGGCACTGAATTTCGGAAAGGGTCTATTGAACCCAGGATCCTGGGTTCTGCAGCGCGAGCTTTCGCTAACAATGCTTTCGCTCCACTTCGCTCCACGTGCTCCGAGCTGATGTATACGCTAGCCCACTCGACCACTGATCCCCCCAGGTACCCCTATATTCTAGTCAACTGTACCTCAGGGATTATGGGGAAGGGTTATTCTCAGGGCGGATAAAATCTGGTACCTATTCATCAACGGTAAACGTACGAAAGTTTGTTTTTCGATGAACAGTTATTTTCTCTATTTACTTAAGTCTCGATGGTGTCAAGAAACTACAACTCTGCATGAGGCACTTATAGTTAGTAAACCTCTTGATGAAATTAACATTTCACTGTCACGAGCTGTCTGGAACGTGTCGAAGCCGAGCATTCCAAGGACTTACATGACAGCTTCAAACGCATAGCGCATAGAAGTTTATAAGTCTCGTCACGGTGACATGGAAAAACAATACAGCGAACTAACGCCTGGATGCTCAGGCTCATCGGTTTCTGTTTTCGTATTCTTCCTTCACCAGACATCAAAAGGCTTCCATTCACATGTACAGGTGATACACGCATAGGTGATGATAGCTATCGAGGTGGCCAGACTGAATTTTGGAAAGGCTGTATTAAAAAATCAACGAAGCAGTTTTTGTTTTTGTTTTGTATTCTCGATTATTAGTGTCATCTAGTGAACGTGGGCATGAGGCAAAACCTGCAGGCCTAAGGAAAATTCGAATTAACGATGTGTAACTACATTTCTTGGTTCTTGTGATCAATCCTTTTCTACACAGAGCGAGGCAGCACTAAACGCATCGCGACTTTTTCTGGACCTTCGTCTGATCGGGAGCAAACTTCACGAGACAATTTCTACGTTTTTTAACGGAAATGTTATTTTGGGAAATAGATAGTGCATGGTTCAAGAACTCGTCCTTCTTGTACGGCAATTCGTTCCATGGTTTGAATTACGAGTTTTTCTCGCATTACATCGTCCCCTCAAAGCAGAAGGTTACCCAAGTGACATCAAAGAGCCCTCCACTCTCACGACCGCCATCGCCCCCCCCCCCCCCCTCCCCCTCCCCCTCCCCCTTGTCCAGATGAGGCTCTCCATCACACCCTAAGCTGACAGCCCGGTAGGAGCTGTATGCTCGTTGAACCAGCCACGTGCTCACCCATCCATCTCCATACCCACGCGTACGAGGGAGTGGAGGTGATGAAAGGGAAAGCGGTTGATTGGTGCGGTGGGCGCGTAGCTTCTACCGCACTGTCAGCTTAGAGCTGATCGGAGAATTTAACGGACAAACGCGCCGGTTCACCAAACAGAACGGCACAAAGACCGCCGGGGTGCATTTCGCGCTCCTGCTGCACAGTATGATGCAGACGCAATGCTGTACACGTTCCTCAAAAAAGGAACGAAAGATCGTTCCTGGTTCCTTCAGATTCTTGGAACGCGTTCCCGTTATAAGTTTCATATGTGAAAAAAAAAAAAAAAACTTGTTCCCTTACAGTAAAAAAAAAGGAAAAAAAATGAAACGTATTGTTAAATATACGTTACATTTGTATTTTACTGACTACCATATTTAGTTAGATCGAGGAAAGTTTTTTTTTTAATCTATTTTATCGAATGAGAACATACTAATTTCACTGCCGTGATGGAAGAGCACCAGGAGAAAAAGACAAGCGGAAGCAGGGTTTTATTTCTTGATATACTCCCCTTTAAAAATCTCAGCTTTTAATCATATTCATCTTTGAGGTGGGCGATTGAGACTAGTCAAATGTACTGTTTCTTCACATTGCACGCTAATTTTACAACGACCTCACACGTTTCGATCTAACAAAGTCCCTTGTTCGAACTTTACAACAGTTGCTTCTCGATGTTGCTGTCCGCAAGACGAGCAAGTGAAGAGGGTAGGGCTTTTGGAAAGTTAGTCTTGAAAACTACGAGTCCTTCTTTGTGAAGGTTGTATTCGTTGTTCAGTTTGAAGGTGGGGGACAAGGGGAGAAGGAATGAAGGTTAACTTTTGTGTGTCTTTTAAGCGACCAATGTTTGGGATACAAGGGTGTGTTCGATGTCTAGTGACCTGTTCTTTTGTTGTAACCGTAGGCCTCTTTGTGGAAGCTCAGTGATGGCTGTAGTCGCCCTTAGATTTCTGGCTGTATGAGGATTCATGGAAGCAAAGAAAGTAGCTAAGTTTGAAATAACCCCCTTCCTGTGTTTTTTTTTTTTTTTTTCCTTCGAATAAAAGTTTTGCCTTTTGTACCGCAGTTTCGGGCACTGAAAAAAAGAATCGATGTCCACTAGCTTTCCTGCACCAGACTCTTAGCAAGCGAGACTCACACAAAATAAACCCAAAGATAAGTAACCAAAAAGTTAACGAGATCCTCCTCTTTGTAAAGATATTGTTTTTATACTTTTAGAATTTCCCTCTTGAAATCAAATAATAATCACCCCACTGGACGAAAAAAAAAAGAACGCCGTTCCGTTTTCCGTTCCAGTAAGAATGTAACGATCGAGTTCCCGTTCCACCGATGCAAAATGGAACGGCGGCGTTCTTTCGTTCCTCCTAAAAGGAACGCCGTTCCGTACAACACTGTGCAGACGCTTTCCTTCGCCGATGTTTTGCGCCCTTTTTATTTTGACTGTCACCACTTTTTCTTTTTGTTGCGCGTGCCCTTCTCTCTGACAGCGTTTTGTAATGGCGAATTCCACTGGGCGTTTTGGAGCGCGCCGGGATCAGTTGACCAGATACGGAATGGAGCACACGATCCGAACGGGATCGCGCCGCCGATGAATCCCCAGTGGAACATGACCACTGCTCCGAGATCGGCGGATGCCTTCCCGTCATTCAACTGCCCGGGAATCCCCTTTACGCGGCCGCCGCGGTCGTTTCGAAGACGTTTTCGCAATCGCGGTGCTTACACGTGTTCGACGCACGAGCGGCAGGAATGGCTCAGGAGCTTCTAGCAAAGATTGCCGGAATGCCCGTAGTGCGGCAAAACCTTCTCTTCTCCTTCCTGGAAAACGAACCGGCTGTCGAGCCAAGGGGCAAAGGCCCTGTCACACTGAGGGAACAGTTGGACAACTCTATCCGGCAACACGGGGAAGTCGTGTTGCCGGCGACCCTGTCACATCGCGGCTAGAGCAGAGTAGCGCAATCGGAGCAGAGTAGCGCAATCTAGAACGCCGTCTCTCGGCGACTAGCGGCGAACGCCCGGAGGTTCCAACTCCGATCAGAAATGCAAGGGGAACGTGAGAAAATCGTTGTTTCTTCAATATTGCGGAGATGTACGGAACGTCAATCGTTTTCGACATAATAAAGGAACATTTTAGAATAATTTGCGCTAAATTGCGGGCCATGTAAGGACGTAATTGTTTTTAAAAAAAATTGCCTGAGCGGAATCATGCAGCAGACGACGCGGCGACGTCACGGCGACGTCGCACCGTCCACGTGACCCGCTCCGGCCAACCCAGAAAGTCCATCTCCGTTGCGTACAAAAATCAGCTGCTTCAAACGCCATTGCCTTGGAAATTGCCTTTTCAAACTTTTCACACGCATCCGATATGATGAAAACTTTGATAAAGTGTTTAGTGCTTTACCAACTTCATGACAGACTAGTTTCGAAAAGTGTGAAGTTGGCGTTTATTTTTTAATCAGCCGTGTTGCGTCCATCTCCATGTATTCTCCCATAGGGCGGTCCGCCTCCTGGAACCCTGAGTACCACGTGACTCGCGCCGCGCCGCTCAGTCGGCCATGTTGTCGGCGAAACACGCGGATCAAAGGATTGCGCTACTCTGCTCCGTATGAGCTATATAGCCTGGACTAACTGCGAAGGCTGTGCAAGCGCGAGCGGTCAGCCTTGACTGCCTTGACTGGAGCACTCGCTGCACGATCGCCCCTGCAACCGCCGAGGCTTCATCCGAAGCAACTATAGCTCGCGCTTTTAGCATGCGCGACTAACAATAGTTCATGCTAAGGTGAGACGAAGTATAATCGCGGCAACAACAACAGTCGGGCAACACGTTGCTGCCGCCCGGCAAGTCAACCGTGTTTCCCGATTTGTTGTCCGACAACCCTGTCACACCGCGCTGACGGCGAGGACAACACGGGGAACACTCCGCCATCTTGATTGTTTACCTTCGTTCGTGTGCGGCGCGGAATCGCTGGAAATGTGACTCTACAAAGTGCTAGTGCGGTCGAAGGGCCGGGAATTACCACGGTAGAACATCAACCAGTGACTGTGATTAGAAAACTTGACACGGGGAGTATTTTCCGCTCTTTATTTTATCGGAATGCTCTTCATTCGCTGACAAAGCAGTAGCCCTAACCGAGGAAAGTGACATCGCTGATATATGTTTGGGATTTACGCCACCGTATGAAGTGTTTTTGTCCGGTTCTTTCATGCAATTCCTATTTCTACTGTAAAATTGCGTTAGCACCGGCAGTACCCCAAAGCGTCTTTTGTAACGTGGTGTTGAGCTGAACTGACAGTGCTTCGAAATTGCGACACCGACACCATCGGCCTTCATAACGATCGGTGGAATAAATATTTTTCAACGCTGTCTACTTGTCTACCGCCTGCTATGTGATCGATTCATTCCCCCAAAACGTCCTGGGTATTTTTAAAACAAATCAGGTGTCTGGTAGCGGCTGTTTCCAAGTTCCAAGCATCAACGTTTACGCAATCGCGGCGCTAACACGTGTTCGACGCACGAGCGGCAGGAATGGCTCAGGAGCGTCTAGCAAAGATTTCCGGAGTGCCCGTAGTGCGGCAAAACCTTCTCTTCTCTTCTCCTTCCTGGAAAACGAACCGGCTGTCGAGCCAAGGGGTAAGCAACTTAAAGCAAGCGGCCATTACCAATTCTCCTGAGGCGAGATCAGGCGAGATGCCCAGCGAGAAAGGAAAAGTCACGTGTGTGCGCCGAGGGCTGGCCCGGCTGGCTTCCGGTTGAATCCGCCGAAATCGGGGGAGCGACTTTTCTCGGATCCAGATCGAGATCTGGAGCGGGAGCTAATCCCAAACGACCAGTGGAACACGTCCGTCTCGATCCCGATCGCCCAGCGAAATAGGCTCGCTCCAGAAAAGTCGATCCCGGCGCGCTCCAAAACGACCAGTGGAATAGGAGCTCCTGCGCCATCTTTGCCGCTCGTGCGTCGAACACGTGTTTGCGCCGCGATTGCGAAAACGTCTTCGAATCGACCGCGCTCCACTCCGGATCTGGTCAAATGATCCCGGCGCGCTCCAAAACGCCCAGTGGAACTCGCCATCGGATCCAGATCGAGATCGGGAGCGGGAGCTAATCCAAAACGACCAGTGGAACACGTCCGTCTCGATCCCGATCACCCAGTGAAATAGGCTCGCTCCAGAAAAGTCGATCCCGGCGCGCTCCAAAACGACCAGTGGAATTCGCCATAAGATCGAACGATAATTCGGCGATGTCTGGATTTTTAGGCGTTCGCCCAGCCAAGAAAACCGCCAAATGCCTGCCGATTCGGGGTATGAACCAGCAAGCGGTCACATGTACAAAATACAACAAGCGGCTCTGCTGATAGTGCGATAGAAGCTACATGGGTTCGTGGGTTCGTAAATCGTGGCTTCGGAAACCAACTAATAATAATTAAAAAAAAGACTGCCTACAAGCATTTTTATTTATTTATTTTCAATGCCTTAAATGCCCATTCAAGGGCATTACACGATGGCGCTAATTACAACATAATTATAGTCATAAAAATTACAACATATATTTCAAGTGAAGCGCAATGATAGACAAAGAAAAAAATATTACTCTCAAAAAGCTCATACATAAAATGAACAAAACGACAAATCGTAAAAATCAAATGTAAACAATATTACACTAACTACCAAAGATGCTTTCACAATGCACCAAAATAAAAGAGATAATAAACGCTGTCAGAATGAGGGAACAAAAGAAAGCACACATGTACTTGTCTAATGAGCCAAGCGAACGGAACTCCGTCACTCAGTAATACTACATGATATGGCAAAAACAAAAGCGGCATAAAAATATAAGGTAGTCAGTGTCCGGAGTGCTCCCATTGTGGTAAAAATTGCTCATTTTCCTTGGTTCGGCGACATATGCAAAGCTGCAAAGCGCAGGTAAGTAAATTACATATTGAGAAAGTATTAGAAATTTGCATTTTAAACAGCGTACATGTCTCTTTTCATCCGGTTCAAATGCCCGGTAGTAATCGGAAACTTGGAACATGCACCCATAGCCAGAGCCCTCTTCGCGTGAAGCAAGCCTCACAGAGCGTCCGTCGACAGCCTGTCTCTCTGCTTGGTCTATAGCAGATTTACCTGCGAAAACACTCGCTCGACGGCAGCACTGGAGTGTGGAAGACACAAATGTATTTTCATGAAACCTGACAACACTGCGTATTCTGCTGCACCATCGCCCGTTGTCGTTCGGGACACGCTGTTCCAGAACTTTATGGCACTCAAGTTTGCGTTCTCACTCACATCAGCGTTCCGGAGGAGCCTCCACTCCCTATCCAAATCGTTGATATCACTTGCCGGTAAAAGCACCATAGTCTAAAATTGTACCTGACTCTTATCTAAGCCGTGCACGTTGCCTGCCAGAGTTGCTGTCGGTTTGGCTCGGAGGTACATTTCATCCAGTGCCAAGAACTTGCTGGGGTCTTTAAATCGGACGTCGGGCAATGGCGTGGTATCCAAGTACCCTGGCTTGATGTAGAACTCCAGTATGGATTTCAGCGCGCCAGAAACCTTCCCATGGAGCAGATGAATCCTCGTGTCCTCTGACTGCATCTCTTTGTTGAGGTTCGTGGAAAGAGGCTGCACGTACTCCAAAAACTAAAGGTAGAACCTGGTTGAAGGGTCCTTCAGCTTCTCCAAGATCGTCTCGGCAGCGAGGAGGCGGTCCCCGCGGTGGCCGCTTTCTTGAAGAAGATTAACGCTGGCATCTGCTCGAGGAAACGTGTCACGACGACTTGCAGTGACAGCCAGCGCGTTGGACTCGGGTGCAGCAACTTTTGTGGTTTCACATCTGCAAGCGCTTGAAATCTTTGTAACCGGCCGCTTGCTTCGGCGACAAGAAATAGTTGTACACGTCACGCGCCAAATCCTCAACTCCCCTCGGAAGAGTCTTGCATGCATACGATGCCCACAGATGAAATGAGTGGCAGACACATTTTATTATAAAAAATTCTGGAATGTCTTCTTGCAGCAGGGACGCAACTGAATGGTGCGCTCCTATCATCACATTTGCTACATCGGCCGCGCAGCCAATTATGTTCTTTGTGTACGGGATTTCTGCAGCACTGAGCCCGTCTTTCATATGTCCGCACAAGGTATTGGCAGAAGCGTCGCTTACTGGAACCAGAGCAAGAAACGTCTACGATGTCTACGACGTCGTACGTCTACGACGTCACCGTTCTTGTCCAGAACTCTGGCCACAAGTGATAGATGCTTAATTGCCCCTCGGTCAGTCGACCCGTCCACGAGAAGCGAGCTCTTCTTACGAAGTAGCTCGCAAAGTTACGCGCGACTCTCCTCGCCAAGAACGTTATTTACCATAGCAGGGCACTTTGTTCTAACGTACGTGATGCTCTGGAGTCTGGGCAATTTGAGTCATGGCAAGTTGCCTTGACCACATCCACAAAATGTCCCATGACATTAAATGGCACATTATGTTCAGCTAAAAAAGCTGTTGGCCGCTCACAAATGGCATTGACGTTAGCGTACGAATGCTTTAAGCGCTAAAAGCGTTTTTCAATTTTTTTTTTTTTTTTGTGTGTGTGTGTGTGGGGAGGGGGGGCTTAGCGCTTTGAGATGACGCTTTATTTCTGACTTGCCTCCTTTGAAATCGGCGTCGCAGGCTTTGCAGTAAAAGTGCGGTTCTCATTTTTGCTCGCAGAAAGCAATCCTTTTTACTTTGGGTCTGCTTCCCACTTGACCAAGTACTTTTGGTCATAGATCTTGGGTTTCGGTGCTACGCGAGGAATGGCTGCGAAATATTCCCGGGAGACGTCGGATCCCCGCCTCTCAGCTTGTCCGACAACGAAATTGCGTGTTTGCGTACAAGACCTACCTAGCTGGTCTAGAGTTATGGGCCATATACGCCATTCCTCGCGGCAAGCGCTCTTCGCAACGCGTTGCGTTGCGAAGAGCGCTTGCGCCAAGCTTGTACACACATTTGCGCTGACACGCAGTCAACCGCAGTCAAGAGCCAATAGGGAGTTTTCGTAGACCGCGTTTCCCTCTTCGCTAAGCACTCCGCAACGAAGAAGCCGCTACTGCGCCTGCGCTGCACTAGCCTTGACTGAAGAAACCCGGATCTCGTAGCGTGTTGCGGAGATCGTTGCGGGACGGCGAAAACGATCTACAAAAACTCCCTAATAAGAACGCGCTATCGTCAATAGCGGCTCACCAATAGTAAGCGAAATCCACGGCAACATGGCGGAGCCCAGAGACAGCACCGAAGTGTTCGATCTTGGGACAATCCTGCTGGCTTCCCCGACATTTTGTCGAACTTGAACATCGCAGCCTTGGGAAAACCAGTCCCCGCCGCTCCCCAAAACGAAAAAGCAAGCACTGCGAGCGGAACCGGATACGTCTCGCTGAGTCGGCCGACTGGCGCGAGCGAACACGTCACCCTCCTCTCCTCTCTCGGCTTCTGATTGGTCGAACGCACCGCAACGCTTCGGAAAGTTGAGCGGATAGGGAGTTTTCGTAGATCGTTTCCGCTGTCCCGCAACGCAACTCTACAGTCAAGGCCATCGGCGCGCGGGCGCAGTAGCGGCTGCTTCGTTGCGGAGGGCTTAGCGGAGGGCTTGGGAAGGCGCGCGTCGTACCGCAAGCGACCGCGCCTGGCCGCAAGGGCTCCGCAACGCACTCAAACGCGTTCAAACGCGAATGTGCGCATGGACCTTTAAATCTTTATGCTCGTTATCTTGCCAACAGAGACACGTTGCCCTCCTTTTGTCCCCCTTTCTTCCTCGCTTCTCTCTTTTTACTCAGGAGGCAGACCGTCACTACCAAGCCGGCCGGGTTGGTTGGTGACCTGTGCGACCGCACAGGGCGAGATCAAAAGGAGAGCCATTTTTGCTGGGAAACGGAAGAAATGGTTGCAGAAAAATGAAATGTCCCAAAAACAGAATGTCCATGCATGTACTCTACCCGGAGCCGGTCCCACACAGCTTCAGCGTGATCATCCAATTGCCTTTACACCCAAGTTCAAAAGGTACATATATATAGACCTTTCCACCCTCCGTCGCAAGGGACGCTGCCATCTTCAAATCACGTGACGCGGCCGCTATAACGTGGCTTCAAATCGTCGCTCCTCTTTCCTCTCCGCGTATTGGCAAAAGCGTTGTATTCGTGTGTGTGTGTGGGGCGGGGGGGGGGGGGGGGGGGGGGGGGGGGAGAGAACAGATGTGTGTGTGCGCGCGCGCGTGTGTGTGTGTGTGTGTGTTTTGTCGCGTTTTACCGCGATTTTTCGTATAGGCTTTGTGAAGTGTAGTCTGATACTTATTTTTACTACCTAACTGCATGCCATTATGTGCACAACTTCTGCAATTTATTTTATAATAGGCTATGACTATTTGCACCGTCGGTGTACCGGATACGTGTGAGGAAATGAATCAGCGTTAGCACTGGCGCACATTGAGTATGTAAATGTCTCTAAGACAGACGAAGGTGGAGCGGCCAATTGTTTATGATAGCGCAAATTTGCAGGTGATAGTGGCTAAGTGTTAGGGGCGCAATAAGAAGCACAAGTTATATTTATGATCACGCATTTATGATCTTAAAGAAGGCAAACATATAGTCAACGCAAGCAGTCACAATGTGTGTTTCTTGAAAGAATCGTGCTCTGCTTTCATAACAAAACAAAAACAGTTGCTTTAGATTATATGGGGGAATCATTTTTGCGGTATAAACAATCGCTCAATTTGTTTATTTGTGAATTTAAAAAAAGACAAAAAAAAACTATACGATGTGCTCGGTTTCATGTTTGCAGCCATTCAATAGAAAAAATCGTAAGGGTGCAGGCGAGCTGGTGAATATTAACCATGTTGAATTAACCCGAGACTGGGGTTTGATGTTTCTTCTCTACCCCAGTGTCACAGAATTCAATAACTATTTTTGTCCTGCAATGGTTATTGTGTTGTTCGTTTTCGTTTTTGCGAGTGGGGTGCGCGAGCGCCGAGGACAGGAGCGCGTGCCCCGGCGCGTGCTCCGGCGGAGAGGAGATCCCGGGCGCGCGAGCGGAGAATAGAACGTTGGAACGCCGGAGCAAGGCGGCGTCGGTGTGGAATGTTCGGCGCTGAGCAGGTCCGCGGCGGTATGGTTGTTCGACCACCGAGAAGTATTCGACGGGGGGTTTGTGAGTGCTTGTGAGTGAGTGCTGTGCGTCACTACAACACCCAAGCCACCACGACTTCTCGACCCCGACTGGCGGCGCAGCGAACCTGACGCCCACCGGCATCTTGGAACCCTGACTCGGCTCTCCCCCTCCAAAACTGTATGACAACCTCGATTTGACTTTTGATTTTCTTTTTCTTTCCTTTTTTCGCTTGTGTGTACGTCCTGTGCGCCTTTCCCGTACTTTTGAATTATTTGACATAAAATACTGTTCGCAACGTCGGCATGCTTTGCTCTCAATTCCTTCCGCCTCTCGGGAAGTCTATCGCCAAGGTGTGGTCCTAACACCTGGACAGCGGTCCAAGTCAAATTCCAAATTTGTTTGTTTAAATGGGATCTGTAACATTCAAAACTGTGTGACAAACTGGCGTCCGCGACAGGACCTGCTGTCCACTGTGACGATCTATCCTGAGAGGAGGAGGGGGAGCGAGTGAGTTTTGCCACGCCGTAGGGAGCGCGTTGTGAGGCTGACGCCGTTGCGGGAGCACACAACCCGGCTTACCGATCGGGAGCAGAGGAGAGGTTCTAGAGTCAGACTATCCAGCAAAGGGTCCGCGCGACTTCAGCCATGGAGCTCCACGAGCTAATGGCCTGCGGAAAAGAACTCGGGCTCAAGGGTTCGGCCCTGAAGGAATGGGTGGACCAAGAGAGGGAGAATACGAGAGCCGCGAGAGCGCAAGAGCAAGAGAGGAGTGTCGAAGCGGAGCACCGAACCCTAGAGCTGAGGATCAGGCTGCAAGAATTACAGAACGCGTCGCCGATCCCTGTTACCACTAGTTCCGCCGAAAATGGGACCGGGACAACGCTATGGAAGAGTCCTCAGCGTTGGCTGCCCACCTTCGACGAGAAGAAAGACGACCTCGATGCCTACCTGATGCGCTTTGAGAGACTAGCGAGCGGGCAGATGTGGCCCCGCGAACACTGGGCTACTGCGCTTAGCGTATGCTTGGCAGGGGAGGCACTTGGAGTCTTTTCTAGGCTAACCCCGGAGGATTCTGTTGAATACGATAACGTAAAGAAAGCGCTCCTGCAGAGGTTTCGGTTAACTGCGGACGGTTTCCGAGACAAGTTTAGAAGTGCTAAGCCGGAAAAAGGGGAAACCGGTACACAATATGCGGCAAGGCTGTCTAGCCTGTTTGACCGTTGGGTCGACCTGTCCGGGACGGCGAAGGATTTTGCCGCCTTACGGAATTTGCTGCTCACGGAGCAGTTCGTTCGGAGCGTTCCGTCAAAAATGTCGCTTTTCTTAAGAGAAAGAAAGAGCAAACAGCTAGGTGAAATGGCTGACCTCGCAGACCGCTATCTGGAGGCGCAAGAACAGGAGCCGGCCAGGAGAGAGGAGGCTACAGCAGACTCGGTGGCAAGTGGATCTCGACCGACATCGAACGGTCAACATTACAATGCCAGTAAACTTCTTAGGAAATGTTTTCTTTGCGGCAGAAGTGGACACCTAGCGGCACAGTGCAAAAACGGTCAGAAACCGAGCAGCCAAGCTGGGACCTGTCGAAATTGCGGAAAGTCCGGTCACACGTCCAGTCAATGCTGGAACCGGGACGGAGGATCGCAAGTTTCCTGTGTTCAAGCAAGCAGGGAGGAGCTGGACGCAGTATCCGGTCGTGAGAAAGGTGGCTATGTCGACAACTGGAAGGACCAGTGATCGTTGCCGTGGAGAAGCCAGAGTGGCAAAAGACAGAACGGAGCCTTCTAGAGAATGGGTACGAGCTGATGACGTTTGGGAAAGTAATGAAACGGCTGAGTCGGTGGCCAGTCTTGATTTTCAAGAGATAACAGGTGATCGAGACCCAGAAGGTAGCAGCGGCTCACAAGTTGCCCTAAAGATGAAGAAACGTAGAAGGAAGAAAGTCACTAGAATCAGACCTGCGACGAAAGCAAGTCTACCGAGAAACCTGTTGAACCACAAGGTGAAGAGAAAGCTTCGAGGAAGAAGTGATCGTAGCCGGCGTCTGTGGAAAAGCCGAGTCTCTCACAGCGAAGCTCTTGTAAAGCGGTTGCGGCCCAGGCAGAATGTTCGGCGAGCACAACGAACAAGTGATCATAACGTCCATGTGGTCAACTCCTCAGCGTTGAGAAGTTACAGATTGGCTGCTCAACGCCACAGCGGAAAGCCTGTTTGCGTCAGAAAGAGCAACGCTCGAAGACGCAGGCTGTTGAAAAAGACGCACAGTGCTTCAAATAACAGGGTACACAGTTCGAGAAACGAAGTGCCTGTTGCTGCTGATCCGAGAAAGCATCAGCAGGACAATCATACACACGACCGTAAGCCACTTAATGTGGAAACGTCTTTGATGGGCCATGTCTGTCCAGTGCACCGTAAAACAATTCATGCAGGTTAGTTTCATTTGTTTTATTACTGGTTGAACACATGAAACGAATATTGCTTTGGAAACTGGATGAGCTTTTTTGGAGCATTCTATTGAAGGATTATATGTGGGTGCGTGTTTTGTTTGTGAACTTGGTTTTTTTTGCTTTGTTTTTACTGCGTCCTTAAGTGCAGCTGCGCTGTTCTGTATTTTTGGGTGTTGTTAAAGAATACTCGAGAGAATCGATTGGAAAGGGTATAACTAAAATCTCCGGGGTTGGTTTTTGAGAGAGTTTACTATTAATCTGGTTAGGCGTATCAATGGAATGATCGAAATTCTTGGTGCTTAGGATTTGAGCCGAGTTGGAAAGTGTTATAGAAAACTTTATTGAAGCAGACCTAAAATATTTTCCAGCATGAAGTAATTTCCGGTGTTCGTGTAACGTGAGTACAGATATAGTTTGTATGTGCATGTTTTCGCAGTCAATATTGGTGTACGCAATGTTTCTAACTGTCGGGAAAGGATACCTCCGTCGAGTGTAGAGTTATACTATAAAAATGCAGTAAAAGTGCGGTTCTCATTTTTGCTCGCAGAAAGCAATCCTTTTTACTTTGGGTCTGCTTCCCACTTGACCAAGTACTTTTGGTCATAGATCTTGGGTTTCGGTGCTACGCGAGGAATGGCTGCGAAATATTCCCGGGAGACGTCGGATCCCCGCCTCTCAGCTTGTCCGACAACGAAATTGCGTGTTTGCGTACAAGACCTACCTAGCTGGTCTAGAGTTATGGGCCATATACGCCATTCCTCGCGGCAAGCGCTCTTCGCAACGCGTTGCGTTGCGAAGAGCGCTTGCGCCAAGCTTGTACACACATTTGCGCTGACACGCAGTCAACCGCAGTCAAGAGCCAATAGGGAGTTTTCGTAGACCGCGTTTCCCTCTTCGCTAAGCACTCCGCAACGAAGAAGCCGCTACTGCGCCTGCGCTGCACTAGCCTTGACTGAAGAAACCCGGATCTCGTAGCGTGTTGCGGAGATCGTTGCGGGACGGCGAAAACGATCTACAAAAACTCCCTAATAAGAACGCGCTATCGTCAATAGCGGCTCACCAATAGTAAGCGAAATCCACGGCAACATGGCGGAGCCCAGAGACAGCACCGAAGTGTTCGATCTTGGGACAATCCTGCTGGCTTCCCCGACATTTTGTCGAACTTGAACATCGCAGCCTTGGGAAAACCAGTCCCCGCCGCTCCCCAAAACGAAAAAGCAAGCACTGCGAGCGGAACCGGATACGTCTCGCTGAGTCGGCCGACTGGCGCGAGCGAACACGTCACCCTCCTCTCCTCTCTCGGCTTCTGATTGGTCGAACGCACCGCAACGCTTCGGAAAGTTGAGCGGATAGGGAGTTTTCGTAGATCGTTTCCGCTGTCCCGCAACGCAACTCTACAGTCAAGGCCATCGGCGCGCGGGCGCAGTAGCGGCTGCTTCGTTGCGGAGGGCTTAGCGGAGGGCTTGGGAAGGCGCGCGTCGTACCGCAAGCGACCGCGCCTGGCCGCAAGGGCTCCGCAACGCACTCAAACGCGTTCAAACGCGAATGTGCGCATGGACCTTTAAATCTTTATGCTCGTTATCTTGCCAACAGAGACACGTTGCCCTCCTTTTGTCCCCCTTTCTTCCTCGCTTCTCTCTTTTTACTCAGGAGGCAGACCGTCACTACCAAGCCGGCCGGGTTGGTTGGTGACCTGTGCGACCGCACAGGGCGAGATCAAAAGGAGAGCCATTTTTGCTGGGAAACGGAAGAAATGGTTGCAGAAAAATGAAATGTCCCAAAAACAGAATGTCCATGCATGTACTCTACCCGGAGCCGGTCCCACACAGCTTCAGCGTGATCATCCAATTGCCTTTACACCCAAGTTCAAAAGGTACATATATATAGACCTTTCCACCCTCCGTCGCAAGGGACGCTGCCATCTTCAAATCACGTGACGCGGCCGCTATAACGTGGCTTCAAATCGTCGCTCCTCTTTCCTCTCCGCGCATTGGCAAAAGCGTTGTATTCGTGTGCGTGTGTGGGGCGGGGGGGGGGAAAGATGTGTGTGTGCGCGCGCGCGTGCGTGTGTGTGTGTGTGTTTTGTCGCGTTTTACCGCGATTTTTCGTATAGGCTTTGTGAAGTGTAGTCTGATACTTATTTTTACTACCTAACTGCATGCCATTATGTGCACAACTTCTGCAATTTATTTTATAATAGGCTATGACTATTTGCACCGTCGGTGTACCGGATACGTGTGAGGAAATGAATCAGCGTTAGCACTGGCGCACATTGAGTATGTAAATGTCTCTAAGACAGACGAAGGTGGAGCGGCCAATTGTTTATGATAGCGCAAATTTGCAGGTGATAGTGGCTAAGTGTTAGGGGCGCAATAAGAAGCACAAGTTATATTTATGATCACGCATTTATGATCTTAAAGAAGGCAAACATATAGTCAACGCAAGCAGTCACAATGTGTGTTTCTTGAAAGAATCGTGCTCTGCTTTCATAACAAAACAAAAACAGTTGCTTTAGATTATATGGGGGAATCATTTTTGCGGTATAAACAATCGCTCAATTTGTTTATTTGTGAATTTAAAAAAAGACAAAAAAAAACTATACGATGTGCTCGGTTTCATGTTTGCAGCCATTCAATAGAAAAAATCGTAAGGGTGCAGGCGAGCTGGTGAATATTAACCATGTTGAATTAACCCGAGACTGGGGTTTGATGTTTCTTCTCTACCCCAGTCTCAGGTTAATTCAACATGGTTAGCCATTCAATATTCTTACGATATCCAACTCAATTCATTTATTTAGACACAAAGGGTTGGCTCCCCGGGTGAAAAACGTGACAAAGACAGTTTGTGAGAGCCTCGCAAAAGCGCCCGAGGGACGCAAAATGTGACGCCGAAAAGAAGCCGTCTGCATGGAAATCACTCGAGTGCAGCGTTGTCGATGCCGGAGTTTCTCTGGACACCACTGAAAGCAAAAGCGTATCTGTTCAAACAAATAAATATTTATCTACACAAATCTACGAAGCGGTGCCTGGCATTCGACTTGAGCCAAGCTTGCTGAAGGTTAATTTTCGTGCGCCATTTAATTTTATTTCGCAAATTATACGGAAAACAGTCTTCAATTGACGGGTTTGTCCCTTATCTCATATTCTCAATACGTTGTAAGGAAACGTCCCTGTAACAAGTAGTTTCCTAAGGTCAACATTGTGAAATGCTGTTAATAAATACTTTAGCAGGGCGGATAGTTAAAAAACATTTCCAACTCGGCCTATAATGACTACAACTTGCGTCGCTTTAGACAATAAAAAAAAATACGACCTTTGGGGTGTCAGTGCCCCTTTAAAGAAACCGATGGTGACAATATCGCTTCTTTTTTGCATTCCATAAGTCACTAAAGGGGGGTTTCCCGGTCGGCAATTTTCACAAAACGTTAATGTCCTCGTAAACCAAACAGTGAGCACTAAACTTGCGAGTTCATCTGGTCCCTACGATTAAGCACATCATTAGTCAGGTCGTCGACCTGATTTTTCACTGTGCCTTTAAGCATTAGTCTCTTCATTAGTCCATTTTTATAGAAGTATCAGCGGATGGGCCCGGTTGGGCCGTAGACATTCGTCATCCTCCTCCAGCATCATTTTAGTCGTTCCGCAGCCGAACGTGGCCGAACGAAGAAAATTATCAGATGAAGGTGTTCGTAGAAACATCCACAATTTAGGCTCGTAACTACGTCATAGTTCTCAAGGTGGCCCAACACCACTTTATTATTGGTTCTGTACTTCAACGGATACATTTATATCACAAAACTAAGCGAAAACGAGATAACACACCAACACAGCCGCGATTCCGCTGAAACCAAAAACAACCGAATTGAAGCCACCTTATGGCGCCGCGTGTGTCAGCGCCCTCTGTTTACTGCGCAGGTTACTACTGAGATGAAAAGATATATACCTTGATACATTAGGTGTCAAGGTAATTTCTCGGTCCCCTCACCGGAGCGCCCGACAAAGTATGAGTTGCGACAGAAGCGGGTGTACATGGAGGGAGGGAGGGAGGGAGGGAGGGAGGGCGGGGGGGGGGGAGTAATTGCCGCGATTAAGGTTTGTTCAGCGCGCCTGCAGTAGATACTGAACTGGCAGAAAAATGACATGTACAGCGGAGATACGAGACACCCAGTGAAGTTGACTTAATTTCCGCTGTTTAAACGTATACACAACGCAATAACGTAAGGCCGGCCCTGGCCATGCACTGCATCTGTCGGGGTTGTCACTAGAGTGACCACCCGTCCCCCGACTCGCGGGACTTGCCCGCATTGAGGGCTCGTCCCGCGTCCCGCAAGAAATGTCAAAATCTTCAAGATGTCCCCCGCATTTCACACTGTCGTAAAATTCACCACACATCTCATGGCGTTGCCGGACAACGGGGCACCGCAAATCGCGGAGGTCGCTGGGAAACGTGTGAATCGCGATGGTGCGCCGTTTTTTATACAAGCATTGCGGAAAGCGACCGCCGTTCTTGCAGGAGATATGACGCGCATGCGCCGTTGTGCCTCTCTTCCCTTGATGGCAAAATGTTGCAAGAAAAACTTGCTCGCCAAAAGGTGAAAATAAAATATTGTAATGTTTTCAAATCGTGCTGTGTCAATGCAAAAACATTGGTGTAAAAAGTTTTTTTTTTTTTTTTTTGTGAAGACCACAAAGCAAAAAAAGACTGCAAATCACAACGGTCAAAAACAACAACATAAGGTTCGAAATTTATCTAGGAGCATGTTGGTATAAATAAGAATCGACAAGAAACAAGAAGCCTTAAAATTGACTGCTTCTTTCCTTTTGATGCTTTGAGTTCTGCTGCAGCCGAGTTCATGTTTCCAACTTAGACACGTTTATTAACATATGTGGCATTAAAACTTAAAATATATCACTGGGAGTGAAATTTATTTGAGCTTAATTGCCGCAATACAATTTTCAGCTGTATCCTATGCTTTCGGACAAGACAGGATATTAAATGCGTTAGCAGAGCCCCATTTCGTGACGTGTGTTGATGAATTTCCTCGAATAGTTACGGTCCGGATTAGACGACGTATCTCGACCGTGCACCATTCCTTGTTCATTGAAGCGCGCGTCTGTTCGTCAAAAAAAAAACAAAAAACGTATTTTTCGAGTTATTGTTTCTCCCCTTTCTAAACAATTAAATCCTCGTTCGCAAAAAAAAAAAAAAAAAAAAAAAAAAAACGGTGCATGTCTGAGAGCCGTAGAAAAGGCAAGAAAGCCGTTGCTAGGAGTAGCAGACGACGCTGATATTCGGCGTCCGAACGCCAGACATTGACGCCACCGCACCCCCTGCGCGAGGAAGCAGACAAGAATTTTGCTCGCTCTGATTGGAGGGAAACGGTGGATAGAGACGAAGGAAAAGCTGTAGCCTTTCCGTTTACCCACTAAACTTCCAATCAGAGCTCGGTGTCTGAGGTCATCGCACCCACTGCGCACGAAGCGGACGAACTTGCGTGCTGTACACTCTGTCTGCAGAATAGCGTTACCATATACACCAACTCATGTTGACAAACAAACCGGAGCGCCCCTAGCGGACGCCACCGGCGCCGCGCATGCGCGATGCAGTGTGGGCAAGAAGCTCGCCGTCGCCCATAAACAAACCATTGAAATGCGATGTTGTCGGCGTCGGTGCGAGTTTCCCTGCCCTTTTTCGCGTTCGAATAGTTGATTCGATGTCTTCCTGGCGATGTCTGACTACTTGAGCGGCCTCAGCGAAATTAGCGAGGCTCGTTAAACCGCAAAACTTCGCGTGAATAATGTGACATGAGGCGATTCATTCCGCGTGGACGCCGCAGAATGTACGCCAAAGCGTGATTCGCATGATGAGATTTCGCTCGCAATTTTCAGTCGCGACGTCGCTCGGGCTGCAAAAGCGTGAACCGTAGCTGAGATGGTCGACGTCGATACTGAAAATCGCAAGCAGAATCGGACCAAGTGAATCAGGCATAACGAGTCGGTGATGGCCACATGGTAACAATGATCAACATCTCCTTGTATCTACTGTTTACATCGAACCTGCTTACCAACCTTCAAACTTAAGTCTTTTGAGGCCTGCACTTACTTCATATCGCAAGCACCGGGCCAACATTTGGTCTACGGGCCGGTGTCGTCTAAAAGAGCAGACGACAAGCAGAAACGTTTGAAAGAGCAGACGACACTTCGAACGATCAGGCGGACGTTTGAGCTTGAAGACGCACTCAACGTAGTCCAGCAGGTGGTCCGTGACACTTGAAGGTTTGAAAGCGTTCATGTTGGAACAAAGCAAATAAATTTGATGATATCACAAGTATCCATGAATTCAACCCAAAGTGCTTCCCGCCCAAGCAATCGTGGTCTGACGGCGTCTGGTTTTCCCTTTTCACGGCACATTTCCACGTTCTCGGACGAACCGAGCACATGAAAACTGACCTTCAAACCTTTCTCGACCCTTTTGGTACAGCCCCAGCCGCGGCATTCTGACGAGAAGGCAGGTTTTTGTCTGGTTCCTTTCAAAACAACGCCGGAATACACGTCTGACATGGGGACATCTGCCCACAGCTCCAGCCCGGAAGTGCGCTCGACGCGCCACCACCACGCCGTGACGTAACAAAGATGAGTTCGTGTATGTGGAAAGCTTACTCTGTGCACGGTCACGGTGTGATCCAGGCAAAAGAAAGGAACGCCGGAAACTAGAATCAGGACATCCTTTCGCCGCGACACCGCTCACGGTCCACGAAGCGTCGCCGGTTTTGGTCCACGTCAGCCAAGTCACACCGCCTCCGAGGGTCAAGTCATCTGGAAGAGCAAAGAGTGGAGTTGAAATACAGCACGAGACGAAGAGAGCAATTATCGCACGACTAGGCTGTTTAGGAAACAAGTCCGCGTTTTGGACAACTCCAGGTGTCAGCACCGCGCATGCGCAGAATCCAGATTCGCGTGAGGTGAAACGTCGGCGTCTGCGCTGGGCCGAAAACAGCGCCACCGATGCGGAGTCGGAGCCGTTGCTAACCCAAGTAAAACAGCTCGTCGACGAATTTAACACGCTCCGCGATAAGTTAGAGCGAGTCTTCTTTGTGAAGTTACCTGAACGTGGGTGGTGTGTTACTTGAGCGAATAGCGAGGGCGGCTTCAACGCAGGCTTTTTCACGCGGAGGATTCACTTCGTTAAAGTTATGCAAGGGCCTGATGGTCACACTTTTTGATCGGGATACATCCTGCAATCCGGAATTCAAGTATAGTGCCATCTATGCCTGGAACGCGGAAATCTGGCCAACATTATCGGTCCATCTCAAGGTTCAAACCCCAAGAGTTTTTGCCTTGGCATGCAAGGGGGAAAATAAAAAGCACAACAGAAAACTGGACAATGCTTTCGAACTCAAAATGCAAAAAGCAAAAAAAGGAGTGCGCAAAAACTAAAAAAGAGCAAAAAACGTTATTCTAAATGGCGCTTTTTTTTGTTTTAATTGGTCGTTATTTAGTAACGTGGAAACGTTCAAGAAAGGGACCAACAAGGTGTCCGATCTTTCCTGTTTTTTTTTTGTTTTTTTTTTTCACTTGGAGCTTACTTGTAAGCCATATTTTTTCCCCTTTTAACTGACAATTTAATTAACCGTTATGTAAATAAAAAAATAATGTTTTGCCTGTCAGTGGCGTTTGGAATCCTTTTTTTTTTTAATAACGCGGATTTCGAAGAAATAGTTAATGCTGAATTGGTCCAATTCAGCATTAAATATTTCTTCGAAATCCGCATTATTAAGAAAATGGATTCCAAACGCCACTGACAGGCAAACCTTTATATATATATATATATATATATATATATATATATATATATATATATATATATATATATATATATATATATATATATATATATATAACGGCTTATTAAAATGTTAATTTAAAGGGGAAAAACACAACAAAAGTTTACGAACAACCCAATATTTTCGCTGTTAGAGCCAAGTAAAGCTTCATATCATCCAACGCTAGAGAATATTCGCGGAAATCATCAATCTCAAGAATTATGACAATCTGAATGACGACTCGCCGGCTGCAAATATCGAAGAGGCAACCCCGGTGTTTTCGCGTCTTTCTCACGTTAATCATCGCTACAGTCGTGTAGATTACAGGCGACCCGTAAATGACTACTGTAACAAAATTGAAGTTCTCAATCGTTGAGGATGCGAGGGGGGAGTCAAATTTAATGTGGGCCTCGAAATGTAAACATTAGGTTATTTGCCTTAAAAAAAAAGTACAAAGACACTTAAGACTGCTAACTTGTCGGAATGCGAAAGCATTCGTATACGTAGCGTATTCCTACAAGCTGCGCGCCGCCCTGAGCTCGGCCGTGCAGCCTCTGCGGAGTCTGCCCGGCCAGGCCGCTGCGCTATGGAAAGAGGGCTTCTCTGTGCAGTAGCGTTCCTTGGAACTACAAAGCGCGCTAGCCAATAGGGTGGCTGCAACAGACTACAGGCTTCGCTCCATGGGACAGGGGAATTTAGGTGTCGTTTGGCGCGGCTTCAAAAGCTAATAACGCCGGTTCGTTCCATGAGACAGTTAATGCTTGGGCATTAAAAATATTCTAAAGCGACAGTTTCACGGGCAACATTTCGTAAATATTTCGGCCTTGTCTACCGTCGTCGGCGCGTGCCCGAAGTAGGGAAAAGCCTCCTTCTCTCCCCTCTTTAGGCGAGAAGAGGGAAGTCAGGACTCCATTCCGTCGTGCCACGCAAAGCGAGCAAAGACAGGCGAAGAGGGCGGCCCCGGTGACCCGACAAGAATTGCGCAACGAAGGGCGAATCATTTTGGCTGTGTTCGAAACCTTACCCAAACAGATCCGAGTTACTCCGGCGGGTCGGGTTACGTGATAACACAGATAGAACGACGCTGGACGCGGGTAGGTTTTCGAACGCAAAGGTACGAAATCCTTACCCAGGAGTAAGATCGAATAAATTTTGGAACACGGCCCGTGTTCCAAAATGTTTACTTTTTACTTTTAAAATGACTTGTTTAAAAACACTATAGCGTTATGCGAAATCTCACTTTGACAGTATCCACCCGTTACGAGTAATGTTGGATGGTTTTAGAAGATTCCACCGCGCTTATCCACTTCAGGGATCAATCGTGGCAGTTGTCAGTGGCATCCACGACGCCAACCACGACGCCTACGAGGATTAACCACGTCGCACCTGCTTCCTGAGATATGCATGTGACCACCCGTATTGCGCGACCGCGCTACAGCTACGTTTTTCTCTTTTTTTTTCAGTTTCATTTTAATTTTAATTGATTTAAAATTTAAAAAAAAAGGTGAGAGTTAGACGAGTGCCGTCCTCACTATTGGTTTATTACGCTCGGCGGATATTAGATGAAGGGAAAATTGTCATGCTAGGTAAAGTAATCAACTAAAATTTGTTCATCAACCTTTTAAATATTGGTTTCAGGTGTCATGTTGGAACCGCAGTATCGACGGCAATTACTGTTGGAGGCCAGACGAATTAAAACAATTTACGGAAAAGTAATGATTTTTTAGATATTAATCGATGAATTTCAGCGTTTTTCTTTATCCGACTTAAAAATGGTGCGGGAAAAGAGCGCGTCAAGCCCTGCCCACAATAACGCGACGACGTGTAGATCGAAAAGATCGAAAACGAAACTTACAATAGGACACGTTGCACTTTGGATTCGGTGGGCGGCGGAGAAAAGCTCACCGGAGAAAAGCTCACCGGAGAAAAGCTCACCGGAGATAAGCTCACCGGAGAAAAGCTCACCACAAAACTGGCAGATGCGGAGAAAAGCTCACCGGCCTTTGAGCGGATGCTTAGAAAAGCTCACCGATTTTTTGTTTGAACTTAGCGGATTCTGCAGCAAACTTTGCAATTTAACATAATTCGCATTCGTCACTTCATTAAAAATATGTCCACTCTTTTGCAATATTCTTGAAGTTCATTGGGCATATTTACTAATTCATCAAAAAATAGTAATCACCCATTCTGTATATTAATGAAGCCGCAAGTATAAATCAGAACATCGTACACCGGTAAAAAAGACAACAATTTATTAGAGAGTTTTAGGGAACCGTTTTTGCACATCCGATACGGTACGATGGGCCCTCCGGTACGAAGTGCGCATGCGCTTGTCTTCTGCGATCTTACCGTAATGCGCTGCTCGAACCGTAAGGCGCGACCGGCACGACCAATGGCCGACATGGACGGTCTCGCTTGGGTAGCAAAACGGCTATTTCGCTGGCGGAGAGAGCGGGCCGTGGCTTCAAACAGGAATAAAATAACTCGTGGTAGTGCTTGGCAGGAGCGCCATATGTGACAGCAAGTGCATAAAGTTGGAGTCAGCAAATAAAAAAGAGAATACAGATCGAAACGCAATAAGACATCCTCGATAGAAATAAAATAATGTCTAGCAGCAGCTAAACTCGTCTGCTCAGTGGCGCAGTGGATTGGAGCGTCAGTTTCGTGAGCTCGTAGTGGAGCGTTCGAATCCTGCTGGCCTATCCAGCTTTTTTTTTTTTTCATACCTTAATTTGTTTTTATTTTAAGTTTTTTATGTTTTACGTTTTTCATATTTTAAGTGTTTGATATTTCGAGCTTTTTTTTTTTTTTTTTTTTCATATTTTAAGATTTTTTTTATATTTTAAGTTTTTTTTTTATATTTTAAGTTTTTTTTTCATATTTTAAGGGTTTTTTTTTTTTTTTTTTTTCCCATACAAAGGTTGGGATGTGCATTTCGAGCTCTTATCAACCGTTTTTACAGCTGCTTTATGACTGAGGGTTATCTGTAGTGTCAACAGAGTGAGCAACAGCCTTCTGGATCAAGGATCTGGATACTTTTTAATTTAAAAATGTTGCATGAATTAAAAATTTGTGTTCTAATGCTAGTCACATATATCCTATAAAACGAGCCCTTTAAATATTGGGTGATAGTTTTAATAAGTGCACAGCAGTAAAGTTACAGGTTTTCCTTTATTTTGTTTTCGTGGTCGTACCGTACACGGCTCAACGATCGGTTCGCGGGCGTACGACCGTGATCGTCTGCTATCTTTACCGTAAGAGAGCAACATGGGCGCCGTATCTACCTCCGTCCCTCCGCCTCCTCCTCGCAAGCGGTTTTCAGCGGAAGATGATACCTTTTTTTACTCCAGCCCTTTGGGATGACGTCCTTAAAGGCTTAAACGCGGCGTCGAAAAAAAACTTCTCGTTGCGAGGAGCGAACGGATTGACCTCCTCGTAACTTTGTACAAGAAAAATGACCGCCTCAACCTGAGAAAGTGATTATATTTCTGTTATTTTTGTATTTTCTTCACGATTTAATATTTCTAGTTTTATTTGTCCGTAACTTTCTTAATACTCGACCCTGCGGTGGGCCTCGAGGGAAAGACACAGGATCGCTGGCAGACGACTTCGAATGTTGATGATAAGCGCGCGCGAGCGTGTTCTTATTTGTGTGTCAAATCTAGTTTGCTGTCGGCGACTTTTCAGCATATCAGGACGTGGTTGGAGTAAACATCATATTTGGTTGATGTAAAACACCAAAGCTTGCCCACTGAGAAGAACGTATGACTTACAAACCAAGTTACCATGTAGGACCGAGGAACTATTTTATTCCCCGAGGATATAAATCGGGTAAAATGAAGAAAAAAAAAGAAAAAAAGAAAAACGGTGGCAAACGAGCCCCCGACACCCAGATTCAGCCGTTGGCTGTCAACGTCTCCGGGATGCGCAGCGCCAATCGGAGATGGGGCAGATCCTCCTTTGTGAACCTGAACTGCCGTACGACGTCCTCCTCGTCCATCGACGCCAAGTTGAACGTCCCATGCCTTGCCGCCAACAAGTGCGTTCTCTTAGTACGCAGACAGTCGCACAAAATAACGTTTTGTAAATTGTTTTCGCCGAATAGAGCCAACTCCAAGTCGTCGTCAAAAAAATTGAGCGCCATAGTTGTCGGAAAGCTCGTCTGCTTCTTTAGCAGACGAACATAGAACTTCGCAGTGCCAGTGGCGACACGCCATGGAGCGCCAGGTTTTGTATTACGGAAGCGCATTCATTCAAGTAAAAAAACAAGACGAACTATAAGTAGGTATACATTGTTTTAGGTTCTCTATATTTATAGGATGCGATTTTTATTTACTTCAGTTTCTGCGATTTGTACAAACACACGCAAATTTGCTTTTCTAGATCAGGCCGATGCAGGTTTCCGTTGCCAGGGGGCGCGACCTGTACCGATCGTCTGCACTCGTCTGCAATTACGGTTCCCCCAAAGCCGTTTAGAGGCACACGATCGGTCGACTCGCCCGATCCAAGGTATCGATCGTTTTTGTTTATCGATCGTATTTGGTTCCGGTTCCCTAAAACTCTCTATTGACAACTGGCAGGGTGCCGTCGGTAGCTCTGTCAAATAAAGATGTTTGTTCTTTGCGAGCTAATATGAATAGCGGTGTGTGAACCCTTTCAGTTTCAAATATTGTGTAGTGCCTAATAGATAAGTAGGTGTTTGTTGATGTAATCAGTGTCGGCTACGCTGTTGTTTTTTTTTTTTTTCTGTTAATTTCACTAACAAAACTTTAGTTGCGAGAACAGAATCGTCCTGTCGTGTTTGTTGTCTTCACTCCGTCGTCGTCGTTTGAGTGGTTTTTGTCATGTATAACGTTTACCAACTCGCCCTATATGCTACCTTACAGAAGACTACTTCTTATATTCGCGACTCCAGCGAACTATAGGGGCGCGCTGGTCAGGCAAAATGGCGGACGAAAGGAGGTCGCTTTCGTCGTTCAGCACGCGGACCACCATAAATTTCTTGCACTGTAGCGTAAAATCGGTGTTACACATGAAAGCATAGCGATTTTTCGACGGTAGATACCTTCGTCTAGTCAATACGTTGGGGTAACCGGACAAAAGCTCACCGGAGAAAAGCTCACCGGACAGAAGCTCACCGGACAAAAGCTCACCGGACAAAAGCTCACCGGACAAAAGCTCACCTCTTTTTTTTTTTTTATTACCCGGGCGAAACACGGGGTAGGATAAAGTGCAGACGCGATGGACATTGCACCATTTTTAGGAGAACTGATATCCCATCCCATGCAAAGGTCTCGACAGATAAGCCATAATAGGCAGAGAAGCAAGGATTTGGGACCAAAATTTAGGTTACCAAAACTGAGTGGAGCTGATAAAATCAAGCTTGCTTGACTCATGGTATGCCAGAGCACCCTTTTAGTTGTGCACGCCCAAGAAACTTCGAGACCCGAAGTTTTTGAACCCGAAGAGTGACCAAAGAAGCGAAGTCACCCTTCGGTGATCTCGATTTTTCATTTCATTGTGCTTATGTCACGCTAAACGCGCACATTAAGGTCAGGCAGATTGCCTCTTCATTACGAATGCATGGTTTTTCTTAAGGTTCAGGGTAATAATTGAAGTAAATGGCTAGGAAAATTAATTTCTTTTCGTCATTGTGCGTCGTAAATTCATTTGAAATCAAAGATTATTTCAGGGTGATGTGAAGGGAAACTGAAGCAAAACTGTAATGCACAAACCATTGTGTTGCGAATTTTTAAAAATATTTTGAAGGAACGCGAGTTGGGCCTTTTGGACAAGTACAAGAGAGATAACCAATTTAAAAAGCTGTGCGGCATTTTTGACAGGCTGGCGGTCCCTCCACCACACCGTGTGCCCGAAGGACTAACCTACATCGGGGAAAGGAAAAGTCTACCGGTGACATCGGGCACCTGCTGAACTACTTTGATTGCACATACATGTCAACGGCCCCTTCCGTTATGCTTCTGCTCCTCCTGCGGCGGCACCGAGAGCGAACTCTTCCCTTTGCCTGACTGTGCGCCGACGACGACCGGAGTTTCCCCCGGAACGGTGGAATATGGATGACGCCACTCTTCAAGATAAAGACCGGACGAACAACACCTGCGAAGGATGGAATACCGGGTTTCAGAAGCTTGTCAGCCACGCCCATCCAAGCGTCTGGAGGTTGACTGAATGCCTACAGCAAAATCAGGCACTCGTTGCCACGGCATTGACACAAGCCCGGAGAGGTGAACCCTCAAGGAAACGCGTGCGAAAAACCACTCTGCGACTGCAGAATCGTCTGAAAAATATTTTCGAGGGGTTCCAGGTGCACCAAGATCTACCAAGACTGCTGTAGCTAGTAAGGGACTGCATTCGCTTCTAACCACCCGATAAATAAATTTGTTTCTACTCTAATCAACAAACCACGTGCCTGTGAGATTTAATTTTTCGTTGCATTTTAGTGTCGCACGCGTGCACCTAAGTTGTCCGCACTCGTGTTAGGACCAACATGAAATTTTCTCCTGGTGAGATTTTTTCCGGGTCTGTGAAAAAGTTGGTAAGCTTTTGTCCGGTGAGCTTTTGTCCGGTGAGATTTTGTCCGGGATTCATGCGTAGGTATGACACGGCGGAAGCAAAAAAATAATTACTGGAAACGATTTTTGTTTCTATGCTGCCTACGAGTACCAAGCAGCGATAGCAGACGACAGAGTTGGAACGACCTCCTCTCATGAGCTTCGCGGCGTTGCCGCTACGCGGCGTCGATTTCGCTGGAGTCGACAATAGGTCACGAGTAACAACGGTGCCAGTGTGCAGCTCTGAAGGTCATGGGTTGCTCGCCGTAGAAAGGCACTATCACACAAAGGCAACGTGTGGAAAAAAAAAAAAAAACAAATTAGTCGTTAGTTGTTTATACAGCAGGAGTTTAGTCTGCCAGAACATGGCGACATTGTTACCCACTGTAGATGAGCAATTTAGCCAGTGCAGTACAACTGCTAGCCTGGGGTCTTTAACGTGCACCACGCAGTAGTGGTGCACGACCGCACGCCGGTACGATGCTCATCCAGATCGAAACGGGCAGGGGTGGGGATTGAACCCAGGATCCCTGGGTTCTGCAGCGCGAGCTTTCGCTCCACGTGCTCCGAGCTGGTGTGCGCTAGACCACTCGGCCACCGATCCCCCCAACGTGTGGAAACACCAGCACGAACGGCTAGAAAACGTGTGCTTCTCCGTGAAAGAAAAAAAGTCTCCATATCATACTGACTGTTTTGTCCTATTTTCAAAGGTTAAAGGGGTCATGAAACGATTTTCCTACTTCTTCCTCCTTAGCATTAATCCTCAACTCAAATGCGAATTGTGAAATCACGTGGTCGTGACATTCCTTCGGCACCGGTGCGATGACTCCTAGCTTCCACCTTGCTTTTTATGCACACCATAAAACTTGTCATTCCCCAGTGACAATAAGTTCCGTCAGGGCACTCATTGGCCACGAACGCGAATCCAAATATTCGTCGACGGATTGATTGTTGACGAGCGCATACGTCCGAGTGACGCAGTTCTCGTGTCCAATGCGTGAGCTGGGCTCTGCTGACGTCAGTTTGGCGCCGGTGACGCGCTTTTGGAACCGCGGATGTATCATAGTGAAAAGGCGGAGAGCTTTCGAAGGCAAGAAGGTACAAAATAGTCCGCTATATTTTCAAATGTTCGTACCGAAAAGCTGACTTTTGACTTTCTAGCCTCTTTCTTTTGGCCAACTAAACGACATGCGATTAGTAAAGTCCCAATTTAAAATCATTCATCCCAACCCAAAATTCGTTTCATGGCCCCTTTAACAAAGCTTCAAAGAGAATTTCAGGCACCGCGTTGTTGCGCATGCCCTTTCGGATTTTCGGCATTTACAGTTTTGATTTTTAGGTTTCAGGCAGACATTATTAAGTTTTCGAGCTTTTTCATGTTCTTCAAGTTCATGAAAATTTGAGTTGGGCTTTCGTTGCCTAGAGAGTAAGCCACAGAAAACACTCACCCGTATTATTAATTTGGGAGGAATATACCCAATAAGCTTAACAAATAATACAAAAAAGGACATTTTCTTTTTTACAAAGCTGACGAATTTGAATGATAATAAACTGATATATGTTACGCATGATCCAACAGCCTCCATATAAAAATAAAAAAAAAATGGGTGAGCTTTTCTCCGCATACGCTCAGTGGCCGGTGAGCTTTTCTCCGCATCCGCCGGTTTTCCGATGAGCTTTTCTCCGGGATTCGGATTCGGTACAAGTGACACACACACACACACACGCACACGCACACGCACACGCACACACACACACACACACGCACACACACACACACTGACACACACACACACACACACACACACAAGGAATCGGAGTCTTGTGCGTTCTGCGGACGTTCTATGGAGCGTGAATGGAATCGGGGTTATGCACATAAATCCACGAGGAAGTCAGGCGCATCCGCGGCCACGCACCACGGACATCCAGTTCCAAGTTTGTCCGCCCGCGTGCATACAACGACGCGGAGCGGCCCAAGTGTCCGGGTCCGCTTTCTCTTCCCGAAACAAACAACCCCCCCTAAAAAAAAAAAAAAAAAAAAAATGTCCAAAGGACATTTTATTTTTTTTTTCCGGATCGCAGATTCATTTTCGAACTAGAATCAAGAAGAAAAAGACAATTGCCAAAAATAGTAATTGAAAAAAAAAAGAAAAAAGAGAAATAAATACTATCCCGAAACATTTCGCGTGTTTTCTCCTTGATTTAGCCCCCTTCAAGAAGCGAAATAAAAGACATCTCGTGAACGAGGCCAACACTGCCGAGTTTCTTTCTTCTATATGTAAACATCGGTTCGTGAACGGGAAATGACACGAAATAAGTTAGCGCAGCAGTTATCACCCACAAACAAGACTGACACGTTCTTGAGGCTAACGAGCATACACGGCACCACCTATAGAAAATGATCAAAGCCCGTGCGCTTGACGTTTCACATCATCACCCCAGTGAGATCCAGCACAGGCACCGACTGGACAGGAGGGCCACGTCGGGGTTCGCCTCGTCTCCAATTAATCCGTCGAAGAAGGCTCGGCGTAGTTGGCGCCATCCTCGCGTGATGATGATGGTAAGTGGAGGTAAAGGAGGCCGTTCACGGGCTTTGATATATATTCTAAGTACCTAAAAAGCAGCGTCTATGGGGCAGTCCCATGACTGCGCTAATCTACAGTAAAATTGCTCGCTCGTTCATGTTTCTGGAGAAAAAACAAACAAACCTCGTAGTGGAGAATATGACCCGCGATAAAAGCGACAAAGAAAAACCTTAGACGGTTGTAACGAGGTGTTTCCGAAAAGATTTAGAGCAGCGGTAAGGGATGGCTATACGGCGGGCTTCTAAAAAGCGGAACAGAGAAGGTACACCCCGCGTTTTCAAATAAAGTATGAAGAGTGTGATCGCGGAAAATATACAAAACTTAAACTTGTACCATTAACGTCAGGATCTAGGTTTCTGACCAAAGCACACGGAAGAAACATGAATGAGAGGGAAAAAAAATTATGTATGTGTGTGTGTTGAGAAGGAAAGTGGCATACGCAAAAAGATGCAACAATATTCTTTAAAAAAAATTAGCTCATTTTTTTTTTTTACCTTTCTACGGCGGTAGGAGACTCCTATTCTCCCTCATTCCCCGTTCACATTCCCCATTTTAATAACCGGCTAGGGAACGCAGTTACTTGGCCGCGCTGCGTGCCTCTTTCCTCCTCCTCCTCCGACGGGAACCAATCAGAGTGCTCGAAACGTCATTAGCTGCACGCAATCCCTGAGTCCAAGCCTCGTTTGCAGATCTTTGGTTTCAACGTTTTAAGATGAAGGGATTCGAGAGGTTCCAGTCCCGAAACGGCAAAGTATGCGTGTATTTTTTTTTTTTTTTTTGTGTGTGTGTTTTTGTGTGAGTTATTTTTAATCTTAGGTCCGGGGGTTTAGATTAGAAATCCGGATGTAGTCTTTCAGCGAACGCTCCAAAGCAGAATACGAAAGCCTTGGTGCAGACTTTCGTATTCCTAGGAAAATAAAAAAAATAAAAAGGGAAACGAAAGATAGGTTTTGTTTTAAGCCAAACAAATTTATTAGGACTTCGTAGTTAACAAAAAAAAGTTTGCAAAACTTATAATGACACACAATGCGTGAAAAAAAAATTTAAAACCTATGCGCTCATTTTACCAGCTACGTGGGACGAAAGATCAAGGTGAAAATGCGGACACTGCTGAATTCAATGCCCATACCTAGTGTTACGTAGTACTTGAAATTCTGTCATTGTCGTAGTACCTGCCACGTACACGTGTTTGTTGTCATCTACGAAAGCACAATGAAACGTGCTTCCTTAGTTGCGGAATTCAAGCAGTCAAGCAAAAGATAGGCAATCTCGGTGCACGCTGCAGCTCCACTACTTCAAGTAAAACATTCAAGAAAACGGAGTTCGATTAAACGGTTTCCGTGAAACAGCCCTGGATGAAACGGCGTTCGATGGAACAGCGTTCGATGAAGTGTTCAGTGCCAGCTTACGAGGGGCGCACCAACTTCCTTACCGAGCACATATACAGTCAATTATCGCGCTCTACAGAAGGAATAACGGGGTCGAAAAAAACTATTATTTACGAATATGCAACCTACTTCGAACTTTGGGATTCTCAGTTTATTTTTTTTTTATTTTTTTTTTCTCTTTTTTTTTATTGCAGGACGTTTTTGTTGGTCGTTCTCTGCGTGTTCTGCTGGAAAACCGTAGCTCAGGTTTTGCTGATCAATACAGCCGTACTGTTTATTTGGTGGGAGTTTTAAGATCTTAGTCAATCTATTCCTAACCATGCAGATAGATCTATGTCGATGCTGTTTAACATTTAAGGGTGGCCTGCGGAGGTTTCTGATATCGCCTAAATATGGCGACAACTCACTCCGCGGACTCTAAGCATCTAGAAATTCATAAATCGCAACGATGAGCGGCCCATTTTCCTATTATAAAAGCAATCAAAGATCGAAATTATCTCCGGCGATGGGGGGGAGCACCGTGCCGGCAGCCAGGACGGCACGTAACCAATGAAAATGCGACATTTAGTTGAGATTGCAAACAATGTTATTGCAAAATGTGCACGCTTTTGTAGATGATAAAAGTGAGCAGTCGAAAAATGTTATTTTTCGCGGAGAGGGAACATAATAGAGAATTTTCGTAGACCGCGTTTCCCCCTCCGCAACCCCTTGACTGCAGAGTTCGGGGCATCCTAGCAGGTTGCGGAGAGCGTTGCGGGATGGCGAAAACGATATACGAAAACTCCCTAATACGGCAATAATTATTTTTTTTTTCTGTCTTTTGCGGGAGTAATGTGTCCCCGGTCGTCAGCGCTTCAGCGCTCGCTCGCTGGGTTGAATCGTAGTCCGGCTGTATGGGCAACGAGCCGCGCGCATTCGAGATATCACTCCGCGGTTCCACCGATCGGAGACGACAGGATCCTTCGCTTGCTATTGGCTGACAGTGGTCCTGGTTTCGGAACATGCCCCTCCCGTCGCCGGAGATGAAATTGGTGTGTTGCGCTCTTTGATTGCTTTTTTTAACAGGGAAATCGGCCGCGTATCGTCATGATTTAGGGATTTCTAGGATGCTTAGAGCCAGCACAGGGATTTATCCCCATATTTAGGCGATCTCAGAAACCTCCTCCCGGCACCTTTCAAGCTTCGCTGATACACAGAGCTGCTACCACTCGAGTAAGCACGGTAGCAGCATCTCTCTCGCTTTCCAGGGCTGCTCCGCGCCTATATTTTTGGCAACGAGCCCGACGCTGCACGAGAGGCGCTGGACGGTGACGACGGGCGGAATTTAAGAACGCAGTAGCTTAGTGGCACTTTTTCCAGTTTCGCCTTTGAAAAAGAAAACATGCGCATAAAAACGAATTCACCAACAGCTTAAGAAACGCATGGTTAGTTCCGATCATCTTACACTACACGAACTCCATAAGCTGAAGCAATCAGCACAAACGTCATACGTTGTAAAAAAAAAACAAAAAACATAACAACACTTATCTTTTTCGAATCGGAGCAAAAGCCAGGACGCAAGGATGGGAGCTTTACAAACAATGGCAGCCAGAATGATGAAGTATCCGTCACTGGAAGGTCTGAGCGTTATATATAAACAAAGTGTTTTTTTTTTGTTTTTTTTTTTCTTCAAGGGGCCCTGCAAACATATTTAAAGGGACACGGACAGGGTATTTATGCTCGCCGAGGTTTTTAGTTGTACGTGACATATGAGAGCCCAACTACCCAGAACAGAATTTGCGGCTCAAAATTCAGTTTCTTTCCGCCCGAAAACCGCCGATCGAGAACTGGCCGGTTTGAGTCACGCTCACTCTCTTCTCCGTGGTCACGGGCCGTTTTCTAAGGTATCGAAGCGACCACCAAATTTAATCAAAGTCGTGGGTCATTGAAGGCACGCAGTCAATACTAAAAATAGAAAAAAAATATGAAACCCATTTTTTGTGGCTTCCAAAAAGTTGCAAATACGTTGATTGAAAAAAAAAAAAAGGGTTGCACAGACAACCGGAAGCATTCTGTGCGTTCACTGCATAATTCTCAACCTGGCGTCGTTTCGCGTTTCGTGGGACCTCTACTTCAGAACTGTCGTTCACGGTACCGGCGAATTCTGTCTTTCTTCGAAAGAGAAATTTTGGACCGATCAAAAGAACTGATATTCATCCCGTACGACACGCCCGACCAGCAAGCCGATTGCACGAAGACGTGGCCGAGCCGTCGTCCCTTCTCGTGGCTGAAGACATCGCTCGCTCAAACGTCAAGCACGAAGTGCGTACTTCGAGTTGAATACGCACGCGTACGGTTTATTTACGAGGTGCGAATGTGGCCTATGCGTGGTGCTACCCGACTTCAAGCCGGGAGTGCATGCACTGGAGGGAAATCGGCAGCAAACATTCCGACATGCAGTCGACCGGATGCATTATTACGAACGACAGAGTTTCTTCAGTAGCTCTTATAAAGACAAAAAAAAAAAAATTTCCTTCAGTAGTTCAGTGGAAAGACGTCCGCTTCACAAGCAGCGGGCACGGATTCGATCCGTAGTGTAGGCGTACCATTTTTTTTTTTTTTTCAAACATTTTGCGATGTTTACATTTCTATTTTTTTTTTTTTTACAATCATCACTGGAAAACAAAAAAACAATTGTTGTGGAGGATACGTCGCTGAACTAAATAGTATGGGATTCCATTTTTGACACCTCTGCCGCACAATGCCACTTTCAGATGTGAGGCAGCTCTTCACGCAACATCTTGGGAGTATTCTTTTCGGAGCCGATCACGGGAATTCCCCACGGGCACTCACTACTAATTGCCAATACTTGAATGTACGAAACAACTCATCTTGAAGTACAGAACAGCGAGCGGAACAAACATAACTGCAAAGGAATCGCACGGCGAACGGATCCCGGACGCATTTCGTCTGCTGCACCCGGAAGAAAAAAAAAATCGCACGGTCGGGTGTAGTTACGTGACTTCCGCCACTCACTCTCTCTCCTCTCCACATCTCCATGCGGTGAATAGGTTTCGGTTTCAGTTTCGAGCAGTTGCGTTTTTTCGCTTTATTAAAAAAATTCGTGACTCTTTAGCAAAATAATAATTGGGTAGTATTCCGACACCATAATAAACCGCCTGGCAAAAAATGAAAAAAAAAAAAAAAATTGGGGGGGGGGGGGGGGGGGGGTCACTGTCCCTTTAGGCGTCTACCTTTTTTTGCGGTTTCCACGTCTCTTGGGGTTCGGGCAAGCCAGCGGGCACGGAGAGAGTAACTAAATATCACTGCGTCATATTTTAACCGGACGACGCGGAAACCTCCTCCACCTACGGGGGCGACCCGCCGTACTGAAAGCGCGCGAAATGTGAGGTATTTGGTCCTGGGCTTACTACTGGTCAGAGCCGCTAAAAGCTTCTTTTTAGTCGAAATACAAAATATAAGTGACGCGAACCGTTTCAATTATTTGTGAAAGTAGTTTTTGCTCAGTAGTTTAGATCAGAAAAGAAACAAATGCAGTTTATAAAGTCCGGAAACTAGAAATGACCCGTGGACATACCCGCCACCAAGCGGTAAAAAAGGCGGCGCATACTAGAAAGGAATAGTGGGATCAGGCTCCGGCGAGCGGCGAGCGTAGAAAGGTCCCGGATGTACGCGGCGGCGCTGCGGTCGTTTACGGACTCGAGGATGCGACCAGTTCCGAGTGTTCCGAAGGCCTTCGGCGCAGGTTTGGCTTGCTGTTTGGCCGTTTCGCGGTATGGCAGCGCGAAGTGGCTCTTGTTCTGAACTGATCTTTACCCCGTGTTTGCTGTCGTTTGTGGCCAATGAAGTGTCATGCCGAATTAGTGTTTAATAGCGCAGCAAATGCAATGCGAGCCGCCCTGGCTGCCCGCTTCATACAGCCTGTCCAGAACATGCTTTAGTGGCGCCCTCTCGAGCCGTCGACACGGAGCGCGGCAGCCGTGAGCGCTCGTTGAGCTCACTACCCCTCCTCTAGTTCACGGCCACTCAAGCAACCAAGGACGTCTTGAAGGAGGTTATTTTTTTGCTTGTTTTTGTAATTTTAATTTGCCCATAACTTTTAAACTATAGACGCTTTACAGCAGCTGTGCATGGGCGCCGCCATAACTGACCTTCAGTTTTTGTTCCCTCTTATTCCGTTCGCTTGACTTCATCATTTTAACAGCAGGACAGGTTATTGCCATTTTAAGTGTTACTGTGTCCTTCCCCCCAGCATTGGCCGTTGTGGAGACTCGTCAACGCCCGCTTCAGTGGCTCGGCATCTCGGTAAGACAAGAGAAGGGCGGCTATGGCGGCTCAATCTGGCGCGTGTGTAAAGCGTCTATACTTCGTTACAGCTTAGGCCCAGACGCAGCCGATGCTACAAGCGCGAGCTCCGGGCTTTCAGCGTCCCTGCCAAGCACGTGCGTTCGTGCAGTGCAAGCACTGTTCAGGGCCACATACTCGCGCTTGTAGCATCGGCTGCGTCCGGACTTAGTCTGAAACGAAGTATAAAGCGAAATTCGAGAAAAGAAAGGTTTTATTAAGTTACTACGTTCAGTGCGCTCAGGTTTGGTGCAAATTAAAAACCAGTAAAAAGTCTTTGCAGGGCCCCTTTAAGCGTTACAGATTTGTTTAAAAAAAGTCGTGAAAGTTACACTTATGCGCTTTGTGCAGGTGAGTTACACGGCCAGGGGCACATTATGTGGGTGGCTAATCTTCGCGATAAGTCGGCTAATTAATTAAATATCATTAATTAACTTTTTAATAAGTAAAAATAGGCATGTGGTTCCAATCAGAAAATTACTTAGCATCATCAAAAACTACTAAACCAACTCTTTTTAGAACAACGAATTACAAATTTCCCGGTGACTTGGACATAAGCTTTCGTAACGTAACGTAAGAAAACGGGTCTGTGTGAACCAGCGTTTACTCTAAAGGCCAGTTCACACCGGAGAATGTCTTACGTTACGCTAAGTTACGTTACGTTATGTTTTGTACAATGCATTCAAGGCCCATTTCTCACAGGGGCGCCTCCTTACGTTATGTTACGAGCGCTTACGAAGAGCTACTATACGGTAAATTACCGTAGCAACCAAGAACACAAGGCTCATCGTCGTAACGTACGGAGTTGAGCTCGGTTGGTTCAGACAGTTGCGTTTGACTCCGTTTGACTGCGCTGCGGCTGCGAGAAACCAGGACATCCCTGCCGCTTATATCGCGTGCCAAGATGATTCCTTGAATTGGATTCCACGCTCCATACGAAGCACAGATGTGCCGGTGACTCGCCTTCGGTTCTCGAAGCAACGCAGTCAAACGCACTGAAACACAAGTGTCTGCACCCGCCTTTAGATTAGTTCACACAGCATCATTTCCTTACGTTACGTCTTAGTCACCGAAACATTCGTGTCTCGACTATCGCGTGCCAACTTGATAACTCCTCGAATTCGTAGCCACGCTTTATAAGAATCACAGATGTTCCAATGGCTTGTACGTGAGCTTACGTACGTAACATAAGGAATCGGGGCCTTGTGAACCAGCCTTAAAGGGCCCATGAAACGAATTTTAGGCTGGAATAAATCAATTAATATTGGGATTTTACTAATAGCACATCGTTCAGTGGGCCAAAAGAAAAAAAGTTGCAAGTCAAAAGCCTGACTTTCGGTACGAAAATTTGAAAACACAGCGGACTATTTCGTACCTCCTTTTCACTGTGATACATCCGCGCACCCCGCAGAGCGTCACCGGGCCCCCGCAGCGCGTCACCGGGCCCAAACGAACGTCACACGACATCGGAGCTCACATATTCCCTTCACCCCTAAGCTGACATTGTGGTGGAAGCTACGCGCTTGCCGGACCAATCAGCCGCCCCCCTGCTCGTGGGTATGCGCGAGGTAGTGTGATCACGTGGCAAAAGTGTGGCTGGCCCAACGAGCACGTAGCTTCCACAGCACTGTCAGCTTCGGGATGAACGGGGTGGGGAAAGCAACTTTTGTCCGAATTTTGAGCGCAGGCTAATCTTCTAGGGGGAGAATGGATGTGTCCGGATTACACAAACGAGAGTCCGAGCATGAGGGGACTCCCCCCCTTTCCGTCTTCTTGAACTGTTTGGTAGAATGCGCGATTTATGAGTTGAGGAGGAAAGCTAAACAGGAAAAAGTTGGAAAAGCGATTCATGACTCCTCGTCTCGCGACCCGCGCGACAAGGGGAGGAGGAGGCACGATGGAGGAAAGGAGGCCAAACAGTTTCGTGTTACAGACGAGAATTATCCGGAAAGGGCTGCCCAAAGTAATAGGGAGTTTTAGTAGACAGTGTTTCCCCCTCTGCTAACCCTCCGCTACGAAGAAACCGCCACTGTGCCTGCGAGCCGATGGCCTTGGGCCCTTGGCTGTAGAGTTCCGGGTAGCGGAAGGGCTTAGCGGGGGTGTAGGACAAAATGGTCCCGGTCAGAATGGTCCCGGTCAAAATGGTCCCGGACAAAATGGTCCCGGACAAAAAGGTCCCAAGTGCCAACCCGGACAAAATGGTCCCAGGTGAATTTATTAATATTTTGAGCGCTCTTAATAGGACAAAATGGTTTGGTACTTTTATTTTGACACACGTTCAAGGATAATATCAACATTTTCATTATAATCATTTGAAACAAATTTTAAATCCCTTCTATCTATTCCATGTAGCTATATTTCTCAAAGGTTCTTGATTTCTACCGATATATTCCACGTGTGTAATCAATATCTTTCTATCGCCAGAACCTGTTTTCAAATTAGCGCTATCGAGCTTCAAAACGATATTCGGAATGAAAATCATTATCATACACTTACTACAGGTTCTTGACGTGGTTTTCTTAAAGGGCAACTCCGCTCAATTCCGAAGATTTTGGGATAATGAGTGATTTCGAATTAAAAAAAACCCTAGTAAAAGACACTACGTCGTTTGCTTCTCGAAAAATGGGATATATATTTTAATTTTAAACACGAGCGGAAATCGAAACCGAAACTTCGGCTCCGCCCGGCAACATTAGCCTCGGGCCGCCAAGTACATGGCCATCACGTGGTACGAGATGTCACGTGATCCTCGGCCCAACAACGGGCGGGATTGGGGCGGGCGTGTGGCAGGCGCGAGTGCATGTCGTCTGCACCGCACTCTTCGCCACGTTTTGGTGTCCACTCCACGGCATTCGACGATGTCTGCACAACTGCGGCATAAGTCTGCGCACGTGGTGTCCGGAGTGTGAACGAAACTCCGAGAAACAATAATCACAATCGGTGAGACGACGACGGCGGTTGTGACACGGAAGACGGCGGTAACGGTGGGACCACGGCGGGCGGCCGGACAGCTCCCAAGAAGCGCGCTGCGCAGGCGCGTTACACCAATCACGTGGACACCGCTGAGCGCCGAGAGGAAACGTTGCTGACGTCATGCGCTACGCTCGCCCGGAGAAGTGAAAACAAGCAAAAGGGGGCCATGAAGATGACGTTTAGCTCAATGTTGGCTCCGCCCATGCCGTAGCCTTGACTGCGCTGTTGGTTGCGCCTGAATTCGCCCGCTCAAGTCAGCCGATTTCGGTAACTTGGCGAGTTGCAAAGTTTGCCGGACCGTTTAAGAAACATTTAGACAGAATACCGTCGTAATATTTCACGTGTGGTCTTCCTAGGCGATACTGAAGAGGACTGCATTGTTTTTTCAAAACCAAAAATGAAGCGGAGTTGCCCTTTAAATGAACCTGTCGTACCACCGTGTTCTATTTTTCAGAAACAGCATCGCTCTGTCTGAACATTGTATATTAAAAAAAATAAAAAAATGATTTCGCAATTATGAGCGTATTTATTACATAGACCACTTAACAGACAAGAAGTCGACGCTGCTGAAGCCAAGGCCTAATACGAAAATGTATTCATATGACCCCTCAAAAATTGGTTCAAGGGATGGAGCTTTTGCACGTACTGTGTGCACAGAGGTACAAGCCGCTGCTAATATTCATCAAGGGTAGAAAATACAAAAAACCTGCAAACAGCAAATAAATAATGCCACGCTGGGACCATTTTGTCCGGAATGGCAGTTGGGACCATTCTGTCCGGGACCATTTTGTCCGGGACCATTTTGACCGGGACCATTTTGACCGGATACCGCTTAGCGGAGGGGGAAACACGATCTAATAAAACTCGCTAATGTTATCGCATTGAAAACAATAGAATCCACCACACGTAACGTTTATGAGGACTGAAACTGAAAACGCGTATAATAAAAGGAACTCTGAACGCGTAGCTGCCGGTATTGAGCCCTGGTATCCCAACATCACAGCAAGCCGACGAAGTCAGTCACGCCTTAGACTTTGTCGGTTTTCTCGGCAAATACATGACCCTACAGGAACGCAAAATTAATTTTGGGTACATGTAATGAGGACAACACAATCTAGCGCTTGGCACGTGTAAACATTTTATTATTTAATCGTGTATTTGTAAGTGTGTGTGTGTGTGTGTTTAGGGGGGGGGGGGACAGCAAGAGTTAGTCTGCCTCAGTGGGCGTCTGGTGTCTCAGCTGTAGATGAGCAATTTAGACAGTCCGGTACAACAGCTAGCCTGGTTACTGCGATGCGTAAGTCTGGCTTACGCATCGCAGTGCCCCATTCTCGTGACCGTCCCCCCATTTCCCCCCTTACCCCCCCCCCCCCACAAAAAAAAAGGGCTACGCAAAAGTGTTTGGCGAAGTGGATCCCTACAGCAGGGACCTACGGCACAAACCCATGACGGGAAACAAAAGGGGAAGGCGACAGCGGAAAAACACTGGGCGAACCATTGCTCTCCCCTGATCAATGCCGAGATGGCTCGGGACTCCAGTCGATCGTTTTTCGCCCCACGTGCAAAAAAAAAAAAAAAAAAAAAAAAAAAAAGATTACGAACAAAACACGAGGTGAGGTCCCTCTTGGGCGAAAGTTAAGCCTGCAGAACATTGATCGCCCAAAGAGTAACGACGAACACGCCACCACCAACAGAGGAAGAAGGACACGCGTGGATAGCTAGCGGTCATGTGATGCCGATCACGCGGATAGAAGAAAGGCTGACACGCGTTGACTGTTGTTTTGCTCGAGAAGACGGTTTATTCGTTAGGACCTTTAAAGCTAAAATAAAAAAGGGACACAGGCAAACCAGGGAGGCCACCTTTCCGAGTCATAATTTATTCCTCGGCACCTTATTTGCGTGAAGGGACGATGAATAAAATATTAACGAACGCGAAATGGCCGATATAATTTTCGCTGTCTATGGCACGAATAATAGTCGGGGAATATTTGTCGGCGCTATTTGTCAGTAAAAGCGAAACAATCAAAAATGCTTAAAAAAAAAACAACATGATGACGGGTTTGTCTGATACGTTTGCAAGGGTTCGACGTTACACCACGTGTGTGTGTTCCAAGTCACATAACCGAGTCCTTAAAACGTACGGGTTCATAAACGACACATAAAACAGCGGGAAGGCGGCGTGCCTTCGTAGCTGCGAAAAACCGTTTACACGTCTGCAATCTGAGCGGAATATCCATCAAATGTAATCAGTATCTAGATCTACGTAAAACGACACGGCAAAGGTGGATCCCGGAGAACGACGGTTTGGGACCAATCAAATATCGTCAAAAGCGCACCATCATGGTGTTCGTCATGATCCTGTAAGTGTTCGATCATCGCTGAACCAATCCCAAACAAGAAAGACCCAGTAACTTGCGCTTCCGACACTGCCTGATTGGTCCCAAGCAGAAACAAAATACAACCCCCCCCCCCCAAAAAAAAAAAAAAAAAAAAAAAAAGCTCACCTATTTGTGTATATAGATCAATCCACCCAGGTTCCCCAAGATGAATGTCAACATCATGCAGACATGCCCAGAAAATTGTGCGTCATTTATTCCATCGATCATGCGTTCACCCAACTCATAGCACCGCCCACAAAAACGTTTCGATCGACGTCATGGAAACTGGCGCGCCTCCGAGTCACGACCGGGATGCTTACACACGGGGAACATGCAGCGACATGGACACTGCCGACCAGACTCAAAGATAAAAGGAGCTAGTTCCTGGTGCGTCGAGGCAGTTGCAAAGATCGATATACGAGACGCCAAACACCGGACTATATGGACTATATTTCTGCGCAGACCCTCTCGCCCTACTTTACTCATTTAGATAGTCAATTATGTTCATAACGCAATTGGTCTATAGACCACTTTTTCATGGCGGCCGCCATGTTGAATTCTAACGTAGGTGAGTTAAGGAAAAATACCAGATCGCTTTATTTGTCGACTGGAAGGCGCTAGAATTCCAGGGGTTCGTGCCACTAGCTCTTCATTTTTTTAGTTTAGTTATGCTGAAACTTTTTACTTTTGTTTTTGTCGCCCTACCCAGCTACGTCGTATTTCAACATGGCAACCGTCACACGAAAACGATCCACATGGAGTGATAGGTTGGACGTTTGCATGTACATATTTACAAGTCAAGGAAGTAACGTATTGGCGTCTGACTGGTGCGGGCAATTGCGTCCCCGAATCAGACGCCAATACGTCACTTCGGTGATTTTTTTTTTTTTTTTAAGGACATGTAAATGCCCAACCTAAGTGCCATGCTCTCAAGTTTGAGCAGTGCCGCTGACGATCAAAATCTGGCATTTTTTTCGGTCGCGTTTTGGTTGTGCGTCGTCTCACGTTGCTCGCCGACACTAAGCTGGCTAAATTCCATTCGCGGATATATAATTGTAAGATAAAATAACAAGAACAAAAAAAGCAAGAAGAAAAACATTCTTAGCGTTTCTCAGGCCTCGTCAGTAAACTGCAGTCACTAAGTTTTCTTTTTTTTCCCCCTCTCCAGAAAGTAGAAACACTGTCGTTATTTAGTGTGCACATTACACCACCCGGCAAAAAACAAAAAAAAAACCTTACCATTTTTTTTTTTTTTTTTTAGTTTTTCACAACAGTACGGACCAGCGAAGTGCGTCAAGTAAACCCAGAATTCGTCTTTAGTTTTTGAGCTTTTTTTTTTTTTTTTTTTACTTTTAGAGAAGGTTTGAGGGACGTTTATGGTACAAATGGACCATTTGGAAGATTGCAGTTCTGGAAGCCGCAAACCCAGTCGGCGGAGTTTCTCGGCTGGAGTGTTCCCAGGCGACATTCTACGAGCGACAACAGCAGAAACGTCCACGCGCGTGCGCGCACTTTCCGCGTTGCTCTTCTCAATCGCACCTTTGTTGCGAACGGCCGCGGCAGTTTGCCCCCGAATAGAACGTTCGCTTCAATACTGGACGTGTCATGCCAACAACGCCGAGATAACGCGAGCCCTGAGCATTCTGCACTATAACTTAGCACAAAATGTCAGCGCGCTTCGTCCGACCTACGTCCGACGTCCTACTGACGTCATGACGGCGCGAAACGCTCATTCGACGATGCGGTCTCTTCGAAGGGCGACACAAAATTTCGAGACAGACCGTGCCCCATAATTTACTCGATCCTCCAGGCTAAGGGTTCTGTACCCTTTCAATCTGTGTTGTCACGTGACACGACCCGCCGGAGTAACTCGAATTCATTTGGGTAAAATTTGGAACACAGCCCGAGTCAAGAAGTCCAACGAGTCAAAATATCCATTACTGGACCTGACTCGTTGGACCTCTTGAGTCTTGAGTCGCCATGGATATTTTGACAGGTTGGATCTCTTGACGCATTGGAGCGCTCGGTACCTCCATTTATCGGACCTCATGATTTGTGTTTGACGAGTCAGGAGGTCTAACGCGTCAAGAGATCCATTATTGGACCTTGTGATTCGATGGACCTCTTGACCCCCTGTCCGATCACCGGGAAAGGGGGGAAGGCTTCGAAGAAAGTCGGAGCAAGAAGAGGAGAAGACGAAACAAAGAAAAGCAAAACAAGGATGAATGACGACTTTCAGGTGGCAAGGAGGAGCGTGACGGTCACTGCAGTGTAAAAGGGTGAAACACCGAAAACAAAGGGGGGAAAAAGAGGAAGATGGGAGAAGAGGATTGAATGGCTTCGGGGACGACAGGTTTTGTTGGGATTCTGAATGGCTGGCTGTGTCACGGCGTCATCTCTTCTTGCGGTATGCTTGACTACCGGAGGAATTTCCCGACAGTTGAGCGCGCTGTATACTGTCGGGGGGACACAGGTTGTTTCTTGAATTTAGAAACCAACGAACAGTTAGTCGGTAACTTGTTTACGAGGCGCGTATACACAAACTCATGTTTACAAACAAACCGGAGCGCCCCTAGCGGACGCCACCGGCGCCGTGCATGCGCGATGGGGGTGTGGGCAAGAAGCTCGCCGTCGCCCATAAACAAACCATTGAAATGCGATGTTAGCGGCGTCGGTGTGAGTCTCCCTGCCCTTTTTAGCGTTCGGATTGTTGATTCTACGTCTTCCTGGTGATGTCTGACTACTTGAGCGGCATCAGCGAAATTACCGAGGCTCGTTACACCGCAAACCTTCGCGTGAATAATGTGACATGTGGCGATTCATTCCGCGTGGACGCCGCATTATGCACGCTAAAGCCTGATTCGCATGATGAGATTTCGCTCGCAATTTTTAGTCGCGACGCCACTCGGGCCGCAAAAGCGTGAACCGTAGATGAGATGATCGACGTCGATACTGAAAATTGCAAGCAGAATCGGACCAACTGAATTAGGCATAACAAGTCGGTGATGGTCACTGGTAACTATAATCAACACCTCCTTGTATCTACTGTTTACATCGAGCCTGCTTATTTATTTATTTATACAGGACCTACATCGCCCAGGGGGCATTACAGTAGGGGAGTTTAAATACATAAAAGATGGTTGCATCACACTTGTTAAACGCAAGTAAACCAACCTGTTAAACCAACCTTCGAATTTAAGTCTTTTGAGGTATGCACTTACTTTTTATCGCAAGTACCGGGCCAAGATTTGGTCTACGGGCCGGCGTCGTCTAAGAGAGCAGACGACAAGCAGAAACGTTTGAAAAAGCAGACGACAGCTCGAACGATCAGGCGGCCGTTTGAACTTGAAGACGCACTGAACGTAGTCCGCAGGTGGTCCGCACAACTTGACGGTTTTCTGGCGTTCATGTTGGAACAAAACAAATAAATCTTATGACCACAAGAATCCGTGAATTCAACCCAAAGTGCTTCCCGCCCAAGAAATCGTTGTCCGACGGCGTCTGCTTTTCCCTTTTCACGGCACATATCCAGATTCTCGGACGAACCGAGCACGTGAAAACTGACCTTCAAACCTTTCTCGACACTTTTGGTACGGCCCCAGTCGCGGCGTTATGACGAGAAGACAGGTTTTTGTCTGGTTCCTTTCAAAACAACGCAGGAATACACGTCTGGCATGGGGACTTCTGCCCACAGCCCCAGACCGGAAGTGCGACCGACGCGCCACCACCGCGCCGTGACGTCACAGAGTTGAGTTCATGTATACGCAGCAGGAGCCCAACTGGGAGGACATTTTGGGTTGCGTGGATGATTTGGACTGCGTAATGTTTTTCAGTCATCCAGAGGGTAAACATGTCTTTCCGCAGTCTCTTTGCTGGTTGAACAACCAAGCCCCAACGGCGACGAACGTGTCTTGCGAATGATGTGCTTGCGGAAATAGATTGGGACCTCCGAGCACGCAGAACCGTCATTGTTTTTGCGGCGCTCACTGAGTTAGCTTTTCACACGAGCGAAACGTATTTCCCATAAGTTACACATCACCTACAAGGTGATCTATAGTGCATATGTTTAGCAAGCGTGAACACGACACAACCGCGTCTCAAAAACGTGCGAAGGGCGTCATCATTTCTGGCTGTGGTGGTGCCTTTCCTGTAGCGAATAGCCAAATCGATCAAACGATTGTTCATTGCAAAATATTCACGCACTCTGTGTCGATCTTCTCGTACGAACTATTTTTCAAACAAAAGTTTACCCTATCATAAGCTGTACTCTGACGTGCACGGTAAAGCTATAGTCCGTTGAAACTCAAGAAGGTAGGGCGAGGGAAAGGAAAGCCGGGGAGGAGGTAGCAGAAAAAAAGCTGGAGAGGTGGAGGAGGTTTCCCCCTCTCCCCTCCAGCGTTCAGTCATCTTCCTCCTTCCCGGCCTTCCTTCCTCTCGCCCCACCTTCCTGAGTTGCAACGGACTATACACGAACTGTGGCGCGTCGGGCGCACTTCCGGTCTGGGGCTGTGGGCGGAAGCCGCCATGGGGCACGTGCATTCCTGTGTCACTTTGGAAGAAACCGGACAAAACCTGCCTTCTCGTCAAAACGCCGCAATTGGGGCTGTACCCAATGAGTCGGGAACGGTTTGAAGGTCAGTTTTCATGCGTTTTGCGCCCATGCAATCGTGGACCGACGGCGTCAAAACGCCACAGGACCACGATTGCTTGGGCGGGAAGCACTCTGTATTGAATTCACAGATACTTGTGATCGTCAGATTTATTTGTTTTGTTTCAACATGAACGCGTGAAAACCGTCAAGTTGCACGGACCACCTGCGGACTACGTTCAGTGCGTCCGCCGATGCTCGATCGCCGACGGCGATCGAGCACCGGCGGAGGCGGTTGATCTGACATACCGCGTTCGGCTTTGGCTAGCAGACGGCGTTCGTAAAATGGCGTCAGCTGTTGTTGGCTTCACGCGGCGGTACCGTGCGTGCTTCCATTCATTCGGCGTTCGTTGCCATGGTGACGGCGAGGAACGCAGACGAACTTTATGTTGCGGAAGAACGCTGCGGCGCAGCGATAACAGGTGCGTTCTAAGGCCCTTCCCGCATGCTTTTCAATGGGCGGAAGGCGAACAAAAAGAGTTCGAAATAAGGACTTAACGCAGAAGGCTGCATTTCTCCAGCGCCTCATAATTTGACGAGCCTTACAAGAAAAGCATGTTTTTTTGGCCATCCCGCGTCCAGTTTGTTTTATCCGTATCATGGGTCTAAAGTATCAAACTGCCGGGGTGGCTTTACAGAAGTAAAAATTGCCACACTGAGGCGCAACGCAGACCGAGAAACGACCTACGATAAGAATGCAGACTTTATTGTCAAGAAAATAACAAATAGAAGAAAATGAAAACTGGACACACTAAAAAAAGTTTTTTTTTTTTTTTGCTTGTTGTATATTTAACCTTGCTACCGCAAAACGTCGAGGTTTTCTTTTGTTTACTTTCTTTTTGTCGTCAATCGGTCACATACTACTCTCGCGAACACTGTCTGTAAGCGAACATTGATAAGCAGAGAACAGGACAGGAAATGAACTAAAAGCTGGATGACCTCTCAAAATCCCAACAAAGCGTCCCCCAACGTTGAGTGCCTTTCTGAACGCAACCTACTTAAAGGTGCGACCACTGCCGGGGCTATTATGTGGGTTTTCTTTGTTATCCATTCACTCATATTCGTATCCCAAGTTCGTTTATAGTGAACTCCCCATATAGGGAATATGGATTATAGTTAAATGATGCGTCTACGGTGATCAGACCGTGGTGCCCCAAGTGGTTAACTTTAGAACTACACGGATGGGGACAACAAATACAATGACCCAGCGCTCGGCTGGCTTAACCGAACACGGCGTCAGTGTTCGGCTGGAGTTCGTGTTCTCTGGTGAGGGATAGGAGGGGCTCTTTCGTTACCAGTCCGGCCTGCATGAACAATGCAGAATGCACGGTGCCCAACTCAGCACAAAAGCAGAAGTGCACCAAGCTCGCATTTTCTGACCACTGCTTTCGGGAGAAATCCGGCACTTAGCGTCACTTCGTTTATTGTCAGTATTTTTACATTACACTGTGCCCCGCCCTCTATTGAGGAAGATGGCATGGACATGCCCACAAGGCCTGTGGGCATGTGCACAGGCCTTGTGTTGGGTAAACACTGAGGTGTGGGGACAACAAACGGGTCAGAGCGTTCCCTATAGTTTGATCTCCTCGCCAATAGCTAAAGCGATTTCTTTACTTCTGTCCCAAAAATGTTTAGTAACATGTATCAGTGATATTGCCAAGCGCGTTGTCGAGCGAGCGCGTGGCCAAATGGTTACCGAGCTTGCCTCTCGCGCGGAGCCTCCGGGTTCGATACCAGGGAGCGGACTCCTCTTTTGTTTATTCTTTCAACTTGACATTCTCGTAAGTTCGAGAACCTTGTCGTGTGATCGAGTTACGAATGTTCTGCGCGCGGAGCGTTCTACGCCGAATGTTCCAGAAACCCACGCGGGTACAAATGGTGCTCCGCGTGGCGGTCCGGAGTCAGTCCCGTCCCAGTGCTCGATCCTGCTGTTTCGCCGACATCGATGCCTGCGACGCTAGCCTTTGTCTATTTTGTTTTGGGCACAAATTCGCTCCATTAAACGTTTACTTTCTTCAGTTATTCGCCGCCTCATCATTTGTGATTTCTGACAATATTCTGCTCCTTATAGTTGGACTGCATAAAATAGCCCTACGTTTTTTGTTTTGTTTGTTTTGTTTTCTTCTTTTGCCGTTTTGTGTTGTTACGTGCTAATAAACCATTCTGGTAAACCAGATTTGTGCAACTGTATAATTGCCGTTGTCACTGACGTCGATACAAATTACGCAATGCGGAAGTATCTTCAAAAGTAATTGAAATACATTTCTAAGTACTTTACAGTGAAAGTAACTTGAGTAGTATTTTAAATACTTTATGAAGCAGGTATTTAGTAACTTAACTTAAATACTTTTATCGAGTATTTTGTCCAACACTGCAGCTCGTATAGCGCCGGCTGCGTCGATATCCTTCCTGTGCGAAGTGTGTGATTGGATTCGATTTCACGCCGGCTGCTCACCTAGCGCTCTTTTGTCGAATACATTTGGAACCGAGGAGGTCCCGAACTTTGGCGCAGCATCCGTGTCCAATGCATGCTCAAAGTGCATGGGCGAAATACGGAGCGGCCTCGGATAATCGAAGCAGCAGCTGCTCCTGGACGACGCACGCTTTGGAAAAGGGTCTATTTGCGCCGCCCGGTGCAATGCGGGATAACCATGGGGTCTCTGGGATTTCACGAAAATGTCTAAATTGAATGTGTCGTAGAAAAACGAACACGCCCCTTGAGCCTGTTCCGTTACTACGCTTTTCTTCCACAATTTTGTTTTTGCGCTAGGTTTATTTATTTTAGTGCGCATGATTTGCCGCTCTCCTCCAGTGCCATCTTTGCCCACCTGCGTCCCTTGTCAAACCCGATCAATCACGAAGAGGCGGCAGCGGCCATGTTCCGCGGTCGTCTGCGACGCGTTGCACTGTCGATCAATTGTTTTGCACGCTGCTTACGTTGTGACACCAAAAGGTGTGTCTATGAACGCTACTGCACTGTTCGGACCTAGTCTGTGAATAAGCCGAGAAAGAAAAACCGAATCAGGAATAAGGCCATTCGACGTAAACAGACCATCCCTCGTTCAGCACCCAATTTCCGTCCGTACACTATTTTTAGCCCGTTTAGGAAATTGCGAATAGGGAAAACACGGCCACTGCCAAACCGTCGATTTGCGAGGTTTCACGCAGCAGCTAAGGCAGCCAACAAACGATTCTGTCCAACCATTTCCTGCGCAGATATGTCAAAGGCTAAACTGTAAGTTGGGACCAAGCCCACTCCAAGCCATACAGAGCACATTGCCGCCATCAACAGACAAAACGAAAGAAACTAACAAATATTTCAAACGGACAAACGTTCCAGTTTACAATTCCTTGTCACGGCATGTAAAGGTGTGTTCGCCTTCGCCATCCTACAGTATGTGCAGAAGAGTTGAGTTCTAGCAACAGTGGGCAGGTATGAAGAACTCACCGTCTGTTAAAACATAGTGGCTGGAAGTATGACGGGCGGGAGCGAAGGGCTTCACAGAGTTGCGATGAAAACGACTCGCCTGCAGACTGCTGCGCACTTCGCGGTGGCGAAGATTTTCATCGCAACACACGTGCTGCCCGCCGCGCGTGTGCTGAAAGGTCACATAGCTTCCTTCTATATTGACTAAGGTTTCTACAACTACATGAGGTGCGATAATCATCCCTGCAGAAGGGGAACAAGGGGACAAATGACAAACACAAATCTCCAAACACAGCTAGGTTACTGGTGAGCGAACGAAAAAAATTAAAGCCGTTTACAACTCCCTGTAACGAAGAATTAGAGCGCATGTGCTTGAGGAGGAGGATGGAAGGGTACTGAGGGGAGGGTATACCCCTCCTCCCTCCTCCTCCCCTCCCCATCCTGCCTGCTACTCCGCCACGGGGGCCAAGGTGGCTCCCGTGAGGTCACGTGACCCCCCCTTCTGAGGTCACGGGGCCCCCATGACGTCACGTGACCTCAGAAAAAAAAAAGGGGGGGGGGGGGGGGGTCACGTGACCTCACGGTTAAGCCGACGCCACTCAAGCCGGAAACGGGCGCCTAAAGGCTGAACTCCATGGGACGAATTATGTGACGAATAACTGGCGAACGCCGCCCGGCGGCTTTTGCTCTGCGCGTGGAATCAACACAGTGGCTGCTACGTCGCGCGCAAAACGAGCGTGCTGTCGGGCGGCGTTCGCCAGTTATTCGTCACATAATTCGTCCCATGGAGTTCAGCCTTAAGAGCTGCGCTCTAAAATTCGCCTTGCCCTACTTTCGAACCAGGGACCTCTCCAATTCCAGTCAAGTGCTCTACCAACTGAGCTAACCACACTCTAAAATAAAAAGGATCACGTAATATTCTTTTGCTTCGTATAATGCACCCCCAAAACTTTAGTTCGACGTACAGCGCACTATAGTCGAACAGAAGGCCCCAAATTTTACGAGGGGCTTGATAACGGTGTGATATACCTTATTAAATAGCTAAAGTATGTATCAAGACCACAGAAGGAAAACACAGAGGTTTTGCAGTAGGGACAAAAAAAAACGATTATTTTTTTTTTTTTTTTGCAGTAACACGTACAGTAACATTTTAATAAGTTGTACGTACGACACGGCTATCAAGCCTCTCGTGAAAGTTAGAACCGTCACATCGACGTCAGTGCGCTGTATGTCGAACTGAAGCTTTGGGGTGTATTAAATGGGACAAAGGGTGTAAGAATACACCCTTTTCTTTTAGAGTGCAGGAGTTAGACGTCAGTAAAGAAAACGGGTTTTATCAGCTGCCACCGATCTAACACCAACAAAGGTGAACGGCCTGCATTTTTTAGGTTATGATGATAATGCAATTATTGCAAAGGTGCAAGCGAGGTGGACAAAATGACGATATTAATCCCTGGAAAAACACAGGTAGGCGACTTAAGCTGAAACGAACTTTCGGCGCTTATTTCTTGGTCTATACGTGTTCAAGGGAGCAGTATCACATCGGACACATCAATCTCTTGTTGAAAAAAAAGACACAAAAGGGAATTTTAAAACGAATTAAACAATTAGCAAAGGGCACCTGGTGGATGTCGCTAAAGCTTCGTTTGTAATGCCCGTCTAAGAACCTTGACAGGTAGTGACGATGCCTGTCTCGCCTTGAACTATACATGCCTTGAACCTGATGTCATCCCGCCAGCTCTCAGGCGACCAAGAGAGAAGAGGGGAAGGAGGAACCCCTCTCTCACCGGGACTTTCTTTTGTGTGTCCCAGACGTCGCTATTGTCCCTCTACAAGATTATAGAAGATTAACCCTTCACTTAAAGTTCGTACAAAAGCAGCTTTGCGGTTAGTTGTAGTGGCCCCATTGCTGCCGTGCTTCAGCCGCTTCGGTGGCTGGAACGGCGTCCTGTCGACGTCAGCTTCGCTGCAGCTTTGCTCGTCCCGAGACAATCTACGTCACGATTGCGCCGGATGTCACGTGCTCTCCGCTGGCTGATCTCCGAGCGCATGCCAGAGTGGGCCGTTTATAACGAAAAATAAAGTCATCAGGCTCAACATACAAACGCGCGATTGTCATTTACGGATATTGAGGATCATATCCTCAATATCATTGAGGTCGCGGGCGTCGAAGTCGGCGTGACAGCAGAGTCGACATCGAGGACTGGCTGCAACACTATGAACGTGTGGCACGCCATAACGGGTGGTCAGCTGAGCACTGCCTACAGAACCTTTACTTTTCGCTGGAAGGAACTGCGAGGCATTGGTTGGAAAACCACGAGGCTTCTTTGACGTCGTGGGATGTATGCAAGCAAGAACTGAAGAAGACGTTTGCCTGCCAACACCGACGTGAGAGGGCCGAAGATCTCCTGCGAACAAGAACCCAAGGCCTAAATGAGAGCATCACCAGCCACCGACGAAAGAAAGCTGCGGATCCTGATAAGAGGTGTGAAGGATGACATCTTCGGTGGTCTTGTTCGCAACCCCCCCATCTACCGTCGAAGATTTTGTCACGGAGGCTACGAACATGGAACGTGCCCTTCTCGCGGGAGCAAGCCACTACCATCGGCACTCGAGCGTCGTTGCTGCTTCTGCATCGGGCTACGACATCAGCCCTAGCATCCCCGGCCTTCGCGACATCATCCGCGACGGCGTAAAGGAGGACCTTAAGAAGCTTTTGCCGACTGCTCAGCGCCCGGCCTCAATCTCCATCGCCGAGGTCGTCCGGGAAGAAGTTCAGCAGGCGCTGCAGCCACAAGTTCTTGTCAGCGCCGCTCCCGAACCACAGACGCTGAGCTACGCCGCAGCTACCCGACGACCGCCGCCCCCTGCTCACCCGTATACGGCGCCACCCCGACGTGAACCTCCAGCGCCGCAGTTTTTCCGACGCCAGGAAGATCGGGCGCACGCCCACCCAGAACAAGCAGCGCCACGAAAGACCGACGTGTGGAGGACGGCCGATCGACGCCCGTTGTGCTATCACTGCGGTGAAGCCGGCCACATCGTCGATGCCCCTACAGACAACTGGGGCTGCGCGGGTTCCACCCGAACGACCCGCGCCCAAGGTACGACAAACGCCCTCGCGACATCGAGGAGTACCTCCGACGCTCGCCCTCCCCAGTGTCGTCTCTCCGCCATGAAGCCCGCTCCCCATCGCCACGACGTTCAGCGTCCCCAGCGCCACGACCCCGCCGAGAGAGCCTGTCTTTCCTGCGTCGCCGGGAAAACTAAGTGCGGCAACGCCTGGAGGTGACGTTGCCGAAAACGACGGAAGCAAACAGCCTCCAAGAACGCCGGAGCGCTCCCACTCTCCCGACGCCCCGCATCGCACCGACGCCCCTGCAACGGTTTCCAACAACCTAAAGGTTGTTATCGACGGCCACGACGCATCGGCCCTCGTTGACACCGGAGCAGACTACTCAGTATTGAGTGGGAGGCTCTCTCGCCACCTTCGAAAAGTCACGACGCCGGGGGATGGACCGCAGATACGAACCGCCGGAGGAAACCTCATCACGCCTGTTGGAAGGTGCACCGCTCGGGTCGAAATTCTCGGCGAGACGTCCTGTGAAATTCGTCATTCTACAAGACTGTTCCAGAGACGTCATTCTCGGCATGGACTTTCTGTGCGAATACGGCGCCGTCATCGACCTTGGAGAAAACAGATTGACGCTGCGGACACCTGTTCCACCTGCAGAGAAACCCCAATCTGCGTCACCCGCCGCCCGAGTCGCGACCACGTGAATCTGCCGCCGCGATCAAGTGTTGTCATACCCGTCGTGACCGATGCAGCTACCCGCGGCGAAGTTCTTCTGGAAGGTAACCTTCAATTGCTCCTGGGAAGAGGAATAGGCGTCGCAAGAGGAGTAGCTGAACTTCATGATGGGCGCACTGTGGTCCTCGTGACGAATTTCCGACAAGAAACGCAACACCTCACTAAAGGTGCAGCTGTGGGTCATGTCGAGGAACTCCAAAACTCCGCCGAAGTCGCCGCGATTGCTGAAGAATCATCTCCGCCTCAGCAAGACTTTACGTCACCAGCGCAGCTCGACATTGACCCCAACCTTCCGGGCCTAAAACGACAGCAGCTGAGTAATCTCCTCGCCGAATACAGCGACTGCTTTGAGACGTCGTCAAAGGTGCGCCAAACCACCGTTGCGAAACATCGCATCATTACCAAAGACGACGCGCTCCCTGTGCACCGATCGCCGTACCGAGTTTCCCTACAAGAAAGGAAGGTCATTCAAGAGCAAGTGCAAGAAATGCTGAACGACGACATAATCCAGCCTTCAAGCAGTCCTTGGGCCTCTCCAGTCAAGCTGGTTAAGAAGGACGGAATGCTTAGGTACTGCGTGGACTACCGGCAGCTGAACGCGGTGACGAAGAAAGACGTCTATCCACTCCCCCGCATCGACGACACGTTAGATCGGCTGCGCCACTCTCGATACTTTTCATTGATGGACCTGAAGAGCGGCTACTGGCAGATCGAAGTCGACGAACGGGACCGAGAGAAGACAGCTTTCGTCACGCCGGATGGACTGTACGAGTTCAAGGTGATGCCCTTCGGCCTATGCACGGCGCCAGCCACTTTCCAGCGTGTCATGGACACTGTACTGGCAGGACTGAAGTGGCAGAGCTGTCTCGTCTACCTTGACGACGTCGTAGTGTTTTCAAGTGACTTCGACGAGCACTTGCGACGACTCCGAGCTGTTCTCCAAGCCATAAAGACCGCCGGACTCACCCTCAAGCCGTCAAAGTGCCGGTTCGCCTATGACGAACTGAAATTCCTAGGTCACGTGGTTAGTAACGAAGGCGTCCGTCCAGACCCCGAGAAGACTCGCGCCGTCGCGGCATTTCCAGCGCCCACAGACAAGAAGGCTGTGCGAAGATTCCTTGGTCATTGTGCCTACTATTGACGCTTCGTTCAGGATTTCGCAAGGATTTCCGCACCGCTCACTAAACTCACGAAGGACGCCCAGAAGTTCGAATGGGCCGAGGAGCAGCAGCACGCATTCGACGAGCTGAAGCAACGACTCCAGACTCCTCCTGTTCTTGGACACTTCGATCAAGACGCGGAAACCGAGATCCATACGGACGCAAGTAACGAAGGACTTCGCGCGGAACTGGTTCAAGTGCAAGAGGGCACCGAGCGAGTCATCGCCTACGCAAGTCGAACCCTGTCCAAAGCGGAGAGAAATTACTCCACGACTGAAAAGAAATGCCTTGCGGTCGTCTGGGCAATCACGAAGTTTCGCCCCTACTTGTACGGGAGCCCTTTCCGCGTTGTCACGGACCACCACTCGATCTGCTGGCTGCGAACCTAAAGGACCCGTCCGGACGTCTCTCTCGATGGAGTCTCCGACTGCAGGAGTTCAACATGACTGTGGTCTACAAGTCAGGCCGCAAGCACAGCGACGCCGATTGCCTGTCCAGAGCCCCTGTCGAGACATCTCCCGGTAGCAGCGACGACGATGACGACGAGTGCTTCCTAGGCGCAGTGAACACCGACGACATGGCGCGACGTCAAAGAGACGATCCTGAGTTGCGCGCGCTAATCGAGCACCTCGAAGGACGAGGGGGTACTGTCCCCCGTGTCTTCTCGAGAGCCCTGCCCAGAGCCGTGTATTGGGAGAGTTTGGACAATAGGCGGAGCAAAGGCCGCCGCCAGCGCCGAATATTCCCCCCACACTTAGAGCGTAAACTTAATTTGTGACACAGCGTCGACCAATCAGGAGACCTCTACTCCATCTCACAAATGTCTGCAGTGAAGACAAAGGCACAGGCGCGTGAGCCTAGCTCAGCGAAACGCTTTTGTTTGTACGAGACCTCGTGCATAGGAGGCACTTTCCAAAGCCACGCGCTCGTGCCCATGCCTTTGTCTGCACTGCTAGAACAGTGTCCTGAGACTGGATGAAAGAAAGCAGTGCAAAGGATGGGGTGCGCGAGCGTCTTGAGACGAGGAGTTCCGCTCGGCACGGCTCAAATTATACTTCGTTTCACTTTATCTGCGAGCGAAGCCAAAGCTAGAAGCGCGAGACCAGCGCTTTTTGCATTTCTCCCCAGCTCGCGCGCTCGAGCAAAGCCTGAACGCACGGAGCTTCCGTGCTCGCGCTTCCAGTTTTGCCTTCGCTCGCACATAAGGTGAAACGAAGTATAGTCGTGTCACAAATTTAGAGCACACGACCACCGCTAGGGGCTGTTTCGCGGCCTGTGGTTGCATAGAGTTATTACAATAAACGCTAGAGGCTCAGCTGGCGCTAGTGTCTACGGGACTTCCGGTTGCAAATTGAAGCAGACAGCATGCAGTCTACATTTCCAGCCTCCCTGTGTATTCCTATGGGAAAACGCGCGTGAATTTTGTTCTCTTCGCCGGAAAATAACATAAATAACTTTTGTCATTTCGGTTGTACCGTATAGTATGTACCTTTTTTGGTACTGTGAAAGTGTAATTGCTTTAGTTGCAGCATTTGTTTTACCACTGAACGATGTTAAACGTCGCTCTATTTCAGGCCCAAAACCTCTGTTTCAAGGAAGGTATGTGAAAACGAGCGACGATTTTAAGCAAACTAATGATCGAAAAGAATGTAGAGTGTGTTCAAGGTTTGCTAGCATTGCGGTGGCGCTTATATATATTGCTAATATGCCCGTCCTGTCACTCAATGAAAATGACTCCGTTGTGCATCTTTACGAATGGTTAAAATTAAAACATTCGAATGTAAGAAATAAAGTACGTGGACTACGAAAGGTGTGCTTTTTTATTATTTCCTATGTCGGGCAGTTTTTATCGGGCACCTGTTCTCTGGCTTCTCCCTACTTGCAAAGATTTGGAGCGTGCGGTTGATGATTTGAACATGCATCTTTGCACATATTCATGAGCAGAAAGAATAAAGCAGAACCTATTTATTGCAAATCGGACTATATTACGTGGCTTTCAATTTATTTTGATCGTCTGCGTGCACAAGGAGTTACTTCTCCAGTGTTACTGCGTAGTTCTTGCCGTCTCTCTTGATTTTCCAGATGTCCTTCGTTCGTTTGGCACGTATATCCCCCATGCTGGAAAGCGTCGACGCCGTGTTCGCGCTAACAGTGCCCGACAGTGCACATAAATACACGTACGAAGCGGTTTTATCACCGTTTTTCATGCCACGAATTTCAAATAAAAATGCTAAAACTGACCAATTATTTCGTCTGCGTGACTGAGAAATGTTCCAATGTGCCTAGTACATACAAATTATTCGTGATATTTGCTCTTATAATCCAGCGCAGAGAGATAACGCACTCGCTTTTTCCCATAGAAATGCATTACCGGAAGTCAATTTCTGACTGCTTGCTGTCTGCTTCAAAATGCAACAGCACACTAGCGCCAGCTGAGCGTTTATTGTATTAACTCTATGTGTGGTTGGCCCCGAGATGCTCACCTATTCAAACCAATGTATGGCCAAACTCTCTCAATAAACGGCTCTGGCCCTGCCGACTTTCGTCCTCCGACAAGGTGTACTTTACAAGGAGAACTTCGGAGACAACAGCACGCCGTGGCTGCTGGAAATCCCTACCGACCTTAGAGCGGAGATCTTCCAAGCCTGCCACGACGACCCGACGTCCGGACACCTTGGTTACAGCCGTACGCTGGCCCGAATTCGTGAAAGGTATTACTGGCCCAAGCTGCCGAAGACCGTTCATTTCTATACACGGTCGTGCCACGAGTGCCAGCGACGCAAGAAACCGCCGACGAAGCCGGCAGGTCTCCTGCAGCCGATTGCTCCCCCGAGTGCACCGTTCCAGCAGATCGGAATGAATCTACTTGGTCCTTTCCCACCATCGACGCAAGGAAACAGATGGATTATCGTCGCCACAGATTATCTCACGCGGTACGCCGAAACGAAGGCCCTTCCTTCAGGGACTGCTGTGGAAGTTGCCAAGTTTTTCATTGAGTCCATCGTCCTCCGGCACGGCGCTCCAGAAGTTCTGATTACAGATCGCGGATCGTCGTTTATGGCACAGCTCACCCAAGAAATCCTCCGACTCAGTCACACCAGCCATCGTCGTACAACTGCGTACCACCCGCAGACCAACGGGCTGACGGAGCGACTCAACAAGACAATCGCCGACATGATCTCTATGTACGTCGGCGCGCAGAGCACAAGACGTGGGACGAAGTGCTGCCCTCGTCACGTTCGCGTATACAATAGGCGGTTCAAGAGACCACTGGATTCACACCCTTCCAGCTGGTACATGGTCGGAAGGTAACGACCATGCTGGACGCGATGCTGCCCCATGAGCCAGCTGACAGTGAGAGCGACGACGCCCAGGTGGTTGCTCGACGGGCCGAAGAAGTCCGCCAGCTCGCCCGACTCCTGATTCAAGACCAGCAACGCGTCGACGCCGGCCGCTACAACCTTCGTCGCAGGGGCGTCCACTTCCAGCCCGGAGACAGGGTGTGGGTGTGGACGCCCATCCGTCGCCGCGCCCGCTGAAACGGTACTTTGGGCCCTACAAAGTGCTTCGTCGACTCGTGGATCTGAACTACGAGGTGATGCCGGACGGAACACGGACTTCATCACGCCACCCTCCACGACCGGAAGTCGTCCACGTCGTGCGCCTCAAGCCGTACTACGATCGATAGGACTGAGAATTGTGTTTTGTAATACGCTCGATAGGATTGTGTTGCACAAGTCTGCGTAATTGGTGATGGCCTGTAGCTGAGCCGGTTGGTTATTCATGCTTACTTATTACCAGCTGACTTACCCTTTTTAGCTACCCTTTTAGGATGAGCTACCCTTTTAGGATGAGGTCAAGGAAAAGGAAGTTTATTAAAAAGGTTGCTAGTCCAGCGGTGTGTCTCTTTCTCTCTCCGTCGCTTTTCCTAACGTTCAGCTGGTAATAAGTAAGCTGCGTAATTGGCCATTATTTTTTGTTTTGCTGTTTTTGTTTTCCGGCACGTCGCATCGAGACGATGCGCCTTTAAAGGGGGGAGTAATGTCACGCGCGTTGGCGACCGAGCGCGTGCGTGGCCGAGTGGTTACCGCCCTTGACTGTCACGCGGAAGGTGTACGTTCGATTCCAGTTAGCAGACTGCCCTTTTATTTATTCTTTCAGCGTGGCCTTCTCGTAAGTTCGAGAACATTCTTGTCTGGTCCAGTTCCGAATGTTCTACGGGGTGTTTTCAGATAAGATCGAACAACCATGTCCGGTGACCATTTTTAAATTTGATGAAAAAAGTATATTTTGCTGGCTTTATGCCCAGAAGTATAAAACCAATCCTTGTTTTCGGAAAAAAATGTTTGTCTTTGCGATAAAAATTCGTAAGCACCCCCTCAGTCACGGGCGCGTTTTGCGTATCGCGCGATGTTGACATTTCGGGCGGCTTCCCCCAAAAAACTGTTCTGGCTACGGGTCTTGAAATATTCACTGACAACTTAGGCATAGGAAAGATTGACAAAAAGTATTTATCACCGAGTATTAGGGTAGTTATTTTGAGAAAACAAATCGCAAACACGGTACATTGCGCAATAATGCTCTGGATTAAAGAATATTTTTCTCCGTATCTATAAAAGCTAAGGTCTTGAAACTTCGCCAGTGTGTTGCCCTGTATATATTTCATCTTTGCCTAAAATATTGTTGTCCTGGTTAGCGGGAAAAATTTACAAGAATTGCTCACACAGGGCCATTTTACTAAAAATGCATTATTTTGAAAATCATTTAAAAAAAAGGCCATCTTTAATTTTCTTTAAACTCTCTGAAATTAACGTTTATAATATGTACTAACAGAGTCTGCAAAAACATGATGCAATATTTGTGTGGCTTTTAAGTTATAAAGCGAAAAACATGGCCAAATTGATACTAACGCGGTTGCCATAAGTGGGGCGTGCACATACCCGTTCTTCACAATTTCATTATTATTAAAACGTGTAAAAATGCTACAGGGTGGTCAGGAACAGACAAATTGACAGCACAGAGGTGGACGGTAGTTTAAGGGAAAATTCAAAATTCCTAATACATTTTCGTAGAACCGACCCAAAAATGCCCATGGGCCGGAGCGATCGAGGTGCCCCACCCTGTAACATGCTTCGCGGTGCCTGTTTCAACAGCCGGCGTATAGCGTCTCCGCCTACGCGACGTAAAGGAAAGTAACCGGAACGACTTTGCAAACAGATCAGCCTACAACCTTGGTGGTAACATGATATAGGAAGTAGGACACGGCAGAACCTGAACCTGCGCTGCCTGTGAGCGCCAATAGATGCGCCGCCGTGGAGGGCCGCACAACGCGTAGAAAATAAGATAAAAAAAAAAGAAAAAATAATTTCGATTGAATGAGATTGTTTGTAACTTAATTTAAAGACAACGGTTTGGAGAATTGTGAAATTCAATTTGGGTATGCCCATGTGACCTACGCAAGTGTTGGTGCAACAAGACACTTTAAGAACAAGTACAAACTACATGAGCTGCAGAGCCACAAATACACGTCAGCGAGGTGTATGTTTTCCGCAGCTTGACATGGAAAGAGCGCCTGTGATTGAATCGGGGGTCGTGTCAAGCACCAAACAACGTTGTACAGCCTCCGACGGCCCATCAAGTCGGTGATGAAGTCGGCGTCAGAGATGGTTGCCCCACTGAACACTAAACTGCCGAACGTGAAACTAATCCACCTCCGGAAAGCTGACGTCAAAGCGTTCAGGGACATGAAAGCAAAGGAGTGGGACTCTGTTCCCGTTATGCGTGGAATTCAGTCCTGCCACTTGTGGTAGTGTACGCGGTCCGACACTTCGCAACCACAGCTGTTTTAGCAAGAACAGTAGCCGCAGAAAAGATATATCTTTAAAAGTAAAGTTTCCTATGGCTGCGAAAAGCAGATCAAGGTCGCGAGCTTGCGGTGCCACTGAGAAGAAACGAACAGTGATCGCTACAGGCAAACCGGGAAAAAATGTTCCTTTTCGGGGTGCCAGGAAAGCATCGTGACCGGCTCAGGTCAGCGTCCGGCAGAAAGAATTCACGCGACAAACTCCGAATGTGCGCACAGAATCTTGATTAATTAAACTAGTTTCAATTGTACCACTTTAAACATGTGTTCTTTTTTATCACTATTTAAACGGCAGCAGCCCAGCCTCCCCACGAAGGACAGGCCCTGAAATTCATTGATCCGAGAAATCTGTATTTAAATTGTTGACTTGTGCTTCAAACTCACCTGTAATTTTTTGTATCAATTCTAATTTTTTACGAATTCCTGTCACAGTGCTTTCTCCTTCACAGACTTCCTACATTTTTCGGCCCCTTGCTTGCCCTTGTTTGAAACTGCCAACGTCCTATCTTTCTCCACTCCCGTTACGTCAATTCTGTATATTTAAAACCCTGTGAAATAAAAATAAAAAATAAAATATTGCAAAGCATTTTTGAAGGGCCTTTTGGGACAGATTATGTGCCTTGATCTGTGAAAAGTAGAAGAGAAATTGCGATGGCCCTCATTTTAAACTGATTTTCTAATTATTGCAAAATCGGTAACCTGTCTAAATTTCAGTGTATTTATTTTAGAAAGGTCATCGTTTTCAATTTCAATGACAACTTATGCAAATATAGATTAGACGCGTTAAAATCATTTAAAAAATTTGAATTTCCAGTCTTTTAAGATCCGGATTCATAAAGCTCTGAATTGCTTCGTAATCGATAATACATGTTTACCTCCTTTTATTTTAAGTAGAGTATCTGCACAAAAAATATTAAACCTAAGACGACAACAGTTTTTCTTTAATGAATATCCAAAAGGACGGTTTCACGACAGTCTCAAAAACGAGAGCGTATACCGACAGCGACTTTGTGATTTTTCTTCCCTCAAGAGAAATTTTATTTTCCGCAAAAAAGTTTGAATATGTTTTTGCGCTTGCACAAGTAAAACATATATCCTTTAATAAATTTAAAAAAAAAAGAATGTCGACCGGGCATGGTTGTTTGATGCTATCTGAAAACGCCCAATACAAACAATCTCAGGCAATCGGAATTTTTTTGCTTTTAAGTATCTTTTATTTTCTACGCGTTGCGCGGCCCTCCACTGCGGCGGATCTATTGGCACGCAAAGGCGGCGCAAGTTCAGGTTCTCCGCGCCCACCAAGGTTGTGGGCTGATCTGTTCGCAAAGTCGCTCCGGTTGCTTCCATTACGTCACGTAGACGGAAACGCTATACGCCGGCTGTTGACACAGGTACCGCGAAGCATGTTACAGGGTGACGCACCTCGAACGCTCCGGCCAATGGGCATTTTTGGGTCGGTTGTACGAAAATGTATTAAGAATTTTCAATTCAAAACTACCGTCCACCTCTGTGCTGTCAATTCGTCTTTTCCTGACCACCCTGTAGCATTTTTACACGTTTTAATAATAATGAAATTGTGAAGAACGGGTATGTGCACGCCCCATTTATGGCAACCGCGTTAGTGTCAATTTGGTCATGTTTCTCGCTTTATAACTTAAACGCCACACAAATATTGCATCATGTTTTTGTAGACTCTGTTAGTGCATGTTATAAACGTTAATTTCAGAGAGTTTAAAGAAAATTAAAGATGGCCTTTTTTTTTAAATGATTTTCAAAATAATACATTTTTAGTTAAATGCCCCTGTGTGAGCAATTCTTGTAAATTTCTCCCGCTAACCACGACAACAATATTTTACACAAAGATTAAATATATACAAGGCAACACACTGGCAAAGTTTGAAGACCTTAGCTTTTATAGATACGGAGAAAAATATTCTTTAATCCAGAGCATTATTGCGCAATGTGCCGTATTTGCGATTTTTTTTTCTCAAAATAACTACCCTAATACTCGGTGATAAATACTTTTTGTCAATCCTTCCTGTGTCTAATTTGTCAGTGAATATTTCAAGACCCGTAGCCAGAACAGTTTTTTGGGGGAGGCCGCCCGAAATGTCAACATCGCGCGATACAGCAAAACGCGCCCGTGACTGAGGGGGTGCTTACGAATTTTTTTCGCAAAGACAAAGTTTTTTTTTTTTTTTTTTTTTCGAAAACAAGGATTGGTTTTATCCTTCTGGGAATAAAGCCAGCAAAATTTATATTTTTCATCGAAATTAAAAATGGTCACCGGACATGGTTGTTCGATCTTATCTGAAAACGCCCTATGCACCGAAAGTTCTACGCCGAACGATCCAGAAACCCACAAGGGTACATAAGGGATTCCGCAAGGCGAGCGGAGTCAGTATCGCCCCAGCGCTAGATCCTACGGTTTCGCCGACATCGACGCCTGCGACGCTCTGCTGCTTTCTTTTCTTCCTTTTTTTTTTTTTTTTTTTTTTTTGTTTCGGGCACAAGTTCGCCCCATTAAACGTTTAGTTTCTTCAGTTATCATTGCCTCACCATTTGTCGTTCGTGACAATATTATGCCTATTTCTGAACACGACGGATATAAAGGCCGACCTCCAAACTATTTTTCAACCGGGGTGAAAATCCATCTTGCCACCCTTCCCATTTCTCTCTCTCCGACTGCTATCTTGACGGCGGGGGGACCCCTTTTGGTGCTGCATCTTGGGGCTGGATGAGCCGGACGTACAACGTCGGTTTTCTGCTGGGAAGGTTAGCGCTTCCCTCTCCTAAGTTGCGAGTGGGAGCCCAGTTGGGGCAAGGTAAAAAGTGGACAGGATATAGAAAAGGAGGAGGCGGGCAAAAATGGAAAGCGCGAAGTGTACGTCGGCCTTTCAGCCCATCCGGCGCAGGTGTCAAGAAATTCTTAGCAAAAATGGCCCATTGGCGAGGGATGCAGTGAACTTTTGTTGATGGAGCAATTTGGCGCAAATGGCGCAGCACTTCCACCACTGCGACTACAGCATATTGTCAGCATCAGTTTTTTTTTTTTTTTTTCAATCTCGTTAGCTTTTTTTTGCGCTGCAGGAATGTGCCGAAGTTCCCAAGCGCTTTTATGTAGGCCTGGCGAGTTTTATTGGCCACAAGTATAATGGATGTAATAATGGCAGTTTGATACTTTAGACTCATGTTACGGATAAAAAAAAAAACAGGACGCGGGATGGCCAAAAAAAGCATGCTTTTCGTGTAAGGCTCGTCAAATTATGAGGCGCTGGAGAAATGCAGCCTTCTGCGTAAGTCCTTATTTCGAACTCTTTTTGTTCGCCTTCCGCCCATTGAAAAGCATGCGGGAAGGGCCTTAGAATGCACCTGGTATCGCTGCGCCGCAGCGTTCTTCCGCAACATAAAGTTCGTCTGCGTTCCTCGGCGATCGAGCACCGGCGGAGGCGGTTGATCTGACATACCGCGTTCGGCTTTGGCTCGCAGACGGCGTTCGTAAAATGGTGTCAGCTGTTGCTGGCTTCACGCGGCGGTACCGTGCGTGCTTCTATTCATTCGGCGTTCGTTGCCATGGTGACGGCGAGGAACGCAGACGAACTTTATGTTGCGGAAGAACGCTGCGGCGCAGCGATACCAGGTGCGTTCTAAAGCCCTTCCCGCATGCTTTTCAATGGGCGGAAGGCGAACAAAAAGAGTTCGAAATAAGGACTTAACACAGAGGCTGCATTTCTCCAGCGCCTCATAATTTGACGAGCCTTACACGAAAAGCATGTTTTTTTGGCCATCCCGCGTCGTTTTTTTTTATCCGTAACATGGGTCTAAAGTATCAAACTGCCGTCATAATTAGCCATATATTAAATTTCAAATTGAAGTATATGCATTAATCCACCTTGGAGTTTTCTCATACTTTAATATTAATTTCTGAGTTTAAATGCTTATATAAGTTTATTTATTTGAGGTTTTTTTTTATTATTATTTACTTTTTCTTTTCTGACCCTCGAGACTGCGACAGATCGCTAATCCGGCCCTAGCCAAAAAGTTTGGAGCCAAGAGAAGAAAAAAGGAAAGTAACGGACAACATAACACAGAGCTTATATGCCGTTTTTTTTTTTTTTCTTTTTTTTTTTTGGGGGGGGGGGGGGTTTAGATTATTGTTGTTCTTGTGTATTGTTGTTCATTGATGTTGTAGCCTAGAAGTGCAGTCTTTGACATCACACGCCAGTTGTTTCTTTTTCACTCATAAAGGCGAAAGCTGATCCTCAGTGGCGTCACTCCGACGGAAACAAACCCAGAACGTTAAACAAAACGACCACCACAAAGTGCAGAGACCAAACTAAACTACGCATTCCACCACACGCACACGGGATATCGGAAGCAGCACCACGCAGACGTCACGAAAAAAAAAAAATCTTACTTTTTAGTTATTTCTAAGCCTTCCCAAATAGACGCCATAAGTCAGCCACCATTAACGACTGATAAAAAGAAAACAAATCCCTAGATACGACGCACTTTCTCCAACTCGGTCGCCCGTTTCCGCGGATTACCGCGTTCAATCGAGCGCTCCCGACCACTTGGAATCAGGACCAACTTGAATAAGTTGGTTTTGCTCAGAATAACTACCCGTTCTCAATCTTCAAGCGGGATCGCGACGGCTTCATTCCCCCCCCCCCCTTTTTTTTTTCTTCAAGATAACGGCAGCACAAAGGCTGCGCCAGGCTTATGTAAGACGCCGCAACTTCCCCAAGAGGGCCGCGTGGGTCAGCATGGAAAGAGGAGTTGACGAGAGCGCGCGGAGACATCGGAGCACAGAGCCCTGGTTGGAATGATTAGTGCAGGGGTCTCAAACACAACATTTGAGTGTGGGTGCCAGATATGTCAACCCTTTGCTTATAGGACTACTTTAGGCCCTGCCATGATGTGATAGCAGGAATTAAAGAGACACCGTCTTGCTACCGCGTGCTGCCATTTTTTATAGAAGAGGAAAGCAAGCATAGTTTCTGTTGCTCATTTCACTCGGGAATTGATGAAACTCAACATGACTGAAAAAAATCTTTTTGTACGACAGTTCTCGCTTTCTTGACGATTTTTATAGTAGCAGCGTAAGAAAATACTCGCATTTTTAATGGTGATATACCTTCTGAAGGGGAGAACTCAGAGCTCACAGCTTTCTCTGGCAGTAGCTCCTGATGGCAAAAAAATAGTGCAGCCGAGCAAGAAAAAAAGAAGCTGGGAAGCAAAAATAAATACAAAACAAAAGACAATTAAAAAAATGGGAACGAAACAAAAGACAGTTTAAGACAGATTAGTATAAGCCAGTGGGTCTCAAGCATTGATGATTCGCGGACCCCTTGTGAATCGGCGGAGATGATGGAGGACCCCGTTTGTGATGAGGGGAAGGGAAAGGTATAGGTTAAATAGAATTATTATTTATTAAACGCATATAACTAAGCACTAGTGTGAAGTAGACCCCTCTTATTGATATACACACGAGAAAACGCCCGAAAACTGAAAAATATCTTCTCAACTTAAAAATTACAACTTTATTGCCAGGCTTGACTGATGAGGCAGGGCTTCGCGGACCGATAGAATGCCTTCGCGGAACTCAAAGGGTCCGCGGACCCCCATTTGAGAACCACTGGCATAAGCTATGTGAACACACTGCAAGAGCAGAGCTACGTTTCGAGTGGAAATGAATCGGTGAAACGAGATTATTATACCTGCCAACCTGTGGACTTTCAAATTCATAAAACTCCCGCGGCCGCAGGGGGGGGGGGGGGGGGGGGGGGGGGGGGGTTTACGCGAAGCGACGTGCAGCTTATGGTGAATTCCGCTCGCAGATCTCGAGCGCTCTTGGAGCGCGCATATTCCACTCGCAGATCTGGCTCGAGCTGGTCATCTTCCGCTCGTAGATCTCTGGCAGCGCCCGCTCCACGGAGCGCCTCAAACCCCGCCGTACTTGCTCTGCGGGATTTCACAGATCTTTCCGGAAGTTGACAGAGCGACCCACGTGATTTCCTTCTAAATCGGCAGTGCGCATGCGCGGCGAGGTTGGAGAAATCGACGGGACGGTCGCGCGGTCGGGCCACGGTCGGGTCGTTGAGTTGGATCTGTTCGGGTGCGTCGGTTGTTTACGCGGGATTGCGACGGCTCGAACGCTTCTACCTCGCGTAGATCAGGGATACAAGGCCGGGACTGTGGAGCGTACGCGCTGCTCAAACCAAACCGTGCCGTCAGCTCCCGTAAACGGATGCCGGAGGTGATTACGTCACTACGGGTTCTGGCATCCGGGCTGGCCCGGGCGCCGTACTCCGGGCCTGTTTGAACCGCGCTTAAGCGCTGACATCTGTGATCGTGAGAGGAAGAACGAGAAAAAGAACGGCGGGGGGGGGGGGGGGGGGGGGGGGACAGAAAAGCCGGAGACAGACGCAATTTTAGGCCTGTTCATTCTGCAGTCAATGATTGTTTACCTTTTTACACTGCATCCCGCCGGAATTTCCCCGTGCAATAAAGCAAGAAGAGATTAGGCAACGACCGTGCAAGTGATAGTTTGTTACCTCTGTGTTTATTAAAGTCGTACCAGAAATCTGAACTCCACCGCTGGCAATCACTGTCCGTGCCCCGCCGCTTCGAGGCGGCCGAAAGGTATGTGACAGTGCCGAACGCGGACGTCTTCGTTATTTGTGACATGGGCGCCTTGGTACGTATAATTTCGACCGGCCTGTGTCGTGTGTTATTTCTGCAGCTAAGCAGTGACAGTTGTCACTGGTCGTCGGAAAGATCAGTCGGCTGAGGCGTTGGTGAGCTTGTCAAGTTCGAGCCGCGGCCAATTTGAACAGCGGAGGGGGAAGCGGTGGGGAGGGGTGTGGCGGAGGTCGCTCCAAAAATGCAAGTTTATCTTCCCCTCGTCGATTCGGAGCGGGTCCCACGGAGAAGAATTCGCCTCCCTCGCGAATTTTGGAAAGCGATCCGGATCTAGGAGTGGAATTCACCATTAATTTCAGCCTTGCCACAGTGCGAAACGCTTACATCACACGTGCACGTGCTACAGGATCCAAACATCTCTCCCTTTTTAGACGGCACGAAGCACGGGAATCCCAACATGTAGGAATTCTGGAACACCTGAAAGTACCGCTTTCGAGGTTTGGAGTTCGCCATTGCGCCGCGAAGCCACCGCGACCTAGGGAATGCTACGATTACACGTGCAACAAACACAGACGCCACACTTTTCGCCTCGAAACTGGCCGAAATACAGAGGCCCAACCACGTCTGGACTCTGAACACGACGAACCAAGGTGCGCCGCCGAACACACGAACAAAGGCTTTAGGCTTTGGATTGGTTTTGGATCCGTGGCCACCGGATAGACGGATAGTAAAAACCACGACGCTGCCATGGACGGTGCCTATCGCCCTGTCGTAGCGGTGCAAAAATACCGCCAGCAACAATTTAAAAAAATGCAACAATTTTTTTTTTTTTTATAATTCTTTTGTAAACTTTGAAGCAAGATTTGGAAAATCGTAAAATTAGTCCAAATTCTTACATTTTACGAAAAATTTGGAAGAGCTGGCAGGTGTGGATTATTATGGCGCACGGCATTTTTAGCGCTCGAGAGAGGCGAAAAAACGTTAGTAGCTGCTTGCTTGCGGGCCGCGTGTTTGAGACTCCTGGATTAGTGGGTCACCCACAAATTCCATAGACATCAACGCCAGGGCGCATGCACTAAAATGATCATTCCAATTGAACAACAACAAACATCGCAAGGTTCCCCGGGAATATCTTAGATTACAGTCATAAAATATGAATAAGCAGTGATTAAACTTTTGAACACGTACACATTTTATTCCACGGCTCTACTTTTTTTTTTCTTCATTGAAATTTGTGGGCTGCGTTCACAAAATTATTAATGTATGTTGCTTTTGTTTTTCTTTACAAAAGATCGTAATGTTCCCGAGGACTGTAATCTCCCAGGTATCGCAGAACGTAAATCAATTATAATTTTGATGTTTCCTCGGAAACGTTTTATTCCACGGAATGCCCGCAGAAAGTTGGCCGTGTATAGACCGACACGCTGTTTACAAACAAGTGTTTATGGGCGACGGGGAGCTTCTTGCCCACACCCCCATCGCGCATGCGCGGCGTCAGTGGCGTCCGCTAGGGGCGCACCGGTTTGTTTGTAAACATGAGTTGGTGTATACAGACGCACAGCTATAGCTGCCTTTGTCTCTACTCGCTGTTCAAACGCGTTCGAACGTGGAGACGAAGGCAGCCATCTTGGCGTCTCCCCACCAATCATTCTGACCAGTGCTCGGCGCTCTGACAATACCGCCTAGAACAGACATGTACAAGTTACTCAAAAAAAGTAATTACGTTACTGAGTATTGACGTCAAAAGTAATTTGAGTATACTCAAATTACTTCTACTCTTTTTTTTCTACTCTATAGAGTAGAAATTACTCAAATAGAAAGTAATTGAGAAAATTAATAATTAGCGTAAAAAAGTAGCGAATTACTTTCGAAGTTACTTTTGAAGTTATTTTTATATGTTTTTTGTGGTAAAAAGAAAGTACAGAGGTTTTGATCCATTAGCGAAATTGTGCTAGCCAAATATGAGTCGGCTTGTTTTTTTTTTGTTTTTTTTCACAGAATTGCTTTAACAGCTGGTTCTGCTTCTGCGTGCCTGATTGTTTTGTACTTTCTTGTTTGTTTGGTCAATGATGTACTGCGAATGTGTCATTTCTACTTTAAAGTTTAGCACTGTCTTAGATTGTTTTTTAGACAGTGTTTGCTTGTTTACAGTGTTGCGTAAAGTACATCTAAAAAGTACTTGAAGTAAAGTACAAAGTAAATGAGAGGTTATGTACTTCAAGTAAAGTAGTAAGTACACCGGGTGCAATGTACTTGAAGTAACGTATATAAACACGGTATATTTCAAAGTAAAGTACAAGCACTTTTGACACAATCTTTCATGATGCCCTTTCATTCCCTATACAGTTTTTTTTTTTTTTTTAACTGTTATGCATTGCTCCAGGAATAATCGGAGGTGCATCAGTTTTTTAACGGAAATGGCAGCAAATATTGTAAAAAGTCAAGTCGCACAGAGTAGTTATTTTACTGTGGCTGACGAGCTATTTGACCCAATCAAATTCTAAGGCGCTTATTTCCATCCGTCTTACAGCCGCCATTACTTCACTCAGAGAAATGACCACATGACGTCTCGAAAGAGCTCTTTTTCACACGACGATACCGCCATTTTTTTGTTTTCAAATTCGGGGAATGTACATTGAAGTCGGGAGTTTTACTTTCCTCGGGAAATACAAGAACATGTTCAGAGAATTTACTTCAAGTAAAGTAAATGTTTTCTAAGCAGTACCATGTACAGAGAGTACTTCCCAACACTGCTTGTTTAATATTTTTTTTATATAAAAACGTTGGGAGAATTACTACAGGTTTCTCGAACGACCTTTGAATCTTTGAAGATCTGCATATTCTGAGTTTTGGGAGGAAAGGCAACGCAAAAGGGTAATCTTTGCGTTTCCTTTTAGCACGCGATTCTTCGAGTACAGCACAAACTACGGGAGCACCAGATGAGTTCCAGAGCAGGTGCTGCATTTTGTTGCCTTCTTTGAGTGAGGATGCAGAGTGTGCACCTCCTGTAGTGGGCGAGAGTTTCTACGGTGGGGGGAAGCGGAGACCAGCCCTTTCTTCAAATGGGTCAAGTCTCCTTGAGCTTCGGGACACAAAGAAACGCCAGTCTTTGGCGCTAATCCCGCAGTTACTCGGCCTCTCTTGCGTCGTGTCTGTTCGCTCCCCGCGCCTCGTAGCAGTGTTGTTGCAATTGGGGAGGAGGGGGGGGGGGGGGGGGGGTCCTTCGGTCCCTCCAAATTATTTTCTCCTCCCCCCCCCCCTTCCTACGCCGCATGCTTCCCCCTCTTTGCAAATATCAGCTGATCTTCATACATCCTATCTCCTTTGTGCAGGAATGTTCGTTGATAGGCAAAACAACTACTAAAATTCTAAAGTAATTTGTAACTTGAGTAGAGGTTACTCGGAAAAACTAATTAAAGTAAACTACTAATTACCGAAATAAAAATGTAATTGAAAGTTACTAAACTACTCAAAAAAGTAGTTAAACTACAGTAACTTGAGTAGAGTAGTTGAACTACGTACAAGTCTGGCCTAGAAGACGAGGCCGTAGTGCCGACATTTTTGCGTCACCAGCGAATGCCAAACCTGGACAGAGATTGGAAACGAGTGGTGCGTCAGCGCTCGGCTTCCGAGTCCAGCTTGAGCCGAACGTTGACCCAATTGTCGTGTCCAATCCGCGCCCAGCGTTGGCTTTCGCCGATAATGACATCTCTATCGGCACTGCAGGTGCTGGCGCTGACGTCCCCTCACGCTCTTATCTCCTTCTCTCCCCCAGTTTCTCACACGCTAAGATGGCGCCCAGCGGACGCTGTGCCTTATCGAGGTGAAACGGAGTGTAAGGAAAGGAATGGCTCCGCTCCTCGGTGTTGTACGCAACGTCCTTCCAAGGAATGACGTTTCGGGACTGACGACGCCTTTCCACCTTCCATCGGTGAAACTGGAACGAGGACTCGTTACGTTTTCAAGAAAACAATAAAAGGAAGAGCGTTTCTTTCCTTCTTTTTCTTCGTTTATTTATTTGCGATGTTACCCGAACTTAGTGGGCATTTAGGTTTTTGTTTTCCTTCTTTTTTTTTTATTATCGGCTATTTCAATCTGATTTCAGGGGATCGGGAAGTGATCGAAAGGTAGTCGAAAACAAAGAACTGGAACAAATGTGATAGTGGCGATACGGACACTTAGTTCGATGTGGGTATTTTCACTCGCTCACCTCGTTTCATCTACGGATTATCCGGCGCGATATTTCATTAAAATGTGCGAGTGTGACGTTAATGTAACGACACGTTCCAATCTTAGAAATGTGACGAAAACGCGAATTCCTTTCGGACCCCTGGAACTTCTAACAGGAACTTGTTCCAAGATTGAGAAGGAACGAGGAACGAGCTTCCGTTCCTGTTTCGGAGGAGCGTGCGCGACACTGCAATGCTCCAACATTTGTTGCCAAGATCGGGGCAAACGAGACGAGCGGTTAGAAAGAATCGTGTATCGCATCGCCCAAGGTTGCGTAAGCTCTCCCTCCCTCCCTCCCCCTCTCTCTCGTATATTAAGGGGACCCATAATGAACCACCTCCAGCGGTGGAACGTTTAATTAATAAGGGCGCCACTATATAGGATAAAAAGAAAGAAAGAAAGTAACTACGACTCGGTGAAAGCGAAAAAAAAGAGCAAAGAATGAAAGAGAGGTTTTGCGTTCGACCGGTCGCACTGCGCAGGAACACCGAGTGACCTTAGGTACACCGCCTCTCCAGTGCGCACCTGCCGTGCCTCGCTCGAATGAGAGAGAGACGAGCGAGAGTCGGAATTTCCGGAAACTTCCTAATAACGTATTCCCGGAAAAACAAGAAGCACCTCCTGAGCTTCCGTCGAATCATCTGCCGCCTCCACCATATGCCACTAATAAACGCCACGAAAGCAGCCGCCGGTGAGCCGTTCCTTTTGTTTTGTCCTTGCTGCTGTTGTTATTTCAGAGGGAGAAACGATAATAGACGTTCGCATAAAACGAGGTTCTGCGAATTTGCATACACCCACTCCTCTCGCCTCCTTCTTCGTCGGCCGAGCCCTAACCACGACGTCGGCGAATCGATGGCGATATACTCCGTCTCACCCCTACGCTGACAGTGCGGTGCGAGCTACACGTGCTCAATGGACCAGTGGCACGTCTTTCTCCGCGTGATCACGCTCCCGCCCAAAGTCCCTCTACTCCCGCCCCACGCGCAAAGCGGGGTCAGGCGATGGAAGGGAGGCGGCTGATTGGACCGGCGAGCGCGTATGACTCCCACCACACTGTTCGCTTAAGGTCGAACTGTGTGCAGAGGGAAGCGAGGCCACTGAGCCACCAATCAGTCGGGGGCTCCCCCGGGGGCGCCCCTGCCGCGAGAACCCTCCTCATCAATTGATTAATGGCAACAATACACAACATAGAGACCGACCCGGTGGCGTCAAGCGTGGTGGCAATGCAGCGTACGATGCATACTGCAGAACCGGCTCGGCAAGCATTCGAAGGTGCCGACAGACTGGCAGTCACGGCTACCCTAGTAGAAAAATCTTATATGTATAAGCAATTTATTTGCCCTATAAAATCATATGATCAAATAAGATCATATAAAAGTACCCAAGAACCTTATAGACCTTTGCAATGTTTACAAAATCACAGTACAGCGTGCGATCTTCACAGTCCAGCACGTGCGTGTTCGTCGCTTCGGAAGGCGAGCAAAGCACGCCCCATACGCACGATCACTCAAAAAGGCACTGGCCACAGGCTTTTTTGGAAATGTCTATACAGGAACATATATGAGAGCAATATAAGATTCTATAAGAAGTTCTAAGGAACTTCTTATGAGTTTCTTATACATCCTTATAAAATCGTATTGTATTAATCTTATATGTTCTTATAAGGTTCTTGTATCTTATATAATCTCATTTGATCATATACGTTTATTGGACAAAGAAATTTCTTACACATATAAGATTTTTCACTGCGAGCGCTCGCGGCTGCCGCACTCCGTGTCGACGGCGCGAGAGGGCGCCACTAAGGCATGCTCTGGATAGGCTGTATGAAGCGGGCAGCCAGGGCGGCTCACATTGCATTTGCTGCGCGATTAAACACTAATTCGGCATGACACTTCATTGGCCACAAACGACAGCAAACACGGGGTAAAGATCAGTTCTGAACGGGAGCCACTTCGCGCTGCCATACCGCCAAATGGCCAAACCGCAAGCGAAACCTTCTCGCCGAAGGCCTTCTGAACGCACGAAACCGGATCCTCGACCGCAGCGCCGCCGCGTACATCCGGAACCTTTCTACGCTCGCGCTCATCGGTGCCTGATTCCACTACACCTTTCTAGTATGCGCCGCCTTTTCCACCGCTTGGTGGCGGGTATGTCGACAGGTCATTTCTTTTTTCCGTACTTTCTAAACTGCATTTGTCTCTTTTCTGATCTAAAATAGAGAACAAAAACTACTTTTATAAATAATTGAAACAGTTCGCGCCACTTATATTTTGTATTTCCACTAAAAAGAAGCCTTTAGCTGCTCTGACCAGTAGTGAGCCCAGGACCAAAGACTTCACATTTTGCGCGCTTTCGGCACGGCGGGTCGCCCCCGTAGGTGGAGGAGGTTTCCGCGTCGTCCGGCTAAAATATGACGCACTGATATCTAGTTACTCTCTCCGTGCCCGCTGGCTTGCCCGAACCCCAAGATACGTGGAAACCGCAAAAAAAAAAAAAAAAAAAAAAAAAGGTAGACGTTTGAATATGATTGCAGGGCCCCTGTAAGCCTTGCATTGGAGTCTGCGGCTTTTCTATTTGTTACTAAATCTAGTAGCTCTAACTGGATCCTAGCCTAGTGTCGCGACCTCAATTCAATCCAATCCAAGGCTTAAATTGCATGGACTCTTCGGCTGTTTCATCTGCATTGGGTAGCCCCCTCTACATCGGGTGAGCAGAGCCCGCGCTCCGCTCTAAGCAGAATTGATTGCCTATTTTTCTGCCCCTAAAGGGGCCCTCCAACAGTATTTGAGCGTCTACTTTTTTTTGCGGTTTCTCCACGCTAGTGCTCCCGGAAACCCAGTGGACAACGAAAGAGTTTAAAAATATTAGCGCATCATATTTTAATTTGACAACTCGGAAACACCTCCTCCGACGGTGGCGCCGCGAGGTGCCGAATGCGCGCGCATAACGGCGCTCCCTTTCACTATACGTCACATTCACTGGGTTTCGTGATTGGCGAGAGCCGTCCCAGAAATGTTGAAGCGGAATAAAGTATATCACACGTTAACCGTCATTCTTTCTCTAAAAAGTCGTTTTTATAGAGCTAATAAAGTTGCAAATTAAAGTTCAAAAAGGGCGAAAACAACGCGCCTCCCAGCGGCGGAGTACCTCCTACTCGCCGAGGTGGCTCCGGTGGCGGAGTTGCGGGAGACGAGGCTTCCGCGGCTGTCGAAGCGGACTCGTCGCGGCGCTTGCCTGGTGTGTCCTCGTACGGCGCGACGCCCAGCTCCGCACTCCTTTTTAAGAATTCGGCGCTCAAAATCCGATAAGCCCGGTAAATTCATCGATGATGGTAACCCGATTCCAAAGCTACGATGTTGCAGCGAGGCCTAATGGCCGACCGGGCCGACGTGGGCCGACGGGCTATCAACCAAACTCGCTTCCAATTGGCCAACCGCTTTGCTCCAATCGCTAAACTGTTTCATTTTACATCATGAAGCGCAATGTTTTGCTTATTTAAAGTTGTTTTCTGCAATATTTAATTTGCTAATAACTCACAAAATATTGCGAATTTCTGTAATATATTTTTTTTTTCCTCGGTGTTCCTGCTTTCATGAAGCTCCGTTTCAGCGCGAACTTCAAACCAGTCAAAAAATTGTTGGTGGGCCAGCCCCTAAGTTTTCAAGTCTTTGCTTAGGGCACTCGATGACGTTTCTGGTTCATTTTCCCTGCTCGCTTTTTGGCAATATCCCTGACAATTCCCTGATTTTTCCCGGTAATTAAAACTCCCCTGACAATTCCCGGTTTTGCCGGTCGCTAGACACCCTGTTAAATCAGTTGAAAGTTAGCGCCAGTCCGTGTTGTATGTGTCTCTTCTTCGTCCATATTTTTTCGCGCTTTTTAATCCTCTAGATCACAATGAACCAACTAGCCCAATCCAAAGTTTTAATTCATAAAGCCAGTCACACTGCTTATACACCATACAAAGAACAGTCTGCATGCATACAGATTCGAACGCGAGTCCCCGCGAGTTCCGTGCTTTGAATGCCGCATGGCGATGAGTTCAAGAAGAAACTTGGCACGCGGCATTCGAACCACGGACATTGCGGTGACTCGCGTTTCCAGACTGTCTTTTCTATAAAGTATGAGCAGTGTGACCCCGGCTTAAAGCTTCGATGTGACCTCAGAAACATTGGTGTTTTTTTAATGCGATGGCATTCTTCAGCTCCTCGTCCTCCTCCTCCGGCCTCCTAATGGCCTCCTAATGAGCAGTTTCCCCGCTAAATTTAGCCAAAATATTGACACACATGACCTATACACCAATTCAGTTTTCCCCGCTAAATTTAGCTGGAAATTTGATGTCACGTGAGTCGTGACCTGACATCACGGGACCTACAACCCAATTAAGTGTCCCGCTAAAGAGAGCAGAAAAATGGACGAGGACGACGTTAAAAACGACGCCTAGGACGACGTCCTGGAGGACGACGTCAAAAGCGACGTCTAGGACGACCTCTAGGGCTGTAGGCCCTGGACGTCGTCCTTGAGGTTGTCCTAAACGTCGTTCTTAACTTCGTCCTAGACGCCGTCCTTTGCGTCGTCGACCATGGCCTCGTAACAAAAGGAGGTAAACATACCGAATGCTATCACAATTCATAGACTTGCAATTAACAATAGTGGTTTCTACAGCCATCTTTTTTTTTTAGAAATAAAGAGAGAGAGTACAATAGAAAGGGAAAGGCAGCAGAAATAAAACAGCCCAGAAAAAAAAAAAAAAAAAAAAAGACCAGCGACGTCGCCCACCCCACCAAATTAAGACGTGCCTTTTCGTAAGAGAGTCCCAATCGGCCGTTTCCCGTTCACTCATTAAAAAACACCAGCGCCATCTTCTATCTTCTAATGTCCCCATTAATGGTGCTGCTTACTGACTATACATTTTGCAGATACGGCACCCCTACCGTGGAGCACTAACTCGCGGAGTGATAAAGAAGAATCGAACGGTTTTCATTAGCAAAAAGTGGTCAAAAGCTAAATACTAACGGTTTCGAGAAGAGGATACGCCCCTTTGAACCGTCTTCAATTGAACACCTGCCAAACCTTTGCGGCTCACTTAAAATGCCGATCGATGACAAGAGGCGACGGACGACGATCCATCGATTGAAAACTGAAGCGGAAAGTATGCCTTTAAACAAGAGAAAGGAGAAGTAAAAAACAACAAAAAAAAAACATAAAAAGGCAGGCGCAAAAACGCTTTTTTGCTCGCATGTATCACGGGACGCTCTAGAAGAACGGACGGTAGAAACCGCGACTCTGAAGTGGGCGGTGGCTCGCCCCATCTATAAACTTAGGCGTTGACGCACCCAATTATTCTTGACGCAACTGAAGCAGCGTTGCCATATGTCCTTCCCACGAAAGCTACATACAATAAAGTGCAAAAAACAAAGAAAAAAAAAGTCACCCTAAACCCACATACACAAAAACACTCACCAACAACTACGCTTTTCACTCGAAATAAATAGAGATATGATTCCTCCGGAATACCGTTGTCGAACACGGCGGACGTCAAAATATGAATGAAAAGTGACAATTAAAAATATATTTACATAAGACCCACTGTTATTTTGCTGTTCTTTTTTACGATGTTGCTCCCCCGCCAAAGTGTGTCAGGGAGAAAAAACCTCGTCAGGCTGCCACCTTTTTTTTTTTTTTTTTTTTTACACTCCATAAAGGAAAATAAAGTACTCATAATAAATTAACCTTTTTTTCGCATCGTTCCAACTATGTTATAGCAGTTATTGGAAATTAGAAAACTAGCGTCCACTCCGCGCTATTCACTGCCAAATTTAGGATATCTAGAATCCATCATAGCGAAACTAAACCCGTTGTTAAGAATGGAACCTTCGGCAACCTTCTTCCAAGTTTCAACGCTGCGGAAACGAGTCACGATCTGTTCAGGACTGTCGCCCACCTGTCGAAGCCTGCCCAAAACGAGTCTCAACGAGTCCGTGACGTCAACAGGACGTGTGTGTGTGTGCGTGTGGGTTCGTGCGCTCCGGAAGGGGAGAGAGACATGGCCTAACTGCGGAGAACCATGGCTACGACGCACTTCTGGCTACGACGCGGCGGACTTTGCTGCAACGCACTTGGCGGTTGCACCTGCTGCCCTGGCGGAGAGTGAGGGAGAAAACGGACCCTATATAAGGCGGAGCGTGAGGCTGCTCCGTGGTTCTCTCGGACTTGACGACTGTATCGCTACCATGTAATTAAACCGTTCGTTACGTTACCAATTCTCCCACCTCCACTGGACCCCTGGGTTCTTCACTTCGGGGAATGGTCGTCGTCATGAGCCAGGAAGCCTCCGGACGTGCGGCTTAAACCCCGCCTCGAACAACTGGTTGGCAGCGGTTGGGATTGGACCATGCGACATCGTGCTACATCTGTGGGTGAGCGTTTGGACTTTGCTTTGAGATTCGCCAGGCTTCAGATTATGGGTAATTAATTTTGAACTGCTGGGAATCCTTAGTGTTTCACTCGTGCGCTAGGTTTTGGTACAACCTCGCGACAAGTTTTAGAACAAAGCCAAAGCTAAAAAGCAGCGATCATGGATCTAATGAGGTTACTGAGAGCAGATTTACTCTGTTTATGTGAAGAATTGGGTGTGGAGGTGGAGCAAAAGATGAAAAAATCTGAGATCAGTAAAGCGATTTCAGAGAGCGCGGAAGCAGAGGAAATTAAAATTGCGTGGGAACTACTTCAGAACGCTAAGAGCGAAGCTGCAGCTAGAGAGGAACGAGAACGAGAACAGGAGCAGGCTGCAGCGAGAGAGGAACAAGCGCAGGCTGCAGCGAGAGAGGAACGAGCGCAAGCTGCAGCTAGAGTGGAACGAGAACGAGAGCAGGCTGCAGCGAGAGAGGAACGAGAGCAGGGGCCCTAATCTGGACACTTGGCGTAAAAGTCGGCGAGAAATCCGGCGGCTCTGATTGGCCGGCGCCAAGGTCAAGTACAGCGTTGGCCAATCACGGCCGCCAGATATCTCGCTATCTTTTTCGCCAAGTGTCCAGATTAGGGCCCCAGGAGCAGGCTGCGGCGAGAGAGGAACGAGCGCAGGATGCAGCGAGAGAGGAACGAGCGCAGGCTGCAGCGAGAGAGGAACGAGCGCAGGCTGCGACAGAGGAGCGAGCGCTGAAAAGGCTAGAGCTCGAAATTGAACAACAGCGATTAAACTCGCAGAACAGTAGAGTTGGGGCTCCGGTACGAGCAAGTGAGACCGAGTCGTATCAAATGAAGAAGCTCATGCAGCCGTTTAAAGTTGGGGAAGACGTGGGCCTATTCTTAGTTAACTTTGAGAGGACATGTGAGAAGTTGAGCTTCGCCCCAGAAACGTGGCCGCAACGGCGTTTGACTTTGTTGCCCTGTGAGGCTGCAGAGGTTGTCGCGCGCCTTAGTGCTGGAGACGCGGACGACTACGACAAGGTGAAGTCCAGCCTTTTGAAGCGGTACCGCCTTTCTGCCGAGGCGTTCCGTCAAAGGTTTAGAAACGCATCCAAAAAGAGCAGCGAGGGCTACTCGGAATTCGCGTACGGGCTTAAAACCAACTTGATAGAATGGTTGAAGAGCGAGGAAGTGTACGAAAGCCGAGACAAGGTAGTCGAGTGTGTGTGCCTCGAACAGTTCTTTCGTAGCATTCCGCAGTCAGTCAAGCTCTGGGTGCAGGACAGGGTAGGAGTCGACTCTGTCGAAAGGGCCGCTGAGCTAGCCGAAGAGTACGCAACGCGTAGAAAGCTGAGCGGAGAGGAAAGCGAACCCGGCCGGAGCGATCAGCGCAAGACCTTCCGACAGGGAAACGACTCGCGAGAAAACGGGCCCGAGAAGCCCGAAGCAGGACAAAAGGTCCCAGAAAAGAGCGCAGAACACTCGAGCGGAGACGAGGCGCGGAAAAGCCCAACAGGGCAGTTCGAGGCAAGGAAGCCGTTCCTGTGCTACAACTGTCAGGAGCCGGGACACACAGCGGCCAGATGTAAGAAACCGCGGGTTGTGTTCTCGTACGTGAACGGTAGTGACGGGGACCTGAAGCTTCTTCGTCCCTATCTTCACAAGCTCCAGGTAAACGGAAAGCCGTGCAGGGTGCTTCGGGACAGTGCAGCGACGATGGACGTTGTTCATCCGTCGTATGTAACGACATCCGATTTTACTGGAAAGGTAGTTTGGATCAAGCAGCGGCTCGAAAAGCACAGTGTCTGTCTGCCTATGGCGACAGTAAAGATAACTGGCCCGTTCGGAGAGCTAGTAACAGAGGCGGCTGTCTCGCAAATAGTCCCGTTGGAGTATCCTTATTTGTTTTCTAACCGGTCAGATTTCCTGCTGCGCGAAAGGGGTACACAACTGGGAGAAGGACTAGTTCAGTCGTGTGCGAGGTCCAAATCGCGTCAGGTCGCCCCTTTGTTGACAAGTGATTCATTGCCAGAGGCAGCTGACGGGGAGCAAGCACTCCCAGAGTTGGAGGCAGAAAACCGGAAGGAGAGGGACCAGGTTGTGGAACAGCCTGACCTCGTAGCACTAGAAAGCGTACGCCGTCCCAACGCGCCGGCGAAAAAGGCGGAGGAAGACGGGATCAGTGAAAGATCTCTCGTAGCTCCGGCGTCACGTAACTTTGGTCCTCTGCTACGAGTAGACAGAGTGTCTTTGACAGTCGAGCAGAAGAGCGACCCTAGTGTGTCAGGGTTTCGCGGTACAGCTCAGGAGATTGCTAGGACTAATGTGACGGGGCATGAAAAAGGCGGATTGTTTTATCGGCGCTATAAGGACCGCATTTTCACGTCTAGAAATCACGTGAAAATCGATCACTATGACTTCAGCGTAAGAAAAAGGAAAGGCAAATTTAACGGCAATGCCGATGGGTTGAGCAGATTTTTCTGACATCACGAAAAATAGTAGGGATGATCTCAGAGGTCTTCGTCATCCACGGGAATGACGATCTAAGTGGCGGCACTTCGTTAAAACCCAAAAAGGACCTCACAAATTGCGAAGAGTTTTTGTCTATTGTATTTTGTTCATTGTGACCTCATTAGAAAAATGAGTTTTTTTTGGCGACAGGGGGTCTCGATACCCGGAATTGTACCAAATTTTGGTAATCCGTAATCCAGTCTGGCGGGTCTCTGGCGAATTCCGAGCGTTTGACTGCGGTGTGGCGTGGTGTTGTGGGGGACGTTTCCGCTAATGCCTCCGTTGTAAGGGGTTTGGGAGTTTGTTTAGTGCTTGCAGCGTCTTCTCAAGGCCTACTCCAAGCCCACCTCTTCAGGCCAGCGATTGTACCACCGGCCATTCGAGGTTTCCCTGGCCCCGGAGGGGCTGTTAAGAATGCAGTGATGTGATTGGCCTAAGCCATTTTGGCGCACGTTTTGGAGCAACCAAAACAGCGTTTTGGAGCACCAAATGTGGCCTTTGGAGCAACCAAAACAGTGTTTTGGAGCAGCAAAAGCGGCTTTTGGAGCAGCCAAGACAGTGTTTCGGAGCAGCAAAAGTGGATTTTGGAGCAGATATTCTTAGGAAAATAAAAATATTCGTTTTAAGTGCTGTACAAACGAAGGGCACTTTGTGTTGTGTTGTGTTCTGATGTGACCTGTTGTGACGGAACTTGCTGCTTCTGTTTTTACTGCTCAGACATCCCACACGTGTACAGTGCTTTAGGCATTGCCAAGTATTTTCGAAAAACCGCTTGCCACTTTTTTACTGGTTCCCGACGTGCCAGATTATCTTTGCATGCACGTGAGGCCAACTTCAGCAGGCTTGCTGTTGGGCATGCTTCGCCGCGCGAGCGCAGACAACGGCTGTCCGATCGAAACCGAAACCATGCCCCTCAGCTCCGTCGCTAACTTATCCCCAAAATTGAACACAAAATGTAACTTTCGAGCATGCAACAAAAACAGTCCATTGGCGCCTGCTTGCCAGGCCGGCAAACAAGGTACAAGAAAAACACACAGAAAATAAAGAACCTGAGTGCATCGATGCAAGACATTGCGAGCCAGCCTCAAAACGTTCTTGGAGCGCATTGTTCAACAACTGAATTCGAAACAAACAAGCACGCTGTGCGGGTTCAGCGTGCAGCCATTTCCTTCTTTCTTTAGCTCACTTCTCTTCACCAACTTTCTTTCACGGCAGATTTTTCACGTACCGAGGTCCTTCTCGAAAGAAGGCCCACCGAGAGGAATCTAGATAATCAATACTTTGACAAAGCAGTCTTTGAATTAAAGATGGATTTTTGTAGTAACGTATGATTTAAACAAGAACAGGAATGTTGATGAAAATGCGCCGGTACTTAGATTAATTTTAGAAAGTACCATATCTGCAGTGATGTGGGGACGGCAACATTCGACGTCGCGCGACCACGGTGACTGAAAGGCAGTAACCAAATATAGTTTTCCCACGGCCGTTGCCTCAGCTCACAAAGTAACTCCAGCCGCCCAAAAACGTGGTTTCGTTTCACAGCATGACTGGAACCCGGCACGCTAGTGTCGGAGCGTCTGCATACATCCGCGTCTATCGCTGAAAATATAAAAAAAAGAGACGAGAGCCACAAGACGAGAGCACAAAACGCGAGACGCCGGGAAAATCATGCAAGACCGAGTGGACAATTGATGCACGGAACTTTGTGTCAGGCTTTCGCTTGCGCCACATAACACACGTCTGCTCAATTACAGTACTCAGTTTAGTTTAGGTTTTGAAAGGCGACCTAAGTTGGTTCTTTGGCGCAGGCTTGCGCAGATTACCCATATTTTGGCAAAATGTAGCAGGATGTAGCAGGGTTAGCCCCTTGGCGCAGTTTGGCGCAATTGGCGCAGCAATCACATCACTGAGAATGGAACCTTCGGCAACCTTCTTCCGAGTTTCAACGCTGCGGAAACGAGTCACGATCTGTTCAGGACTGTCGCCCACCTGTCGAAGCCTGCCCAAAACGAGTCTCAACGCGTCCGTGACGTCAACGGGACGTGTGTGTGTGTGCGTGTGGGTTCGTGCGCTCCGGAAGGGGAGAGAGGCATGGCCTAACTGCGGAGAACCATGGCTACGACGCACTTCTGGCTACGACGCGGCGGACTTTGCTGCAACGCACTTGGCGGTTGCACCTGCTGCCCTGGCGGAGAGTGAGGGAGAAAACGGACCCTATATAAGGCGGAGCGTGAGGCTGCTCCGTGGTTCTCTCGGATTTGACGACTGTATCGCTACCATGTAATTAAACTGTTCGTTACGTTACCAATTCTCCCACCTCCACTGGACCCCTGGGTTCTTCACTTCGGGGAATGGCCGTCGTCACGAGCCAGGAAGCCTCCGGACGTGCGGCTTAAACCCCGCCTCGAACACCGTGCTCACACTGTTAATACATCATATTATGGGATCGGTGGCTGAGTGGGCTAGCGCACACCCAGTGACTTTAGCGCACACCAGCTCGGAGCACGTGGAGCGAAAGCTCGCGCTGCAGAACGCAGGGATCCTGGGTTCAATCCCCACCGCTGCCCGTTTCGATCTGGATGAGCATCGCATACCGGCGTGCGGTCGTGTATCACTACTACTGCGTGGTGCACGTTAAAGACCCCAGGCTAGCGGTTGTACTGCACTGGCTAAATTTCTCATCTCCAGCTGGGAGACAAGTCGCCCGTTGAGGCAGACCAGGTTCTAGGCTGTATAAACATACACACAACCCAATTTATAAAAAAAAAAAAAGTCTGCAGACACCCTCCGAGGCGGATTTCTCCCTTGTGTGACTGTCCCATTGGTCAAACAACAATTGTCTTTAGACATGTTCGAAACACACGTATGTATGAAGTAAGGGTTCCCTTCATACACGTATGTATGAAGGGAACCACTCAATCGAATAGCTTTCCTTGCACCTTCGATTTTACCCTTCAAATGTATTCCCATCTCGTAGCATCCACTGAATAAGAGTTATCTTCTTCTTCTTCTTCTTCCCCCCCCCCCCCCCCCCTGGGAACACAATTTGACATGCAATTCTGAACAATGTTCTTGAAACGCAACCAGAGTGATTTACATCGCAACAATCACACAGGCAAACAAAAAAGTAACAAATATAGGTTTTAACAAACAAGTCAAGAACAAAAGCGGCCGCATGTGCGTAATCCAAACGCAACGTTTCTGAATCGTTGACGGAATCTTTATATAAGGTAACGTTTCGATTCCTTTTAAGGGATAAAAAAAATATCTAAATACAAATAGTTAACAAAAAAAGTGTCGCTGATGGCCATTTACCCAGACTGGCTGATCTCTAACCAAGACGACTGAAGGTACTGAATTTCATAGAAAATACTCTTTTTCACATAAAGATGGCGCCACCAAAGCAAAAGAAGGATAAAGATGATGATAGTAGTCACGTGATGCACACCGCCCAGCTTCCGAAAAGTGCTCCGCGTAGACAAGGTCGACGGAGGCAGATAAACCAAGAACGAGGCAACGCTTATCAGGATTCAAGTTACGTCGACTATAGCACCACCCGACATAAGGATCCAATAACCGTGCGTATACAGAAAAAAATATAAAAAAGATGGGGAGGAGAAAGAAGAGGGGAGGGGGGCACGTGGCTTAATTACTGCACTGGCGAAATTTCTGATCTACAACGGAGACAGTAGGCGCCCATTGGCCGAAGTCTAAACTTCCGCACAACGAATTACCTTTTTACCACCCGACGATAGTGCACCCGAGAGATGCTATTCTGCGGCCGCCGGCACCGCACCTTCCCTGCCCCTAATTTGCAATAATAAACAAAGTCCTCTTAACTAAAAAAAAATACCAAACATTCATAATTTGCGTTTAAGGGGGATTCAACCGCTCGTCACTCAATGGGCAAATTTCGCTACACAAACCTGAGTTTCAGGAATGCACGATAGTATTCATTCTTTTGGGGCTACTTATGATAACGTAATGAAGGTTGTACGGCCCTTGAATTTTTCTTTTAGAGCGCTAGAAATTTTTAATAAAATCCAGAAATATGACCGTTTTGACTGTTTTTAGCGCGTTTTGAGGCATTTTTGAAAATACAATTATTTAGAAGACAAACGTGACAAAACGCTTGGCCGTACGTACTAGGGGTGCCTCTAATCTTAATTTTAAGACCATGACGAGAAGGCAAAATATTGTTGTATTTGCGTATTTGTGTAAATAAAATCACCCTGTTAATTTTATTTCCAACTTGTTAAACGAGATGGCGACACTAGTACTAAATGCCTCAAACCGGAGATTTTCTTGCTGTTGCTGTTGTTGTTTTTCTCTCGAGCTCGAATTCGACCGCGATGTCTCGTTGCTCGTGGATCGGTAGCACGTGGAGCGAAAGCTCGCGCTGTAAAGCTCACTGATCGTGGATTCAATCCACCGCCTCTGCCCGTTTCAATCTGGATGAGCATCGTACCGGCGTGCTGTCATGTATCACTATTGCGTGGTGCACGTTCAAGACGTCAGACAAGCAGCGGTATACTGCACTGTCTTTCATCTCCAACAAAGACACCAGATGCCCTCAGAGCTGACTAACTTTCCGCTGTATAAACATAGACACAACAGAATTACAACTGATGGCTCCGTTGGTCGGCACTTTTTGAACGTTGCAGAAAAGTGTAAATAGTCATCAGCAGACTCCTAGCGAAAGGCCTGATAAGGCTCTGAAGGCGATACTTTTGTTGATTCTATTTTTTTGTGTGTGCTATGTTTGCGCGCGTGGTCAAACGCTTGCATACGCTACAAGCGTGGTTAGTAAGCATTTTAAGATCGTGCATGGTTGAACAGAGATATCCTAATAAGGAGTATTCACTGGGCGCCATATTTGTGGGTGTTATCTAGAGCGCATGCTCTGAACGAGCCCACATTAATAGGCTGCTAAGACCGGCAATCTTGATGGTGCGGAATGCACGTTGCAAAAGAACTGCGGAAGCTCGCCGTCAGCACGCGCTCAGCAGCCGCGCACACGGATATGGCCGCCAGTGAATACTCCCTATAGGAGGTATTCACTGGCCGCCATATTTGAGGTCACTGTTTAGAGCGCATGCTCAGAACGAGCTCGCATTAATAGGCTGCCAAGACCGGCAATCTTGGTGGTGCGGAATGCACGTGGCGAAAGAACTGTGGAAGCTCGCGTTCTGCACGCGCTCCGCAGCCGAGCACACAGCTATGGCCGCCAGTGAATACTCCCTATAGACCCTTTTCGCATAACCTCAAACCAGCTAGTAACTGACGTACCCTCGACCTGGTGCATTTTTGGATTGCCCGCTGACACAGGGTATGCAACCGCCAAGGGTATGGGCGAAAAGGCTTAAAAACGGACGCCGTGTATGAGGTAGTTCCGAGTGCTCCTTTTTACCGTGCTGCAATTTCCGAAAATCTACGGTTGTCTGGCTACCACTGCGTGGTCGTCGGATGGATAAATAATTTTAAAAAGCATAAGAACAATAGCAGAAAGTGTGCCATGAGCACAAGAAGCTGCAGCGCCAGTGTGGCTGCATGGTTATCGAGCTTCGCATTTTCCCCAAGAATCCTTATTTATAAAGTCAGTCGATTGCGAGCTTGAATCGCGAGAGATTCGTATCAGACTCAACGTCACGTTTAAGCACACGACCACTTCGTCTACGACAAGAGGACCGATTTTTATTCGCAACTTTCATGACCTATTGGCGACGTGAGCGATCGAAAGCGTCGCTGTGATCGGTCTTCCACGATAGGCCAAATGCTGACTATGACGTCAGCAAAGGATTTCCCATCGACGGAAATAAGAGGAATGGAAGAGCTTCAATTTTGACGGTGTTGGCATTGTTGGTTTGAGAGTGCTATGACTTCAAGCTTCCACCATGCTCTTTACAAACACCTTCAAACGTGTTGTTCACAAGCTAATGACGTCACGAAAGGTAACCATAGGAGGGCGCCACAAAAACATCTCGCCGCCAATAGGGGGCGCAGTGGTGCCTATCAAAATGGCTGTCATCTGGATGATCGTCGTAGAACAGCGGTACAAGGCTGGGTCTGCGACGCGTAAGTAATTCTAGTGTTGCTATATACGAGCAGTACTATACCTTTTTTCACCTTAAGAACCGAAGTAAAACAAGTCCGGCTCCTCGCGGAACATTACTAATTTCCCCCTTTATGTGGATAAAGGCCGGTTCTCACATGAAGCGAAGCGCTGATGTAGCGCTCCTCACGTGCAGTCAGCTACTTATCGCCTGCCACGACAACAGTTTTGGCGGTGCGATACAAAGCTGGTGAACGCTCCGGTCTGCACGCGCGTAGCGCGAGGTTAGCGCTATGCTTGTAGCGCTCCGCTGCATGTGGGAACAGGCCTTAATGAAGACATATGTAGGTGAATTTTGGATTAGATATTAGCGGCGAGAAGTTTTGGTGGCGCCCTCCTGTGGTTCCCCTTTGTGACGTCATTACCTTGCAAACAACAAGTTAGATGGTGTTTGTTATTAGGATGCATGTGGAAGCTTGAAATCATTGCGCTCTTAAAGGAACACTGCCAACACCGTCAAAACTAAAGTTCTTTCATTCCTCTTATTTCCGTCGATGAAAATCCCCTTTCCGACGTCATAGTCAGCGTTCGGCCAATCGTGGAAGGCCGACCACAGCGACGCTTTCGGTCGCGCACGGGGCTAATCTTTTCACTATGTACACGTTCCAAACGTCAAAGGCATCGCTTTTTCCTCCGACAACCGAATCTCGTGAGAACTATTTCGCGCCGCGTAGGAACAATGCGCAAAACGTACTTTTTTTCTTAAGGTGAAAACAGGTATAGAGACTTGCGTTCTTTGTTCACGCGAGTAAGGTGTAGGCAAGCCCATTTATTATGAGGCCAATCATCCTGGAGCTAGGGTGCGCGATTCTCACAACGCGGTACCACCATCGCTGAAAGTTGCGAATTCCCGGAGCAGGTGGTCCAATTAGGTTATCACTGCAAGCCCTATGGTATGTGAAAATTATGAAAAAGTCTACATGCCACCACTCAAGATGGAGCTATCAAATGCCGAGAGCTTACCTGCATAGACTACATTAAACTGCTCATATATTCCTTCGCTGTGGAAACTCAATCTAACACCCCACCGTCTTCGTCGTCGTTTTCTCGAGGAGGCAAGGTGATGGCCTGTAAGTAGTCAGCTGGATTCAACCGGACAAGCTCCAACCAAGTTATTGCAGCCCACCATAGCCAAGTCTAGCCAAGTTCCCCCCATACCCACACCGTTGCCTACCCAGATAGCTGTGCTGCCAGAACTAGCCGGTATTTCTTTTTCTAAGCCGCTAGACGGCGTCGTCGGCACCGCAATTCTCAAGATGGCGGCGCCGTTAAAGAAAAGGTCTATATGTAAGGTGCCTCAATGCCCTTCTGCTTAGGATGATGCCACCCTTTGTAGTATACGCGATGCAGACAGCACGCGCTCACGGGTCAAATACAAATAAATCGACGAAAACAAAAAGTCGCCATAGCACAGTCAGCGCCACAAACGCGTGCCGGGACACGCTCTTTCACGCGCTTCTGAACACAAAAAAAAAAAAAAAAAAAAACGTGTGGGACGAAATGGCCAGATGTCTCCAACCTAAGCAAAGCGCACATGAAGGCACCCTACTAATATGTATTTGGAAATAAAAAAAATAGTTGAATGAGTTGCAAAGAAGGCTAAAATACTTATTCCGAACAACGTTTATTTTATGAAACATTATTTCAGATATTTTCATTCTCTGTTGACCTTGTTTGGTGACTAGTGAATATGAAAAAAAAAAGAAGCATGATTTTTATTATTTTGAACAATTACAATATATTTTCTTAACCAACAAACAGGTGCTTACTCTGAGAGGTAAATTGAACTTTAACGTTAGCGTTCTGGCGCCCGAAACAATTTTTTTTTTTTTTGTAAATTTAACATTGCCCGTTTTGCGGATTACTAAAAAAACCATACGGGCCATCAATAGGTAGGAAATACGTTTCTACCTAAAATGAGGCGTACGTCTTTTTTTTTTCTCTCTCTCTTCACCTTTCTAGTTTTTAGGCAAAATCAAATGAACCTCTAAATAACTTTAGTGTCTTCATAAGTAACCCCTGGAGTTCACTATGCTATTGTCCGTTATGAACACCTCTTTCAACAGTGATCTTACAATGTCACGGTGGAATGAAGCGGTGCTACCTTACCTGTCTGGAAACAAATTGGGGTGTGTGTATGTTTATACAGCCTAGAACATAGTCTGCCACAACGGGCGACTTGCCTCCCAGCTGCAGGTGAGCAATCTAGCCAGTGCAGTACAACCGGTAGCCTGGGGTCTTTAACGTGCATCACGCAATAGTGATACTCGACCGCACGCCGGTACGATGCTCATCCAGATCGAAACGGGCAGGGGTGGGGATTGAACCCAGGATCCCTGGGTTATACAACGCGAGCTTTCGCTCCACGTGCTCCGAGCTGGTGTGCGCTCTAGCCCACTCGATCCTTTTTTTTTTTTTTTTTTTTTTATTGCACTTGGCTGTCTGGACTAAAGCCCTTCGATGTGTTTACGTTTGTCTTGCAAGTGGCGTCAAATGCGCCAGTGCACGAGGCTCGTGTCTCGAGCGGCCCTTGGAAGCAGTTGTCGGCGCAGTACTGAAGCGAATGGCAGCGGAGCACCCGCTCCTCGCACGTGTCTTGCGCATTTCCACAACAATGGTTGGCGGTACTTGTAAACGTGAATTTTATCAAATGAATTTAGTCTGCACTTGCCGGCAGCGCCTTCAACTTATGGAATTTACGAGGATAATTCGAGTGCAACATGGCTTTGTGTATTTGAGTGGTTCTTTTTCGCTGACAGGCAGACAGACGGAAAGTGTCCTTTCATGCCCTACCCGTTGCCAATCTTGTCAGGTGCTGTGCACTTGGCGCGCGATTGTGGACGAGTAGTAGAGCCGCGCCACTTGCTCGTACAGAGAACTCCTTGGTACAGTTCACGGATGGGAAACGGTTGCTTCTTATTGCTTTTGACTCGACGGGCAGAAGTGTGGACCTCGCCGCGCAGAAGTGTGGACCTCGCCACTAAATGATCGAGCTATGCTTATGGTCGGCACTCTGTTCCCCAATATTGCTGTGGGCGCCGCCATCTTGGTGCTTGTACAGAGCAGACGCAACTGCCGATCGTCATGATTCAAAAGTGCGACTTCCTTGGCATTTGATTTGGTGTTAAAAAGCTTTTGTAATATTGCTTTGCTCTGTCGCGAAGTGTTTAAACATTTGTGGTGGACGTAAAAGCGTTTTCTGTGATTTGAGATAAATTTTCAGACAACTGGCAGCCATGATTTTAAGCCACAATATGAACAAGTGTCGTTACCCTGTAGCGTAGCTTATTTAGTGGCACTAGGGAAGATCAGGGCGGAACAGCGCAGCACTGAGCTAGATTTCAGACGCCATACTCTTTTATATATAGACCGACACACGGAGCGGCTCTGTTTACCAACACGGCCGGAAGGCCGCGCGTGCGCATGAGCTATGTGGGCAAAAGCGGCCCGGCTCTCCGTGTTTTCGCCATTGCGTTATGTGGCGTGCGCTCGCTGTTAACGTTGTAGGGACGCTTCTAGCTTTATTTCTGCGTCGCATTTCCTGACAACGTATGTCGTATGCTATGCCCGACTATTTGAGCTCGCTACCAGAGCCTGAACGGCAGCGGCATCGAAACAAACTGTGCGTGGACGGCGCTGCCTTCGAGGATCCATACACCGCAAACAAGGCCTGCTGGACTTCCGACGCGAAGTTGCTGCCATCGAAGTCGACGGCTCACGTCGTCGTTAATTTAGTTTTTTCGCCAATCCAGTTGACAGCCGACATGGTGCAGGCGTACAAGTATTTCGAGGCCTACGATTACTTCGAGTCGGTTTCCGCACTGCCGGCGGGATCAGCAGACTGTAGGTCTGCGGAAGTGTATTTATTAATTGATTAAATACACACAGCGTCTTCAAGTCAAGGTATGATATTTTTCCTCCCTTCATGACCACAAGGCATGACAAGCAGTAACGCTGTGTCCGTTCTGCAGTCTTGGCGGTAACACGTTACAAGTAACGGCGTTATCAGGAACGCGTTACTTTTTTCAGTGACGTAGTAACCTACTCGTTACTTTTTCGAGACAGTAACGGGTAACGTACTGACTCTTACTATTTCAAGTAACGTAGTTACGTTACTCGTTACTACTTCCCAAGTTTTAATGAAATTGCACTTCAATGTTTTCCGTGTTTTTAGGCGTCAAGCCATGTGAATTTCTGAGTTTTCTGCGTTTTTCTTTGCGTTTTTTCTCGTGAGTATTTAGGTGAAACCATAAAAAGAGAAGAAGTAATTATGTTCAGTTTCGGCATAAAAGTAATGTTTCTTGATATATGAGTTTATGCATACCTGTATCGCCAAAACAGTAAAAAGTATTAAACCATAATTTAAAAAGTAACACAGAAGTAACGTGCGTTACTTTTTATCGGTAACGCGTTCCTTTTATTTTCAGGTAACGTAGGGAGGTAAGGCGTTCCTTTTATTTGCAAGAAACGAATAACGTATTTCGTTACTTTTTTTCGGTAACGCCTACAACACTGCCGTTCTGTCGCCGATCCCCTTCTGCTTGGTAGCACGGGCGTAGCGAGCCTCCGACGAGCGCTTGGCCGGTGCTTTGTGCGCGAACACCGTGGGAACGAAATTCGGGTGCTCTCGATCAGACGACGGTTTCCCTGCACATAAGCAAGCCTCGGGACGGAGATTGAAATGGAAGCCGCACTTGCCTTCAAGAAAGTGCTTGCCGCACAAACGGTCGTTCGCGCGAGGCGACCCTTCTTTTCGATCCACGGATATTATCCACCTTCTGTGCCTTTCAGAGTCTGCCGGGAACTTGTGGAAACTCACTCAGCTACTTTTTCTGCACCTTTCGGTGCAATTAACGGCAACACAGCTTCGCGGCATGCTGAAATGCTCCGACGCCCATGCGAAACGTGCACCTTTCTGCCCACACGACCCGGCTCCGGCGCGATCGCAGCGCGGCCGCAGTTCCGTGACGTCAAGCGCGCGCTTCAGAGTAACGACACTTGTTCATAATGTGGCTTAAAATCATGGTGGCCAGTTATCTGAATATCTATCTGAAATCACAGGAAACGCTTTCCGTCCTCCACAAATGTTTAAACAGTTCGCGACAGAGCAAAGCAATATTATATGAGCTTCCTAACACCGAATCTGATGCTGAGGAAAGTCGCACTTTCTGCTCTGCACAAGAACCAAGATGTCGGCGCCCACAACAACGTTGGTACAGTGTTCTAGAGGGTGTAGTGGCACGAGCGGCGCCCGCTTACAATGGGCCGCGTGAAGACGGTCAACGTAGATGCCACGAGTGGCGCTGGAGTTCTGTGCCCTAGGAGAATTTCGGGCAGATGGCAGATGTGCGATGAGCGAAGAAGACGACGAGGCTGACGGGGGCACGTTCCTGTAGCAATATCTATAGGAGGTATTCACTGGCCGCCATATTTGAGGTCACTGTTTAGAGCGCATGCTCAGAACGAGCTCGCATTAATAGGCTGCCAAGACCGGCAATCTTGGTGGTGCGGAATGCACGTGGCGAAAGAACTGTGGAAGCTCGCGTTCAGCACGCGCTCCGCAGCCGAGCACACAGCTATGGCCGCCAGTGAATACTCCCTATAGTGAGTATTCACTGGCGGCCATAGCTGTGTGCGCGAATGCTGAGCGCTTGCTGATGGCGAGCTTCCACAGTTCTTTTGCAACGTGTATTTCGCACCATCAAAATTGCTGGTCTTAGCAGCCTATATATGTGAGCTCGTTCTGAGCATGCGCTCAAAACAGCACCCACAAATATGGCGTCCAGTGAATACTCCCTATACTCTGCTTCGCCTTGTGTCGTACCGCAGGAAAGGCTACAAGCGCGAGCTCCTTGCTCTACTGCACATCTCGGCGGCACAAGGATCTCGTGCACCAAGGGCAGCTGCCAACGCTACGACGGACCATGTCCGCTGGGCTCTATACTTCGTTTCAGCTTCGGTCCAGACGCAGCCAAAGCTACAAGCGCGAGCTCCGGGCTTTCAGCATCCCTGCCAAGCACGCGCGCTCGTGCAGTGCAAGCACTGTTCTGGACCACATGCTCGCGCTTGTAGCATCGGCTGCGTCTGGACCGAAGCTGAAACGAAGTAGACATGAAGCGCGTGTGTCGCCGGCGCTTCGTTCTTCTTTATTCCATGCCTCTTGCCACAGTTCCTAGGGCTCAGAACAGCAGCGCTACGGTGTCGTCTACGCGCGAAATCTTCACGCGGTGGCCGCCGCTCTTGCCACTACAACTCTCTAGAACACTGTAACGTTGGGGAACGGAGTGCCGATACTCTAAGCGCAGCTCATTTAGGGCCGGTTGCACCAACGCCGCTTAGCGCAAAGCGGAGCTTAGCCGGGAACCTAAGCTAAGTTTCGGTTTCGTTCGGTTGCACCAAAATCGCTTATCGCTAAACCTAGCACTAAACTACGCTTATCGTAAGCGCTCAACATTGGGCGCTTTGCTTTTGGTTGTTTCTTAATCCTGGATTTAAAACATGGCGGCTGGTTTGTGGCGGTCGACGCGGTGGACGAAATTGGTTGTACAAAGTGTTTTAGGCTACAACAGCGTGAGAGTCTCGACAGAATGGCCTTCGATTGTGACAAGGATGCAAAATATTGTCGCGTGAAGTGTTTATCGACCCCTGTTTTCAAGCTGGATCTCCACTCTCAGTGCGTGTTAGCCCTAACCGAGATACGTACGGAGCTGTGGGGCTCACGTCTGTCTTCACGTTGGTTATTCTGTCAACGAGCTTATTCGTATGTATACCTTACTGATTTTCGCGTGACTGTAACGTATTGTTATTTACCAGCTTGTTTATTTCTACTTGCAACGCATATCCTTCAATCCGATGAGCGCGTTGAATAGTGGCAGTACATGATCTCGGCGATCAGCTGATTGTTGACCCTTCTGCCGTTTGCATCAGATTCCGGCGCTTTTAGATTATAAAACAGCGAAAAGTCGATTTCTTTTGTTTTCTGAGTTTCGAGACAATCTTCAGTGAATTTTCCTTGTCTCGCGAGTAGAATCTTGGCTTCAGAAAACTGTATCGTTCCATAACCGTAACTTTTCTGGTGATCGCGCTTTTTAGGAATATTTTGCTTTATATCTTTCATTCGTGGCGACGACAACTTCTATTCGCGGCGACGACAACTCGACGACGTCTATTCGATGATTTCCGGGCATTTTCGCAGCTGCCGTGGCGAGTTCGTCACTGTTTTGAACTTCATCGGTCTCAGGCATGACTTGATTTTAGTAGTCATTTTACCTGCCTACTTATTCTCGATGATGTTTTGTCTTTAGCGATGTAGAGAGTAGAGCGTCCTTCTCGCGTTCGGTGAGATTTGGGGCCCCCGATGGCTCCTTTATCTCAAAACGTGAGCACGAAAACTACTGTCACTGTCAAAATATTCTGTTATCAACCGATAATAAACACACAATCACAGATGTAAAGAGCATTTGTGTTTATTTAAAGCGTTGACTCCTGATTTTGAAAGTTAAGCGAAAAAAATGATTGAATTTGGAGACCTTTAATTCGTTACTCACCGAAGAAATACAGCGAAAAGCAGACGCCGACGACGACTACTACAGCAGGTATTTTGTTTACATCACGAGATTCCTCTCCGCCAATCGTATTCGTCCCTCTGAGCGTTCCCTAGTTCGCTCTGGTTGTCCCTACATTCCCTAGGCAAATCCAGCGTTTAGCTAGGGGCGCGTCTGTAAAGCCGGGTTAACGTTGGTGCAACCGGAATTTAAACCCGTGCTTACCCGAGCTTGGTTTAGGGCGCTAAGCCGACTTAGGAAAGAGCCGCTTTGGGTTAAGATAAGCGACGTTGGTGCAACCGGCCCTTAGTGACTCTTCCCAGAAGTGGCGCGCGTGCCGTGTCTCGAGCATTTCCACAAAACTGATTGGAGCCACTTTACCCAGGATAGATGGGCTTTACTCCAGACAACCTGGGAGCGGGTTTGCAAACCAGTATTCAGACGAAGAGCAGGCCGATATAGGACGTAGGAAGTGCAAAACTGCCACTTTATTTCTTTTTTGCTTTCTAGCTTTAAATTAAACTCTAAAAAAAAAATATATATATATATATGGGTGGTTTCATCTCAAATCGTGCAGGCAAAAAGGGTCGAATTTTTAATTTCGCTGAAAAACATATATGTAATGGCGTCGTCTCTAAAAACACAGTAGCCACAAACCGCAAGTTCGTCGGATATTTGGTTCTCGACTTACGAATTTTAAAAGAGGCCGCGGCGGAAAGCAGTGTTTTTCACATCCGTCGTGGGTCGGATGTTTCGCTTGATCTCCCGCCGTGGATTTTCAGTCCACTTTATATTAAATTTTTTCAAGCACTCTGTAGACATAGATAAAACGCTCTAATACCATGAAATAATTTTAGGCGTTTTGATTTTGTTCTGTAAAAATGTCAAAAATGCCCCCTCGGTCAATTGTTGACGAACTTTGACAATTAAATACTGGCGATCTACTTCAGTTACATCTATATTGTTTATGTCCATGGAGAGCCCAAAACACGCTCTTTATAGATATTATAAAATCATTTAGCTGTATAAAATATCCTTTGCGGGACGTTTACGGCAATGTTATGCGAAAACCAAAAAGTATCAATTTTAAGATCGATTTTCTCAAAAACCCCATTTTTTTATTTTTTTTTTTCATTTTTTGTTAAAATGTAGATATGATAATTGTCTACTCGAAAAGCAAGTCGAGAAAGTGTATATTTTGTTTGTATGTTCTATATTTAAGCCTCAATATCGGAAAAAGACGTCTTCGTTTTGCAAGACCTAAGTCAGACAAAAAAAGACGTGCGCTTCTATGAATTGTAAAAACGTTTTCTTGAATTTTCGTCTGCGTTTTGTAATCACTTATAAACGCATTTTGTGGTATTGAATAGTTATTTATGTTTTGAAAAGAGCGGGAAACCACGAGAAACATATCTAATCAAATCAGCAGGCCTAGTAGACCTTCAATATCGAAGAGGCACGGACGTTGTATTTTTTCGATTTATAAAACTTTCACTGTAAACTACCATGACTAGCTATTAGCTGTCATATTACTAAGACATAAAAAATCACCCCATCGTTGATCTATTATATATCATTCTTTCCGAAACCAAACGCTAGGGTTTGTTCACCGCACATCGCACATATCACCAGGGAATGGCCTTTCACTTCCGTAATACACAAAAGTGATGACACAAAAACGATTCGAAACACAGGGAGAGATTGTCACGGAGAAGGGTAGGGAATAAAAATAAATAAATGAGAATAAAATTACCCAACTCCGATCTTAACGAAAATTGCGGTAAAAAAATAAAAGATTTAGGTTCGAGCGGTGGCAAGGCGATAGGTCCACGCCTGGTGGAGAGTCAGACAAAGAAGTCAACGACACGTAAAGGAAAAAAAAATAATTAAGACAGAAAAACTCAGCCGCACGCGGCAAGAATAAAAACCAACTCCTCCGGGCATTCCCTGAACGGGACACAACCAAATGCGTGCGAACACGCTCTCTACAGCACCGTCAGGCCGCTACGCCATGAAGAAATAAACCAAACAAGTAAGCAATGCTAACAAACAGGTAGTAACGAAACATAAAAAAAAAGTTCAGCAGAACCGCACCCGAGAAACAAAGTTCAGCGGAGTGAAGAAACACTCACGAAATAAAATAAAAAAAAGTCTTAACTGACCGACGCCGAGTCCAGTCCCACGACACTGAAGCCTGGCAGGATGATGGCGTCCAGATGATGCTCGAATCTATTATTCACTCTGTTCCGCACATCCGTCGGGGCTGTGCGGAACAAAATCAAGAATAGTTTCAAGCAGCGGCGCGCCAGAAGGTAACCCAGACGTAACATGCCTCGAGCTTCATATCGTGAGAGGAGCTTTCGAGGTAGTTACTGCATGCAGTTACTCAAACTTTCTCTTTCCCCTTCCCTTTTTGAAAAGAACACGTCAGCCGGCGCTAACTTTTCATCTCGGGAGAAGACCACTCTTCACAAACGGTTATATAGTTGACAAGGAGGCTGACTTCGACCCAACTAGTCTCCGGACAGAATAGACACAAATATATTTACCAACACGCTCGTTTTTGATGCTAGTCTCCGGGCTTTGCTGTTTACAAAAGAGATAACCCTTCGGTGCTATCGGATTTCCGCGGAGGGAGATAGAGTACATAAAATTGAAAGAATAAAACACGGAGGATAAGCACAGGACAACCACTTTGCAGAGCACGGCCATTTCTAGGATAGGGCGTTCGAAGCTTGGGCAAATACGCGGTATCGTTTCACGCGTGCACGGATGGCATGGTTTCAAAATTTTCCCACATCCCTAACGAAACCGGCCCATCTTCGTGTGCGTGCCCGCGCCGCCGGTTTTTTACGCACGCGGCGTTGTTTTGGCAGGCAGAACTGTTGTTGACCGTCGATATTGTAAGGCCGTGGTGTTCTCATCCTCCCAGGCAACAGTTCCTTTGCTTTCCCTTCTGCAATACTCTGACTGACTGACTCCTCCTGGGTGGCCGTCACTGTTCGCCGCGTCAACGACACATTCGTAGCATTTCACTCCTCGTGACACAGGGTGCGCTGCTCGCTTTACTGTCACGGGCCGTCCTATCTAACACAACGAGCGCGAAAGGTCGTGGTCATCTGCTGGTTCCGAAAGGGCGGGACGTTAATATAGGCCAATGAAGGCCCCGAATCAATACGACGTCTGCCGATTTCTATACATTAAAAATTTACGACGCCTGCTGGTCTGTTAAGAAGTGTCGCTTTCTCTTTTGAATTGCTCCAATGTAGCTTGCCGCCTATAATAAAATTTAAATGATAATAAATATAACAGGGTGGAACTACTGTATTTCATTTTTACGTGGGAGCTTTGAAAAAAATGCAAAAATATTTCAAAGTTTGTGAAGACGCGCAATGCGCAAGTCCCTTTCAAGCCGTAAAAACACGTTTTTGTACGATATTGATGCTTAGATATAGAACATACAAACAAAATATACACTTTCTCGACTTGCTTTTCGAGTAGACAACTATCATATCTACATTTTAACCAAAAATAAAAAAAATAAAAAATGGGTTTTTTGAGAAAATTGATCTTAAAATTGGTACTTTTTGGTTTTCGCATAACATTAACGTAAACGTCCCGCTAAGGATATTTATTACAGCTAAATTATTTTATAATATCTATAAAGAGCGTGTTTGGGGCTCTCCATAGACATAAAAAATATTGATGTAACCCAAGTAGATCGCCAGTATTTAATTGTCAAAGTTCGTCAACAATTGACCGAGGGGGCGTTTTTGACATTTTTGCAGAAAAAAAGCAAAACGCCTAAAATTATTTCATGGTATTATAGCGTTTTAGCTGTGCCCACAGAGTGCTTGAAAAAAGTTAATATAATGTGGACTGAAAATCCACGACGGGAGATCGAGCGAAACATCCGACCCACGACGGATGTGAAAAACACTGCTTTCCGCCGCGGCCTCTTTTAAAATTCGTAAGTCGAGAACAAAAAATCCGACGGACTTGCGGTTTGTGGCTACTGCGCTTTTAGAGACGACGCCATAACATATATTGTTTTCAGCGAAATTAAAAATTCGACCCTTTTTGCCTGCACGATTTGAGATGAAACCACCCATATAAATATACTTTTTTTTTTTTTTTTTTGCAAAACAACGTTTGTTAATTAAATGGGGTGTTCCAAACAGGCGCAACGCCGCACCTTGTGCTTTCGATAATTTCGAACGTGGATGGAACTTCGAATTCATTCGGAAATCAGAGCTTATTCTACGTTTTGTAAGCCACTGTAATCTACGTATGTACTAGCTCGTATCCCGCGCCACCCTTGGCCGCTTCCTACAGCGGCGGACGGCGAGCGAAGAAGAGCTAGCTCGAGATCGGCGGCGAACAGCCCGTGGCCCGAGCAAACCTCGAGCGCCCGACCTGCATGCGTAGACTCTGCGAACATGCAACTCGTTTGTTCCGGAAAAATTCTGCGCCATCTATGAGGAAAAGGGTACAAATAAATAGCAGTTGAATCCCCCTTAAAACTCGAAATTTGGCTTCGTTGCTTCGAAATGTCTGGGTGAAGCAAGCTATATCATTCCATGACAACTTACAGACGCTAGCGGCTCGTCGCCCTTTTCGAGACTGTCTCTGTAAGCTTTGTACAAACGTGCGCCCTCTTGTCTTTAACAGTAGCTCGCGTGAACAGACTACACCAGGGGTGTCAAACTCATTCGAGTGTGGGGGCCAGGTAGCTCACCCTAGAAAAGTCGAGAGCAAGAATTTTCTTGAAAAAAAACAAAAAGACAGCAACGGTGTTTCACGTTGCAAAGCAGCCGACACTCCCAGCGACACCCTTTCTGGAGAGGGGGCCTAGTGCTCTCTGATCTTTATGAGCTCGCCGTGTCGCCGGTGACATCTTCACCTTTGATTTGCTTATACGACAACTTTGGGCCCACACCTGATGTGACGACAAGATTTAAAATGCCAATGTGATGGAATGTTTTCAACAGAACGAGAGCAAGCACACTGCGTTGTCCTGTGGCACAATGGACCTCTTGGCGAATATGTGCTGCCACCTAGACACGCGAATCGGTTCGAGACTAGGTGACTGGAAAACAACGCGCGTCCAAGGCCTCTCCCACCCGTTCCACACCCAAAACGTCAGCTACATCCTGTTCACCCATTGAGGCGATGTGACCTATAGATACGGCTCCCCCAAGCTCACCTTTGTCCCCATCGTGCGTAATCTTCCGCCCCGAGGTCGACACAACGAAACTGCTCAAAGGCGAGAAATGCAAGATGGCGGATTGTTTGGAACTAGATACTCTCGAACCCAGGCGCATGAAATACTCCGCGCATGCGCACCGCGTATTTCTACAAAAGGTCCATTGACTAGGCTCAACAGGAATTGAAGGCAATATCTCTTCATAAAACAGTTCTTGCTTTCCTGTCGATTTTTATGGCCGCACGCAAGAACATACTTATATTTTAAATGTATTTTTGACGGCTAGAAGACCGAGCTCGTAGCTTTATTTTTAGCAGTTGGTCTCGTTGCGAGAGAATTCGTGCAGTCGAGATGCTTCCTTGTCGCCTATAGCAGCGGTATTGTCGTTCCGGTTGATTTGTCAGAAAGGACTGAGAAGCAAGTATTCAGACGAAGCATTACTCAGTTTAAATAATAACAGAATAGAGCAAAATGTATGAACATATTATATGGGCAGAGCCTCTTTCCGAGCGGAAATGAATCGACGATTTACGATGGATGTAGCGTTCGGGGCTCGGACCCACGTGACGCTTGTGGGTCGCATGCGGCCCGCGAATCTCTGGCCCGTGGGCCACGTGTTTGAGAGCCCTGGGCTACACCATGAGACACTCTCCGTGTTATATTTATGAAAACTTGGCGCCACCTTACGCATTCAGAGCACTTTCAGAAAACTTGGCGCGTTGGCGATAAGATACTTTTGGCAAATACCGCGCCATCAACAGGGACCTGTTCATTTAGTCGTACCACGCCAGCGTTTACGTGTAGATTGTGGCTTGTACTATCAACGTGCTTGCCAGTACGTATATCACAGGAAACGAGATAATAAAAAAAATCCATCGTCACAAAACTTTAAGGCTGGACAAGAGCAACCTTTCAAATCAAAGGCTTAGCACTCTCCTATTCTTGTGGCTTTACGAGAGGTATGCGTCAAAGCGTACCATCTGATATTGAGCTGTAAATAACATACTAATTTACAACGTTTGTTGTTGCTTTTAAAGAAAACAATAACTTTTGTACAATTTAATTGAGGACTACTTTTGTAGATTAAGTTCGATTAAAGCCTCGATAAACGGGGCTGCACGAAAGGATATAAGGTGTGTGTGTGGGCGTCGTGGCAAAAGCCAGCTGACCGCGGTGACCGCAGGAGCTCGTATTTGGTATGGGAAGCGGGAATCCGAGCGGGAATGCAAAATTCTCAAAGTGATTTCCCGAAACCTTCATTGGAAAAATGAGCTCCGTTCCCGGTAGTTGACGCCATTCGTGGGTTTCGTCGACCACCGTTTTCCCGTCAAAAATTTAAAAAAAAAAAAAAAATCGCACGCCACTTTTGAATAAGATAACGGTTAGAGGCTTTGGGATCTGGTCCGGACCGCAAAAGCTGCACACTGTAGTTCATTTTATTTGTTTCGGGAACCCCGTATTTGTTTAGCACGGTGGCCAAGAGCGTCAAGCCACTTTGATAAGGCACAGCAGAAGGCTGGATCTCTGGGCTGGATGTATAAAAAACAACGCTAAACAGGTCGGAGTGGTGGTGGAAATCATCTAGGGAAAATTTAACCAAGTACAACAAACTGGGGGACAGGCGGAAACCGAAAATTGAAACTCCCTCCCGGCGTGGCTCCGACCCAAAGTCTCAACGCCCCCTCCCCACCCCAGCGGGTCTACCTTTCGATGACCTTCATGGCCTCGTGATAGTTAACAGAAACGCAGTGCCTTGGAGGGGGGAAAAGGGAAATCAGGCTTTTGCTGTCGCTTTTAGGCTAGGAGGCGCAAGCTCCCGCCCGTTAGAAAGGGTACAGCGTACTACAGCCGTTATTATCCATCCATCCAGGTGGCGCGCGGACACTCGAAGGCTGACGGCCAAGCAGCAAGGCCCCTATGTTATTCGCCGTAATGTGTAATGTAACCCGATACTGTGGTGCGAAAAAATGAAGAAACGTTCAAGTCGAAGGAAAAGACAACAGCAGGAGAATGTCTCGAACTGACTTCTTTACGGATACCCTTTGTGGACACAACAACCGAATTACCTCCTATCCGTGAAAGCGAGAAAAATAGATGAAATCAATGGAGTTTGAGACGTTCTCCTATTGTCTTTTCCTTCGACTTGAAAGTTTATTCACCCTTCCCCAGAACAGCCTCAGGTTTTACATAACGATTATCACCAGCTCGCCAGCACACTCCGTTCCCTTTTCTTTCTTTTTTTCTTATTTTTTTTTAACGTTCCTGCAATGTAGCTTGTTATTATTGAAACCCAAGGCTCCGCGTTATTCCCCAGGGTCGGGTGTGCCGCAAGGCGGACCGACCACATAGCCTCCCGTGACTACGCGCCCCACTCCCCCTTCCCTCAATTCACGTGACAATCACACGTCGTTAGATTGGCTCGTAAGGTCCACTCCGGTCCATCCTAAGAAGAAACGAAGTATAGCATTCCCTATCTGAGGCAGCTAATCAGAGCCTCCACTCTCTGATCGTCCACAATAAAACCACGTCACGTTGCTCTATTAGCGACGTGTGTGACTAAAAGCGCCGCCGTGGTCGCAATGAGTGGTGATGTGTTGTACAGTTGTTTTTATGTATCATTTATTAACCCACACCTACTATAGTCCTACATAAGAATGATCATATGTGAAATAAAAAATAAATTGGCCAAACGTCGTTTGTCATCAATATTTTTTCATCCACGGGAACCAGCGCAATGTCAGAGTGCCAACTGTGTGACTCCAAGCTTCCCATGTTATTTTTACAGACATCATATCGAACCGGAACTAATGATTGGTCAAGATTACGACTCATGGCGTCGCTGCGAGGCAAATTCTTGTCGTGACGTCACGAATGGAAACCACAAGAAAACGCCACCGAAACATCTCGGCTGAAGAGGCGACCTCCTTTCCAGCGTTCGCTCTGCTAAACTGGAAAGGGGTGGGAGAGCTTCCCCTGAACGAAACACAACAGACGGCGCCTGTGCATGCCGGGTCACTATTTCGTGCGGCTCCCCCATGTATTGGCCACAGGTCATTGACTTACGGCATCGCTCCAGCGCGAAGCGAGCTTCAGCGTTGACAGCATCTCAATGCATCACAGCAGGCGGGGAACCCGGGTCGCCACAGGGACAATATGAAATCTGACATAACGCTGTCGAAGCTATGCACGCAGGCATTTTCCTCGCGCCACCGAACGTTGTACGACAAGTTCACAACGCAATGAGGCTAGAAAGGAGGCGATATGTGATGCATGCTTATGTCATTCCCTATGTTTCGAGCACGCCACCGACGCGCGACGAAGTGTGTCCGGAGGACGGAACAACCCAAGATGGACTTCACTCGTCCCTCCGACCAAGAGAGAATAAAATTAAGAAACACCTCCTGAACCAGGAGAAAGCACCTGAGCGCCCACGCAGCACATGCCCCAAGTGGAGAGCTATCTCTCAACACAGACACTTCCTAAAGTTAGACATCCCCTGAACGCTGTACCAGTGTCCCAGCTGGGGGAGGTTTGTCCGAGAATGTAACTTTATCTTTGGTGTTCGTGTTGGTTTTTCCCACACCTCTCGTTCCGCCACTCCCGTGTCCAAAGGGCCAAAGCAGCCCAGCAGCGACAGTTCGCAATTTTAAGCTGTTCCAAACTCAACAATGACGCAGGGAGATGGGACGATTGATGCTGTACTCCTTGTTACACGCGCGCACCATCCACACTAAGCACGGCACCACTAAGTAAGCTTTATGCGTTCTCGCCATCTCTCCTCGTTAGTATCAGAGACCGGCGTAAATAAATGTGTCTCGAGAAGGACTGTCTGCGGCACCACTTAAATAATTGAAGTCATTGCGACAGGGAAACGTACTTGTAGCCAACTCTCGCGTATTACGGCACTGAAAGCAACCGGCACACTGCCCATAAAAAAGCAAGAATGCTTTCACTAACCTTCGTATGATATAAGAATAAAACGAGAAATGGGAAGGGGTGACGCTTCGAAGTGAGTCACGCATCCAACGGCAGTAGAGCGAGGCCATATGGCCTAGCTTGATGACACCAAACATGGAACGAGCTTTACAATCACATGTGTGTATAACCGAGCATGTCTGCATAACCGAGACAAACACACAAATAAGAACGCAAGCAAGCGAACTTTCAGTCAGTCACACGGCGATCCTTTCGAGCAAATGAGTGATCGTGTGAAAGCATTGTGAAGAGCGACGTGCAAACAATTGACGGCCACGATTACGAAACAACGGCAATGCACATCCGCAGATTGAGTCCTCTAATGTGTTGAACATGCAAACCATGCCGCGAGCAAATCGATCAACGCGTCCGCGTTCAGTTTCAAAACAAGGAAAGCAGCACGAGCTGTGTCGGTCTCGGTTTTCCAAACATAAGCTCGCTCCTGTGTCCAAAGGTCCAAAGCACCCCAAGCGCGGTCGTTGTGTCCGGTGGGGTGAAAATCGCACCCCTAGGAACGTCAACCGCGTATTTACCGACAAAGAAACGTTTCATGCCGTCAAGATTGAAAGGCCGACGCAGAACGCATTTACGATTTGTTGTGGCTTTGAGCGTCCAACGCGACATGATTGAAAGGAGCGACAACTCGATTCCGGACACGAAGGCGGCGGAACGGCTAGTCGTAGCGACGAGAGAAGGAAGCAAAAATCGCACGGACATTGCCTCACTTACCATTCAACCACGTTGGAAGACTTCGATCGTGGAGTTGTCGCGTCCAGCAACGATGAATTTGCGAAGGCAACGCAGCATCGCCTTCCACGCACACTCATATCAAAAAAGGCCAGTGTTTGCTCTGTCTATGGGTCTGTTGGGGGCGCAAAGTGAAGGCAGTGAAGAGGAGAAGGGGAAAGTCGGGACGTCGCGGAGTGAAGCGCTCGTGCCGCCATCTCTCCTGAAAAGCGCACACTTCAGGCACAAAGAAACCAACACACACTCGTAAATACTCGTGGATTGTTCAGGCCAACCTATCAGCTTTCGGAGCTTCGGCACAGTCTGATTAAAAATAACATATCTTGCGCAGCCGAATACCGAAGAAAAAGTGGGTGAATACTGTATTCTTTAACGCAGTTTTATAAAGAATACCAAGCTTCTGAAAATTCAGTCCGATGTGGTCTAGTGGCTAGGATACCTGGCTTTCACCCAGGAGGCTCGGGTTCGATTCCCGGCATCGGAGGTACGGTCCCATGGTGTAATGGTTAGCACTCTGGACTCTGAATCCAGCGATCCGAGTTCAAATCTCGGTGGGACCTATAACGTTTTTGCTTGTTATACTTTTTCTTGAGAAGCTCCGCACGATCTTTCAGCGCGTTCGGCAAAAACTCCAGTTAAAATGCTCTTTAACTCTTTTCTGTAACAACGCCGGCAACTTGTTTTATTTTTTTTTTGTATTTTGTTGGGACGGGTACATAAATAATTAGATGGAGCCGTTCTGTAAAAATGTTAGAAACTACCGAAGCTGGAAGTCTTTCTCTTTTCATGCGGAAATTGAAGACATGAGGGTAATCTGGTAGCAGAGAAAGGATATGACACGATCATTTAAACCATTCTCCTGGTGTACTTTTTTTTTTTCATTTGACGCTGCGATTTATGAAACATCCCTTGCATATTTAAACAAAACAAGTGCGTCATCTAGAGTACGTACCGGTTACGCATGCGCCATACACAATTTCTTTAGGTTTGAATTGATGGTTTATGCTGCATCTATATGCAGAACTCGTTTGGCAAGCTCGCTCTGCCGACCTGGCAGACCTTGTTTAAACATTTATTTTGAGCTTAACTCGAAAACAAATTACACAAAAGAAATATGTGACTAACTTTACAGTAAAACCACTCAAACGGGAAAATAGTTTTTTGCTGTTTTTTTTTGTTTTTTTTTTCTTTTTTTTTTGCAATACGTGCACACGTGCTTGTCTAATATTCGGACTTTGTCGCTCCATGCGACAAAATCTTCCGCATATGCATGCCATGTTTTTGGCACATGCCAAAAACAGCTCATCATTATACTCTGTTTCATACTTAGCGTGCAACGCTGTCAAAGCTACTGCCGCGAGCATGGGGCTTGATCTCGTTGATCATGTGCACGCGTTCTCGCGCAAACAAAACCATAGATGAAGCCACGCGCTCGCGCCAGTAGCTTTGACAGCGTTGCACGCTAAGTATGAAACAGAGTATAGGGTGACCACATGTCTCGTTTTGGCCGGGACAGTCCCGTTTTTGAGGTCCACTCAGGCACGTAGCCAGGGGGGGCATGGGGCCCGCCTCCCCCCCCCCCGAAATCTTACATTTTGCTGGGACCTCCTCTCCCCCCTCCCCCTCATACAGCATCTTGTCATGGGCGGCGGCCCCCCCCCCCCCCCCCCTTTCCCCCCGAAACAAAATCCTGGCTACCCCCCGAAACAAAATCCTGGCTACGTGCCCATGGGTCCACTTCTGCCGTCCCGTCTTTTTACCCCAATATTGTGAGCAGGCTCATTACTAGCGCCACCTGCCGACATCTTGTTCACAAAGCCAAGCCTGGCCCAACCAGGGGACTCGAGACGACGCTCCCGCCATGCCATGTTGCCGCCATAACCGCCGTATTAGTTCGCTATCGTTATTAAACCCTTTTAACTAACGTTTAACTCTGCCTCTGTCATCCGTACCCTCACATTTGGCGCAGTCGACATGTCAAGGAGCCTGGATGCCACTCGCCCGCCCGCACCGCCTGCCTAACTCGCTTGAAGAGCGAGTCGCATCTTTTGTTTCGCCCGCCCGCCCGCCCGTCCGCCATGCCTCTTGTCAATTGGGCCGAAGCCACGCCAAACGACCTCGCCGGCTTTACGGCAGAGTACCTTCGCGACGAGTTGTCTCGTCGCAAACTTGACGTCGCCGGATCCAAGGAGGAAATCATCCACCGCCTCCTGGACGACATCGCCCGAAGCCCCCCGCCACCGCCATCAACCCTGCCTCTTCCCGACTCGGCGGCCTCCGCAGAAGGCCCGCAAGAGTCATCGCCTCTCCCGAATCTCGACCCGGCGCAGTCTACGCAGCTACTGACAAGCTTGCTGCAGCAGTTCCTGACCGTGTCTCAACGTGCGCCAGCCCCTGTGCAGGTGACTACCCTGCCGGACTTGTCCGCGTCGCTTCCAACTTTTAGCGGCGATGGAGGTATTTCGGCCCGTCACTGGATCGAGGAGCTGGAGCGAACTCAAGGACTGGCTTCTTGGGAGCCCTCGACACTTCTCGCAGTCGCCCTCGGCAAGCTTCGAGGCCCAGCCGCTAACTGGAAAGCCGTTTCTGGACGCCAGTGCCTAACTTGGGACAGCTTTAAGGCCGCCTTCCAGGCGCAGTTCGGTGATCGCCTCACGCTTCTACAGTGGCAGCACAAGGTCACCGCTCTGGTGCAGTCGCCTGGAGAGAGCCTCGTCAACTATTCCCTAGCAAAACTAAAACTCATCTCGAAATGCCCCGTCGTGCTGACTGATGCTCAGCGCATAGAGTATGCCGTTCAAGGCATCAACGACGAACATCTAGCGACATCCATCACAGCGCAGTGCCCTGCGACGGTCACTGCATACATGGACATTGTAACACGACTCGACCAGACCTTGAGCCATTCTCATCTAAGATCAAACCGCACGGAGGCTGAAAGTGCAAGGCCACCAGTTGCCAAATCACACGCACGCCTTCCTCTACGCAACCTTCAAATCGAGCTGAGCGTGTGTCTGCCATACCACAGCGCATATCGTCTCTTTCACAAGAACAGCAGGAGGCACGATACCTTGCCATCACATCAAACATGGAGCTCCCGCCCATCGCCCCGGCCAAGACTTGAGCAAGGCTGTGTGCTACAATTGCCGGCAGCTGGGTCACCTCTCCGCCAAGTGCACTGCTGCAAGGACCCCACGTAATCAGCAGCCAGCCAGCTTCAAGACCAATGCCCCTGCCATGTCCTGCCTCCAGAACTCTGAGCCACTTGAGGGCTCAATGGTCCAGTGTGCTGTAGTCCAAGCCGACGTCCCAACAATCGGCAAGGTTGACGCTTTCCCTGACAGTGGGTCTAAGTTGACCATACTGTCGCAAGAGCTTATCGGAACCTTGAGCTTGCTACCATGGACAAAGCCACCCATTGCCGTCGTTGGTGGCAGCACAGTTGTACCAGCTGGTACTCTGTGCACTCGCATCTCCGTCGGTCCCATCTCCGCTGTGGTGGAGGTGATGGTACTTGCGCGCAACCCCCTGCCTCTGATCCTCGGAGAGGACTGGTTCGAAGCAGCACATGCAGAACTTGTTGTGAGGCCGCCTAATCCAACCGAAATTCGCCACCCCAGCTCGGGTGCCGTCTTGTTGTGCCAGGAGAAGGTGTTGCCAAGAATGGCAAACGCTGTCCTTCTCCACACCCCGACTTTTTCCCCATTCGCACCGACAATCCCTTCGACTGGGGGTCTCCAACTTGAGCCTCTCCCAGATGACAACCAGCCCTTGTGGCTGGCTCTAGCATGCCATGAAGGATCGTCCCAGCCAGAGCGTGATCCTCCAAAGACATCTAGCCCAACCAGTTTCGAAAGCAACAAGACAAGCTCCATTCTAAGCGATGCCCAAATTGGCACAGAGCTACAGCCAGAAGAGTCTACTGCGATTCAAAATGTCCTGCAGCGACATATTGCTCTTTTTGCTACAGATGACAACGACTTGGGACTCTATGAAGGAGCACAGCACTCCATTGACCTCGTTCCAGACGCTGTACCTTACAGTCGGCAACCGTATCGGTATACTGCTGATGACCGACAGTTCATTGAGCAGCAAACTGAAGAGCTCCTGAGGAAGGGCATCATAGTGCCTTCTTCCAGCCCTTGGGCCTTCCCCGTTGTCATTGTTTCTCGTGGAAGCAAGAAACGACTGTGTGTGAACTACATTCCACTTAACAAGCAGACAGTCAGTGTCGCTCAGCCGCTTCCCCGTGCCGAGGACATTATGGACGACATAGCAGGTTGCTCGTTGTTCGCCTGCCTGGACCTGAAGAAACTGCAGGACCGCTATTGGTGGCCACGGATGACCTCAACGGTGACCCAGTACGTTGACGGATGCCAGACATGCCAGGTCAACAACCGCCCTACCACACGCAACGTTGGAAGGATGGGCTTCATGCCGACAACCGAAGTCCCCTTCAGCACTATTGCACTGGACCACGTTACAATGCCTCTAAGCGATGGTGGCAAGTACATTTTGAACGTTATAGACTTCGCCACACGTTTCATTGTGCCAGGTGCCGTCTCAACAACCTGCACCAATGAAGTGATTCAGCACTTGTACACCGTCTTCTACCACTACGGTGTGCCCGATGACTGCCTGTCCGACCATGGTCGTGCGTTTGAGTCCTGCGAATTCACACGATTTCTGGCTCTTCACGGTATTCGACAACACTTCTCGGTAGCTTACCGCGCGGCAAGCAATGGGCTTGTCGAGAGAAGTAACGGAACGCTCGTCTCGGTGCTGAGAAAGATGTGCAATGCAGAGCCATCACGTTGGGAAGAGAAACTAAGCGCCGCAGCCTTCGCTGTGAACACAGCCGTCAGTGCAACTTTACAGTTTTCTCCTTTTGAGTTGCTGCATGGGTATGTGCCCAAACTACCCATGGAGAAGTTCCGGCGCCTTGGATCCACCACCCTGGAAGCAAGACTTCTAGACCTTTCAGAACGCCGCAGCGAAGCACAACAGAATTCTGAGCAAGCTCAGCAACAACGGAAACGTCGCTATGACAAGAGCCATCGCCATGTCACCTTTACACCGGGCCAGTATGTATGGCTACGACGTCAAGAACCAATCACAGATGGCACGACAAAACTTGCTCCAACCTACAAGGGACCTTATCAAATCATCGCACAGAAGACTCCGGTCACCTATGAGATCCGCCGTGCAACTAATCCAGCCGACAACTCGTCAAGAGACGAGAGAGTGGCGCACTCCAGCCAGCTCAAAGTATTCTGTCCTCCATACATTGACCCTACCCTCCTTGCCCATCTGCGACCTGCATCGACAGCCAGTGATGAAGCAGAACCTGGTACAACTGGACCGACAGCCAGTGCCGAAGCAGAACCTGTGACAACTGGACCGACAGCCAGTGCCGAAGCAGAACCCGTTACAACCGGACCAACACCCAGTGTCAACACAGAACTTGCAACCCCCGGTCCAAGCTCAAGGACCCAACGAGTGCGACGCTTGCCCAACTACTTGACAGATTACGACCTTTCTGAATGAAAGCTTCGGGACCAAAGGGCCTTGGTCCTATTAAGAGGGAGTCGGATGTGAGCAGGCTCATTACTAGCGCCACCTGCCGACATCTTGTTCACAAAGCCAAGCCTGGCCCAACCAGGGGACTCGAGACGACGCTCCCGCCCACGACCGGCTATGCCATGTTGCCGCCATAACCGCCGTATTAGTTCGCTATCGTTATTAAACCCTTTTAACTAACGTTTAACTCTGCCTCTGTCATCCGTACCCTCACAATATAATATCATGTCCCGTTTTCGCAGGAGAATATAGTTTCGAAATTGGCACCAAGCGAGTAGAAGCAAACCGAAACTACGCCTATTCGTTACAAGTATATTTTACAAAAATAACCGAGGATTTTACAAAAATAACAGAGGGTAAAATTTAGAACTGTTCTTGCCAACAGAACTTTTTTCTCTCGCGAAGACGCGTGTGTACAAATATTTTTTTTTTTTTTTTTTTAGTTACTGGATCTCGAACTTTAGTACGCCGCCCGCAATCCCCCCCCCCACCCCCCCACTCCCCCCTTTTTTTCTTTTTTTTTTCCGCTGGGATGTTCCGTTTTCTACCTTGAGGAATATGGTCACCCTACTCATCATTCTTTTAAAATAACTCGAACCACGGGCGGATCTCGCAGCGAGCGCAACTCTTGCCTGGAACGGTTCTTTGACCGGGCCAACTGGGCCACTGGGCCCTGGCACTGGGCCAGACTGGGCTTCCACAAAAGCGCTTCTTCGATTTCCGCCTGGTAACGCCATAGAAGTGACATTCTGTCCCCTGTCGCGATCCTGGCGGTATCCCAGCAGCGGTGGTGGTTGTGGCAGGTTGTGGCAGACGGTTCTGCTGCAGGTCGCTTTCCAGTGTGCCAGTCGACGGAAGCGTCCGAAGCCAGAATGCCTAAAGTCCCTGTATCTGGGACGCCCTGACGACAGCGACACTCGCGTTTGCTCCTGCTTTTCGCCAGCATTTCTATGCCCAACCGCCAGGATCCCGACATCCGACAGCATGACAAGCATGACATTCCTGCCTCTGTGACGTGATTTGTTGCCTCGTGGAAATAAGCAACTAGAAGTTTGCCGTCTACCTAATTTGTGGATTTTGAATGGTGTTTAGGGCTTTACTAACGTTGGGCTTTACGCACGCTTTGTATGGCTTTGCTGTAGATGCATTTCGAGATTTCGACGCGTTTGCCTCGAAAGTCTAGCAACAATCATGGCGCCTTCCACGGGCTTGTTCTGCGAGCAAGAGAGTAAAGAGGGTCTCGGACTTTTTGCGGGCCTTGTTCTGTGATGCACGTGGACAGAGATGTCAAAGTCGAAGAAGGGGCTCGATCAAGTCAGTACAACAGTTATCACAGTAAAGGGCGTGTAGCAGTGCAGTCATATTTACTTTATTGTTTTGCCATTCGTTGACAGAAACTACCGAAAACTGATGTCAAACCTGCATCAACGACCGGCGAGCCCGGCGAAGAGGAGGTGACTTTTACTTATGCATGAGTTTAATGACAATCTGGACAGGCAGATAAAATACATAAAAAAAATCACCTGTTACTTGTGCAGGATTTGCAAGAGCGGTTCGAGCGCGAGCTGTGTTGGTGCGTGGAGCAGCTAAATATTACGCTGTCAGAAACCGACCCCAGCAAAAAGAAATGTATGTTTTTTTCTTTGGTTTAGCTGCATTACTACCATTAGAGAAAAGCTATCCATTTTAGCCATGCTAACATGAGTAGCATGTTACCCATGCTAATGAAAGCTACCCGTGTTTTTCTTTCCCCCAGACACTGAGTACCTGCGCGCCCTTCAAACTCTCCAGAACCCAAAGACCTGCATGGTCAAAAAGCGTCAAGTCATGAGCACCACACTCGGAAACTACAGGGACAAAATGAGGCAACAAAAGTCTAAATTTATTTCAGGTAATTGACTAGTATTTTACTTTGCATTCTGCGATTGCAAGCTTCAGTGTGTTCTCCTCCAGTGAGGACAATCAAGCTCTAAAATCTTTGCCTCAACTTACAACTAAAAAAAAAAAAAAAAAAAGAAAAGAAAGAATTGATACTGTTAAATTTTTAAAGTGTGCCGCTGTGATCATATTTGACTGGTAGGCCAGTAAATCTGCCTTGACTAAGTCGGCCAGCTGACCCAACCGCATCTGTCAAGACAAACAAAAAAAAATAAACTTTTTTTTCTTTGTTTGTCAAGTCAGCTGAATATTGTAAGCTCAATTCAAGTGTTTTGCTGTGACTGCAAGTAAGTTGCTGCACATCTGCAGTCAGTGTAGGAGTACTGAAAGACAGACAGGCAAGCTGCACAGTACCACAAGCCAAGCTCTGAAACATGTTGCAATTAGAAATTAAAGTTTGGACCCCCAGCTCCTATGCCCATTGCAAATATAAATATTGTATGGCTGCTGGTCGGTCAAAACGTAACTCGAACCCATATTGAGCGTTCAGGTTTGTATCGCAATATCCTGAGATGGCTCACTTAAAGGGGTACTCCACAGGTTCTTTGAGCTATCTCAACTAACTATATTATCTGACTCCTCGGCCTTTACCCTTTCCGGTATGCTATTTAGTATCGCAGTATTCATAACAGTTATTGAGAAATCGGCAAATGAAAATGATGCAAAAACCAACATTCAAATATACCCACACTTTTTCAGTGCCGTGACGTCAGTGGCAGGCAGGCTTGCCAGTCGAGCAGTCAGTCTAAAGAAAAGAATGTGCCAATGATTTGTTCATAGCTGGAGCGCGGGTACTGGAGCAAGCTTCCAAAGCATTCATTTGACACCATGAAACAGCTTCGAATCAGTTAGAAACAAATTCTACAGTCCAAAGAGTGGACCCCTGCCTTCCACTGACGTCACTTTTTCATTGTTGCCAGTAGAGACTTTCACTCTGAAAAACACGGTGAGGACCAAAACTGTAAATTCAATAAGTTCGCGAAGAAACAAGCTTTTGACCTTATATTTGGGATACTATTTTAGCGATGTTTGTTGGGGAGTTTAGCAAAATTTCAAGCAAATCGGAGACAATGAAAGAAACTGTGGAGTACCCTTTTAAATTAGAGCAAATATGTGGAAAATAAAGGTGGGGGGAGCAAGTTTTCAAAGCGAGACCTAAGAAAGTTAAAAATAATACTGCAGCCAGGTTGTCAATCAAGTCAATTTCTTTTCAGTCTATCTACACAACTCGTCACGCATGCTATAAGAACGGGAAAGTTGGTTTGCAGTATCCAACCAATTTTTGGGACGTCTTCACAGGACCATCGCTCGTCCCAGAGGCTATTTTCGTCTCGGTTTTTCAGATTTTGTTTGCACCGCTTGCCCACAGGACTGTCGTCGTCAATCCAATTGCCTCCACTTAGTCCTTATGTTGTTGCCTCAATACCAGATCCCCTGCACAGAGCCCTGCATACCGCAGATATTTGCAGCCAACTGGCAGATACGGATAAAAATTAATCAGATTTGGCGGATTGCGGAAATCCGCCGGTCCGGATCTATGTTTTTTGCCGAGGCAGCCCACAAACGTGTGACCGTATAGTAAGTTATACTTTGAAATGCAGCATTAATTTTTTTTTTTTGTTGAGCAAATTACTCTTAGAAAAACATGTGCCAATAAGGGAGGAACTTGTTTTTTATGCCAAGAAGTGCCTGATTAATCTCTCATCAAAGATCGAGTTTAGAGAGTTCTATCTCACCAAAGTTGCTGTGTCTAGCCAAGGGCATCAATCATCCTGGGAAAACGTGCTCTTGTTTGGCAGAGAAAGAGCAGAAAACGTTTTCCGGCAAAGAAAACACAGACACAAGAGAACAGAAGCCTCTCCCTTGCCCCCGCCATGGCGTGCATTTTTTTTTTTCTGTACAGTTAGCAAGTTGCTGGTAGGTATCTGGTTCAGAGAAGGCAGTTGTGGGTTTGTGTTTAACACTGAAACCGACAGGAGGTGTTGCCACCATTATTGAATACTGTGATATTTTCCCAGCGGTGTGCTCGCGTCTTACCACGTAAATATGAGTACTTCGCTGCGGTGAGTGACCGCCTTTTCTCTCCAACTTTTTTGTTGTCTGACCTAAATAAAATGACACAATGTCAATAGTCTGTCCTTTGTTAATTTTCATGTTTAGAAAATATGTGCTTAAAATAACTGTTACAAAACAAAACAAAAAAAAGAAATGAAAGCTTCATTCTCTTTGATCGCGTCTTCTGGGCAGACTGTCGCTGACTCCCTGGACAATCTCATCACTGCGACCATCTTTCGAGCAATGCGAAATGCCTCTGTAAGGATGATTGCTTATAACTAGGGTTCGGAGTTTTTGGTTTAAACCAAAAAAAAAAAAAAAAACAATAAAAGTATGCCGAATCTATTTTCGGAAATTCGGTTTTAACCGAAAAAGGTCAGCTTTTAGGTTCGGTATTCTTTATTTAAACCGATAAAAGTATGTTGAATCTATTTTCTAAAATTCAGTTTTAGCCGGAAGAGGTCACTCTGACCTTCCAGTCCGCAGAGCCCAGTCCGCAGAGCCGTGGCAAAAAAGTGGAACGACAGTGTCTATCGAAACGTGTCCGAATGTATGGGATACACGAATGCCATCACAACGTTTTGGTTTAATGTGCGCCTCATCGATCGGAATGCGAGGTCCAAAATGCCCCATGACTTCGCCATGTACCAGCGTGTTTTCAAACTCGTTGTAAGGAAGGCTGACTTGATGCAAGCTCTGCATGTTGTGTTGTGCTTCAAAACGTCGCACCATGTCTCTTTTGGCGGTCACAATTGGTTGATTGGCCGATTTTGACTCAGGCAGTGCTTCATCCCCTCAGCCTGCCAGTGTCCAATGTTAGCGTTGAGAGGGCATTCTCGAAGCTCAGGGTCATATTAACAGGAAAGAAAGAGTGTGGATCAACGAGCAGAACCTGGAAAAGTATATATGTGTGTACTATAATAAGATCACGTAATCCTGATGTTACAGAAGGTGAAGTTCCATGTTTTTTGGCCATAGGCTTCATATCTAACTTGTTTGTACATGTTTTTTTTTTTCTCGTTTCTTTTACAGTTGCACACATTTGCCAAATAAAGTGTCCATTTTTTTTTTCAGTGTATCTGTGCTGTTATTCTTTGAGTGATCACAAATATTAGAGCTACAAGGATCATCTGATCCAGTGTTCGTTGGTGTTTATTTTATATCCACCGAAAAAAGCCGATAAACTTTTTTGGGCATAAATATACGCCGAAAAAAAAAACAACGAAAATTGAATTTTAAGTTAAACACCGAAAAAAGTAGGCCATATTTTGAATATATAGAAACCGAAAACGCGGAACCCTACTTATAACAGCGGTTCTCAACCATTGATGTTTCACGGACCCCTTGTGGATCGGCGGGCACGTAGCCAGGATTTTGATTTGGGGGGGCCCGCCCATGACAAAATGCTGTGTGAGGAGGAGGGGGAAGAGGAGGCCTCAGCAAAATAATAAATTTGGGGGGGGGGGGGGGGGGGGTGCATGTCCCCCCCCCCCCCCTTTCCCCGTGAACGTGCCTGTGGATCGGTGGAGGGCCCCATCCATGGTGAGGGGAAGGGAAAGGTATGCATTAATTATGATAATGATTTAATAAACGAATATAGCTAAGGGCTAGTGTGAAGAAGACTTCTCTCGTTGACATACCCATGCGAAAACTCGCCCGAAAATGGGAATGTTTCTTCTCAATCTGAAAAAAAAAAATATAACTTTTATTGCCGGGCTTGACTGATGAGGCAGCGCATTGCGGACCCCTAGAATGACTTCGCGGACCCCCATTTGAGAACCACTGGCTTATAAAATTTATAAATAGTATGATAAAGCAGAATACTATAAAAAATATTACTTTCATCGTATTCTGACTCTAAGAGTTCTTTGTACAAGATAACCAAACAGCTTATTAGTTATAAAATACCATTCAGATGCTTTTTTTTCTTTTCATGCTTAATTTTGTAATGTAAATTGAATTTGCGGGTTGGACGCGGTTCTGAAAATTGCAGGTGCAATTCGTATCGGATGCAGATACAATATTTTGAGAACATTGCGAGTGCGGTTCGGGTGCGGATACAAAGTCTGCAGATGTGGATGAACAAACTGTTATCCATGCAGGGCTCAACTTATGCAAATAGAGAAGCGGAATTCAGGCTAAAGTTGGATGTTTCGATGTCGTTACACCCACCATGGCCGTCTTTCGGCCCCACAACCATGGCACGGCTGCTGTTCTTTTTGTGTTATTTGGATGCAAGTACTTTCTGCCAAGAGCCATAAAAATGAAGCGATCTTGATTGACCAAACGGTGCCTTGAAGTTCCAAATGGGGTCAATGAACACCCTGACATACGTGGCAAATGTAGCAAAAGAACTGGGGCAAAATAAGCTGTCCCATTCACTCAAATGTATTAAATATATGTTTTTTTTTAGAAAAGGCATGTTTCCCTAATCGATAGGGATGCTGCCCTGCCTATTTTACCAGAAATATTCGAGAATGCCAGAAAAGTTTAGACAACTGCTTGAGTAAATACGAAAGAAAATTTGTATCTTAAAATTGCTCCACTTGCATCAAAACTATTGTATGGCTCATAAAAATAAAAATAGCTACGAGAGTCCTGCAACAAAAGGCCACTCTTTAGCCTTACAAAACATTGCAAAGCCCAAATGCCCTTATTTGAAGTTCCCAGCAATTGAAGCATAAACTCAGCAACTCACCCTTTTGATTCCAGAATGTGCACGAAAGACGAATCTGCAAACTAGTGGCAGTGCCATGCCAAAGTCCATCTTCCTGAAAACGACTGCGTCGAAGCATGGCAAGGACGAGGCTCCATCGCCTTCGCAGTTCCAGTTCGGGTTTGCCGTTGATGAGGAGGCATCCTGAGGTACACTCGCCGCTATTGTTACGTATGGGGAATAAAGTTGGCAGTACGTAATGCAAGCACAAATGACTTTCCTTACACCATTGGACTAGTGTCTCAAGAAATGCTATTGTAATATCTTGAGAGATGCCCCACCCCCTCCCTTTTTCGGAAACACCGAAAGATGGCCCACTTCCAGCAATTGCAGGGCCCAGGTCAACGGTGACCTCGGCGCACAAATGGTTACTTAACCACGCCGGGAGATAAGCAAACATTGCTGACTGGGAAAGGACATTCGTCCTTGGCTCATCGCCCCTTCCTGCGATCACAAGTTTTGATTTTCACAAAGTCTAGAACTAGCATTTATCAACTTTTTTTTTTTATGGCACATTAAAAGTTAGCCTACCCCTTTTTTTCATCCGAATTGCTATCGTTTTTGGGTGGGCGATTTCAGGATATTACGGTAGTCTTCGAACAGCAGGCAGAAGAAAGTGAAAACGCTTGAATAGAAGAGATTAAAGTGGGGTATAGCTTACATTCTGTCCTGCCCAAATATTTGGAACAGGTTACCAGTCGCAAGAGCATTGAAAGCTTACCTTTTATATGCGTCATTCTTGTAAGCATTAGCTAGTGTAAGGGTTCTCAAACTAAGTTCCGCGAGCTGGTCTCATGGGTTCTGCGAGCACCCACATTGCAGTTAGCCCTCCCCTCCAGTGGCGTAGCCAGGAGTTTTTTTCGGGAGGGGTTCAACGTGTTCAACGGCATTCTCCCCCAACCCCCAATGACGCAGGGTGAGCTCGGCGGTACGGATGATTAGGGCGGCGCTGTTAAAGGGCCCCTGAAAAGAAAAAAAAAATGTTTTTTAAACAGTCTGGTTGGAGACTCGCATGTCAAAAAATAAAATTTACACGAAAAAAAAAAAATTGGGAGCCATATTCACGGCGAGATTTATTTTAACTTCTGCACGCAAAGTCCATGACGTAACGGAATGGTCATTCGCTTTTTCGACCTCAACGAGATGATCATACACTCTCTCCACCTCAAGGTGAAGGTGAAGCCGATTCACCTCTCCTCCACGCTTCCGAAATGCCGAGAGAGAAAACAAGGGGAAAGGAGGTGACTACCGACTAAATCGCGTCTCGCGCCGTCAATATTGCTCTAAGAAAATAAAAATAAATAACAAATTTCATTTTTTGACACGCGTGTCCCAACCAAACTGTTTAAAAAAAACATTTGTTTTTCTTTTCAGGGGCCCTTTAAGACCAAACGGGTAAAGCTGCATTGTCATTTTTTAAAAACGGAGCAGGCTTTATTCACAGGAACCCGCGCGCGGTGGCTCACTGTTCAACTGTCGTCGTAGTTGCGGCCCACCAATTTTAAAAGCTTCCTCACAGCACACAACTTCCCCTGCTTTTAGGGGTAGCACTGCATTACCAACGCGTGAAGGCCAGACAAAACACAAAGATAGCTATACTGTCACAAAAAATAAAACAGCAAAAAAAATAAAAATCTCGACGCTGTAAAATTGGAGCAAAAAAAAAAAAATCTCGACGCTGTAAATTTAGAGCAAAAATCAAAATCTATTATCTATTAAAGGTTTAGCAAATTCGTGCTACAGAACCAGATGCCGAAGGAAAGAAAGTCTTATCTTTGCTAGGCCGCTTTATCTTGCAGCGTGGTCCAAAGACAGCAGCAGCATATCCTCGGGGTCATGAGAAGTCATCAGTCCGAACTTGTCGTTCTGTCATTCGGAGAAATGACAGAACGACAAGAAAATTGAATCATTTCTCATCCTGATGATTGTTCGTTTCTATCCGCGATTTTCTCCGTCGATCAAAGCCGTTTCAAGCGTCTGCACGAGACAATTCACCGAAATTCACCGGAATTTTGGAAATAAATAAACACTAAAAAACATCCGCCGATTTTTGACAAATAAACGCCGGAATGTATACAGCCCAAGTGTATGTCATGTGTGACGAATAGCTTGTAACAGCAAGGAATCTTGGGCAGTGTAGTGGCAATAGTGTCCTCTTTGTTAATTTCATAGTATTGTGCCATTTTTTTTTTTTTTTTTCTGAACAGAGATTTGCACAAACGGGCCTCTGTTCAGAAAAACCAAAACGTGTCATGTAAAGCCCTATATGGATAGCAATCTTGATATCTACACCTGGAAATTCTATGTGAATTCAAACTTCACATTTCATCTGATGTCTTATCCAAATTTGCTCCAGTCTTTTGCCTCTTTTCCAAGTTTGTGCCATGTTTTTTGTGCACTTATGCAAGCTAAAACTCTGCCAGGCAAGCATCTTGTGCTTTTAGCTTTCGCAGAATTTTATCGAGGCGTTAACGCCGTGATAGTGACATGCACATTAGTGGAAGCATCATGCAGGCCAAAAGAATGCCCTAGCAAAAAAACTCTGCAGAGGAATCCCCGTCTATGAAAGGATGCCCAGATCATGGGAAGGCAGCATGCAATGTTCTGATCAGTGTCCAGTGCCAGAAAAATAATTGGAGCAAAAAGATGCCGCACTTCTTAGCAAAACCTTACTAGTTGCAGAAGGAGACAAGAGACAGCCATGGACTACCAAGCGGACTTGGTTCAGGCCACTACAGCCCTGCACACACTCAAGATTGCATATGACCTGCGCCCACAATCAATCTGCAACGTTTCATAATTTTACCAGACAATACTCTGGTATGCAGGGCTCTACCTAGTTGTAAGCCTCCGCTAAAAGCAATGCATTTTGGTATGCCAGAAGGGTTATTTCTATAGCCCTCTTATTTCCTAGCTTGGCTGCTGATAAACTCCACAAGTTCCAAAACTCATAGCCTTACCAGTGTTGGGATCATAAGAAAGGCTTTTTTAGTAGCTCTTATAGCAGGTAGAAGCATTCTGGAGCACTACCAAAGTTTCTCTAGTAGCTGTTAACAATATTGTCAGAAAAGCTGGAGCATAAACATCAGCTCGGATAAAGGAAACCTAATAGACTTTTCACTAAATTACCCAAGTACCGGGGAGCATGCTGCGAACATATAGATTACGCCCAGTGTATCTTGCGAAGTAAATGAGCACAAAAAACCGGCACCTGCATTTGGAGCGCTCAAACTTTCACCAAATGTGCATTGAGATGGTGCATTTTACCTCGTGAAATTTCAAGGCATAGTTCTGTTCCTCTAAAAAATGAGCCCAATGAACTTGCCAAAGTCAACAGCGGGCACGTTCGTTTTGAGATCCTCGTTTTATGATCATAACTCAATCTACAAACTCTAAATATCCCCCAAAAAAAGAATTACATTTATGACTTGTCGATTTGCATATTAAAGAAGTGATAAATGTTCCCAACACTTACCATTGGCACAGGACGACAGATGGCGCTACCGAACCTAGCTGAGTATGGTCGAACGATGGACGGCGCTTGTCAGCCACTCGCAAGAAACGGGTTCTCGTGTGGACGAGTGGCCGACCAGTCCCGTTCGTCCACGCGGGAACCCATCGCTCATGAGTGGCTGACAAGTGCCGTCCGACGTTCAACCATATTCAGCAAGGTTCGGTAGCGCCATCTGTCGTTCTGCGCCAACGGCAAGTGTTGGGATCTTTAACCATACGCAAATCGGCCGCGCATGAATGTAATTTCTGGTTTTTTAAAGTGCTTAGAGTTCGTAGATTGAGTTATGACCATAAAACAATCAAAATGCACTTTGGTGCTTCTTTAAAACTTGTGGTGCCAACTCTTGATTGCTGCAGCGAGCAAACGAAGCACTCTGCTAGCTACACCTATCGAGAGATGACGCCACAAGCAACATTCATCGCTAACTGGATCGTTTGTAAAACACGTCCGCCGTTGACTTTAGCAAGTTTATTGGTCTCTTTTTTTTTACAGGAAGAGAACTACACCTTGAAATTCCACAAGGTAAAATGCACCACCTCAATGCACATTCAGTGAAAGTTTGAGCTCTGTGTGTGGGCACCCATTTTTCCAGCTCATTTTACAGCGCAAGATCCACTGGGTGCACTCTATATAATCCGTTCACCCCCAAGCTGGGACTGCAGTGGAAGCTACATCCTCGTTGGACCAGTCGTACTCCTCTTCCGCCATGTCATCACTCTCCCGGCCATACCCATGTGCGGAGAGATGGGTAAAGAGAGAGGCGGCCGATTGGTCCGGCAGGCACGTAGCTCCCACTGTAGTCTCAAACGTAGCATAGTTGCGCTGCACGTTCCGACGTCTGCAATAGTCACAAATCTAGAACAAATCGCACCTTTCATCTGTCAGTGTCCTTTTCTTAGTAATTTTTGTTTAAGGGGGGTCACTACCCAGAAAAAAACAATTCTGCAAAAAAACACTGATTTTGAAAAATTACATATTTACATCCACCAACGTCTAGAGAGTATTCCCAGAAATTTTCACTACTTTACACTGCATAGTTAAATTTTTATAAATTAATTTCTGTCTACTGAAGCTAAAGAAAAGGTAGGGTTTGGAGCCCTTTGAATGCATTTTTCTTCGTTCCACTTTTTGGTATAAATTCCATTTTAGTCAATCTATCGTTTGATAATGGCAATACAGGGAAGGCTCGTTCTTCACTTTTCCTGACTGAAATTTAATAAGGAATGCGGCCATGGAATGTCTTTGTCACTTTACGGATGTCTTTTATAAAAAATGTTGACATTTTGTCGAAGACACAGAAGACCAAAAAGTTGACCATTTTTGCAGAAGAAAAAATTTATAGAAATAAATTACTTTTTACAAACAACTTTCCATAGCCGCACCTCCTAGGCATTCGGCTAGATATCTAGCGAATACAAATTTTGAATATTGTGATAGTTTTCCGACGATAGATAAACTAAACAATGTAGGCGTGTTGCTGATAGAAGCTGCCCTAACTTCCTTCCCACCTAACCGACAGACCTGAAAGTTTGTCATGCACCCTCTAGCATGACCACCAGCCTACCCTGTAAATTTCATTAATTTTAAGCCAAGGGTTCAAAAGTTGACCCTCCCAGGGGGTGTCTCCCCTTAAGTTTTCGTACAAGTAAGGCAAGAGTGTGTAGCATTTATACCTATATTCCCAGCTTTCTCCTTGACGCCTAGTAATTTGGCAACACGGACGACCGGCACTGCACCAGGCACACGAAAGATGGGTTGACAGAGTTTGGACGGCTTTGAGTTCATTTTGGTAGCTAGACCGCCCAGCGAACAGTCTATGGCACAACTAAAGTGCGATTTCAATAATAAAAAAAAAATTATGCATTGGCGCAGGATGTAGCAGCATTATTTCATGCGTTTGTGGCGCAGGTTTGCGACCCTCACTATAATTCTCTGGAGGCATCTAAACCCGAAACAATAGGCAATGGAAAGGTTACAAGTGTTTTTATTCTAAAAGCTTGCATATAGTGAATGCCGTGGAACAGTGCAAGTTCAACGTCTTCCTAAACCAAGCTAGTGCACAAAGATCCAAGCAGTGGCATATAAAAGGCTTTGCATTTCCAGCACACCCACATCACCAGAGTAGACAAATGTCAATCACTATTCCCAACTGTACATTGCTAGAAACCTTGCCACACACACTCCATTCCAACCCCAAGGGGCCGGTCTCGTTAAAAAAATGTGAAGCACATGTGGCAGGTTAAAACACAGCCAAGACAAACACACATAAGAGCGTATTGAAATGAGATCAGTGTAGCTGATTTTCTTTTCTTTTGTTCCAACTGCACGACACAACTGCCGTGCTAGTGACGACGACACAACTTACAACGTGGTTGCTACAAGTAAAAGTGCACGTGTATAAAACCTCCTCTTGGTTAAATGCGTTCTAAACAAGATTCTGACTTACCTAAATAGAGCAACTGAGCGGAATTTATTTGGCGGAATATGCAATAAAAACTAATCTACGTCATGCCTCGCCATACGAAGGATTTCGAAATGGACACAATGACCCTGGAGCCAAAGAATCACCACAACCTGATTTTTTAAATATAAATTGTACTCAGTGGCTAGATGACACAATCTGCCACCTAGTTCAACAAGTCCAGCCACGATGCACATCCACCTATGCTCTTCCCTGTCGCCATTGCCGGAATAGGCAACAACACTAAATACATATTTTTTTTTGTCACCAACTTAGGCTCGCCAAAAATATGTTACAGGAAAAAAATACGCCAGTCTTGTTTTTAATCGGGTTGTGCAATCATGGCCTCAGTACGTCACATAGGTCATACTTATTCAAACACATCTGGCTATATTTGTTTTAAAAATCTACATTCCATTGCTGCTCCACTTGGTCAAAGTTTCACGGTCAAAATCCCGTTTAGTGCAGCTTATGCAGAAGAGCGTATTAGCAAATGTGACATGTTATGTAAGAGTGCAACATGCATCAAGCAGGCACGATGCCGTTCTCCTTCCCAGCCGGGCTCCGTCCTCGCTTGACACCAGGCTGTGGGTCTGACTTTCCCTGCCTCTGGTGCCGACTTTCCTGGACGGATCGCAGCAGGGTGTTGGGCCTGCTCGTGTTTTTGAGCGGGGTCCGCTCGACACTTCCAGGAGTGTCCGCTCGCTTCTTGGCTACCTTCTTCTGTAGGCTGGCTTTGGCTTTTCCCTCTGCTAAGTAAAAAAAAAAAAAAAAAATGTGGGCTTGGTAGAGTTGAATTTTGGCCCCAGATATCTGGCCCGCAAGACGCGATAGTCCTACAAACAGGGTCCCAGCGTCTCTGCCATGTTAGAAAAGCATCAAATTAGGGTGTAGCATGGAGAGGGATTGCTGCAGGGCCATTAAGGATTCCAAGAACTGTTATACAAGCGGGTGGTAAATGCTGAAGTGCTATCAGAGTTGTTTTTTTCTGTCCGTCTTTGACACGGCTTTTTAAACTGAACTGCACATCTGGAATGCGGGAGCAAGTCAGTCGCAAAGTAGAAAAAACAATGTGTCGTGTATGTCACACTTTTTTTTTGCCTTTTTATTTTACACGACAACAAACAAAGTTGTCAGCCCCCAAGCGTCATTGTGGTGTGGTGGCAGGCTTGCTGGACATGAAACTAAAAATAATATACCCACGATTTTGTGACTTTCAAATCGCACCTTGTGTGGCATGCACATTAAAGAGGCTACGACGTCCCAAATATGAAAAGCAAGATTATTGTTTATCTTCTGCTTAACTTTCAAATTCATGTATCAAAATACCAGAGCCAGCAATGCCATGGTTTGACTTGTATCTTCTTTTAAACCAACACCTAGTACTTGACTCCACTCACTGAGCACGGTGGCATTTATTGCAAGCAGATACAATGTCATTCACCTGTTTGGCTTACGCCACACGGGCAGCCTAAGGACGGTTGGGCCAACTCGGCAGCAGAATTTGGCTGAGGTGCCTGTGGTTAGTGTATCGGTAGTTTTAGACATCCGGTTGTTTCACGGCTAGCTGTAGCAGCCTTGATTTGTTTGACTACCTTTGCTCTTGTCAGTGATTTGCAATTGAAACAGATGTGAACACACCAGACCACAATTGAAACTCGGCCTCTTGTTCACCTTGTCAAACATCCCACAAACGGATACAGACTAAGTAACAACAGTGGTGAAAATTTCCATAAATCAAAAAGCATGGATAAAAGAATTACAAGAAAAATATAATTCCAGATTGTTTTCGAGTTCCCTATATATGACTCAAATGCGTCCCAAATAAGAAAACAGAGATTATTGTTTATCCTCTGCTTAACTTTCAAATTCATGTGTGCCTGCATTTCACGTAGAGGTCACAGGTTCAAGACCTGCTGGATGTGACATCCTGATTCAAAAGGAACGATGAACCAACTAACCCATCTCCCACTATTTATCCTGATTCACTCGGCGATGCACAGCACTGGTTGGGAACATCACAATCAACATTGCTAGGCAAAAAAAAAGGTAGAAAAAGTAAGCATTTTGCAAACCAAAAGATTCCTTGTTGAGAGCATTGGAAATCCATGAAGTTTTACATTTTGCCTATATATTGTGCAATCAATGAGAAATTAAGATAGAAAAAACAATCTTACTTATTTTTTAGTTATCATGTGACCTTTTTAAATGATGTGCAACATCACGGTAAGCAGAAAATTGTACACCACTGCACAGTCCCTATAAAACATCCGAAAACAATCAGCAGCTTGTTCGTCTCGCTGCTCAGTGAAAGCTTCCAGTTAATTCAATATCTCTTTCAATGCTAGGCACTATTTTAAGAAACAACTAAATCCTGTTTTTCCACCCATTTTCAATGGTAACTTGGTACCACCAGAGTAGAAGTGCCATCTTTGCCGAAATGTACCCCAGTCCCAACGTTCGTTTGCTTAGAAAATTAGCGCAACACGCGCAGTTAACCTTCATCATTACTTTGACCAGCACAGAGTCTACATGCTAGGTTGTGGACCTGCAAACATCGGAATAGTTGATACTTTTTGCAGCTAAATGTTAGTTCGTTTTCGCCTTGATGCAACCACATTTCCCTACCTCTCGTGTAATGCCTGTGCAGGCCCTCAAAGCTTGATTACTAGTAAATTGCAGGTTTCCACATTTTCGGTACATACCAATTAACGCCAAAATAGTAATTCCCAAGCCAGTCCTATGCAGAGCCGCATATTGGGAGAGTTTGACCAGTTTATGATCTCGCCGCCTTAATGCTTCCCTCCCGAACAAGCCAATCAACCCACGGCACAGAGCGAGAGGCGTGAATTCATGCGCATTAACTCCCAGCTGCTCCCAGCTGAGTGGGGAGAGCCACCATTTTCAACTATTTGTCTTGGCATAGGATGGACCAAATTTCGCTTCTTTCCTTTTATTTTTCAGGCTCTGGCAAGAAAATAATAGTGTTATTCCTCGGTGGGTTAAAAAGCTAACGAATGAAGCTTTCTCGGCGTTCGACCGCAAACGTTTATTCAGGCGAAAAAGAAGTCTGCCCGGAGCAGACGACGCGTAGCCTCAACAGTGCTCTGTGCTGAAAGCATGTTGCGTCAAAATGGTGGTCGTTTCCTCTTTGCTTCCTCCTTGCTCTCTCTCTTTTGGCGTGCCCTTTTCCCTTTCCTCCACTTTTCTCCTCTCCAGCACCTTCGTCTTTACACCTACTGGCCAGACTCTCCCAATATACTGTTCTGGTTCTATGCAAATCGGGGAAAGCTAGAAAAACCCTAATTGGAGCAGTCCTCGAGCAAAAAAAAAAAAACCCGAGCTTCATAGGAACAAGTGTTTATCTGTAGCATTACTTTGTGGCAACTGAACTGTCTGCTAGACTGCTTCTTTTTTTGGGAATCTCACCTCATCTCGCTTCCTTTTCCCATCAGTACCGGAACGTTTTTTCGGGTATTCAAGTCGCGCACAATCCCTAGAGTTAGAAAAATCCCATACCCTTGTGCTGTTTTCTTCGACATGAGGGCCCCTTTAAATGCCGAACGCATGTCGAACACAGAAAACAACAAACCCATTAAAAAACAAAAAACGAATCAAACAAAAATTAACGCCAGGAACACGGAACCCTACAGTCTGTTGCGGGCTAAGAAAAGCGGGGCAAGCTCTTCCCACAAAGCCCTCCACTCATTCCACTTTAGCAGAATGAATGCTGGAGAGGAGATGAGCGAAACGGAAACTACTAATTGAAGCATGCAAAGAGTTCTGCGAGATTTTTATACCACTTTTCTTGACCTGCAACAGACTACAGTAGTACCATGGTGCCTGGAGCGCGTCTCCGACTGGTGTCTTTACCACGTCAAAAAAAGCGACGTCAGTCGTCCCCACTTGGGGACCACTTTCGATGCACAGGCCAAATGGGACACTGAACACGCCGGTCTAAGACGTGTTCCGGGTGCCCTAGTAGGACGCCACCAAAAGCGGTCGCCAGCTTACCTATGGGAATGGCGCAGTTCCCTTGGGAAGGAAGAGCCCGAGCCGCCAAGTCTTCGCTCGTGTTGCCGAACGAGTCCTCAGCCTCCCCGTCCGGAAGCATCTTCCCCATGGGGATCGGTGTCCTTTGAAACAGCCTCGTGGGGGACCTGGGGTCGTCTCCTGCCTCAGCCCCTTGCATCACCGCGTCGGGCCAGTCGCCTTCCAGCTGGGGGTGTTACCGTTTTCCATGGATTAGAGCGCACAACGGATGGGAGCTTTTGATGGCGGCGACTAAGGGCTTTACGCTAACACGACACAGATAAGGGCTATCGGGTAGAAGCATGTTATATCGTTCATAGAGCAGTGGTCTCAAACTCATTTGAGTGTGGGGGCCAGATAGTCCACACTGGGAAGGCCGAGGGCCAACGTTAAACGGAGGGGGAGGAAGGGAAGGGTTCAAAAGTTTTAAAAGAGAAAAGACCTCGTGCTCTACGATGTTTATAAACTCAGTTCTGCCAGTGACATCTTTAGATTTGATTTGCTTGCATGACTACTTTGTGTCCCTACCTGATGTGGTAGCAATAATCAATATGACACCGCCCCGCCAACGTGCTGGCCTTTTTAATATAAGAAGAGAGCAAGTACGCTGTCGTTCCCGTTGCTCACTTCACTCGGGAATTAAGCAAGCTCAATATGTCTTTAAAAAGCAATCAGTTAATATGACAGTTCTTGCTTTTCTGACGATTTTATTACAACACTTTGAAAAAATATGTCTATTAATGGTGATATTTTTTGAAGGCGAGAATCCCTAGCTTGTAGCTTAATATTGGCAATTGCTCCTGCTGAACGAGAGTTTGCGCAGACGAGATGCATTCTTTAGCAAAGAGTTCACGCTTGCAGCCTAGTAGTCTTATTGTTGTACATTACAAAACGCTGTGAAGCTAAAAATAAAGCGAAACAAAAATGAACGCAGATAAGTATAATCTATGTGAAAAGGTTAAAAGAGCAGAGCTACTTTTTGAGCGAAACTGAATCGACGAGATGAGATCACTATGGTGCATGCCGTTTTTAGCGCTCGAGACATGGGGACCGGGACTCGTAGCCTGTTGCCTGCGGGCCGCGTCCCATCGAGTCGCGGGCCGCGTCTTTGAGACCCCTGCCATAGAGCATCGTTCGCACGTGATCGACAGTCACAGCGGCCCATTTCAAATCTCCCGCGAAGCTCTCATGCCGTCTGCACCGTCTCGTAGGTAGTTTGAAGATTACGATTTTGGTTTCTGCCATCTCTGTTCCTCTTTCCGCGTGGCAGAGATTTTTAAGAAGAGCGTGAAGCCGACGGCGCGTTTTTCGTATGTGGCAGCCACGGCCGCTTCCACAGGTCCGCCATGCACTTGCGAGCATGGCAATTCTCACGAATCTTTCGTTAACAATTTGGACTCTGAGAGCAGCAGTGGGTCTGACGAAAAAGCCAGATTATCATATTTTAGTTACGATGACCCGCACTTGACCACGTTGAGAAACTACGTCAGTCAAGAGGGGTGACTAGATTTTTGGTAGATGGAAATCTTTTACAGCAGAGCTGTTAAGGGCTAGTTTACCCAGTTTCGTGTCCGCCACCAAATATATGTCGACACAAAACACTAGACAGCTGCTGCCATCTATGAGTGACGGCGGCAACCATTCCAGCCTTTCCACTCTGGTTTTCACCAGAGTGGAAAGGTTGAATTTCTCTAGGCGTTGTCCCTGAGGTGGTCCGAGAGGTCGTCCTCGAGGTCATCCTAGACGTCGTCCTAAACATAGTGGCTCTATATCCATCCCTACTATGTCAAACCCCCCTATATTTTGGCCCTGCTGAACAAAACGATGCGCAAATTTCGAAAATGCAAGACGCTCCAGATTGTTATGCTCGGCAGGCTCGTGCGGCACTACGCAACGGAACTGCATAATCCCTGCAAGCAAAATGACTGCTGCGTGGCAGAGGTCCAAAGAGCAACAAAAGTGGCAGCAATCGCTCTCTCTCTCCTCCCCTCAGTGCCCTGGAAATAGTCAGATGTCCAGATCTCAAGAATTTCTAGGGAGAACCCTAGTTCTTAACTACAGTGCCTCCGCACCGCCTCGGTACCGAGTTATGTTCGAGTCGGCACTCCTCTAGCGCTGCGACGTACGTGTGAACCGTCCTTGATCAAGGACACGACGACAAGTATGCGCGGTACGGCGCCTCGGACGCGTCTCCAACCGGTGTGTTTAGCATCCTGTCCCGTCTATAGATCAAAATGATGTGTTCATGGCTGAGGTGACCCTAAAATGAAGAGGGTTTTCCTCGCAAGGCTTTTCAACAGCTGTCTGCTCTACCAAGAGTGGTCACCTCCCTTTTCATGTGCGAACAATATTGATGGCCAGTGACATAGTTACACACATAAAAACACGCCCTAAAATTTAATATATGTCGGCTTTTGTTTGAGTGAACTTTGGTCAAAGTCATGAACCTCGGTCAATATGCAGTTATGCTGTTGATGTTTGCATACTCCCACCAATATTTGTCTGTAGAGCGAACTAAAAATTAACTTTGAATGGGACAACTAAGCTTTCACAAGATTATCACTGTAAATGGAAAAAACGAACACTGGCCAAGAGCTATTAAGAAACAAAATTGCGGCGTTAACAGCGCGTGGAATTTTCCAAATAAAGAAAATAGCGCGCCTTTTTTTTTTTTTTTATTGACGCACAAACACGCATTACTATTTGGGCACAGCGTCCCTACTTTGAGTTCCCTTCGGAGGGCTGGTATGGCACCACACAAATAGTACACGCAGCGGAAACCGCCTGTACAAAAATGTTCATAGCTTCCGCGTGACGTCATCACGCGCTGCTGCCGGTTATTCCTATTTATATTGCATTTCAGTCTCGCTTAGTTCCCAGTACCATATCTACAGTGCAAACTTAAGACAGTAGAAAGAGCATGTGCGGCAGAAAAACCACCAAAACGCCAGACAAGACGATACCCGCGCTATCAATCTACAGGTTGGGCGTCCACCCTTTCTGGAATCGTAGTCAACATTTGGAGCAAAACAACAAACGCCTTACAGCATGCGCTACAGACTTAAAGATGTAGGCGTTGCATTAAAATGGCAGCACGTTTATACTACCTGTATCGGTGTCCTTTGAATTTCGGCGGTTGGCGAGCGAGGGTCCAACGACGACAGGGTCAACACACCGGACTGCCTGCGAGCCGGTAGCGGGGTGCTTTGTTCGGCGCCTTCGTGGACGTCGCTCCAAGTTTTGCTCACAAACTGCCCCATGCTGTTCGGTAACTCCAGTTAGTTCGAAGGAAAAAACACTTTACGAGCGTGCCGTTTTCAAATCGAACACGGACTTGAATCAACCGCCAGCAGCTGGCTAACCGACCGAGTGGTGGAGTAAAAATAAAATAAAAATCACGGCAACGGCGCCGACGCGCGCCACTTGCGGTAGCAGTTTGAAGTGAGCTGATTGGTAAAAGTTGTTTTCCAAGAGGAAAATACATTTCCCAAAAACGGTATTCGCGAGAGCAATGCGCAGTTTATGCTTCCAAGTAGGGAAAACGGGGAAAACAGAACCCTGAAACGCGAAAACAAATAATCCGTTCAGAGTGTAATGTGTAATCGCATAGTTATCACAAGCACCCAGGGAGGGCGCAGGTGTCAACCGACCTCCTCAATACTCAATATACGGCTCTGCCAGAGCCGTATATTAGGAGAGTTTGGACAATAGGCGGAGCAAAGGCCGCCGCCAGCGCCGAATATTCCCTCCACGCATAGAGCGTAAACTAAATTTGTGACACAGCGTCGACCAATCAGGAGACCTCTAGTCCATCTCACAAATGTCTGCAGTGAAGACGAAGGCACAGGCGCGTGAGCCTAGCTCAGCGAAACGCTTTTGTTTGTACGAGACCTCGTGCATAGGAGGCACTTTCCAAAGCCACGCGCTCGTGCCCATGCCTTTGTCTGCACTGCTAGAACAGCGTCCTGAGACTGGCTGAAATAAAGCAGTGCAAAGGGTGGGGTGCGCGAGCGTCTTGAGACGCGGAGTTCCGCTCGGCACGGCTCAAATTATATTTCGTTTCACTTTATCTGCGAGCGAAGCCAAAGCTAGAAGCGCGAGACCAGCGCTTTTTGCATTTCTCCCCAGCTCGCGCGCTCGAGCAAAGCCTGAACGCACGGAGCTTCCGTGCTCGCGCTTCCAGTTTTGCCTTCGCTCGCACATAAGGTGAAACAAAGTATAGTCGTGTCACAATTTAGAGCACACGACCACCGCTAGGGGCTGTTTCGCGGCCTGTGGTTGGCCCCGAGATGCTCGCCTATTCAAACCAATGTATGGCCAAACTCTCTCAATAAACGGCTCTGGGCTCTGCCGACCTCTACCGACCTCTTCAGGCCTCCTCTTTCCCGCGTGTTTCAAACGGTGCGATTGTGTTCGCGCCAACAAGCCCAGGCGGCAAATATTCTTGTAAGGATCACTGCATTAAGTACAAAACGAGCGTGTTGGTAACAGTAATTAAACATGAGGAAGATACACAGAAAGGGGGGACGGACAACGAAGACAACGAGGCTCGTTCGTCTTAAAGGAGTCATGAAACGTTTTTCCAATATTTTCATGTTTAGCTTTCCTCCTCAACTCATAAATCGCGCATTCTACCGAACAGAGGCCAGATTCACGAAGCGAACTTACGAACAAAAATGTACTTACGACAAAACCTGCGAACAAATCCGTATTCACGAAACAAAATTTTCGTAAGTTTTGCGCAGGTTACGACGAAATCCTACGACAGCTCCGAAGCTGTCTTACGCACTTCTTACGATCAAATCAGCATGGCCGACAGCGTCGCGGTCGCGACGACCGACGGACGTTTATTTTTCTACGTGCGCTTCTCACGCGTCCCGACTTCAAGCAGCAAGAAAAAAGTAAAATTACTTGAAACAGACCACGACGAACAAGAACGCTGGATCCACAAACACCCGGAAACAGCTCCAACGGCCACGATTCAACCAACCCTGACCAAGCGAGCTCGGCAGATAGGCCTAGCAGCCACTCCGACCACGGTGGAAGATCGGCTCGGCGCAGCGGTGCTACGGTCCTTGGCCAAGACCGTCTGCCCACGACCGGCTGGCGTGCTGAATGGAATATGCTCGCGCGGCCTTTGTGAACCCTTCCCGTATTATAGTTTGATCGCTGACCTCAATTTTAGATTAAGAGGTCAATCTCTTCCTCTTGTCATCTCCTAGTTTTCCGAGGCAGCGGTGACGAACGCTGTCGTCGAAAAGGGGCTCTCATCGATCCTATCTCTTTGTTTTGTGTGATATAGAGCTCAAATAAACGCCGTATGGATTACCCTCGCAACACGGTATGTTCACTTTGTTATTAGTATTCCATTTTCATTCTGACACGACAGCACCTCACTGTCGGTCAGCATCGAGTTGCAACCGTAAAGGATCGGCCCCGAAGCGCTTATCAATTCGCGGTCCAACAGCGCGAATCCAGCACTTCGATCAAAAGCGCGCGTCCGCTCCGAGTGTGAACAGGTATTACGTGGCTCTTGCTGGCACTCTTGTAGTTCAAACGTATCTTTTTTAACGTCGGCTCGCTCCTGCATTTCCTAGGCCGCGAAAAACTCCGCGGCAATTTGTTTCCATCTACGTCGCTTTGCAAACGACTGACACGGGCCTTCTTTTACCAACGATGACAGTTGTGTTGACTTCGTAGCGATCGAGTTCGTAGCAGTCAACGGAGACGGTTACGCATCCCGGCCTCGGCATTCGGGCGCGTTTAAATCGTGTTAGCGTCGACATATCACTGCACGGATACGAACCCCAGACAAGCGGTGGCAGGAAGGCCGCGCCTGTGTTTGTTATTAAAAATCCACGTGCTCCGAACGACTCCGAACCATGCCGAGCTCTCCGATTGGTTGTTAGTGCTGCCGAAGACGGGTCGCCATAGCAACAGTACCAGTATGTTTTAGTCTTTCCGTACGAGAACGCCGCTTTCCTCTATCGTCCGGGACACGATAAACAACGTAAAAATGACCAGATGCAAATTCCTTTAATCATAAAATCGTTGCACCGCCCCTTTAAAGGAGTCATGAAACGCTTTTCCAACTTTTTTTCCGTTTAGCTTTCCTCCTCAACTCATAAATAGCTCATTCTACCAAACAGTTCAAGAAGACGAAAAGAGGGGAGTCCCCTCTTGTTCGGACTCTCGTTTGTGTAATCCGGACACATCCATTCTCCCCCTAGAAGATTAGCCCGTCGCTCAAAATTCAGACAAAAGTTGCTATCCCCACCCCGTTCACCCCGAAGCTGACAGTGCTATGAAAGTTACATGCTCCTTAGGCCAGCCACACCGCACGTGATCACGCTCTCTCGCGCATACCCACGCGCAGAGACAGGTGATGAAAGGGGGGTGGCTGATTGGTCCGGCAAGCGCGTAGCTTCCACCACAATGTCAGCTTAGGGATGAAGGGAATAAGTGAGGTCCGGTGTCGTGTGACGTTCATTTGGGCCCGGTGACGCGCTGCGGGGGCCCAGTGACGCGCTGCGGGGTCCGCGGATGTATCACAGTGAAAAGGCAGAGAGCTTACGAAGGGAAGGATTTACGAAATAGTCCGCTGTGTTTTTCAAATTTTCGTACTGAAAGTCACGCTTTTGACTTTCTACCTTTTTTTCTTTTAGCCCACTGAACGATGTGCTATTAGTAAAATCCCAATATAAATTGATTCATTCCAGCCCGAAATTCGTTTCATGGGCCCTTTAAAGGGATACTACAACGAAATGTCGGCGCTCATTTTTTGGTCTATATCTTCTCAAAAGAGCAGTATCACATGGAACATACCTATATCTTGTTAAAAAAGTCTCGAAAAGGAATTTTAAAACGAATTAAACGATTAGCAAAGAGCACCTGGTGGATGTCGCTAACGCCTGGTTTGTAATGCTCGTCTAGGAACCTTGACAGCTAGTGACGGAGGTTGTCTCGCCTCCGGCCACGACGAGAGAAGGGGGGAAGGAGGAACTCCCCTCTTCCCGAGAATCCCTTTTGTGTGTCGCAGAAGTCGCTATTGTCCCCCTACAAGATTATAGAAGATTAACCCGTCACTCAAAATTCGTACAAAAGCAGCCGCTTCGGTGGCTGGAACGACTAGGCCATCCTCTCGGCGTCAGCCTCGCCGTAGCTTTGCTCGTCTCGAGACGACCTACGTCACGATTGCGTTGGATGTCACGTGCTCTAAGCTGGGCCTTCTCCGAGCGCTTGCCAGAGTGGGCCGTTTATAACGAAAAATACAGCCACCAGGATCAAAATACAAACGTGCGATTATCATTTACGGATATTGTGGATCATATTCAACCTATTTTTAAACACGACGGGAATGTTTCAAATTTCGTTGAAGTATCCCTTTAAAGTGACGAAATTAGAGAAAGCGCTCAAAACTGTGAAAAAACACAGGCACTCCTTGCTAATAACCAGTGGCGTACCAACTTGTTTTGAGTGTGTGTGTGTGTGTGTAGGGGGGGGGGGCAACCAGACCCGACCCCCCCCCCCCCCCCCCCCCAGGGCCGGGGGCGGTGCCCTTGGTATCACTTGGGAGCCGCCGGCCAGTGTTTGCCCTGCCCAGTGGCGGCTGTTTCAGGGGGGGGGGGGGGGGTGCAAAACACGTGCCTTTCCCCCCTACTCTGAGAACTGGGAGGGGGAACAAGTGCCCCCTTGCCCCCCCCCCCCCCCCCCCCCCCGGTTGGTACGCCCATGCTAATAACCACTTATCAGAACATTTTAGCAAAAAACCGGAGACTGAGGTATTGACAGACGACGACAGAGAAGAGGAGGAGCCATTGTGCCATTATGGAACTCGACAACCCCAATTGTAACAGAAAGAAACGACCAGAAGTGCCTGCTGAAAGGGTCAATCGCGATAACGAAGCATGGGAATGCAGTAAACAAGCCCTCTTTGTCCTTAGAAGCGGAATGGAAGCGGTTTCTAAATCTCTAGTAGTATTGTTAGCTTAAAAAGTTTTTTTTTATTAATTTTTTTGCTTTTTTTGTGTAGACTTATAGCCGACTCCCTCAATGAAGGGTCCAGTGCAGTCTGTGGTTTTCCCGCATTTTTTTCTTTTTTTTTTTTTGTGAGTGATGTGTTATTTTTGGTGAAGTCAGTTGGTTTGTTCGTTTGACCCCATTGTTTGAGGTCCGGTGCCGTATCTTTTGTTGAGAGAGGTGATGTGAAGAAGGGTTTCTCTTCCTTCCTTCTTTTTTCAACCGTATATAAAGGGCTCTGTCCTTTATATACTTGCTTTCAAAACCGCCCGTACAAATTTCGATACTCGCTGATCCAGCTGTATGCGTGCGGTTTATATAACAGAACGTAGACATAGAGCTCATCCTACCTATACGCGCCCTTTAAATGAGTCACCAATAAAGTGTCCGCAGGTTTTTAAATTCAATAGACGACCTACGCTGCCGCGACCGAACAGCGTGCACACACTGAAAAAAGTTCGGCCGGTAGTAAAATATCCCGCACCGAGAGACGGCGCTACTCACCATCCGATCCTAAAGGGGAAAACCACAATGCCATGACACATCCACCCATTCAAAGTGCGCAAAACCTGTCGTCCCCGAGGCCTTTGTATTCGCGGGGAGTGTCCTGTATTCCCCCTCGTAAAGTATTTGGTTTAGCTGTGTTTGAGACGTTCTCCTTCTCTTCACTGTCGTCGTTTGTCAATACCTCAGTCTCGGGTTTTTCTCTAAAATGTTTGACATACACCAGCTCACTTGCGCCCTTACGTTCTGTTCATTAATACTTATCAGAACCCCTTCCAGAATCATCAGGCCTCCCCCAGGGATCGGTGAAGCACGTAGCCAGGATTTCGATTCGTGGGGGGCCCGCCCATGACAAAATGCTGTATGAGGGGAGGGGGGGAGAGAGGCCCCAGCAAAAAATGGAAAATTTCAGGGGAGGGGGGGAGGGGGATCCCGGGCCCCATGTCCCCCCCCCCCCCCCCCTGGCTACGTGCCTGGTCCCCTTATGTTCCTCATATACATCAATGACGTACCACTGCATGCCTCCTCTCATATCCGCGTGTTTGCCGACGATTGCGTAATTTACCTCTCTGTCACCTACGTTTCAGACTAACAAGCTCTACAAGATGACGTCAACAATGTTTAGGAACGGTGCAACCATTGACACAGGACACTTAAGATCAGTAAATGCAAACTTATCTTTCCACCGCCGCCGTAATCCCTTTCTATTCCCTAATCCTATGTCATCGCTCATACCCCCGTGGAATTAGTAGAATCATATAAATAAATTTGTTTGACCCTTTGCCGCGATTTATCCTGGCGCAAGCATATTACTAACACCATCTCATTCGCTAATAAATCGCTGGGATTCTTGTGAAGCGTCATTTCCACCTCGCTCGCAGCAGGTAAGATCACTCGCCTACAAATTGCTTATCCGGTCAAAGCTAGAATATGTGTCTGCAATCTGGAGTCCACACCAAATATATCTAATCAACGCACTCGAAGCTGTCCAAAATCGCCCTCCTCGTTTCATTCATTCTTCATATAAAAGCTGAATCAGGGCCCCCGCCTCTTTCTTCTCGTCGCCGCATCACCGGCCTCTGTTTGTTAAATAGTTTTTTAGATGCGGAGCATCTCTTGCTCGGGTCTATGTCCCGCGGCGTCGTAGTCCGCACTCACACTACGCATGCGCAACTCTCCTCCTTCCCTCTCTCCAACAGTTGCGCGTTACTCTCTCCGCTCTCTCTCTCTACCATGCTGCGTGCACTTGGCGTGCGTTCGCTTCTACTCACACCGCGCGCGCATGCACAACTCTCCTCCTCTAGTCTCCTCTCCTTCAAGTGTGAATATAAGCAGCGGTAGCGCGCTGCGCGCGTTCAGTTCAGCGCTGTTGACTCCATTCACTCCGTTCTTCCGATGAAGTGTGATGGAAGCAACAGTCCCATCAGTTAGTGGGTTGGCGCATGAACGTTGACATTGCGGGCTACGCTACGGTCGCGCGTACGCAGGGGTTTGGACGACCTGCGGGCGGTGTGGAAATCTACGTCAAGCGTTCCGACAAACGTTCCGTCAACGCGCTGGACCTACAACTGCGCCCCACTGCTGACCAACGTAGCAACGGCGAGCATTGTGCCGTAGCGTCTACGGCGTTAACGTCATGACCATGTACCTCGCACCCAACCTCTCACGCACAGCCGTGGAGCAGTACATCGACGAGGCCATGGGTGACTACCAAAAGCAATACGCAGACACACATCCTTTCATGCTCATTGGCGACTTTAATGTCAACGTCATGAAGAGCCAATGGATAGTTGAGTACATGCCATCACACCACTCGCTGCAACACGTATCATACGACGACCGCAAACAACAGCCAACTACCATTCACGGCACATGCATTGATCACGTCTTCACCAATTTCAAGATCCACCCACTGCACCAAGATCCCCTCACGGTTCACTTTCAGCGACCACAAAGCCATCCTCATCAAAGCAAAGTGCACACCTCAAGTACTAGACGCTGCTCAATAAAGACCTTCGTTAACCGTTTCACCTTCGTCTACGCAATTAAAAAAAATTACACCATCTTCCCGAGGGGAACCATGGGGTGATGCGGAGCATCGCGGAGTTTCCAACAACGTTCACGCGATGTGTGGTAACCAACGCAAGTTAACAACGTAATAACACGCAAGTTAACAACGTTACTAACAACGTTACTAACACCGTTAATAACGATCCGCGATGCTCCACATCACCCCATGGTTCCCCTCGGGAAGATGGTGTAATTTCTTTTTTCTTTCATTCGCCGTTTTGTCAGCCACTCTATATTTTACCCCCAGCACACATATAGCAGCGCACCGGTCATTCCCTCCAAGTTGTCCTTAAAGGGGCAGTGCAATGATTGTAATGTTGAAATAATTGGCAGTTTGCATTTTTTATATTGTTCATGCAAGCCCAAGTGACCGAAAACGCGTCACCTCTCCCCAAAAAACTGCTATTCTGCTGCGTAATCGCAAAACAAAAAACGAATTATTTGCCGATCTGCAGGCGCCTGTCGGGGTTACGGGAACTAAAATGACACCGTCTCTGGGGGTACGCGGAAGTCAACAAAACCTGTCCCCTTCCGCTGCTACACTCGCCGTCAGCCCAGTGGCGAACCGTCCTTTCTGTCCATCGCTCGCCGCGACCTTCGACGAGGCTAATCTTCTAAAAGTCGACAATCGCGGAGAAAGCGGCTGGGGTCTCTGAAGTGAGGGCCCAAGGGGAAACTACGTGAACCCCCACAGTACGTCACTCGAAAGTCGACGTGGAGAACTGAGAGACACTTTGACCTTCGATTTGTTTCATTTTTTTAAATAAGAACTAGCGCTCGCAAGAAAATACGGTTTTCTGCGTTTCGTTCCATAGGTGACGCAGATTAATTTCCGCAGTTAATTTGCCAAAGTCTGAAAATTGTTGCACAGCCCCTTTAAGCACCCGCACTACTACCTTTTCCCCCGAGTAGCTCTGGACTGGAACGGCCTTTCTCACTACACTGCTGCAATCACCTGGCCCTCAACATTCATGGAAAACGTAACAGCACATGTGTGGCTTTAAGATCGTTTGGCATGTTGTTCGAGGCGGGGTTTAAGCCGCACGTCCGGAGGCTTCCTGGCTCGTGACGACGACCATTCCCCGAAGTGAAGAACCCAGGGGTCCAGAGGAGGTGGGAGAATTGGTAACGTAACGAACGGTTTAATTACATGGTTGCGATACAGTCGTCAAATCCGAGAGAACCACTCAGCAGCCTCACGCCCCGCCTTATATAGGGGTCCGTTTTCTCCCTCACTCTCCGCCAGGGCAGCAGGTGCGACCGCCAAGTGCGTTGCAGCAAGGTCCGCCGCGTCGTAGCCAGAAGTGCGTCGTAGCCATGGTTCTCCGCAGTTAGGCCAGGCCTCTCTCCCCTTCCGGAGCGCACGAACCCACACGCACACACACACACGTCCCGTTGACGTCACGGACGCGTTGAGACTCGTTTTGGGCAGGCTTCGACAGGTGGGCGACAGTCCTGAACAGATCGTGACTCGTTTCCGCAGCGTTGAAACTCGGAAGAAGGTCGCCGAAGGTTCCATTCTTAACTGCCCCTCCGGGGCCAGGGAAACCTCGAATGGCCGGTGGTACAATCGCTGGCCTGAAGAGGTGGGCTTGGAGTAGGCCTTGAGAAGACGCTGCAAGCACCAAACAAACTCCCAAACCTCTCACAACGGAGGCATCAGCGGAAACGTCCCCCACAACACCACGTCACACCGCAGCCAAACGCTCGGAATTCGCCAAAGACCCGCCAGACTGGATTACGGATTACCAAAACTTGATACAATTCCGGGTATCGAGACACCCTGTCGCCAAAAAAACTCATTTTTCCAACGAGGTCACTAAGAACAAAATACAAAAGACAAAAACTCTTCGCAATTTGTGAGGTCCTTTTTGGGTTTTAACGAAGTGCCCCCACTTAGATCCTCATTCCCGTGGATGACGAAGACCTCTGAGATCATCCCTACTGTTTTTCGTGATGTCAGAAAAATCTGCTCAACCCATCGGCATTGCCGTTAAATTTGCCTTTCCTTTTTCTTACGCTGAAGCCGATTTTCACGTGATTTCTAGACGTGAAAATGCGGTCCTTATAGCGCCGATAAAACAATCCGCCTTTTTCATGCCCCGTCACATTGGTCCTAGCAATCTCCTGAGCTGTACCGCGAAACCCTGACACACTAGGGTCGCTCTTCTGCTCGACTGTCAAAGACCCTCTGTCTACTCGTAGCAGAGGACCAAAGTTACATGACGCCGGAGCTACGAAAGATCTTTCCCTGATCCCGTCTTCCTCCGCCTTTTTCGCCGGCGCGTTGGGACGGCGTACGCTTTCTAGTGCTAAGAGGTCAGGCTGTTCTACAACCTGGTCCCTCTCATCCCGGTTTTCTGCCTCCAACTCTGGGAGTGCTTGCTCCCCGTCAGCTGCCTCTGGCGCTGGATCACTCGTCAACAAAGGGGCGACCTGACGCGATTTGGACCTCGTACATGACTGAACTAGCCCTTCTCCCAGTTGTTGACCCCTTTCGCGCAGCAGGAAATCTGACCGGTTAGAAAACAAATAGGGATACTCCAACGGGACTGTTTGCGAGACAGCCGCCTCTGTTACTAGCTGTCCGAACGGGCCAGTTATATTTACTGTAGCCATAGGCAGACAGACACTGCTTTTCGAGCAGCTGCTTGATCCAAACTACCTTCCCAGTAAAATCGGATTTCGTTACATACGACGGATGAACAACGTCCATCGTCGCTGCACTGTCCCGAAGCACCCTGCACGGCTTTCCGTTTACCTGGAGCTCGTGAAGATAGGGACGAAGAAGCTTCAGGTCCCTGTCACTACCGTTCACGTACGAGAACACAACCCGCGGTTTCTTACATCTGGCCGCTGTGTGTCCCGGCTCCTGACAGTTGTAGCACAGGAACGGCTTCCTTGCCTCGAACTGCCCTGTTGGGCTTTTCCGCGCCTCGTCTCCGTTCGAGTTTTCTGCGCTCTTTTCTGGGACCTTTTGTCCTGCTTCGGGCTTCTCGGGCCCGTTTTCTCGCGAGCCGTTTCCCTGTCGGAAGGTCTTGCGCTGATCGCTTCGGCCGGGTTCGCTTTCCTCTCCGCTCAGCTTTCTACGCGTTGCGTACTCTTCGGCTAGCTCAGCGGCCCTTTCGACAGAGTCGACTCCCACCCTATCCTGCACCCAGAGCTTGACTGACTGCGGAATGCTACGAAAGAACTGTTCGAGGCACACACACTCGACTACCTTGTCTCGGCTTTCGTACACTTCCTCGCTCTTCAACCATTCTATCAGGTTTGTTTTAAGCCCGTACGCGAATTCCGAGTAGCCCTCGCTGCTCTTTTTGGATGCGTTTCTAAACCTTCGACGGAACGCCTCGGCAGAAAGGCGGTACCGCTTCAAAAGGCTGGACTTCACCTTGTCGTAGTCGTCCGCGTCTCCAGCACTAAGGCGCGTGACAACCTCTGCAGCCTCACAGGGCAACAGAGTCAAAAGCCGTTGCGGCCACGTTTCTGGGGCGAAGCTCAACTTCTCACATGTCCTCTCAAAGTTAACTAAGAATAGGCCCACGTCTTCCCCAACTTTAAACGGCTGCATGAGCTTCTTCATTTGATACGACTCGGTCTCACTTGCTCGTACCGGAGCCCCAACTCTACTGTTCTGCGAGTTTAATCGCTGTTGTTCAATTTCGAGCTCTAGCTTTTTCAGCGCTCGCTCCTCTGTCGCAGCAGTCTGCGCTCGTTCCTCTCTCGCCGCAGCCTGCGCTTGTTCCTCTCTTGCTGCAGCTTCACTCTTAGCGTTCTGAAGCAGTTCCCACGCAATTTTAATTTCCTCTGCTTCCGCGCTCTCTGAAATCGCTTTACTGATCTCAGATTTCTTCATCTTTTGCTCCACCTCCACACCCAATTCTTCACATAAACAGAATAAATCTGTTCTCAGTAACCTCATTAGATCCATGATCGCTGCTCTTTAGCTTTGGCTTTGTTCTAAAACTTGTCGCGAGGTTGTACCAAAAACCTAGCGCACGAGTCAAACACTAAGGATTCCCAGCAGTTCAAAATTAATTACCCATAATCTGAAGCCTGGCGAATCTCAAAGCAAAGTCCGAACGCTCACCCACAGATGTAGCACGATGTCGCCTGGTCCGATCCCAACCGCTGCCAACCAGTTGTTCGAGGCGGGGTTTAAGCCGCACGTCCGGAGGCGTCCTGGCTCGTGACGACGACCATTCCCCGAAGTGAAGAACCCAGGGTCCAGAGGAGGTGGGAGAATTGGTAACGTAACGAACGGTTTAATTACATGGTAGCGATACAGTCGTCAAATCCGAGAGAACCACTGAGCAGCCTCACGCCCCGCCTTATATAGGGGTCCGTTTTCTCCCTCACTCTCCGCCAGGGCAGCAGGTGCGACCGCCAAGTGCGTTGCAGCAAGGTCCGCCGCGTCGTAGCCAGAAGTGCGTCGTAGCCATGGTTCTCCGCAGTTAGGCCAGGCCTCTCTCCCCTTCCGGAGCGCACGAACCCACACGCACACACACACACGTCCCGTTGACGTCACGGACGCGTTGAGACTCGTTTTGGGCAGGCTTCGACAGGTGGGCGACAGTCCGGAACACGTCGGGACTCGTTTCGGGACTCGTTTCCGCAGCGTTGAAACTCGGAAAAGGTTGCCGAAGGTTTCATTCTTAACACTGTTAAGAATGGAACCTTCGGCAACCTTTTCCGAGTTTCAACGCTGCGGAAACGAGTCCCGAAACGAGTCCCGACGTGTTCAGGACTGTCGCCCACCTGTCGACGCCTGCCCAAAACGAGTCTCAACGCGTCCGTGACGTCAACGGGACGAGTGTGTGTGTGCGTGTGGGTTCGTGCGCTCCGGAAGGGGAGAGAGGCCTGGCCTAACTGCGGAGAACCATGGCTACGACGCACTTCTGGCTACGACGCGGCGGACTTGGCTGCAACGCACTTGGCGGTCGCACCTGCTGCCCTGGCGGAGAGTGAGGCGGGGCGTGAGGCGGCTCCAGTGGTTCTCTTGGATTTGACGACTGTATCGCTACCATGTAATTAAACCGTTCGTTGCGTTACCAATTCTCCCACCTCCACTGGACCCCTGGGTTCTTCACTTCGGGGAATGGTCGTCGTCACGAGCCAGGAAGCCTCCGGACGTGCGGCCTAAGCCCCGCCTCGAACAACTGGTTGGCAGCGGTTGGGATCGGACCATGCGACATCGTGCTACATCTGTGGGTGAGCGTTTGGACTTTGCTTTGAGATTCGCCAGGCTTCAGATTATGGGTAATTAATTTTGAACTGCTGGGAATCCTTAGTGTTTGACTCGTGCGCTAGGTTTGTGTACAACCTCGCGACAAGTTTTATAGCAAAGCCAAAGCTAAAGAGCAGCGATCATGGATCTAATGAGGTTACTGAGAACAGATTTACTCTGTTTATGTGAAGAATTGAGTGTGGAGGTGGAGCAAAAGATGAAGAAATCTGAGATCAGTAAAGCTATTTCAGAAAGCGCGGAAGCAGAGGAAATTAAAATTGCGTGGGAACTGCTTCAGAACGCTAAGAGCGAAGCTGTAGCTAGAGAGGAACAAGCGCAGGCTGCGGCGAGAGAGGAACGGGCTGCAGCGACAGAGGAACGAGCGCTGAAAAAGCTAGAGCTCGAAATTGAACAACAGCGATTAAACTCGCAGAACAGTAGAGTTGGGGCTCCGGTACGAGCAAGTGAGACCGAGTCGTATCAAATGAAGAAGCTCATGCAGCCGTTTAAAGTTGGGGAAGACGTGGGCCTATTCTTAGTTAACTTTGAGAGGACATGTGAGAAGTTGAGCTTCGCCCCAGAAACGTGGCCGCAACGGCTTTTGACTTTGTTGCCCTGTGAGGCTGCAGAGGTTGTCGCGCGCTTTAGTGCTGGAGACGCGGACGACTACGACAAGGTGAAGTCCAGCCTTTTGAAGCGGTACCGCCTTTCTGCCGAGGCGTTCCGTCAAAGGTTTAGAAACGCATCCAAAAAGAGCAGCGAGGGCTACTCGGAATTCGCGTACGGGCTTAAAACCAATTTGATAGAATGGTTGAAGAGCGAGGAAGTGTACGAAAGCCGAGACAAGGTAGTCGAGTGTGTGTGCCTCGAACAGTTCTTTCGTATCATTCCGCAGTCAGTCAAGCTCTGGGTGCAGGACAGGGTGGGAGTCGACTCTGTCGAAAGGGCCGCTGAGCTAGCCGAAGAGTACGCAACGCGTAGAAAGCTGAGCGGAGAGGAAAGCGAACCCGGCCGGAGCGATCAGCGCAAGACCTTCCGACAGGGTAACGGCTCGCGCGAAAACGGGCCCGAGAAGCCCGAAGCAGGAAAAAAGGTCCCAGAAAAGAGCGCAGAACACTCGAACGGAGACGAGGCGCGGAAAAGCCCAACAGGGCAGTTCGAGGCAAGGAAGCCGTTCCTGTGCTACAACTGTCAGGAGCCGGGACACACAGCGGCAAGATGTAAGAAACCGCGGGTTGTGTTCTCATGCGTGAACGGACGTGACGAGGACCTGAAGCTCCTTCGTCCCTATCTTCACGAGCTCCATGTAAACGGAAAGCCGTGCAGGGTGCTTCGGGACAGTGCAGCGACGATGGACGTTGTTCATCCGCAGGGGCGGATCCCAAGGAGGTTATAATGGGCAGGAGGTGGCGTCCCTATCCCCAATGCATGGAGCGAAGTGTAACGGAAGTAGGCGTGGCCACGAGCCGCGACGAGCATTTCTTGACCAATGGGAAGCCTAGTGAGTGGGCGCCGCCATTAATTTCGGTGCAAACAACCGCGTTGCGATGACATTTCCGTGGCAACGCGATTGTGTGCACCGAAAGTAATGGCGGCACCCACTGTTATTTGAAACAGCGCTTAACGGGAGACTTTTAAACCGGTATGGTCGGAATTGGATGAGATTATTATAAACGAACGCCTGGTTGCCCAGCAGAAAGTAAGTGACTAGAGTTGAGACGCTCTAGACGACGCACCGACTGAATCGGTGTCGAACAGGTGAGATTTCGAGCCCAACACTTGCCTGACCAGTAGGACTAGGAAGTCGGCGTGTAGCGGACGCTCTCGACACCGCGCGACCGCGCCTGGAGCGTCGTCTCGAACGAGTCGTCGTAGCGCGGCTTTGGAAAGCGATCGCGAGTCAGTCATCGTAGGCACGAACGCTGAGAAGGGCATCGCGGGTTGAGAAAGCCGTACAAATTAGCAGACCGCAGGCACGGAGCAGACGTAGCCTAAGCCTAACGACCGAGCGGAGAGCAGACGATGGGAGCGTGGTTGAATTTAGTTTGGATGAGAGAGCGTCGGTGCGCGGGGCAGTCTGGGATTGGGTTGTTCTTCCGGCGTCGCTGGGCATGACGTCATGCCGGGTCCTGCCCTATTTAAACGTCCTTGGGCGGATCCAGACCTCCATTTTAGGGGGGGCGGTTCCTCGGTGTAAAACGGCGGGGGGGGGGGGGGGGGGAGTGTTTATATTGTTTGTGGAGTTATCATTTTTACTAAACTCTGACAACATAATATAGATCTTCAGAGCTTTTGTATCGGTTTACCTGTCGGGGATGAATTCTTTGAATTAAAACCTTTCGGGTGACCACGCTAGAGGTAAGTATCTAGAAAATTGTGGTGGCACTATCCTTTCTGAACACCATAACGCAAGGAATTTTGTAGTTCATAAGAAACGGGATTACTCCATTCGCGTGGCAGCGCGCTAGAAATAGAAAAAGAAGTTTAACTACTGGGGATGAATGTTTGGTGCTATAGCGGCTGTGACATTGCAGACAGTGTAACTTGATGGCTCAAATATCCCCGGCGGGGCTACAACTTTTGGGCTCATTTTGCTTGAATATTTATATATTCTCGTTACACCCGCAGAGCATGTACGGACAGCCAACCTTTGCCAACTATACGGAGGAAGCTCATGCAGCTAATGACAATGCGAAAAACGTTTTATTCTAAAACTCGGCTGTTCTTTGAGATTAAGATTTGCATAGTAGTTAGAACTTTATATTCAGTGCCAAAATGCAGAACGTGGTTTTAAAACATACTTTTCATTGTCGCCGGTTGCTTCAATAAAGCGAGTACGTTGCAAACAAGCGACAAAAATGGCCCGGCGGCTTCGACGCTGCTCGCGGCGTCAAAACACTGTTGACGCAGCGAGCGAAACGAACGCTGCCAGGCAAGTTCGTCGGTTGTTCGCCGTATATTTGGAATGTCCAGAGCGCAGCACATGCGGCATTGCCAACCCAAACTCGTGTTTTCACGTGTTCTGGATGCAACTCGAGAGAACGAAAGCGAATAATTGTTGAATATTTTTGAAAGCATGTTGCAGTTCGGCAACTATAACTTTTAAACTTAGACAAGACCTTAAACCAGCAATGGATCCTTCCAAATTATATTCAATTGCACTTCCTCTGGATATTTTCTGTATGAAAGGAACACTCACTTGTTTCTGGGTAGTTAGCTCATTCGTCAGGGTCGAGAGGACAGGTGCAGAGATATGATGGGGCAGAGCGGTTGTCCGGTCGGCGAATCTCAACTGGGCTAAAGGCCGATCACGACTGCAGCATGGATGTTTGGGAGTCGGTGTTCACTCGAACGGGCACAGGCACTGTCTATTTAATTTATGTATAGTCGCATCTTTGAAAGGGCTCGTTTTCCCCAAGTCCCTAGGTAGGGAATTCGAAGCCGCAGTTGCAAACCAGCAAGCCCCGCCTCTGTTCCGTTCGACACACACATATTCGCTCCTGCAAAGCCGCGCGAAAGCTCTGCCGTCAATCCACAGAAGCCGCGTTAACTCGAAAAGTAAAGACGGTGCCAAGGGGAGACAAGGGGTAGCGGGCGCCTTTCCTAAGATATGTACCGCCACCCTATGTTGAAACGGCATTGTATACAAATAAATGCCTACGGCGTCGGCTTGAGGACCCCGTGTAAGCAGCCTCCAGCCTTTAGAGTGCTCGTACCGTTTATCTTTCTTTTATTAGCTTCCCGCCACGAGAAGTCGTACCGCAAGCAGTATGAAGCCCATTAGAGGAAACATCTTCCCCTTCTGGCGCTCGTCGGCTTCTTTCTGTATTCCGCGCTGCGGCGCTGATCCTCAGTGAGGGATGGAGGCGAGGACGAAAGCGGGCTTATGTTTAAGCCAAGGTCGTGGGGAGGTCCGGAGCGTCTTCAGGAGAAGCCCAGACCCAGACTACACTGTACCCAGAGCATTTGCTTCCTCCCTCAGTTGAGAAGAAAAGCAATTGGTCACCTGGTTGTACAAGCTGCATCCACCCCCCCCCCCCCCCCCCCCCCCTGGAACGTCTCCTCCTGGTACGTCCCCTCCGCACTTCCCTTGGCAATGAGCACACCGTGCCAATAAGATACCTTTAGTGAGCCCGTGGGTGACAGCATCTCAAAGCAAGCCAAAAAAGACATGCCAAAAGACAAGCCCAGAACCACGAAGAAACCATCAAACGAAAAGTGATGAAAAGGCGGCCGCTAGAGAGGAAGGATAATCCGCTGTGTATAGGATCGCACCCTTGAGGAAGGCTGCTTGGCGTCTGCGTTTGGGAGCTTTCAGGGCACAAATTTTTCGCAGACAACCTCCAAAGAAAGAGAGGGAGACAGAGAGAGAGGGAGAGAGAAAGGGGACTAGATATGTTGAAGGTATTTTCCCCCCGTGCTCGACGTGCTGGCCTTGTTTGGAAGTGTGCCTGCAGTCGAGGACCCTGATATTTGGTGCGCCTCCCCACTGTCTCTCCACTTCGAAACTCCTGGCGCCGTCCCTGTCGGGAAGACGTACCGTGACCCTGACGGAGATAAACCCCACTTTGGAAGCGCCCAGCAGGCGCGTCCACCCACCGCTGTTTTCATCTTTTGTCCCTCGCGTCGATTGCTTACGTTTTTTCTTCGAGCTGACGAAGAACCCCGGGGGGGGGGGGGGGGGGTTGCCTGGCGAGGCGTTTGGGGGGGGGGCGATCGCCCCCACCGCCCCCCCCCCCCTTGGATCCGCCACTGGACTCGTTGTAGGAGTGCTGCTGGCCGTCCCTCTGTTTGTCCATGACCTCGCAGGTTCTTTTGATGTAGCAGACGTGAACCGTTCTTCTTATGAACTGTCTTTTAGGCGATGATCCGTTTTCTTTGTGCAGGAAGTCCTCTCTCTGCTTTCTACTTCTACGCGCAGAAACCTAGGAGCATGGCAGTTGACTCTGATGACCTCTACCTTGGTCACGGTTGTTACTCGAAAGGACACCAGATTGGGGTGCTCAGTAGGCGGTGCTCCTCGTCGCGTAAAGCAGTTCTATGGTAGGCAAAGAGAAGATCTTCCGGAAGCAGCCGAAGTATTAATGGGTGCAGAAGTGTAGAGAAGGTTTCTTCGCTCACCCCCAAGAGACCTGAGCCCACGGATGTTTTCTTGTAGGTCGTCGTGTAGTCGCCTGAGCCTTCGGACATCCAGTGATGATCGGATCCGCTGTCTCTCCAAATAGCCGGATCATGTGATCGTCGATCAACCGTCTTTCGTCGGCCAAACCGGGTTTTGAGGTTGTCCCGAGCGTCCTCGTAGCAGCTCGCTGTCGCTGGTACTCCGGCAATCGCCTCAGCGGCTTCTTCAGAGAGAGCAGCTCTCAAGTAGTTGGAACTTGTCGGTCGGCGATAACTCTCGGTTATTGTGGACCACTGTTCAAACTGCTCCCAGAAGGGCTGCCACTGTAGGCTATCTCGCTGAACCTCAAAAGCTCCAGCTTGCGGAGCTTCACTTTCGTAGATGACCCAGAGGACTCGTTACCGCTCCGGCCTTGTTCGTCGGAGGTCTTGGCAACCGTCTGCACTTGCGATGGTAATCTTGAAGCTCAGGCGAGCAGAATAAGCGACGACACGGTCGTTGTACTCAATAGGTCCGCGCGTACTCGTGTTCCGCTTCACCCCCTGTCAGCAGTGGCTGGATGGCAAGCGTCCGTTCGTTCAGTTGGCATGTATGGTATTGAGACGAGCGAGAAGAATCTGGAGCTCCTCTTCAAAAAGTACTTAGTGTTCCACAGCCGCGTCGATCTCCGAAAGTACTTTGGTGACTTGAGAGCGTTGGATCATTCCGCTTCTGTTTCAGTCTCTCCATCGCCGCGCCTCACTGCCTTGCTTCCCCGATGTCGAAACTTGAAGCTCTGTTAAATCAACCCTCAGACTCACCGTCCAGCCCGGTAAAGGGAATTCTCGGGTTTCGGCACCAAAGGATTACGGATCTTTTTTTAGTCTGAAGTCGATGCTTCGATCTAATAAAAACAAACTATTTAATAGTCCAACATCGGGTACAGAATCCACCACTTTCCGGGTTCCCGGTCGAGAGTTTGGATTTGGATTTAGATACGAGTGAAGTGTCAATTAGCCGGATTCAAATCCAAGTGTATGACTTGGTAGGAAAGCTTGGGAAAGCTTCACGCTTCACCGCCATTTTGCGTAAGTGAAGGAGGACATAACCTTCTCCTTGAAGGCCCATCCTCGGTTGCCATGCCGAACCGAGTCCGACTTGCTGCGCAAGTATCGCCACACTTCGTCTTGCGACAAGTTGGCGCACTGCTGAGGGTTTTCAACCCAGCCGTCGGCTTGAAACGAGAACGGGATGTTCTCGTCTTCGGCCATCGTCACCGGTTACCGAAAAGTAGCGGAGCAGCAAAACTCTAGACTGAAACGCCGATGACAAGGAGAACCCAGCAACGTGGATAAGTCAAGTCTAATGGCGTTCCTATCATACCCAGTATCCTCGAGACCAGATTTTTTACTAGTTTACATTTCTGCCGCCAGGTGACGCCACATCCGCGGAAATGGTGGGATCTCATCTTCTTTCATCTCTTTTCCTCGTAGTGCACAGCTCGTGATCAAGAGGGCCGGGGGCGTGGCAGCTCCAATGCTTTGGTCGCGTGTTTGCTCGCATTTTGCCGGTGTCCTCGCGCGCTCTGAAAGTTCCAACCACGGTTCCAACAGTGGTAGCTGTTCTAAGACAAAAGCTTTAAAACAAATGGCACCTAGCACGCGCGTTCGTCAACGCTTTATTTTTGTTATTAACTTCGAATCTTTATACCGAGATAGCGTGCGCGTGCGGCGGTGCGAGTTGTAGTGCTTCTATACTTCGTTTCAACCTTATGTGCGAGCGAAGGCAAGCTGGAAGCGCGAGCACGAAAGCTCCGTGCGTTCAGGCTTTGCTCGAGCGCGCGTGCTGGAGAGAAACGCGAAAAGCACTGGTCTCGTGCTTCTAGCTTTGGCTTCGCTCGCAGATAAAGTGAACCGAAAGTATAGGAAGTATTCACTGGCGACCATAGCTGTGTGCGCGAATGCTGAGCGCGTGCTGATGTCGAGCTTCCACAGTTCTTTTGGAACGTGCATTCCGCACCATCTAGATTGCCGGTCTTAGCAGCCTATTAATGTGGACTCGTTCCTGAGCATGCGCTCTAGACAGCACCCACAAATATGGCGCCCAGTGAATACTCCTTATAGTCACTGCACACGAAAAATACACGGAACCCTAGCCATAAACAGCTTCGCTGTAAAACAAGGGCTCCTGGCCGGTTGAATGTGAATGTTCGTGCGTATTGCGCGTGGTTTGCTCGCTTTTTGAAGCGATGAACATGCGCGTGCTGGGCTGAGGAGATCGCTCGCTCGGCTGAGGAGCGGTAAATATTGAAATGGTGTGTAGTCACTGACAAAATAAGAACGCCAGAGTGGAGCTTCTGTTGTCCGGCCACCAGCTCGAGCTTCCTACTTTTGACAGCGCTTCGGCGTCGCGTGAACCGTCCACCGCGCGGGTGCGCAGCTAAAGCACGACGGAAGGCATGGAGCGCGTGCTTCATGCCTTCCAAAACAGCCAAAGCACGGCAGAAGGCCGGGTGTTCGGAACACACGCCCTGCTCTTCTCACTCTTTCACGAACAGCGGATTGAATTAAAATACGGTGTACCGAAGTTGCAGATCAAGTGTGATATTCATCCGTTTTTTTATATTAGATAATGGAACAGTTCAGATACCCAAAAGCGCACTCACTGAATATTTCTAGAGTACCTTATTCCATAGCGTCTACTTGACTAGGTGAATCCAGGAAGAGAGTTTAATCCGCAAACGTACTGGACTAAATATATCTACTCGTGTTTGTGGCTAATTTAAGTAATAATGATAGCAGACACTATAGACCTTTTCATCCTCCTCCGCATGGGCGCTGCCATCTTGAAATCACGTGACGCGGCAGCCATTAGGTTGCTTCAACTTGCTGCTCCGCTCTCCCCTCCGCGCCTGGGCGGATGCGTTGTATTCGTGTTTTTCGTCGCGTTTCACCGCGCTTTCTTGCCTTACTTCGGAAACTGTAGTCCGATACGTCTACTCGACGACTAAGGCATCACGAGGGTTCAATGGTCCTTATGACAACTGAGGTTTGTTTACTAATAGTGGCGGCACATTCTCAGTAAGAAGCGCGTGTATTTATATCGCGAATTTAGGATCGGAAGCGTCAAAATAGTCAGCGCAAGGAGGCTATCTGTATTTCCTGAAAGGTATCGTTCTTTGTATTCATAATATATCGAAAACAGTTTCTTTTGATTATGTGAGGAACCTCGCGGAGAAGATAGACAACGAACGTTTTAATTCTTTATCTGAGGCTAGAAGTAATGGTACGTCAACATCAGGCGATTGTTTTGTTCAATATCACACCTTAATGTGTATGAGGTTCTCAATCCTTTTTTTGCGACGTAAACATTCGGTTGGTCGGTTTGCTTATGTTGGCCCTTCGGCTCATAACATCGGCCGCGCTCGGACCTAAGCTGAAACGAAGTATAGTAAACTCGCGAGTTCATCTGTTCTGGCCGATTCAGCACATTGCTAATCAAGCTGTCAATATGCTTCTTTATATTCACGTGTTAGTCTCTTCATTAGTTGTTTTTCTCGAAACTGGTGTCATCGGGTACGGCCGTAGACGATGGTAATCTTCCCTGTACATCAGTCAGGGGTTTCGCAACTATACTTCGTCTCACCCTACGATGGACTAAATGCAGAAGCTACAAACCGCCAGATCCAATCACGAGCCATTTAGACATTGCGTGGTATTTCGCTTCAATGCACGTATCGGTGTCCGCGTCTCCGATCACTGATGGGAATGGGCGGACAGTGGTTCAGATCGAGCAATGAGGGACTCAACAATTTTACATTGCAAAGAAAGCCACGACGTACTGGCTCTTTGCAGTGTCGAAGCTATAAAAATGACGCAGCGTTTTTGGATTCCGAGCATTATTCGTCCAACACCTAATCAATGCTAAAGGTGTCCATAATTTAGCGTGGAACGTGATTGGACCTGGCGCTTCGTGGCTTTGGCCTTTAGTCCATCGTAGGATGAGACGAAGTATAACCATAGTCCGATACATCAAAGGAGTTGGTAAAAAATCCCGCAATTTAGGCTCAAAACACCTCGTAGTCCTGAAAGTGGCTCAATACCACTGTTTCATTGGTGGTGTGCTCCAAGGAAAATAATTTAATCATAAAATCAAGCAAAAACCACGTAAATCAGCAACATAGCCGCGTTCACGTTGAAACCGAAACCAACCAAATTGAAGCAACCTAATGGCGCCGAGTGCGTCAGCGCCCTCTATCCGCTGGTGAGGCAACTACTGAAATGAAAAGCTCTATACGCTTATATACAAGCGGCACGTGGCGGAGGGCTCAAAAACTAGCTTTGGACGGAAATCACGTGACCAGCTCCATGGGGACAGACGAGTTCAAAGTACCTAAAAGGAGTGTCGTCCGTGCAACTATAAATGTTTTTTTTATTTTATTTTTTTTGTTCTGTGCACCCATTGCTTTATGAGCTCGACGGGTTGGCCCTGCATAATTGGTCGCGTGACCTAAAATCGAACTTGTCTCCTTGCTACTAAAATTCAGAATTCAGAGCACAAAACGCAGATAAAGCGTGGGCCTTTGTTGATTGCCAATCGGTTATCTTCAGAAACGTATCACCCCCGCGCACGAGGTGCGAAGTCTCTCGTAACGACAGAATAATACCACCTAAAACTCGCAAAGATTCCCATACAAAGAACCAAGATGTCTATCACTGTTTCCAAGTTACCTTTAATGAGTTCGCGCATGCTTAGAACTTTTCTCGCAAAAAGTTCATTAAGCCAAGAATGCGCGGTAGTTTCCACCATAGCAATGCTTGGGAGAAATCGGCCAAGTTTACACACGGTCGCTGTTAAAATCACTCAGAACCATGCTTTGCAATGCTCATTCACAGCATTGCTGACCATTTATTAACGGATGGAGATCTCCCTTTGCCTAATAATTATAAATAAATATTATGGGCACTAGTGGAAAACAATAATGAAACTGACGTCGAATAGCTTGGTTGTTTTCGTCGAAAACATCTTGCTATGTTCTCGAGAGTTTCACGTATCTCTACGCTTTAGCAAACACTCCACTTTGTTTTATCTTGGTTTTTAGAAGAATATGGAGTCCATCATCCACATGCCACACTTTTTACACGTGAACTCGAAACTTTGCTTTACACGTTACAACATAACGAGTTTCCAATATGTGTGTTGTTCAGGTTAGTCATTCTGAGGCGCAAGAAAACTAATAATATTATTGTAATTATTACATAATTATCATTATTAGTTAATTATCATTATATAAGAGTCGGGTCTGTCGAAGCCAGTGTTGGCTTGTGTGATACGACCGAGCAATGATGATAGCCAAAACCGCTCATATTGGCTATCAGCATTGCTGGGTCATGTCACACAAGCCAACACCGGCTTCGACAGACCCACCTCTTATATTATGATAAATGAAAAAAAAAAACGCTGCAATAAAAAATAATACTATTGCTATTATTATTATTATAAAGTCCTAGATAATGTTCGAACTTGACAGGACCACGGTATCGTCCTGCTGAATGAATAACAAACCTCAAACGCTCCATTCGGTGCTGTTATTAACACGGGCTCGAGCAGGCGTACAATACGCCGCTGCCCTCCTGAATCAAAAATAAATATCACTATTAAAATTACGGTTAGCAATTTTTTTTAAACGTGTACTCGCAATAACAAAACATTTGGTAAGGCAAAGTGCATTCCTAAGTGACTTCGACTAACATTGCTCATAAAATGCGACACACCGCGATTTAATTCAAAACTTTTAGAGTAACCTACAGATATTTACTGCTTTTTGTTCGTACTTCTGTACTTTATTCAGCTTATTCAGTGTCTTACATGTTGTAGGTTGTCAGACAGCAAAACGACTGACCAAAACGGACGACTTTTCGAAATAAACTATATGGTCACTGTCAGCGTGAGAATCGCAGGGTGCGGCGAGATCATCGCACCTGACACTCTCAGAAATAGGGGGCTAACTACTTACACCCCTTTGTCCCATATATAACACCCCCTAAACTACAATTTGACGTTCAGTCCACTCACGCCGAACCGACCATACCAACTTTCACGAACGTCTAGATAGTCGAGTGATACAACTTATTAAACTAACTAATTCATGCATTAAAGACTGCAGGAAAACACTCAGAAATTTGTTGTCCCTGCTGCAAAACAGTAGTTTTCTTTTTGTAGTCTGTGATACGTGCATTAGCTATTTAGTAAGTTATATCAAACAGCTATCAAGCCGCTCGTAAAAGCTGGCATCGTCAGTTCGACGTCAGTGGACTGAACGTCGAAATCTAGTTTGTTAGGGTGTTATATACGAAGAAAGGGGCGTAAGAAGTACACCCCCCTATTTCTGAGAGAGTTATCACTCCCCCTGTCAATGAGATTGCGGCGCTAGACGACAGGGACGCCAAAGAACAATTCTAGAATATGTCTCAACATAAAATTCGCCCTATGGGTCTCTTCAGCTGTCGGTGACAACAATAACAATATTTACCTTAGTGAGTAGCACTAAAAACGCGATGTCTCTTTACCTTTTTTTCACAATCGAGCGCATTACTTTAGCGCTTAGTAAGGATGCTAAGCTTCACGTACCGTATACCTGGATTCTTGCTGCCCCTGTGAGCAATTTCTGCTTTCCGAGGACGACAAGGCTGAAGAGACGGAGTTTGAAGTCGCACGCTCAGTCTTCGCATTTTCTCGGGATGTTCGTCAGCCTGGTGTAGTCGAAGCTTCGCCTGTCGGGTCCTACGTGCCAATATTGATTCGCGATCGCAACACGCAGGAGTGACGCGAACGTCGACTCAAAACGCTAGTTCGAAAAAACTGGAACACTCCGGCGGGCCCGTGCAGAAAGGGGAAGTCTTATCTTAGCCTTATCAGCCGCGCAGCGCCGTATGTGACCAGTGACACGTTAATATAAAGCCTCATTTTTATGTTGAGTCACCGCGTTGCATTTCTGGACTTCGTGCTGGGGTTGTGCGATAAGTGGTTCGAATCGATTAGCGCAGAGTCACCCAAGCTTCTGCACTGTTGAAAGAACGGGCCGTCTTGGCTTCCCTTGCACTGTCAAAGGCTATGAATGACGCAGCGCTATTCCATTCGAACCACGATTCGCACAACCCTGCTTCGTGGACATAAACTGAAGGTCGGCTGAACTTTCTGCCGAACCGAAACCGTTCGCTTCGATTCTATAGGGATTTTGTGAAGACTGATTCGAATCGAGTAACGCGGCGTCATTCAGAGTCTTCGGCGTGTGAGGGAAAGGGCACGACATGGGGGGAAGATAGAGATTAACCTCTCTACCCTTTGTAACGGGCGGTAACTTGCACCACCTATTCTAAAAAACAAAAATGGCATTTTTACGATCCGAATGAGCCAATCGAGTGGCGCCAAAAAAATGCATCGTCATGGCGCTCGTATTTTTTTTGTGGGTCCAATCAGGCACAGTAGAAAACGCAAGATGGCGGCCAATGGAATGTGCGCGATTAGATTAGTAGTTGGCGCTGCCAAACACACAAAGGCGATGAGTGCCGTGACCTTGAACTTTTGGCGCTGTTTGACTGGCTCCATTCGATCGCGGCGTCGGCTACGACCCGACTTGAATTGAACCGGGGAACGCGGAACTCAAGTTCGTCTGCTTCTTTTTGCGGGGGTTGTGGTGACGTCAGAAAGACGCCGAGCTCCGATTGGCTCTGATTGAAGGATAAATGGGTAGACCTCAAGGCAGCATACTTTCAGGTCTACCCACTATCCTTCAATCGAAGCCAATCGGAGCTCGGCGTCGTTTTGACGTCACCACAACCCCCGCAAAAAGAAGCAGCCGAACTTATATATGCTCCGTATGGCCTTGGGCTTCACGCGGTAGTAACACGAGCGAACGCTCGGTCGTCTATATGTACTTTCAATTTCTTTCGACGACGAGTGTTATAAACTGAAATAAGTGTTCAACTATCAGCTTGGCCTGATCTGAACAAAATACGCGAAATAAATGTATATTCGCATAAAGTTGGCAGTTTTGCACACATGTGTGGGGTGGTGGCTTTAAAGTTGTAAATAACAAAATTAAAGAAAAAATATATTCGGGAATGATGATCGCTTTAATGACTGTTAAACATGAACACGTAATGAATCAATAAAACGACGACACAACAAAATGCACTGGTACGTTCGTGGCCGGACTTCGCAGAGCGTGTATGTTGCAGACAATCGACGAACTTTGCCCAGTGGCACGTTCCCGTTGCGCGCGGCGCAACATCCAATGGCGAGTTTTAATGTAGCGTACCCAAGAGCTTTGCGTACGCGAAGAAATAGCGTCGTCGCTAGGCGCTCGTCAAAAATGCGGTTTTGGGCTCGGCGCATGCGCAGTGGGGACGACGCTATTCTTTTCCGTGCGTAAAGCTTTTGGGTACGCTATGCTAAAACTCGCCGGTATTCTGACGAAGCTCGCAGAGTCGGTCGCCGGCGGGCGAACGTCGTCGCTTGTTTTTTGCAGCATATTCGCGCTCTATGGAGTTAGTCCTCGATAAAAAATTCGTTGCACTATTTACAGCGCCTACATCTGGCGCGTCAGTAATCTCAGATTTCGAGGAGTCGTGGCACGCAAACGAAGTCGAAGTTCAAACGGATAGTGATACAGACAGGACTGAGATGAAGCGAAATGCGCGAAAGCGCAAATAAATAACAGCATATGAAAAATAATAAAAAGCATGAGTCAATCTTGTTTTTCTTTTGTTTTTACCTTCACGCGTTTTATATTTAGCCAATTCTCATATTGTATCTGCGCTTCTCGACGCCTGAAGTTCAGATTAAGTCGGAAGCATCCGGTGTCTGCAAAAAAAAGAGAATCGCCTTGTTCTCGTCGCGAAAAATAACTATGTGTCGCCGAACGCGCAGTTTCCGACCAAATGTAGCGCTGTCAATTGGGACCGGGTGTCAAAGTTTTTGGAACTTACCGTTATCTGATTCGAAGGTTATAAACGACTTCGGAAATTTCAAGTGAGGATATGAGGCGGATTCGCGGTATCAGACACCAGCCATCCCCACGTATTCGCGGGTCTCTTTGGCCGCCATTTGTGAGTTGAAAATATTCCAAAATTGTCTCATAACGTTTGAATCGGATGACGGTAAGTGCTGAAAATGTTAGCATCTGGTTCGAAGAGCTAAAACTGCATCTGAACGGAGATGAAGCACTCGGCGATGAGAAGCTTTTTTTTTTTTTTAGAGTTGTGTAAGACACGGCTTTTTTCTCCCAGACATCCGGTATAAAGGCGTGAGTACAGATCTTAAAACAATAAGGTATTGAAATAAAATTACATGAGTAGGTGTTTATAGGAATGTATGTACATTATAGACTTAGAACACACCAGTGACCTATATGGTGCGCATTGTACCAACGAAAGACAAAGTGCTTCGAGCGCCAAAATTCGCCACGTCAATTACAAATACAATCCTCTAATGAAGACTGTTATACACGCATTGTCGCATCCATTTAATGTGGGTTTACTACGAATCTGCAGAAAACAGAAGAGCTAAGCTTGTCAATATGTACACATTATAGTAAAACTCACTTCAAACGTATTCTTAAAGTAATGTTAATAATTGAGCCACTCTGCACATTTAAAAAAAGAGATACACAAATTCACAGTATTCTTACACGACGCCAATATACATGCAGAAACATAATGGCTGTTGGCACTCTCGTAAAACGCACTTAAGAGAATATTGAAGCAATACACACAGGAAAACTATACAACTCGAAAGTTCACATATGTACATAAACATAGCGAAACGGATTCGTCGGCTATCGCGTCCAGTTTCGTTGTTTCTGACCCCAAAAGAAAATTTCTCGTCACTTCGTTTCTCATCTTTTCTCATGCTGCATTTTACCCAACGTAAAAGTGCGAAACATATACTCATCAGCACTCGAAGTAAACGAAAGTGACTACAATGTCGGTCTAACAGCCCTTGAAGGCCTCTAGAATGGACAGTAGCAATCAGAGGCACAGTCCACAAGGGCTTGAACGCCATTTGGAGTACATACTCGTATTCTGTTCACCTATATGAAAAACACCTCACTTGGATCGCACCGCACACTCACTTTGTAAAGTAACTCAATGTCACTTAAAGTTATCCCAAGCGCTCCAAAGGCACACGAGTGTTACTCAATGCACATGGCAAAATTCCAAGTCATATGCCTACTGCGTTTTGTAGTAGATACTTCAAGTAAAATCTCTTCAAAGGTCAACACTTTCACTTCAAGCGTCATCTGAAGGTAACAAAAAGGTCATTGCATATTTCAAGCCATATCGCTACCATGTGTTGTGGTAGAAAGCGCATCACCCTCGAAAGACTCACTTCACTCTTCAAATTCATCTGACGAATACTTAAAAAGTCCATGGATATTTGAAGGGCACTCAAGTTGCATATAAGGTTCTGCCGAGCGGCAGCCAAAGGGTGTTCAATTGTCTCGAGCAACTGAAAGTCCGTGCGTCCAAACACTCAGTTCTCTATACATTTGATGTTCTCAGGGGTGAGATGACCTTGCTCTCGGGCTTGAGTGCGCTGAGAGAACACCGTCGCTTTATACGAGGCCTCGCAGGCTTGTCGTCTTCGGGTTCCGAAGACTTGGACAAGTTCGTCGGGGACAACACGATGCGGTCATCTCCGTCGGCGTCCCTGTCCACGCTGATCCTACAGACCTGAATCTATAACAAAAACGACAAAACAAAAAGTAATGTCACCGTGCGAAGTACAAAAAAAAAAGACTCATGTTTCAACCCAAATTATCCGAATTCTGTGAAATTACATCTTTTAAACAGATACCAGCATAAGGGAAAGGCTCGATCGGGCACTAGTCAGGCCTCCTAGTCTTAGCTCATGGAGACGACTTGACGTGTCGGAACAAAAACATTAGATTATTAGCGTGGCGACGACGCAGTGACGAACGCCAGATGCATTGCCAGTACGTGTGCAAAGCAAATGTTTCCAATGCGTTTTTTTTTTTTATTCAAAACATGTCTATGCCTGCGCAACACAAAGAGACGGTGCAACGACTTTCGTACTTTGAGTAAATGCCACATAGAATTAATACCTGACGTTCATAACCTACCCAACACGTGTTAGAGATTCTCTCCACGCTATGGCAGTGCAGAAAAACTTTCACCTTCTCAACTCGAAGCCAAAGTAGGCGACGATGTGTTCTGGTTCCGATTATATGACACCGATGTTCATCTAATCCACGCGGCTGGGATCGGCGAAGCTCAGGGCACGTTCTGATTATCAGACATTGTTAAGGTTAGGCCGTTTACGTCATTGCAGCTATTGTGCACGACCCACTAATCGAATGCTCCTTGAGACGTTGATCGGTGAGCACAAATCGAGTGCTCACGCTCTGGTCGCATCCAATTTACGAGCTACATTTGACAACCTTCACTTTGGGGTAATCGCCACGGAGGCGTCACACTACAATTCGCGATAACCACCGTCATCAAGTTTTGCACAAAAAATTGAAAAGGTAAAAAGTATGTTTTTTTTTTAATTCTTGAAATTACACCGCGACACAGAAGCTTCTCGTCCAGTGGCTCTACCTGCAAATAAGCTTGGGTCGCACTAGTGGCGGTAAGCTTGCGCAAAGTGAGATTCATTCCAATGCAATATCCTTATAGGGTGTCTTTAAGGTTATACTCCGTTTCATTTTAAGTCCGACCGCAACAGACGCTACAGTCAAATTGATCCAATCCAGCTGAGCGAAAAGTGCGTCGTTACGGTGCTCATTTTTTGTGGGTTTGATATCCCCGGCTAAACCGATCACGCATAAAAAAAGCGCATGATCAAGGTCATGCCTTAGGCTAGGTGGCGCAAGCTGCCGCCTGTTCCAAAGGGTATAGCCATTAGCATTCATCCATCCATGCAAGGTGAACTACAAGAACGCAAGACGGATAAGCGCCGCAAAGAATCACTTTTGGCAATGCTTGACTGGTATACCATCCAGCCGTAACGTCGGCTGCGGTCGAACTTGGACTGAAACCGAATCTAGCACAATCATCTCAAATGGGACGCTGTATAATGAAACAAGAAAAGAAAAACATGACCCAGTAGACCACTCGCAAAATCGAAGCGATCCTAGCGGCTTTAGTCCCGCGCAGAGCCTCTTGGAATCCCTTTGGCCACTATGTTTCGGTTTCGATTCGCCAACCTCACTTTACGACATCCAGTCACGACTACATAGAGCGTTTGCATTTTCCAATGTGGGACTTTCCTTAAATTTATGATACTATTGGTGTTGCGTACGAATATGAATAGAATGCCGGGGCACGTTTTCTTGGGCTCCCGACGTGTCAGAGTTTGTGCGCGGGTAAACACGGGACTACGCTAGAACATGGCAGAAGGTATACCGGGCCGATCATCCCGCTGTTCCATCGTCACATCAATTCCCTAGGATTCTTAAATGCTCCGTGAGCCGGGAGGATCATACTGCACTCTGGAGTGCTAGCCTGTCCGCCAAACAAGTACGGGACGCGGCCGGCCATACTCCTATACTCCTCGGTAAGTCTAGGCAGGTCCTTACGGTCGCTGGAGGTTCGTGTTTCAACGGAGGCTCTCACAAAGATGAATTGGTGCAGTGCAATCGAGCGCTGACTTTATTTTCATGCAGTGCTGATATTCACTACTCGATCAACGGGGCAATCGGAACGCAAACCATGCCACTTCTCCACATGGCCAAATAGGTCCAATAATGCAACGCGCGCAGTGTTGCGTACAGGATTTTCTGAAGTAGTCTGTTGGTACGGCAATGATGAAAGAGCCAGGGAACAGGACAACAAAAATGAGAAACAAAGTACTATACTAGCATCTGAACTTTAATGTAAAAATAAAAGAAAGCGCTATTCGCGATTGAACTTTATTATGAAAAGATAAACAGGGCGCTATTGCACATATTGCTAGTAGCGCTTTGTTCGTCTTTTTCTATGTTTTGCACCCTGGCGCCTTCAATAATGCTCAAAAGGAACGCATGTGTGAAACGCAGCAACCCCCCCCCCCCCCCCCATTACCTGCCTCGATCTCACGCGCACTCAAGATCCCAAATGAATCAAAAAGGTATATTTCCCAAATCCCCGAGTATGCCACAACGCCCCCCACGTCGAGGAACGTGTACGGCAACACCTACGTCAGAGTCGTCTCTTCCGTTGTGCAGATTTTCCGAATGATCGGACGTAGAGCTCTCCGACACCCGGGTAGAGGAACTGGTGGGCGTCTGGGGCAGTTCTTCCATGGAGCTGCCCATCTGGAGCTTCTTTCTCATCTGAGACATCTGGGGCGTGTAGAAGAAGATCTCGTCGCATCGTGGCGGGGGCATCAGTCGAGTCACGTTACTGTCTGTCAGGCTGTACGACTTGTCCTGAAAGAGACGTCAGAGGCGCCTGTTAGCCTAATGTGATATGGCCGATATACACAGATTGAACTCTCTGACGTCACGTCAATGCGGTGGCGATGATGTCATCACTGTGCATGCGACGAAGCCTCGCCTCCCCCCGGGTTTGGTTTCTGCAAACGCGCAGCGCCCACACCTGGTATGTGTAGACACGGGCTTGTTTGCAAATAGTGGGTTGGTGTGTACTTGGTTTCGGAGTTCTCCGTCGGTAGAACTCCGAAGAAAACCTTTATGGTAGGTTCTGAATTGAAGCTCACGTGTCGCTATGAGGTGATTCTTCGAGTGCCAAGGTATACATGCTCCAGTTCGAGTGATGATTGCCAAGGCCAGAATTAAATAATTCATAAAAGAATATTCGTTTGTGGTCGATGTAATTCATCTGAGAAACTTGAGTGAATACACGTTGTGGTAGACAACGCAGTATTAAAGGCTTAGGCCTTATGCTCATGAAGATACTTACTACGAGGAAATGTATGGTATAATCGACGGGCGCTTCTGATTGTCGGTCGATTTCTCTTGCCTTATTCTGAAGCAGAGCCTCCCAAAACATCTATATACTCTGTTCGGCTCTAATCTGACGAAGCCGTGCAAACCACTTGATTTGATTCACCAATCAATCACCTGCCTTTCACTGCCCGAGCCTGTGCTCCGCGCGAGTGTATGCGCAGGTAGCATGATCACCTGCGTAGTGCAAGACCAGTGATTGACTGGTTCAACGAGCACATAGTGTCCGCCATCCAGTCAGCTCAGCGGAAAAAGGAGTATAGAGTTACTAATTTCCCAATAAGAAACGTAGTCGGTGTCGTTCCAAATAAGAACTACAACAGCAGCTAGTACTACTAGCCATTCCACAATAATATTGAAAGAAGCGCCTAAGAAGGTTCTAAGTTGCATCCAGATCTATACAGGCAGCATTCATCATGCACACGATTCCAGAGAAACTGCGATGATACACCAACGAGCCTGTGAACAATATGCAACTTTTCAGGCCACACTATAGCTACAAAATGCCCAGGGGTTTTAAACTAGAAAGCCTAGTGGTACCCTGGAAAATCTAATTACTGACCTGGAATCTCATATAGGAGGAAAAAGGTGAAGTCTATAAAATAACAAAACAAAGTTCACAGTAAAAATAGTGCAACAGTACTTTAACCATAGCCGACAAAATCGTCATACATAGAACATATTCTTGGATCGGTAAATCTTGGGCAAGTGTTTATGTACCAAGTGTTATACAGCCACTTCTGTTGCCCATGCGTACTGCATATGTACGGCGATGATGTCAGTGACACTGAACCTATTTTATCGGTTGTAACGCTTTTTAGTGTCGCGTCCACGTCTCGCATTCTCGTCTCTCTAGCATTTTACGATTTCACAAAGTTACTTTCTAGCGTATTCAGTGTTTAAATTATTCCACTATTTTCGTATCGATGGCTACCCCAACAGGCATGATAAAACAAGACCGGTGACGCGAACTTGATTTGCATTTATTTTTAAACTACGAGAGTTGTTCCGCGTACGAAATCTAGAACCGGTGCTCTAATACTTTTGCAAAGCATGAGTCTCAAAAGATCGAATGCAGCCGATATGTTATAAATAAATTAAGCATGTTTTATATTGAATTTAAGCATCTGATAAACTCATAGAGGCTAACGATCTGTGGCGAATAAGCTGGGGGCATCCCGTTTGTGTGTTACGTCACGCAACATCATGTCATGTGACGTCACATGACACCTGAACTTGACGTCAAGTCACGTGACATCATGAGGTAACACGACCTTAGTGCCAGTCAAGCGTGTCTCTTTTCTAATGAAAGCCATCTCTATAGCATATTCTGTGCTAAAAATGAAACGTTACCAATACTTCTTTCGTGCCTCCGTCTGACATAACGTTCTGACCAACGTTCTCGACAACACCCTTACTGTTTCACAAAAAACCAATTTTTTAATATTCAAATCGTCTCTAGTTTTTCCCTGCTTGTAGACACCCTAAGCATGCCCAACCAGAAATATTTCTTACCACATCTGGGAAGGAGAAGACGAGCTTGTTTCCCTGCGTTCTGGTGGATTTCGGACTCTTCTCCGGACAGACTACGAAGCCGTACGGAATGTACAACTGGCCGTGGTGACTGGCGTCGTTCTTGCGGATCACCAATATCCGAGGGGCCGGCGAAAGGTCCTTGCCCTGCTTGGTGTGCTTGTCCACCTTCATCACTTTTGTGCACAATGGCACGGGTTTCACCAGCCTCTTAAACTCCTGCAAGTTCGACACACAAAAGAAAACAATATGTGCAATAATCTTTTATATACTAAGAAATAAAGCCTAATGTATCGACACGATTGTTAATTTTGGTTATTAACTCAAATGCCTATGAGTGAACAACAACTAAATACATTACTTACTATAGTCGCTGCCAGCTTAAGAAACACAGAGCGTGAGAAGTTCCAAGAATCTCATTATCGCCCCTAGGCCAATGAAAATACGGCATTAGCCAATAAGAGCACAAAAGAACCAATACGAAGCAGGATGCATGAACATTGTAAGTCACACCCTACGTTTTTTCAGCTGTCAGGGGCTGTGCGAAGTGCAAGTTCGTCTGCTTGTCGCACAGGGGTTGTGACGATGCCAGAACGCCGACCGCTCATTGGCAGACTGAAAAAGAAAAGCGGGTGGACCTTAAGGTTTTTAGCATTAAGGTCGACCCACTATCCCTTCAATCAAAGCCAATCAGAGCTCGGCGTCGTTCTGACGTCACAAAACCCCTGAGCAAGAAGCAGACGAATTGTTCTCCGAATAGTGCTTCAAGACCCTTACAGAAAGAAACTGTCCTGAAATAATAAGGGGTGGGCACTTGATCGATTTATCTAGCGATTAATCGAGTACTGCTTTAATGGCGATTATTTATTTTAACCGGTTAATCGGTTAAATTTTGAGAAACAACAAAACATACACATTTAACGCTTTCACCACGCAGACGAGGACGAGTACACCTGTGTGAAGGTAAAGTTAAGGTGAAACTTTGACCTAAAACAAACTGTAGGGGCGAAACTTGCAATTCCAAACAAGTGTAGAAGGTTATACGTGTTCCAGCCACCTCAACGCCGTGCGAGTTTCCATTTAGCGCAGCAGATTCTACTGTGAAGAGTCAAAGGATTTCGTATTGCCGGAGAATATCAACGAACCTTACCTCTGCTGCTAAAGCAATAAATTGGTGAGTGTGGGTGTCTTTCTACACATTAAGGTTGATTTAAAATCCAAAATTGTACATTGCGCCGTTTATCACAAATTCATCAAAGGCAAAAAGTGTATATTTGACTTTTTAAAAACTATTATGCCTGGGAATGAACGAAACCAATTAATCAATTAATTAATCGATTAAAGGGTAGCGATTAATCGGGCTAAAAATTTTAATCTACGCCCAGCCCTAGCAATAATAGTAGCATATGATACAACTTTCGTATCGCATTTAAATTTCCCGAAGGAAAATGAACTTACATCCCAGCGACCTCCCTTGGTGTAGCACCACGTGTAGATGGTCTTGTATACAATGTAACCCGGAACGGGGCAAATGACGAGAAAGAACAGGGTCCAGCCAAGAATGGGGCCCCAGAAGGAGTTTTTGAACAGTCCCGATGCAATTTCCGGACTGCCGAAAATGGTGAACACAAGAATCACCTGGAACATCAGAAGTGCATTGTCGTCAAATTTAATGCGAAGGTTTTCAATAATACTGTTCACGCAACAATATATTTTTTCTTGTAGAAAACACGGGCCCTTTAAACTATTTCACTTGCCATTCACAAGTTGCAATCTAGAAGACAGCTAAATTAATAATTCGAGTTTCAGGCATACCTTTCTATGCAATAAGAAGTGCAGAGACAGGTAAATCTCCAGAGGTTCGAAAAAGTGAACAAAACAGTTGTCACGATGATGAGATATTCTGACTAATGTAAAAAAAGAATGTATTAAACGATTTTATATCAATACATTAAAAACGTTTTGAGAAATTTGAAGAACGCATAGAGACATAATAGTATAGTGAAGGGTGCGGTACATTCTGGCTAATGATAAATACTAAAAGTGGTATAGTGATAATTTGTCATAAGTATTATATGAAAAATATTTATGCAATAGATACATAGCTTATGTCAGGAGCTGAAGTAGTAATCATTTTAATGCAAACCATAAATTCAGTTCAGAGCTGTGGATGAAAGAGAAATATTGATGAGCTGTACTAACCAAGATGGACCCCGGTGTCACAAACGACCAGATAAACATCCATCCCTTTCCAAGGCGCTGTTGGAGAATGGTGTCGGTATCCTCGGAGAACTGCTTGAATCCTAAGGGTAAGTGAAGAAATCCCTGACGTCATCGGTTTTTCTTGCACAACTGAATATTAAAATAACACAAGGCAAAATCCTCAAAAATAATAAAAATCGTCATATGTTTAATCGTTAGTTTTTTTGTTTTTTTTATAATGGGTTGAATAGTTCGTCAGACTTAGAAGTCTGTAGAGATTTATTGATGAATTAATTAATTGATTTTAGTTATTCTGGAACATTTAGAGGGCATCATACAGTTAGGTGACAAAAGTGTATAGAGGCGCACATAAGTAAAGAGAAACATACACAAAAATTCAGAAATATAATAAACATGCCTATCAAGGAAAAATGAATAACAACAAAAAAGAATTAATAATTTTCGTTCAACAAACATTGAATCAAATGTTATTCAAGGCATTGAAATAGTAGTAGTGTACTGACGATTCCATTCTCTGATTGTATGTAGAAAACGAGTGTCTGAAAGCAGAAGATATACAATTGAATCTTCTGACTTTACGAGCATAATCTGACCTTTTGTGATTTGAAACATTTGTCTTAATCAATTAATTACATATGCTGTGAATTAACATAAACTATGTTAAAATATAGTTTTCTTTCAGTTCGGGATTGGCCGCTTGAATGAATAAGGTAGAAAACATTCGTAGTATCTTAAAGAAACCGAGCTATCATGCTTCTCAGAGTTCGTGTCACAAGGTGTGATCTAAAATCCCCAGCAACGCTTTAGGTCCATCCTTTAAAATCACGAGACAACTTCGCACTCCAATGTGAATTTTGTAAGTGTTTTGAGGTATTAGATGCCCTTGCTTGATCGGTTTTTATTTTACATATATTTATGAAAAATATTTTGAGCAGGAGCCTTCTAAAATATACTCACCATAAATCCAAGTAACTACCACACATTCCAAGAATCCAAGGAGGAATGCCGCCCAGGAAAAAACGTACGCATCAATCACAGCGAGGATATGAATGCCGGCCTGTAGAATAAAGCGAATATTTGCATTCAATAAACAAACTATGTCTTTTCTTTGTCACCATCTTAACTTCCTTGAATTTGTGACGTTCAAACTCACGGGAGTCGTGAAGATGATCCCGGCGGCAAAGAGAATGCCGCATATGCCCAGCACAAACAGGCAGTAACGCTTCCTCAGTTGTGCGCTGGACATCTTGTCGAGCAGACAGATGATCATGGTCAGGACCATCTGTTCCATGCGTCCCAGGCAGAGGAGCGCGAGGAGTGCGAAGAACAGGATGGAGCATACCACGGAGCCGGGAAGGTTGGCAAGTGCCGCTGGTACCACGGAGAAGAGGGTTCCGAAACCTGCAGCCGAAGGTCCCCAAAATATGAAATTATCCACTCAAAATAGGGGATTTCGTATAGGGATCCTGGGTTCAGTCCCCCCCCCCCCCCCCCCCCCACCCTTTGCCCGTTTTATTTCCATGGGCATCGTACCAGCGTGCGGTAAGGTATTACTACTGCGTTATCGACGTTAAAAAACCCGGACTACCTGTGGCCGCGCCAGACCCCACTGGGGCTTACTAACCATCCGCTCTCTAACAAAATTAATACAATTCATATCTCCAATTAGAGTATCCCACTGTAATTGGCATTTATATATGAAACTATATTTTAACATTACCTTTGTACCATTTTATTTACAAAGAATGCTTTCTGCCCTGATATTACAAAACAGTTTTGAACCAAAGTTTAAATTTCAGAAAATGCACGCGCAATGCGCAAACACCAGCACGATAAACGGCACCAAATGAAACTTTCCCGAAATTTGAAACACAGTCGTGGAGGTTCGAAACAAAACTAACATAAAAACAAAAGTCTGAAGCCTTCTCAATAATTCAATACAGACGGTTAAAAAAAAAAAAAAGAAGGCAGATAACAATGAATTATTGCGTTTATAGAAAACCCAGACTTCGGGCATCCCTATTAGCGGCGAGATGTTTTGGTGGCGCCCTCCTGTGGTTCCCCCTTGTGACGTCATTACCTTGCAAACAACAAGTTCGATGGTGTTTGTTATTAGCATGGTGGAAGCTTGAAATCATTGCGCTCTCCAAGAAACACTGCCAACACCGTCAAAATTGAAGTTCTTTCATTCCTCTTATTTCCGTCGATGATAAATCCTTTTCTGACGTCATAGTCAGCGTTCGGCCAATCGTGGAAGGCCGACCACAGTGACGCTTGTGTTCGCTATCGGGGCTAATACTCTCAAGTACGGGCGAGGTTGCACGTGCGTCAAGAACGCGCCTGCAACATGTTAGACTAGCGACAAAGAAAGTCTCGTTTATGGGGTTTTCTTTCTTTCTCAGGCAGGTGAAACTTTGCGATGCTGTCATTCGGGTTGTCGCTGTATTTTCTGCCTTCGCAGAGACGCTTTGCCGCTTAAGCAAAGACAAAGCCGAAGGGAAAAAAAACAAGGTTTAAGAAAAGGTCGAGCCGTCTCCCGCTGTCAGCGTGCTGAAGAGAGCGTGTTCTTTTATTTGTGGGATTTTATCTTGGCCGCGTTCTCAAGACGTAACGTAACAGAAAGGTTTGGAAACTTGCAGTACAATTCCAGTCCTAAATGAATAAAACCTCTGCGGTACGAAACTCGCGATATAACAAATCTCAAGATTTCTACACATGGCTGATGGACGTTACCTCTCCTGTGCTCTGAATATATATATATATATATATATATATATATATATATATATATATATATATATATATATATTTAAGATTTGTATCCGGGCTTAGTTACGTCAGTTTAGGTGTTTAGTTCTTAAATAAAGAAATCACAAACAGACAAAATTTTAAAACGCGTAAAAAACACAGAAAAACAAATGAACGTTCCACATATCTATAATGCGTTATTTAATACAGAGACTCTACAGTTAGCACTTTATTTCTCAAGTTTCCTTCGTTCTGGTATTTTTTTTTTTTATATTAGCTATATAGTCACTCAGAACTCGAAGAAAGCAGGGCCTGGTTTGTTATGTTCACGATTCTTGCGTCGTGCTGTAATCTCATTGGCTATGGAGCGATAATGAGATTCTCTGAACTCGCCACACCCTGCGTCTCTTAAGTTCATAGTGACTATGATCGAGTGTCAGAGAGAGTAGAAAATGTAACTACCAACTTATGTAGGCTTGTGTAATTCTGAAGATAGAGCCTCAGAAATATTTCTAGAAAGGGAAGCTATAAAATGAAATCATGCAGCAAAGTCAAATATACCAAAGCGTTCATATAAAACATTTTATATAACTGATTCCCCCCTTCAGAAAGTTGGACAGTCTTCTTATATGAAGATAAAACGACTCCGAAGCAGCTGCGACTTGCCTTCCTGTAGAAACTTGATGCAGGTTCTGTTGATGGCCTTGGACACGTAGCCGAGGCAAGAGAACACCACAACGCCACTGAAGAAAGACACGATGATGTTGACGAGAATCACGATGACGGCGTCGTGTACCAGGCCGCGGTATTTGCTGCCTCGGCGACCCAACAGCTGCAGAAGGCTCGTTCCGGTACCAAGGCTAAGAGCCACTTGAGTTGCCGCGTCGTTCCACATCTGCGAGTATGACAAGAAGCCAGTCATCATAAAGTCAGGTCTCATTTGCTTCTACATGTTTCACGCGTCAGCCTCAGGTGAGATACACCTGGTCACCTGAACAAGCTGCTGCGTTACCATATTCAACAAACACCGTTACAACTAGAACGTCAATGAGCACGAAGCTGAGGTAGATAACGCAGACTAATCCGTGTAAACGACGATCTAACCGGCGGTAGATGGAGGCAATCGCTGAATATTAGGGTCGCTCATCTGTTAGGAGAATTTTTCTTATGAGAACTTTTGTTATGAGAGTTTTTGTTACGAGAATATGTTAGGCGAATTGCAGTGTTTTTCATATGTTCTTACGAATGAATGTAGAAATGTTTCCCGCATAAATTGGGACTCACGTCGGGTTTTCTCAGTGAGTGCCAGTCGAACGAGAAGAAATAATGAAGGCCATTCTGGAATCCGGGATCGCTGGTGATGGTTCCGAAGATGGCACACAGAAAAAGCGTCACCATTATAGCCGGGACGATGGCCGTCTGCAACGAAAGAAGTGCTGTGTAACCAATAGTGTGACGTTCAAATAAGGAAAGCGATCCAGTAAAATAGCTCCCCTCCTACCCTACGGTAATATCGTTATGCAAATAGTATTGCCGAAAACGTTGCGCAGGTTGACGTAGAAATGCGATCGCCTTTTGCACCGTCTTGTTCTACGTAAACGTTTCTTTTAAAGTGCTCAAGAACAGCTGCGGAGTTTCAAGAAATACTCTTCGTCAATATCCATGAAGTCGCCTGTTACATATAAAACCAATTCGCATAATGTTTTGAAATAACTGTCCACTTTCCGGGACCAATCGACGACTTTTGTTGTAGCATTGCTGCAATTCAAACGCTTCTCTCTTACCATATTGATGTAAACAGAATATGCACATCAACACATAAGTTCAGTGGTGACTGTATTTGCTGTTCAGAAGCGAATACATCACATCACATTCGTTGGGCGTATTAGCCCCCTTCTATGCATATTTGGAATAGGTATGTAAGAGATGCCTGCCACCTGCTCTGTTGGCTACAAGCCGAGGCAAGGACGCGAAACTGCGCAGAATCCGCTTAGAAATGCTACCGCATATAAACGCGGTTCACTCAATACTTAATATGTTTTACCTTTCGGAAGGATATCTTCCCGCGGATGACGTTGAGGTACGTAACTATCCATCCGCCGAGGAGGCAAAGTAGGAGTGACCAGGACACAGTTCCGGGAAAGCGTACTTGAGGGTTGACCTTGGTGACAACTTCACTGGGGGAAAGGGTGACGACATTCAGTCACTCGCAACACGAATTGTGTTGCGCCGGAAGTAATATCGACAAAAGCCGCTTACTGAAAAAAGAGTTCACTCGGAGCTCGAATCCAGAGGCTGTCCGTGGGCTTGCCATCGAGAGTCAGGTTTTCGGGAAGGCATGGCTCGAAGAGGGGTTTCTGCGTGCTTGGACAACCTGGTCGATAGAGACACAAGAGGCGTAATGTTATAAAACAATATAAGCAGTTAGAGAATAAAATATATTTAGCTACGTGGCATGTGTCACATAGCTTTACGTCAGTACAGCGGTTTCGTGGGACCACCTCCCTTTTTTGCGAGAAACAAAGAGTGGCACAGTCATTTTTATCTTTATTACGCAACATTGCGTCTAGATAAATACGTTGCACTCTCATTCCTATTTCTGCTTGCTAAACTATGCGGAAAGCAAGTCTTCTGCTCCTTGCGCGCAGGGGTTGGGATGACGTCAGAACGACGCCGAGCTCTGATTGGCCTCGACCGAAAGGATAGTGGGTAGACCTTAATGCTAGATGCCTTGAGGTCTACCCACTATTTTTTCAATCAGCTAACAAGAGCTTGACGTTCTGACATCATCGCAACCCCTGATCAAGAAGCAGACGAACTTGCCCTCCGCATTGATAAATCATAGTGTCCCTTCTTCGGCGGTAATACATGCTTGGGAACGCCATTTTGTTTGTCAAATGGTTTGGTCAATAATCATACCATCAGGCCTTAGTAATAAAGTCCTGAATGAAAGGCACGTTAAGCCGACAATCGCTAAGAAATTGCGAAACAATATATCGGACTAATAAAGCAGGATTTCAAACCATCGCAAGTAAATTAACATCTTGCATCTTGCTGGACCTGGCTTTACCTGTATTTTGCGTTTGCGGTTGGATTCTTTTAGGAAACATCGAACAAACATTTCTTAACTTTTTTCGTTCATTTGTCCCTTATTCTGAATTGAGGTCAATGAATAGACCGACCTCACTAAGAGTTTCATGTATGCGTGACGCCGCCGTAACTTTAGTTGGTGCGGACTCATGCTCTTGCTGACTCATGCTCTCTTCGCGCAGACTCACAGCGGGGTAGTCGCGCGTGCAGAAAGATTGAAGTTCCCAGGACGTTTACCGGCAGTGGCGGCGTAACGAAGCTGGATGATAATATCGGTCTATTTCACGTGGGCAGGAATTCAGTCGTATATAAAAAAGCAAAAACAAAAGCAATCTGGTCAAAGATTTCCATACGGAATGGTGTCTGTGTGTAAGAACGCTTTTCCTCTTTAACCTTTTTCTTGGCTCGGCATGAAGTATGGAAGCTTAAGAACGTATTCTACTATTCATAACTTTTTTTTTTTTTACTAAGAGCCTTAGTTACGCTAAATCAAACCAAACAGAACCCCGCCCATTACGAGTTGCCGGTTTGCTGAGCAGCATTAACCTCAATGACCCCTCGAAAGGAAAGAGACGCAAAAGAAAGTGGTAAACGGTTTCAAATTCCGCAAAGTACGGTCGGCGATGCAAAACGAGGTCGGCCTTAAACGTTCGGAAAACACGTAAACAACGACAAAATAAAATTAAAAGAAAAGAAAAGATGCAGGTATATGACGCCAGCGTTTCCGTTCTGATGAGATTTAGGTCGTGCAAATGTGGATCGGAGCACGTGAAGCGAAAGCTAGCGCCGCGGTACCAAGGGATCATGGGTTCTGTCACCACCACCCCTGGATCTGGATGAGCATCGTAGCGGCGTGCGGTCCTGACCTCTTCAGCGTGGAACGCATTGAAGACGCCAGGCTAGCAGAAGTACTGCTCTGGCTTCGTTTCTTATCTATAGCAGAGACATCAGACGCCCTTTGGGGGTTCACGAACATCCCGCTGAATAAACAGGTACACAAGATAATTATTGCATTAAATGCGGATAATACTCGTCCCCTTGCTTAGCCATTTTGAACCTAGAACGTTTATTTAATTTAAAGAGACTGAATTTACTTGTACTCCGTTAATGTTTATCGGAGTGTGGTCTATTCCTAATCAAATGCGTAAAACAAATTGTTATAAAAGCTGATTATTATATCTCTAGGCAGCGTCAAAAAAGCAAAAAGACTAAATACACTTTACAGCTCAGGACGCAATCTTCAGAAAGTATTCGGTGGGGCAAAGTCCCAATGGGCTCCTTCAAGGTTCAAGAAAAGCGAAGCGCTTTAATTTTATGTATAATACACGAAGAAGCTAAAAATCTAAACACAACCCCTTAGAAACAAAAAAAGGTTTTGCCATTTGTGTTGGATGATATCTGAATGCTTTTTTGACAGGTTGTTCAGAAGTTAAGGAGGAAGGAAGTCAATCAATCGCGACCCACATCAACTTCTGTCTCCCCTGTAAAAGAAAAAAAAAAGAGAAATATAGATAAGAATGGTATGTACTTCCCATAGCGAGCTATCGGTGCTATTTATGCACTAAATGTCCACTGCGCTTATGTCCGCCGCTACCATGCCGCTACTTATCGAAACCGGTAAGAAGATTAATCTATATCTCTTCCTATTCCTGAATCTGCAGCGCACGTCTGTCGCTTCACGTGTTCTTAATCTGAGGTACATCGACACGCGTGGTCACTAACCCCGCCCCCCTCCTCCATTTCCTCTCCTCTGCCGCGACGTCCAATTGCATTAAGATGTTGCCATACACCTATAACCATCATTCCAATAATAATCCTATTGTGCGCGCTGCCGTATGTGACCCGACTCTGTTTCAGAGCAAGTCCGATTGCCGCCGCCACCCGAGTCACTTAGCTGTGGACGCATGCGGGGCGTCAGATATATACCGCACAGGAGATCAACAGCGCATGAGCGGAAGGCGTTCCACAGCCCAGCAGACAAAGATGGCGGCGCACAGAGGGCGATTTTTCAGAAAGGTCTATAGCGGGCTTCGGAGGACTCATTCTGAGCGTGCACAGTGTAGCTCCCTGCAACGGGATACTGCGGTCGCCGCTACGCGTGGGTTTACAGACCAGTGACTCGGCAATAATGGATGCTGGAAAAGTGTATCCGGGAGGAAATTGAAGGAAAGGAGGAAATCAGAGCGCAGAATGACGCCAGAGAGAGCCGAGCTCTCTGGCATTGAACCCGAAATAAAATTGCAAATGTTCAACTTTTTTTTTTCAGTGCGTCATTTCTGGGGAATTTTTTTTTATGTCGCGACGGGTTCGTCGGCGTCTTGTGTGCTTTAATGGGATCGTGACGCGCGACAACTGTTTGCCACTCTCCCGCCGATAAGTCGAGCTCTAATGGACGCGATAAGGAAGAGACCGGCACTCCTTCGGACAATCGAACCGCGGACGAGCCCACGGGGTTATTCACGTGAGTGCTTATCAAGGTACGCGACACCTTGAAATCGCTAATTGACTTGTATGACATGCCCATGCACATAAAAACCATTCTTTACAGCATAGCTCATGTAAGCTGAAAGCAACTAAAAAAAACGAAATAGAAAAGTATAAAATACACGAGGAGTTAGACGAGCGTGTTGGGTTAATACTCATTACGAAGACAGCAAAACACAGTCTCTGTCCCCTGTTTGTGTTTTGCTTTCTTCGTATTAAATATAAAATACATAATTTCTTCTTTTCTTTTTTTCGGAGGAAGGAAGGAAGGGAAGGAGAGGGGAGGGAGCGAAACTGAGGTTAAATTCGGACCCGGAACGACGTTCAATTGTATTTCATTTATTTTTCTCTCGGTTTCCGCAGGTACTACAGAGAGTCGTGGAGCTCCGTAAAATCTCTACGAAAGGAAAAACAACGCATTGAGATAGACAGATGGGCTAGTTGGTACATCGCTTATAGAAGAAAAGCGCCGAATAAAGAGGGACCAAGAAGTACACAGGGACGAGGCGCACTCACAGCCGAAGTTAATCGAAAAGAATATGCTATATATTGTACGTTTCCGCTTAATTTAGTCCAGAAGCAGCCGATGCAACGAGCTGATGGAACCAATTAGACAGCGTCAAAAGCGCACCATCCTGGTGTTCGTCATAATTATGTACGTGTTCTGTCATCGCAGGACCAATCATGAACCGAAAAGGCCCAGTGACTTGCGCTGTTCATGCTACTTGATTGGTATAATGCCGCAGTACCACATATTTGAAAGAAAAACTTTTCTCAGGTGCAGCGATGGCGCGCTGATAAACGGGCTTTCCCCTTGCCCTTGCTATCTGATGCAAACTTCGTCGTGAATTTCCCCGGCTATCTTTTCTGCCTAATTCCCGAGAATTGCTTTTTTTTTTTCAATTCCTAGTCGGATGGGGCAGCTATCGCAGTGCAGTGCCAGATTGCCCGACGAGAACAGTTTTCTTCGACCACGCATGTCCTCTTGCCCTCTCGTTTATACATGTTCACGTTGGGCTCACGTGCGATTTTGACGCGATAGCGTTAAGGAGGTCGCGTCACAGAAAAGACGGCCTCGGTGGCGTGAAGCGAATCCTGATTGGTCGGTAGGGTAATGACGTCACCGTCGCGTAACCTCGCGCGGGAATTTCAAACAACCCACGAAGCTCACGTGAAACGTGACGTCACGCGTGGAACGAAAGTGAGGAAAAAACATGGCATGTAAAGCAAATTAAAAGCTCGCGGCACTTTTCAAATGATTTCACTTTGCAAAATAATTCATTTGCCTTGAGAAACATTTCAAAAAAGTTTAGGCGGGGTTCGAACCCACGACCTTTCCGTTAAGAGCCAGACACGCTCCTGACACTGCACAATCTACAAACTGCTTTGCGTGTTTCTTGTGGCACATATTGCCCTCTTCGGTTTCCTTGTGTATTTTCGAACATTGATAAGAAAGCTTATTTTGGTGCGGAAGACACCACGGCACCTCGAAATGTGGCGCCGCCACGTCTTTTTTTTATTTTTTAGATTGTGAGAAAGATTTTAAATATAAGGAGGACTACCCCCGGTCTAGATTTGTTTCACAAACATACGCAACTATGTGAATCAGCCCTTAGCTCCTTATCAGAACCACTAACGTTGCATCCTGGATACACTGCTTTCAGGAATGAGTAGTATATTTAACGCGGAAAAATAACAACATCAACAATAATTTACCTTTGTCACAAACGCCCCACAGCGCACAAAGAGATGGTCTGCGCAGTGGTTTTCCAGAATTATTGGTAAATGCACAAAGATCTGCCGTGCTGCATGGGTGCGGTATTTCTTCAAAGACTGGGATTTCGTATTTCAGCATCAAGACAAGTAAAATATATTTTCTGATAACGTGATTTGGATACGCTATCCGTGCACCTATTCTGTCTCTGGACCCTCGCTGGAAACGGTCTTTAGTTAAGCATTGCAGAAAACCACCGTACAGTTTAGGCAGCGCGCTGCTTAAAATCAGTACATTGCATATCCTCAAACTAGGCCACTAAATTATTTTTGAAGCGCGAGTGAATACTAAGACGCCAGTTCGATTATTAATCAGATTTCAGAATCGAAGCAGGTTGTATAACAAACTTACGCTGCGAAAAGAAAGGTATTCATTCTACTCATTAATTCGGGAGACGTGTCAAATGCAGCATGCAGTGTACATATGAATTGATTGCTTTTCGAGGAAGTGCATAGATATAAACCAATCCCGTTTTCTTACTAACTTCAGGAAGGCAACGTTTTCGCTCAAAATTTACCAAAACAAAACATGAGTTCGCTCCAATTCAATTTTCCACCCAATTTTAGTGGGGAAATTGCATGTTCCACTTTTTCGTTACACTTCTACTATACACTTCCGTTATAAACTATCGTTACCAACTTTCGTTACAATCTCTTTACATTCTTTGTATGAAGACAGCCTTGTACACATCGTGTACTTCAAAAAGAAATACTGGCGTGTCCAGAAAACGTTGCGGAAGCGCAAATGCGGCTCAACGTTTCGAAGCAAAAGAATAGTACATTAATGGTAAAAACAAAAAAAAACAAAAAAAAACGTCCGACTTTAAATTCGCTACAATAAAAGTGTAAGAAAATGAAATAAGCACTACCGTTCAAAAATAAATAAATAAGAAAGCTTCGCAGCCGTATTTGAACGTCATCATCATGAGGTCATTAGAAACACGACACCACGACAGATGCGTAATGCGTAAAAGCGTAAAAAAAAAAAGAAGTTATTAGTGCCTTTCCTAGATGTCTTCGTGGGTCCATCAAAAGCGGCGCGTGGAAACCTTACACTCTGGGAAATAAGGAAGTGCGGACGACCAGTAACGTGCTCTCTCTCTCTCTAGACTCCGAAGTCGAACGTGGGTGGCAGCATATCAAAAACACAAAATATGTTTCCGAAGAATGCAAAAGTTGCCATCAAGGCCATCATTATGGCCTAGTGTTGAGTCGGTTGTTTGCCACCAGGACAAGCGGTAAGGAAACTAGGACTCAGTTACAGAGCGGCGTTTACAGACCAGGGGGCGATACGAGAGTGTCTCGTCGATCGGTGCGTTGTTTGAAAAGACGGACACCTCGAAGAAGTGTGAATCTCTACGAGGAAACCGGGAAAGTCTAAAGCCGGGAGGGACACACATGCGTCCACATCGTACAAAAGACAGTCTGCAAAAGAGATTCGAACTCGAGTCACCGCGAGGTCCGGGCTTCGAATGCCGCACGACAACGATGTTCAAAGAGGAAACTCGTTGTCGAGTTTCGTCCTTGAACTTAGTGGGCATACGCAACGGAAGCTGCCTTTGCCTCTACGCAGACATGTACAAGTTACTAAAAAAAAGTAATTAAGTTAAGTTACTGAGTATTCACCTCAAAAGTAATTTGAGTAGAGTAGAAGTTACTCAAGCGGAAAGTAATTGAGTAAATTGCTAACTACCGTAACAAAGTAGCGAAGTACTTTTGAAGTTACTTTGAAGTTACTTTTATATGTTTTTTCTTATGGTAAAAAGAAAGTACTTAGGTTTCAATCCGTTAGCGAAATTGTGCTAGCCAAATATGAATCGGATTGTTTTTTCAAAGAAATGTTTAATAGCTGGTTCTGCTTCTGCGTGCCTAAATGTTTTGTACTTTCTTGTTTGTTTGGTCAATGATGTACTGCAAATATGTCATTTCTACTTCGAGGTTTAGCACTGCCTGAGCTTGATTTTTAGGCAGTGTTTGCTTGTTTACATGCTGTGTAAATTACATCTTAAAAGTACTTGAAGTAAAGTAGAAAGTAAATTAGTGGTTATGTACTTCAAGTAAAATAGTAAGTACAACGGGTGCAATGTACTTGAAGTAAAGTACTATAATATAAATACAATATATTTCAAGGTAAAGTGCCAGTACTTTGAACAGAATCTTTCACGACGCCCTTTGATTCCCTATACAGTGTTTTTTGTTTTTTTTTAACTGGTACGCATTGCTCAACAGGTAATTGGAGGTACATCAGTTTTTTTATGGAAATGGCAGCAAATATTGTATAAAGTCAAGTCGCCACCAGAGTACTTGTTTTCAGTGCTTGAAGTCTCCCGTAAGTTGAGGGGGGTCCCTACAAGAAGGGGGAAGGGCGGGGGGGGGGGGGGTTCTGAGGAAATGTATTAGATGCACATAAATAAAACCCACTGCTGACTCTGTCCCCGCCGTACCTGCAACCCTCAAATTGCTAATCCGCAAATGTCACATCCCTGAAAACAAGTTATTTTATTGCAACATATGATTTTAATTTCACTAATGCTGGGGCTGTGGAGGAGGGTCTCAGACCATCCGTTAAAATCAGTGGGGTGTCCAAGACCCCCTCAGACCCCCCAGACTTTAAGCCCTGGTTGTTTCACTCTCGCTGACGAGCTATTTGACACATCAATTTATAAACCACTTATTTTTGTCGGTCTTATAGCCGCCATTACTTGACTCAATTAAATGACCAGATGACGTCTTGAAAGAGCGCGTTTACACACGACGATACGCCTTTGTTTTGTTTTGAAATTCGGAGAATGTATATTGAAGTCGGGAGTTTTACTTTCTTCGGAAAGTACAAGTACATGCCCAGAGAATGTACTTCAAGTAAAGTACAAGTTTTCTAAACAGTAGTACCTTAAGTACCATGTACTTAGAGTACTTCCCAACACTGCTTATTTATTATTTTTATATAAAAACGTTGGGGAATTACTAAGGTTTCTCGAACGATCTTCAAATCTTTGAAGATCTGCATATTCTATGTTTTGGGAGGAAAGGCAACGCGAACCCCTTTGCGTTGCCCTTTAGCACGCGATTCTTCGAATACAGCACAATCTACTGGAGCACCAGACGAGTTTCAGAGCAGGTGCCGCATTTTGGTGACTCCTTTGAGTGAGGGTGCAGTGTGTGAACCTCCTGTAGTGGGCGAGAGTTTCTATGTTGGGGAGAAGCGAAAACCAGCTCTTTCTTCGAATGGGTCAAGTTTCCTTGAGCTCGGGACACAGAGAAACGCCAGTCTTCGGCGCTAATGCCGCAGTTACTCGGCCTCTCTTGCGTCGTGCCTGTTCGCTCCCCCGCGCTTTCTTAGCAGTGTTGTTGCAGAGGGAGGGAGGGAAGGGGGTGGGGCTCGAGAAAACGTTTGGGGAGTTTCGGACTCTCCAACCGATTGTCTTCCCCCCCCCCCCTTTCCTACGCCACATGCTTCCCCTTTTTGCAAATAACAGCTGATCTTCGAACATCTTATCTCTTTTGTGCAGGAATATTTGTTGATAGGCAAAACAACCACTAAAATTTGAAAGTAATTGTAATTTGAGTAGAAGTTACTCAGAAAAAGTAATTAAAGTAAACTACTAATTACCGAAATAAAAAGGTAATTGAAAGTTACTAAACTACTCAGAAAAGTAATTAAACTACAGTAACTTGAGTAGAGTAGTTGAACTACGTACAAGTCTGCCTCTACGGCACTGCTCGAACTCGTACGAACGTAAACGCAAAACGCCAGACGCCGGCGTTCAGACGGGTTCGACGAGGTCAGTGAAGTCCACCCAAGGAAGCCTTCCAACCAGAGCTCGATGTTCTGACATCCCCGCGCTCTCTCGTCTCCCAGTCTCCATCCCTTTCTACCCCTACAGGCCACCTAAACTTTCAAGCCAAGATAAAAAAAAGGGCTTTTCTCCACACCGAGACTCTTTGCCTTGATTGTACCAGAACTGCCTGACTCTACGAATTACATATAAACACCGATCTAGAATAAAATACACGCCGATTTAATAAGCGATCGAGAACGAGAAATGCCCTTTTATCCGCAAGGTGAGGAGACTGACCCTTGACGACCGTCTCGTTGCCGCAGTGCGTCCAGGGAAGCGTCTCTTGCATCGACGAGAAGAGGTAGAGTAGCACCCAGGAAAGAATGGCCATGTAGTAGACCGACATCAGGGCGAGCAGCGTCGAGTACGCATAGCCAACTCCTGCAAAGCGAATAAAAGAAACAACGACAAAGCATAATTGGGACTTGTAGTATGCACTTAAGCAACTGGACCACATAATCCCGTGGTCGCTTCAATTTTGCTTCTTTTTTTGTGCTTGTTTGTAAACACTTTTTCCCGCAGGAGGACACGGGTTGTTTTTTACCGCATTTTCAAAAGTACAAGTCGCTTTTCTTCTGTGTTAAAAATTTTCGTTGGTGCGTCTTATGCAACGACGCGACTTATATGCGTTTTTTTTCCCCAATAAGTATAGACCTATCTGTGCTAGATGTACGACCGTATCGACATTTAAGAAATTGAAAGAACGGTCTAGCACCGCCGATCGCTGAATATCCCGGCGGTCTGGGGCCGGCTTGATACGTGGCAGCATAGGTCCACGGGTGCAGTGACTCCGCAAACCGCACAAAAAAGTTCGACTAATAGAAAGATGCGCGACCTATGTACCAACTTTTTCATGAAATGACTGTTTATAAGGAGCGCACCTTATGCATCGGTCAGGCTTACGTCTCCTTTTATTGCTTTCGTCAAACTGCATCTCAAGAATGTTAAAAGAAACAACCCCTATCTCCTGCTTCCTCTCCCTGCTTAGAGAATCTAGTTGTAGTAGACGGAGATGCCAACATAAACGGCGAGTTCTGATTGTCTACTCTTTGCTAAGGTTAAAGGGAGGGGGAAAAGAGGATCTAGTAATAAGAAAGAAAGACAAGGTAAAACAACATCAGTTAGCCTCGGTACGACTAGGAAATAATGTAGATAGTGTTCGAGGCGGGGCTTAGGCCGCACGTCCGGGAGCTTCCTGGCTCGTGACGACGACCATTCCCCGAAGTGAAGAACCCAGGGGTCCCGTGGAGGTGGGAGAATTGGTAACGTAACGAACGGTTTAATTACATGGTAGCGATACAGTCGTCAAATCCAAGAGAACAAATGGAGCTCTCACGCCCCGCCTTATATAGGGGTCCGTTTTCTCCCTCTCCCTCCGCCAGGGCAGCAGGTGCGACAGCCACGTGCTTTGCAGCTGGGTCCGTCGCGACGTAGTCAGAAATGAGTCATAGCCAAGGTTCTCCGCAGTTAGGCCAGGCCTCTCTCCCCTTCCGGAGCGCACGAACCCACACGCACACACACACACGTCCCGTTGACGTCACGGACGCGTTGAGACACGTTTTGGGCAGCCTTCGACAGGTGGGCGTCAGTCCTGAACACGTCGGGACTCGTTTTGGACTCGTTTCCGCAGCGTTGAAACTCGGAAGAAGGTTGCCGAAGGTTCCATTCTTAACAATAGTAAGGTAAATATTGCCCCAAAATTATAGAGTGCACGTCCGTTTCATACTCCTAATGGCCGTACTAACATCATTAGCAGTTAAAACAACAACAGAAAGGAGTGTGGGGTGGCTCTTCAGTGGACTGGAAGGTTGTGGGCAGATGGAGAGCTAAGTGAGATTTTCGGTCCCGGAGTGAAGATGATTCCTTAATTAGTTTCATCGATGAGGTAAATCAAAACCTTGAATAAGAAAAATCCTGCACAGTCTACAACGTGAATCTATCCCAGGACGTGAGTGACATGCAATACGAAATGAGAAACAAAAATCACAACATCTGCACGTGGTGAATGATGTTGATTGGGGCGAAGCTCTGGTGGTGCTGATGATACTGATTTTATTGTTCATAGGTAGTGCTGATGGTGCTGATTTTTCTTTATTGCTCATAGGTAGTGCTGAGCTCCGGGTTGCGTTTCGACTTCATTATTACTGCTCTATGGTCGGTGAAATGCAGAGCCAGTGGTTCTTCTAGCGGATCAGCTTGGATCCGCTAGAAACCGTGGGAACGCATCTCCACCGCTTAAGTCAACGGTTCATGTCAGAAAGAGAATGTGTGGTATGGAACGTGGTTATATACGCATTTGAGCATTTGACCGCAGCGCCCTCTGGTCTATAAACGTTGAGCCAATGCATGCAAAGTTTAACGCGATTATACACGCATTTGACCGCAGCGCCCTCTCCTGTATAGACGTTGAGTGGCTACATGCAGCGTTTCATCTATGACAGAGAGATGGATGACACATGGACGAGTGGTTAATTCAATGGGCAAGAAATTCATTGGGGTCTCCCCGCACAGGTTCAAATCCTGTCGACTGCGCAAACATTTTTTTTAAGAAGACAGATGGGACGGCAATCGATGTGAGCACGGACGCCGGACGGATGGACAAGACTAGACCCTAAGGAGCTTCGCCCCTAAAAACTCTCACAAAAAAAAAAAAAAAGAGTAAGAAAGCATATGACGGAATAATTTGTTTAGATTACATAATGTAAACAGTGCTAGAGAAAAAAAAACGACCTACGCAATGTCATAATACGTGTATATTAACTATGTCAATAAATTAGAGTTGGCATACTAGATGTTTTGCATCTCTTCCTCGCAACAGCACGAATGGTGCACTATCAGTCTAAAACCTTTCGGGAGCGGTGATAAGGCAGCACATATTTCCTATTCTACAGTTATCGAAACATGACTTAAAATAGCCAACGAGAGGCAAGCGATAAATATTCAACACAATGTCTGCGCCATGACGGCTAACGCGCCACGAAGAAATAGGCAAACACAAAGAAGGAAAAAAAAAAAAAAAAAAACCTACTCAAGTTCTTGTACATGCGTCGATTTGTCTAGTGCATAATCCGCAAAGTCAAATGGCTCTTCAGGTGACAGGTTCTTCACCTGGCCAGGATGCTTCCATTTCATGTCATTCACCTAAACTTCCATAATCTTCTACTAGTCAATACAAACGCATCTGTCTTGATTATCACATTATCACGACATTGGGCACTATCCTTCCACACGTGACAGCCAGCGCTTCAGCGTAACAAACTCACGTGCTTTTTCGCCCTTACCCAGCTATCGTGACTCCCGTCTTACGCCGCCATTCAAGGCGCCTACTATTAGGCCTTTCCTGAATCTCCTTATCTCTTCCGCCATTTAACTCTAATGTACATTTATCATCCCCACAAGCTATACAGTGCAGAAGTCACGCTCCGATTAAGGCAGACTAAGAAAAGAAAAAGAAACGTAAGAAAAAGGGTAACGCTTCAACCTCCTCCCCCTCTTTTCCCTCTTTTTCACCGAAGCAGCCCACTCGAAAGGCACTTTGCGGCGATTGGGAAGTAGGCCGTTTGCATTAGGTAAAAAACACATTATTCGGCAGATTTGTTTTTTTTCGGACGAGCAGCACGGGATCGCGATAACCTTCAGGCCTTCGGCAAAAAGATATGTGCGTGCACACGGGACGCAGCCGCCGCGGCTAACCGTGGCGGCGCCGCAATGTAGCAACACCTCATGGACAACAAGGCCGTACTTGCTGATGTGCTTACGTCACCGAGCGGAGGCCAGCGCGGGGGCACGGATTGGACAAAAAAGTGCCGCGTCAGCAGTCAGTTGGGACTCCCGTTCAATCAGCGAAAGCCACCGGTCTCAGACGAACACCCGCGGCGCGCCACTCGTGCAAAATCAGCAGGCCTGTTCTAACTTTCGGCAGGCGGTGCATAACCCCCACCCAGTGGGCATACACAAAACCGCCCAGTGGGTATACACTATTGGCCCTCCCCCTCCCCCCCCCCCATCTTCATTCACAACGCTTTCTCTCTCTCTCTCTAGATAACCATTCACTATACTTAGTTTTAGCGCCACGATCCGCCGGAGCCAATCAGACAGCGCCAAAAGTGCATTCACTCTGCGTGGTTGCTTGAGCCGGTGATTGGCTTCATTAAGGGAAGATGGGGCACTTCTGCATTTGAGACAAAACGCTTGAATTGCGTTCATTTTGCCGTTAGAATAACAGATATCACAATTATATTTCAATGCGACGCGCCGGAGAGCCATAAGAGCAATTTCAAAATAGGGCTGAAGCCCCGCCTCCCTAGCCTTGGGCAGCCAAAAGATCCGTCGATGACGTCACGTACAGCGACTTTCTTTCGCGTTTTCTCGCGTTTAACAATACTTACGCAGCAAATGGTTTGAGTATTCGGGTTCACGGGGTAAAAATACACTAGAATTCACTTCTAACTAATTTTTTTCAAGAAGCTCGCCAGCTTCCCTTTAAATCGAGACCTTGGCTGTTCTCGGACTTGGTGTGAAGCGGGGGCGGCGGAGAAAAGCTCACCGGAGAAAAGCTCACCGGAGGAAAGCTTACCGGAGATAAGCTCACCGGAGAAAAGCTCACCGCAAACCCGGCAGATGCGGAGAAAAGCTCACCGGCCTTTGAGCGGATGCGAAGAAAAGCTCACCGATTTTTTTAACTTAGCGGATTCTGCGCTAAATGAGACAATTTAACCTAATTCGCATTCGTCACTTCATTAAAAATATGTCATCGTTTTTGGAATATTCTTGAAGTTCATTGTGTATATTTACTAATTCCTCGAAAATTAGTAATCAACCATTCTGTATATTAATGAAGCCGCAAGTATAAAATCAGAACATCGTACACCGGTAAAAAAGACAACAATTTATCGACAGCTGACAGTGCGCCGTCGGTAGCCCTGTCAGATAAAGAGGTTTGTTCTTTGCGAGCTAATATGAATAGCGGTGTGTGAACCATTTCAGCTCCAAATATTGCGTAATGGCTAATCGATAAGTAGGTGTTTGTTGATGTAATCAGTGTCAGCTACGCTGTTATCTTTCTGTTAATTTCACTAACAAACCTTTAGTTGCGAGAACAGCTTCGTCGTATCATGTTTGTTGTCTTCACTCCGTCGTTGTCGTTTGAGCGGTTTTCATCATGTATAACTTTCACCAACTCGCTCTATTCGCTACCTTACAGAAGACTACTTCTTATATAGGTCAGGAGTAACAACGGTGCCAGTGTGCCGCTCCGAAGGTCATGGGTGGCTCACCGTAGAAGGGGCACTATCACACAAAGGCAACGTGTGGAAACACCAGCACGAACGGCTAGAAAGCCTGCATGTCCGTAAAAGAAAAAAGGATCGATACCCTATTGACTGTTTTATCCTCTTTTCAAAGGTTAACAAAAGCTTCAAAGAGAATTTCAGGCACCGCGTTGTTGCGCATGCACTTTCGGATTTTCGGCATTTAGAGATTTGATTTTTAGGTTTTAGGCACACAGCATTAAGTTTTTTTTTTTACTTTTTCCTGTTCTTCAAGTTCATAAAGTTTTTAGTTGGGCTTTCGTTGCCTAGAGAGTAAGCCACAAAAAACACTCGCCCGCAATACAAAAAAGGACATTTTCTTTTTTACAAAGCTGACGAATTTTAATGCTATAAAATTGATATATGTTACGCATAATCCAACAGCCTCCATATAAAAAGAAGAAAAAAAATATCGGTGAGCTTTTCTTCGCATGCGCTCAATGACCGGTGAGCTTTTCTCCGCATCCGCCGGTTTTGCGGTGATCTTTTCTCCGGTGAGCTTATCTCCGGTGAGCTTTTCTCCGGTGAGCTTTTCTCCGGGATTCGTGAAGCGGATCATACGACGTTGTTAGTGATTGTCCCTCACAGCTCGAGAAAAAGTGAGTCGTGACGTATTATGTAAAAGCTCCTTGCTTCGTGATTGGTCCTTTGGCGTTCTTAACTGCGAATAGAGCAATCTGATTGGCAGCGGAGAGATAATGAGATGCGATCGAAACTGGGAACGCCCCGCGTTTTCTTAAGTGAACGCATACCCATGTTTGAAATGGAAACTTTAAGAACGGGACGACGGTGGACTCACCTTTGAAAATCGGCACCAGGTGCCCGAGGCACTGCCCTCCTCCTTTCTTCCCCGCATGCAGGCGTCCGATCGTCTGCTCGAGGTAGTACAGTGGGAAGCCGACCAGGACAAAAAGTACGATGCAGGGTACGAGAACCACACCTGGAATGGTAGTAAAAAAATCACAAACCCCTCGGTCACTCGAGTTTACTGCAACTTCCCGGCGACACAGTCCCCACCTGGCCGGTCTGTAGCGGATCACTATGAAGGGATGCCGGAGGGCGTTTTAACGAATAAAGGACAGTCGCATTCGCGTTTTCTTTTTTTTTTTAGATCTTTTTTACGGGGTTTATTGGTGATCTTCTGAAAATAAAACACGGAAGTAAACTTAAAGAATGCAAAACGCTGAAAGGTGCAGAGAAAGAGACAAGCTATACCCACTGAGCAATGAAGTTTCGCTTGGTAGGTTGCGCCATCTTATGAGGAGTTTTAGCAACTCTGAGACGGCCTTCACTCGCAATTATTTGACCCGATCTCGAGCTCGAATTTCCCAGTTCCCTTTCGAACTCTGACGCAGCGATCGTGCAGAAACGATCGGTGGCTAAGTCCTTTCAAAGTTGCCCAGTTTGGCGACCAGCCGCGCCGACTAGCAGCCGACCAGGCGTTTTCTGTTCACTGCTCTGGGTCTGTAAACGTTGCAGCGTACAACATGCAAAGGAGCCGTTGTAGAACAAACAATCTAGCCATTTGGGAGTAGGTTCATCTCGCAGTTTGAAACACGCCGAGTAGCAGAAGTGAAAGCTAAACAACAAACATCGGTAGACTAAAACATTGCCGTTATTTGTCTTATGGTGAATTCCGCTCGCAGATCTCGAGCGCTCCAAAAGCGCTCCATTTGGAGCGCGCATATTCCGCTCGCAGATCTGGCTCGAGCTGGTCATCTTCCCCTCGTAGATCTCTGGCAACGCCCGCTCCACGGAGCGCCTCAAACTCCGCCGAACTTGCTCTGCGGCATTTCACAGATCTCTCCGGAGGTTGACAGAGCGGCCCACGTGATTTCCTTCTAAATCGGCAGTGCGCATGCGCGGCGAGGTGGCGAGGTCGCGAGGTCGACAGGGTCGGCGGGCCGGACGGGTCGTCGAGTTGGATCTGTTCGGGTGCATCGGTTGTTTACGTGGGATTGTGACGGCTCGAACGCTTCTACCTCGCGTAGATCAGGGATACAAAGCCGGGACTGTGGAGTGTGGTAAATCGTAAGCGCTGACATCTGTGATCGTGAGAGGAAGAACGACAGGAAAGCCGGAGGCAGATGCAAGGTTAGGCCTGTTCATTCCGCAGCCAATGATTGTTTACCTTTTTACACGGCATTCCGCCGGCGTTTTCCCATGCAATAAAGCAAGAAGAGATTAGGAAACGACCGTGCAAGTGATTGTTTGTTACCTCTGTGTTTATTAAAGTCGTATCAGAAATCTGAACTCCACCGCTGGCAATCGCTGTCCGTGCCCCGCCGCTTCGACGCGGCCGAAAGGTATGTGACGGTGCCGAACGCGGACTGCGCGGACGTCTTCGTTATTTGTGACATGAGCGCCGTGGTACGTATAATTTCGCACGGCCTGTGTCGCGTGTTATTTTTGCGTCGGAAAGATCAGTCGGCTCAAGCGTTGGTGGGCTTGTCAAGTTCGAGCAGCGGCCATTTTGAATGGCTGAGGGGGAAGCGATGGGAAGGATTGTGGGGGAGGTCGCTCCCAAAAGGCGAGTTTATCTTCCCCTCGTCGATTCGGAGCAGGTCCCACGGAGCGGAATTTCGCCTCCCTCGCGGATTTTGGAAAGCGCTCCGGATCTACAAGTGGAATTCACCATTAATTTCTTCAGTGCTTTTCAAGTCTTCATGATCGACCAACTGACCCAGATAACCACATTAATAAAATCACGTGTTTAGAAGACGAGAACGTACAATCGCATATGGTTTAGTCTTTGCTTTGGCCAAGCAAGTGCACCTTACAGGAAAAATGTGCTTGTTTTGTGCCGCTAGGGTCCCACTTTTTTCTTTTCTTTTTTTTTTTACAAGGAAGTTGTTATGTGCTAGGACCTGGAAAAATTGCGTCCATGGATGTTCACAAACAAAATCCCGTTTAAACGGCGCTCGTTCGTTCCGATTGGTCGTGGCAAGTATAAATAAAAAGAAAGAGCAACCCGCGTGAGTCAGCCTTCCTTGGCTTTATTAAATAGTAAGGTACTAATCCCTTATTATCATCTACGGTCACCGACTTATCTCAGCTAAGAGTGCGCTGTGACGAGGCTGAGGGCAGAACGCGCCGATCTAACCTTCTTTCTTTGGCTTCCGCGATGCCGATAACGAGACTTGGGCTCAATCGAAAAAAAAAAAAAAAACTGTCCTCGAGGCCTCGAAAAGTTGGGTTTAGAACTTGCCCATAAGTGACCATGAGGCAATGATCACTTTAGTCACTAAGAATTAATTAATGAAAACTAAACAACGAAGTCGTGTACGTGCCTTCATTGCAATCATATGTAAATCGTATAGATGCAGTATAGTTGTCGTAAACATAACAGCTTCGCTGATCCCCCATCTTCACGTGAAGTAGATAGGCTCTACAATTGTTTTGTTTCAAAGCGGGCTTTTAAAAAAAAAATGTTTTTGTTTAAGAATTTAACAGAGAATGAAAGAAAAGCCTCAAGTTCCGTTATATCCTCAGCCAGGTAAGTGCTGTTAATGAGAAAACAAGCCCCCGTGCTATGCCCCGCAAGACACAAGAGAAGGAGACCTGCATCAAATGTATTGCCCCCTTTTCATGCGGATACTAAAGTGGGCCCGACAACGAGCACCAGGACAATCGACACGCTACGAATGGAACCCGCAACCATGGCAGCGCCGTAATAATCATACTCTTGCTTGATTACTCTGGACATAACATTAGGATAGGACATGAACTTTAAACAAAGTTTCATATAATCATACACACTGTATACCGTATTATCATGTACAAAAAATTATAGTGAAATGTTTTTGAGGCTTGGCGGTGAGAGTTAGACGGGTGCCTCTTCATCATGAATTTGTTAGGTATGACGGACATTGGATGAAGTGAAAATCGTTAGGGTAAATTGGGTAATTAACAAAAATGTGTTAACTTTTTAATTAGCATTTAGGGGTCATGTGAGTGTTGCAGTACTTACGGATGTTGCCATTGGCAGCCAGACCAATTTAAAGAATTTGTGAAAAGGTAACGTTTTTTGTTAATATATTAATTGATCTATTGTTGCGTCATTTTAGTCCGATTTAAAAATTGCGCCCGAAAAGAGCGCCACAAGCCCTGCTCACAATGACACCTGGAAGAGTGACGTAGTCATTTCAACAATTTCGTCACTATCTCAGCAGAGTGTCCTTGGTGTGACGCACCGAAGACAGAAGTGACGACGTGACTGGAACGACTTCGTCACTTTTCTCAGCGTCACTGTGGGCAGGTTGTTGCGACGCTTTCCTTTCACGCAATTTTTACATCGGGCGAAAAGTCCTGAAACTTTTGGTCGATTAAGAGAGTGCTTCTCTAGATCGTTCCGATACGTCCGATAACGATACGATGCAGCCGCAAAGGCGTCGGCGGAGTATCGAGTATCGTTATCGGAGTACTTGGAACGGTTTCCTAAAACGGCCTAATATCTAAAAATAAACACGACCTTCTTGCCAATTCTTTAAATTGATCTGGACTCCAATACTAATCGCCGCCAATACTGCAATCGCAACATAACCCCTAAAACCAAAAATAAAAAAAAAAGATTAATCAGTTTATTATCACGATTATCTCCATCGAATGACCGCCGAGCCTGGTAATATATGGTGGAGATGGCACTCCTCTAAATGGGACCACCATTAAAAAAAAAAAAAGAAGATATGTTCCAATTATGATGATCGAACTCCATGTGTACTCGTATATATACATTTCTCCGTGTACAACGAACTTCTGGAGTGCGTTTGTCTGCGACTATTCGTTCCAATAAGATTGGTTGATGGCACCTTACCTCCGTGCTTGTAGGCGATGTACGGATACCTCCAGATGTTCACGATGTCGGCGCTGGGTGCCAGGCAGGTGAGGAGGAATGTGAGTCGGCGGGAGCAGAGCCTGGCTTTTCCCTCGTCCCGGTCGTCGTTGTCCTCTTCCCCGGAGTCCAGGGAAATGGTGTCCAGGGGAGTGTCCAGGGGACACTCGCGCTCCTGCATCTGCGCATGGGCAATATAGAACGGCACAGGTTCAAGACACAAAGGGTTAACTGGAAGGTTTCTTTGTGTGAGCGTCGTAGGCTGAAAGATGTTAATGCACTAAGGGAAGATGTATGAGAACACCATCATAATCTCAAGTAAATTAGATACTCGTAATATGAGACATGTCGTTTGGCATCAAGCAGTGTGACCCCGCTTCAAGCCGGGGTCACACTGCTTGATGCAAATATGCACGATACACTGAATGCAATAACCGAACCTGTCGCACGTTAACAGAAAGCACGGAGAAGGTCCTTCTACGAGGCCCTCCACTCCTTCAAATTTAGCAGAGCGAACGCTGCAGAGGGGGAGTGAACCATCAATCGCAGCGAGTAGAGAGCTTTGTCCTGCTTTTCGTAGCTAGCAACATAATATAGACATGCATGTCACGTGACCAGTATGAACAGTAACATTTTTTTTGTTGTCGTATAGTCATGTCGAGCCTACTGACAGTAGCACACTTTATATGTACTATTCAAATCACATCAAATCAAATCAAATTTGTTCGACACCACAACGTACAATGATGATGTCGGGAGCACAGACAAAAAGCCACTGGAGTGCGGCTTGACTGGGTATGTGCCCCCACAGATCAGCAACAACGGTGCTATACAATAATAAAAAAAAATCACAATCTATACAATCTACACAACTGTTAACATACATTTAACCGGTAATACACGTAAAGGAAACAAAATCGTATCAAGCGAACGGAGTAACAGATGAAATTATGTTTGCTGTTTAATCAGTATGGCGAAATGAGTAAGGATGGCAAAGGTGTAAAGAAGCGATCGAGTTTCACATTTTGTGCGTGCAAAAGGTATATTCCGAAAATCATTCTGAGGTGTGCTGTAGCTGTTTGTGTTTCTTGTAATTTTCGATAGTTGTTCAATAAAATTGTTATTTTGTTTTTTTTCCGACAGATAATATCTTGAGCAGTAGTAAGTCATTATATAAGAACTGCATAGTACAGACATTAAGACTCTTAAAAAAGTAGTTATGTGTGAGTATCATAAGCTGAACGATGTTCATGCACTAAGGGAAGATGTATGAGAACACCATAATAATTTAGAGTAAATTAGATACTCGTAATATGTGACATGTCGTTTCGATTGGCTTGTTAGCTTGAAACACTCCTTGGTCACTTGTGGCACTGCTTAGAATAAGTAAAAAAAATCTTATTTTATTTTAAGGTTTTCTCTTTAAAATAATCATAATTTTTGGAAGCGTCCTGCGCAAACGGGCACTGTTCAGCCAAAAGCCCTATACTTTTAGTTCTAGAGAAGCCAAGTGAGCATTTTCTTTTTATAGAAGCCCGCGCATTACTTGTGATGTTTCAAGGAACCTGAGGTTTTAGTCGAGGTAACGCGATAGTGTACCGGGACATTTTCTCCAACACAAAATAGTTTCGCGCAGACAGTTTCAGTCGCAGACAGTTTAAGAAACTCAGGGCGTGCCGAATCTAGAGCATCTTATTATCGGTCTGCGGCCAGTTAAATTTCGCCATTAGCCAAACAGAACGCTGAGGTACAAATTACGAAGCAAAGAACGTGAACACAACAAGCTCCTCCCTGCGTTTATTAAGCTGTGAGTGACTTTAGTAACACAGTTCTGTTACTAACGCAGCTTTAGTAACAGCCGAGTCTCTGCTGTTACACTTATGGGCCACAGAAAAGAGTGTATGTGGACCAAGTAACTTACATCATCTGTTATTTTAACAACAGTTTGAGCAAAAACAATCGGAAATATATCCACTTTAAATGGCACCTTCGCATCGAAATTGACAAGCCCTACGAGTTCATTAAACGCGCGTAAAAACCGCGTTCAAATATTAGGAGGTGACTGTAGCACTTTCCAAGTACTCGGTATACAACACAGTGACAGCGTAAAATTAAAAAAAAAAAAAGAATATTGTGCCATCTAAAAAAAGGGGGAAAGAACAGTTTTTTTCAGGCTACTTCAGCCTGAGAAAGTGGACGTTGACACCTTAGGAAGTCGAAGATACCAGAAGGCTATTTACAACTGAAGTCTTTCTTGAGGCGGCAATAGAACCAAGGTCAGAGACATTCGAGCTTATCGTAATCTTAACGGAAGTTTGTAGATCCAAACGAAGTATTTGCATTATCTCCACTTCATGGTAAGGCTCATTCTTTATCTCGTTCTGGAGTACTACTATATATAACGGACAGAAAGAGAGGCCCATCCCTCCGCTTTATATCAGCTAGGCCCACCTTGAGCACTTTCGCTTCTCCAGATGCAGTTCGCGTATAATACTTTTTCCGTAAAACAAACACACACAAAGAAAACAACATCCGCCGACGATTTTAGCCAACAGACAGTGAACAACGTAAAAGTGTACGCTGTTCACTGTCTGCCGCATGTACTTTATTTCACGAGTTGAGCAGAAATTGTAGCAAGACGCACAACACTTACGCGTTGTCTTTTGAAAAAGTACTATTTGCAACATATATGTCTGCCTGGGAAGCATCTCAGATTCGTGCATTTCGTGTCTACTGTTGTCCGCGTATCAAAATGTCTTCGTGTTGGCAACAGATACGCCCCGGAAAGTTAGGGAGAGAAAATTGGCTTAGAGGGGCGGGAGGAATCATATGTTTGTCTTTTTAGATTCAGGCTAGGTGGCGCAAGTTACCGCCCGTTACAAAGGGTATATAGCCATTAACATTAATACAGCCATTCCGGGTGCGAGTTATCCCGCACCCGGAGTGCTTAGCAACTTAAGCAACGAAGCTTAGAAACCTAAGAAACGTGTACTTATCACGCTGGAGCTAATAAAATTCCTTCATTAACCGATAAGGACGACGAAAAACAAAAACAAAAAAGGCGTGATCGTAATAAGCCCTGAACTGCATTTCTAAAAAAAACTGTCTGTTACTATAGACCAACTCAAGTCTCTGACGTCACGCCACTGCGCATGCGCAGACATTTCACTCCTTCCGAATTTGGTTTCTGCGCACGCAGCAAAGAGAAGTCAACTTTCACGTCGCTGGCGTAGTGGCTTCCCTATACTTCGATTCACCATAAACCAGAGCGCAGTCAGTTCCGAGACACAAACAGACACGCACAAACAAAAAAGAAGTGTAAAGCCGCAGCAACAGTGCTAGTACAGAGCGTAAAACAAAAATTGCAGTGTTTTTTTTTTGTTAATTGCAAAAATAAAATATGCATTGCTGAAAGCTGATTCTCCGCCAAAATTTAGCACTAGAGGTCTGAACCAGATGCCAAAGTTTCAGCATAAACCGATACCCTTTTTTTAAGAATAATTAACTTTCTGGAAACATGTCAACGGGAAAAAATGGGGTCCACTTTCGCCCTTTTTCGGTTTCTGGCGCCATATAGAGCACCATGTATTCGAGAGCTCCTCTGCCGGGCGCCATTTTCCCATTGAAAATTTTCAGAAATCCCCTCATGACTTTTGAATAATAATAACGGTTAGTGCTGAAACTTTGGCATCTGGTTCGGACCTCTAGCGTTAGATTTGTGTCGAGAATGAGCGTTCGGCGATGCGTAGTTTATTTTTGAGGTGAAAAAACAAACGTGTAATTGTTTTTCTTTTTAACACCCTGCACATCTTGTGAAAGGCAGTCTGCAAAACACTGTTTGAGGCAGGCTTTTTTTTTCTATGACGGCCCTGTAAGATTGGTCATACAAAAACTATCTGCAGACATTTCGAAGCACGCATATATGTACGAATAAAACATGCTTCGAAGATGCTTGAGGCGTTTACGCAAATAATTACGTCATGATGTCTGCAGCGAACACAGTGTACACGGAGAGCAAGTCGTCTGCTTCTTGTACAGGGGTTGCGATGATGTCGGAACGCCGAACTCTTATCGGCTGACTAAAAAAAAAAAAATAGTGGGTAGACCTGAAGGCATCTAGCATTGAGGTCTACCCACTATCCTTCCAATCAAAGCCGATCAGAGCTCGGCGTCCGCAAGACGCAGACGACTTGCTCTCCGCATTTTCTATGACGTGTGATCGGTGTGAAGGCCGCTTTAGGGTCTTCGGCGCACCCCTGACAACTGATGAGAATTGCAGACAATCTGAAACCTAAACACAGAAAAACAACACCTAACGCCATGACGTCTCGCTTGTGGCTGTGCTTCAATTGATCCTACCGGCTCGCGTCAATAGCACCCGACTTAAGGAAAATGCATTTTTACGTCGCGAAGCAACTGAGTTTGTAAGCGACGCCCGAAAGACTCCTTGGGGAGAGAGAGAGTCTTTGGGAGACCAAATCCTTTACTTTGCGCGCCGCGGAGGCTGAAACGGAACCTCCGCACCACGGAGGCGGTGACTAAGCGGGAGAAGACATTCTCTGTTTCTCCGACTGTGACTAGTAGGAGCCGAAACAAGCATATAGGGGAACTTGGCGCAGTAAAATAATATGAAAACACCAGTAAGAGCTGAGCACACGCGCCGAAAGACGTCAGAGCCCGTGAATTGTAGAACCATAAAAAATGACTGAGGTAAAATGGCGGAGATATAATTACTCGATAAAAGCGCGTGTGCACAAAAACAGTTTAAGTATCTCAACTAGCCCACTGACTGCCCGGCTTTAAAACACGTTATACAAAACAAATCAAAAACAAAATGCCGAGTGTTGTATTTCCTTCAACTGTTCTGCGAGTCTACAACCGCCAGAAGCGCGGTAAACCTTTCCACGCAACTGTGATGACACCAGCGGGGTATAAAAGAGATAATTTAAATGCATACAGGGAAATAGTTGATACCTCGGCATCGAATGTGACTTCTTCACGTCACAAGAGCTCTATCTTAACTCATGAAAGTTGCAGAACGTGAACACCTGCTTCGTACGAGAGGCCTCTGACTGAGTTATCGAATAGATCCAGTTTTTAATAACCCGATGAAAGTATAGCTTACAAAATCAGCCAATAAGCTGGACGAGACGTTTCAAGGGAGGAGTAATTAACTTCTTACCTGACTCAACGTAGTAAACAGACTAGGGATCGCACGAGCTACAATTACAACCCCGATTCCCTTCCTGCAAAGCCACGAGTGCGTCAGCGAGACCTTTCCCGACCCTGTACGCGGCTCGCGAAACGACAAAATGTAATGAAACTCTAAAACAAAGCAAAAACCAGGCTAGATAATTGGAAACCCTTTCCTTATGTGTTCCTTTGTCTCAATATTCTGTAGCCGTGCAACGAGTTGGAGAAATAATGATTACCTGAATGTCCATCTCTGTGCAACGGACGTCGAACGAGCTATGCTTCGGTGGCAGACAAAGAAGCTCGGTGACTGCTCAGAAACGAACGGAGGGATGGGGACACGAACCTCATGTTGATCGCAGAGACGCGCAAATGCAGGCCAGTGGATTGCGGAGGATTTGCACGCATTCCATCACGTGCAGCGAACGAGAAACGTGTCGGTAGAAGAATCGCTCGCCTCGGCACGTCTTACAAGCGACGATGTTCGACATTACCGAGAAACAAGCAAAAGGAGATTTCTGCGAAGAAGTGTAGTCCACTTTGGCTATCGGCGACGCAATATATCTAGTCCCCTCCGCAAAATGTCAATCAATATTGTTTTTTAATTGTGTTGTGTGTATGTTTATACAGCCTAGAACTTGGTCTGCCTCAACGGGCGACGAGTCTCCAAGCTGTAGATGAGAAATTCAGCCAGTGCAGTATACAACCGCTAGCCTGGGGTCTTCAACGTGCATCAGGCAGTAGTGATACACGACCGCACGCCGGTACGATGCTCATCGAGATCGAAACGGGCAGGGGTGGAGATTGAACTCAGGATCCTTGGTTCTGCAGCACGAGCTTTCGCTCCACGTGCTCAATCAAATTTAAAATAAAGAGTGACCTGTAGGCGCATTTTTGTTTCACAAACAAGGTGACTCAACGTTTATAAGCACACGTAAGTATTCTCTTTTTTTTTTCTTTTTGCAAACTTTCAAGCGTTATCAAGCCGGCAAAGAAACCCCTATAAACCTAACTCATGTCAATAATTGCGGATAATAGAGATATGTAAAAAAAAAATCACTTTACTATATTAGATTCATTTACATCTTGTGATTTTCTGGTAACAAGCTTTCTATTCCTTCCTGATATGCCATACATCGGAGTATGTGTGTACCACCTCTAAAACCCCTGGTGGTATTTGACGCCAAAGAAACAACCACAAATACATTTAACAAGCAAACCATTTTTTTCAACATGGTACTTTATGCGTCAATTCCTTACTTTTAATTTATATATATATATATATATATATTTGTACTATATTGTGATTGTGCCACACGCAGTGAATATGCTCTTGCTGCTGGGCGTAGCACAAGTTTCTGTTGGAAAAACTACTTTCGAACATGTAAAATCCAGATCATACTTTAAGAACCACAAAAATAAGACTAAAACTGCGATATATTACATACTTATAAAAATATTCAGCTCATTCTTAAAAAAAAAAAAAAGGTAACTTGTTCAAACACTTCAATTAACGATGTAGAGTCAACAACTCCATTGTAGTCAGCAAAGCAAGGTTTGAATTATCATGCGATGTCATATCAAAGTCCTGCTGTGAACATCTTCCAAAACAAACCAACTTCGAGGAATGACTAGCCTTTTCCTTTAGTCTTTGTTTGGAGTTTTTTTTTATGTTGTTAAACCTGTTATGACAACTCTTCGAAGGAAATTGTGACCCCTTTGTCCGCCCAGGAGTCCTTTTTGAAATTGACGTCAGCAAAGTGGAAAACCCCAGCCGATATGAAAAGAGGTTTTCTTAAAGCCGGAAAAAGTTTAAAGAATTGTCGGTATACGTAACTGACATAACGTGGCATCTCCGAAATTACGTCGTAGAAGGAAACTGAGTACTCAGTCACTTCCAAGGCGCCCGGTCTTTCTTTTTTTCTTGTAACACACAATGGCACAAACTTGTGTTGCTTGGAGAGTTATTTTGTGCGGGCCAGGCTGCTCAGCCTTTTTATTTGTTTCGGGCGTACAAGGCACGCTGTCTAGCTGTTAGTTACAGCAAATGTTGTAACCATAAGCTTTTTGTTTTATGTCGTTGCTAACTTTTATGCAAAGAGGTGATACCGAGCTTGCAGCAGGCAGTACCTGGGTAAGTCCCACAAGGGGGGCTTCCAACCTGTTGACGGACGCGTGCGGTAAATCGAAACACAACGCACTGGTAAGCGAGTCGCTGGTCGAATCTACTTGACAAGTTGCAATACTAATTTTATTTATCAACTGTCTTCGTGGAGCCAAATACAAAATTAAAAAAAAAAATCGGCTACTTCTTTTTTTTTTTTTTTTTTTTGCAAACATAAATTACGCGTCACCGAACGTTCATTATATGCCCAAACGTAGCGCTAGCGTTCCGTACCAGATGCCAAAGTTTCGAAACAAACCGCAAACGTATTCAAAAGTTATGAGTCATATTTGTTTTCAAAATTTGCGGTGGGAAAATGGCGGACGACGGACCTGGGTCTATCTCTAGGCCTTCCCACGAATCATTCGAACCAGACATCGACACTCTGACGCTCCCCCGCTCTCCCGTGTGCTCCTCTTCCTCGGTCTCTCGGCGCACATACGGTAGTCCTCTCCGATCAACCGTCTCTTCGATAATCACTCTTTGAGGTATCATCTGTGAATGAACTGGCATGCAGCATTTCGCACACTCGACTACCCATTAGCTAAGCTCGCTATATAGGGCGCTCGATGTTGAGGACGAAACGGACGCTGCAACCGACTGCCAGCTTAGGTGAAAATGTTACGTTTACCAACTTGGGAAGGAACAGCGGCAAAAGAAAACAAAATTCGACAAGCGTAAAGAATCTCGGGCCGTGGGGCTCGCGTCGGGAAACGACGTCGTCGTTCGCTACCGTTTATCGGCAGATAAGAAAAGCGTTTTTGATGGACTTCCATGAAACTGCTGAACCAAACATTTCAGTGTCTACAATAAGTGGCACACTATCTTTCCATGAGTCAGCAGCCGCCGGTGTGCGCGAGCACACGCAACGAAATTGACGTCATCATATCCCCCCCCCCCCCCTCCCATTCAAGCTACTTGAGCGTGAACGAGGAATATGATGACGTCAGTTTCGTTGCGTGTGCTCGCGCACACCGGCGGCTGCTGGCTCATGGAAAGATAGTGCGCCACTTATTGTAGACACTGAAATGCTTGGTTCAGCATCCCTTTAAGCAGCAATTTCGCGTGTATTTCTGCTGCGGCCAAAGACGAAAGAACATCACGGCGTGTCGCAATTGAAACGAACGACAAATCGCTACGCTACGGATCGCACTAAATAACGAAGTACAGGCAAACACTCAGCCTCAAACTTCCTTCGCAGAAACGGGTTCAGCGTCTTACTAAACGCAATGTACATCTCGCGATCAAAACATTGTCACAGTGGACTCCTAGACACACGTATACTGCACCGTCTGACGCTATCTATGGCCGCACACGGTCAGTTCCTTACGTTAATTCTTATGGATGGCGGCACCGTGGTAAACCGGTCCCCGACGTCGAACGACATGCCGCAAAGAGGGTTACATATGCTTGCCCTGCAGCACTATTTTAAGGATGTTTAAGGATTTTAAGGGAGATGTTCTTTCTTACAGTGGCTCCATAGCTATTTCTCTCGATACATATATGTGTGCCTCGAACGAACATGTCTAGATATATTTTGTAACACCAATTTGAAAGGGTCACGAAGCAAGCAACAAACACGTCTCAAAGTTTGTTTGCAGACCGTCTTGTATGATGTATTGGCAGTGTGAACGCGGCTTTGGGGCATGTTCCAAACTACATTTTCGCAAATATCGGCCGTAAAACCATTAACTAGAGCTTATATATGTTCCTTCCAGATGACACATGCAGCCGTCGTGGGAAACCGGTCATTGGCTCTATTTTCGATAGTGCACAAAACTATTGTTGACCGGTAGTATACTGCGGTCAAACCCGTTCGAGCGAGCGAACTCTTCCTCGCGCGGTGCCAGCGGGTGATTTATCATTCGTCGGACGCTCCTTAAAGCGGCGCTCAAAACCCACCCAGTGCGGTTGGTACCGGTTCTGGCACTAGCGTCCTTCGCATAAATTGAGCATCGGCGCGAAAGCGAAAGTGGTTCCGCCGAGGCGTGATCTATGCAGCACGGTTTCCCTGGCCGCGCGCCGGTCACGGACATGTATACATACGGAACGAGTCCGATCGGAATTTCTTCGATAACAAAATAGAGACACACACCAGCAGATAGACGGCTCGAAATCAGTCATATTACGATCGAGACCTGTCTTAAAGGAAGACTTGACGGCCATCCAGGCACGTAGTCAGGGGGGGCCCGTGGGGCCCCCGGCCCCACGGGCCCCCCCTGGCTACGCCCCGTGGGCTACGCCCTGGCTACGCACGTGCCCCGGGCCCCACGGGCCCGGGGCACCGGGGGGGGGGGGGGGGGGGCGGGCCCCCTTCCTCCCCCGAAATCTTTTATTTTGCTGGGACCTCCTCTCCCCCTCCCCCTCATACAGCACTTTGTCATGTGTGCCCCCCCCCCCCCCCCCCCCTGAAACATAATCCTGGCTACGTGCCTGCGGCCATCCCCTGTGAAATGCATTTTCTACGTATAGACGAGTGCAGGTAGCCACGCTTCAAGACCGTGGGTACTTTTGCGTGCACAAAGAAAAAAAAACGCGTTGTCGCCATTCGCCAACTAGACCGTGGTTTGGGCTCGGTACAAGTGCAGCGGTTATGACGATATTTATTTTCATACACAAAGCTTTCAAGGAAGCTATTCCCTAAACTCGCAATTAAGCAGCATCCTGCGCGCCGCCATTTCTGTCTACTGGGCTGCAGAATGCGTTCTGAGCATGCGCACTAGCTTTCATTCTGCGGGATATTAGACACCGCACATGCATCCACAGCCCCCGTGGATGACTCGGCACATCTCTCCTGGCAGGGAAGCGATGAAAAGTTGTCCATCGCTCATCCTTCCCGCACTTAACCGCGTTTTTTTTCCCCGCGTCTTCTTTCCCGCGCTTCCCAGACTCATCAAAGGGTCAGTTCATACGCCCACGCAAATAGGCTCGTCGCGATGATTCGACAGGGTGTGCTCAGCCAGCTCAGCGCCTACGCGTGAAGCGTCACGCTCGGACTGGTGACCGCCACGCGTTACAAGCTCGCCTTCGTCAGGTCTCTCACGAAACGCCGGCATCTCGGAAGGCGCGAGCAGCGTTGCGAAAAGAGCAGGAAATAGCCGACCAACCCTGAAACACCTGTCGCGGCGCAAGCATTGACAATGCATGTCCGCCATCAGAAACAACTAAAGGATCGTTTCGCTCTAACGCTCCCGAATACGTCGCGAAAAATGTTAGCGGATCCGGGTGGCGAATTGCCGGAAGGCAATTAGTTACAAGGTCGAGCGATCAAACGGCAGGAGCTCTTGCGGTCGTGAGCGACTACTGTGATCACTCGCGGCCTTTGTTTGGCTTTTGTTTCCAACTTTTAATGGGACGCTTTGTGGTAGTTTGGATTTCTTATTGGCTGATCTTCCCCTAGAGGCTTTGCCTGCCCAGAATAAGTTTAGGATCTCAGTGAAAGTTTTATTTCAAAACTATTTGCAGCACCATATATATTTCTTAAGTTACCAAAGATAATTTCTTTCCTAGAGAGAGGAGGACAGGACTATGTTTTCTAAAAAAAAAAAAAAAAAAAAAAACAGGCACGTGTGATTACAGGATATATTATTATTATCACTATTATTATTATTATTATTATTATTATTATTATTATTATTATTATTGATAAATAACATCACTGTCAAGCGGGCATTAAAACTTGAGGCCTTCGACAATGACGTGGTCGTAGCCTTTCTTATAAATGATACTGTGGTACTGAAATTGCCTAGATTCGCATTGTTTCTTCTTGTCCTTACGTGTTCGGTTGTCGCATACAGTTTACAGAGCGCTTGTTTACATTCATCTATGGCTGACTATCTTCGGACCATTTACACACCGACGCAACCAACAAACGTAACAAATCGGGTGGCATGGAAGGCGCAATAAAGAATAGCAGACTCCACTTTTAACACGTATTACGATGTAAACATAATTTGAAAAATAGTACGCACCTCTTAAATTTAAATACCAATTTCTCAGCAACTCGTTGAAATTCTTAACCATCCCTAAGAGCTGTAGCCAGCGTCCTTTATGAAAGTGCCCACGCGTGGGAACGCGCGAAGTTTTTTTTTTTTTATTTCCTCTCAAAATACTTCCCCCCCCCCCACAAAAAAAAAAACAATCCTGTATTGAAGTTTTTTTTTTACTGTCAGTAATTTATTTATGTGCAGTTATCCAAAGTAGTAACCGCGAAAGCTTGCATTTTTGGGCGTACATTATATTTTATAGAAGAAAAAGAGTGTTTCACTACAAATTAACATCTGCAGTCAACCAGGGAAAGGGTTCTTAAACTCGTAAAAACCCGTTTATGTTTGAAGACGAAGAGCTGATGATCGCTCGGAAGAACCCTTATTATCGCTTCGTCACTCTAACGCCCCCCCCCCCCCCCACACACACACACACACCCTTCCCAAATATACCCAGAATATTGTAGTGTCTATTCATTTTAATAAGTAACTTATTTTGGAATCTTTCTTGGCATCCACGGTCCACCTAAGTAATTGATCTATACTCACGAAACGTTATAAGGAAAAAATGAAATACAAAAGAATTCAAGGTAGAGAGACATGAAAATACTATTTTAGACTGAAGTCTCCCTCAAGGGTGCGAACAACACTGTCTAGATTTTCGGATTTTCTAACCGATATGTTTATTGTACTTTTTCCATTTGATCCTGTCTACATTTTTGCGTGTAATCGCTTTCACCTCTGCAATGCTTCCGCCCCGGGGGTAAATAAATAAATAAATAAGGCTTCACTGACCGATTCATCGGTATCCTTCTCCATTGGGAATCCGCCGGCTCCGGATCTCGCACCGAGAATAATGCATTCACGCACTCTTACAACCAAGTTGAACACGACACAGAGCGCGGCGCTTCTCCAACGGCTCCCGCAGGAAGAAAGGCGAGCTCGGCTATCCTTTTCCAAGCACTACACTTGACCTCGCGGGCTGGTCGACGATCACGCAAACACCCTGGAACCACAGCGGGGACGGACGACAAGAAAGCTCCAGCAAAGCGCTCTCCGAAGGCGTCTTTATCATCGAGGTCCCCGTCACCGCTTCGAACAGTGTCTTTAAAGAGGGTGAAACGGGCAAGCAACGTCGGAAAAAAGGGGAGGAGGGGGCAAACAGTCACCGCAAAAGCGAGCTGACACACACACACATACAGCCGCCGCCGTTGCAACTGGTTTGGCTCGCGCGCGGGAATTCCTACTGTCTCTCTCCTCCGCGGTGCTGTACTCTGTCGAGGAATCCAAGAGCCGTTCAAGCCAATCCAACGCCTTGTGAACGTCACGTGACATTTGGAAAGGGAAGCGGCGACGCGAGGGGAGCGTGGTCACGTGATTACGTTGGCAGAGCTTGATTGGCTGGAATGGCCGGTAACGTCCGCTGGAATCCATCGCGAAGGAAAACGAAGGATCGCACGGAGAAGGACGTTGGTGGCGGTGCATCCCAGGAAGAGAGTTGGTTGTTGGCGAGAGATAAGTCCTTTTATTTCTTCGTCAGAAGGTTCGTAATGTCGGGACGAGAAGGTCGTTAATTGCCGATTCTTGACTCGGTGTGTTGAGGTCCGGCCTTTGCGTCCAAGGTTGCGTTTAATGGGGCAGAAGTTACCGCGAAAAGTTTTGGCGTCTGACGCGTGCCGAGGCGGTTCTCACCGGATGGTAGGACTGAGAAGATGATCGTTCCCTTGGGATTAGTACGGCGGTCTTTGGAAGCGTCTAAAGTTTCCTGTAGTTAACCAACTGTCGATACTGATGTGTTACTTCTGTTACACACATTCGGAAAGAATCCGTTGCAGGGAAGTAATCCGTTCATTTTTCCAGGAATCTCGTAGCTGTCAGGTTAAGTTTTCTCGAGAGTAATTGGTAATGCAATTTTTCTTAGAAACAATTCTTAACTATTTCTTATATTTTACACCTTGCGTTTTATACAAAACTTGGACAATAAATCAATGTAATCACGTACGTTTTACGCGTAAGCGCAAGCCTATCTTATTTGCATATGACGTCAGCGGAAATTCTTTGGCGACAGTAGCAGATGTAAAATACCTTGGCGTATATTTTTCAGAAAACCTTACCTGGATAAAACACGTGGACTACATAACCGAAAAAGCAACTCGGATGCTTAACTTTATCAAAAGAAACTTCAGAGACTGTCATATGAACATTAAAAGCACATTATATGTTACATATATTAGACCTAGCTTAGAATACGCAAGTGTTTCTTGGGACCCCAGCTAGGCCTACCTTGTGAACCAACTGGAGAAAGTGCGAAATAGAGCAGCTAGGTTTATAGCAAGTAATTACAGTTTTAGATCAAGTATTAGTTAGCTAAAAAGAGAACTGCATTTAGTCTCATGGGCCCACAGAAGGAAGTGTATGCGCTTAAAGTTGTATCATAGCATATTTCATAATTACCTCGGCATAAATAAGCTAACTACATGCTGCCTCCCCACTTCACATGAGAAAAAAGAGATCACTCAAAGAAAGTGAGAGAGTACCACTGTAGGACGGATGTATTTAAAGCTTCTTTTTTTCCCTCTACAACAACCGACTGGAACTCCCTACCGGAAAATACAATCAACATCACATCTACAACTTTGTTCTTCAATAATATCTTAAATGCTGACTTCCTCAACTGATTCGTGCGTTCTCATGCCCATGCCACTGTTCAGCTGAGTACCATGTAAATACTACAAATCTGTTTTGCGCGCTCATGTTATCGTGACCTGTGCTTTTGAACATTTCCTCATGTTTGTGCATCCCTCCCTCGCAATAATGCCTGAGTTAAGTGCTGCGAGGTAACCTGAATAAATAAATAAATACATAAATAAATAAATAAACAAAATGAGATAGTTAAATATCGATGATCAATTAAATGAAGAAGATAAAATAAGATCACAATGCTACAAAAGACATATGTAATATAAAAGTTGAAGCGCGCCATAAAAGAGTCACAATCGCGTTCTTTTTGGTAGTTTTCTTTTGGTATGCCCAAATTTTACTTCTACTTGTGTATTTAAAAAAAAAAAAAGCAAGCAAGCAAGCAAAACTTTTAATGCAGAAGTCAGGCATACATCGAATTGTGATAATTATTTGATTAAATGTGCCAGTGGTGCCAGTACTAAATCCTGTAACACTTTATCACCCTGTGTCACATTTCGGGCGACTTCACGGGACTTGCCTTCTATACACGAACTCAACTCTCCTACGTCACGCCGCGGTGGTGGCGCGTCGGTCGCACTTCCGGTCTGGGGCGGTGGGCAGAAGTCGCCGTGCGAGACATGCATTCCCGTGTTCTCTCGGAAGAAACCGGACAAAAAACCTGCCTTCTAGTCAAAATACTGCGACGGGGGCTGCACCAAGAGAGCCTGGAAAGGTTTGAAGATCAGTTTTCATGTGTTTCTGCCCCCTCCGTTCGTCCGAGAACGTGGATAGTACCCGTGAAAAGGGCAAACCAGACGCTGTCGAACTACGATTGCTTGTGCGGGCAACACTTCGTGGTTGCCAGATGTATTTGTTTTGTTCCAACATGAACGAGAGAAAACCGCCAAGTTGTCCGGACCACCCACGCGTTCAGTGCGTCTTCAAATTCACACAGCCGCCTGATCGTTCGAACTTTCGTCTGCTCTTTGAAACTTGTCTGCTTTTTGTCGTCTGCTCGTTCAAACAAAAGCGGCCTGTAGACCAAACTTTGACCCGGTGATTGCAATAAGAAGTAATTGCAGGCCTCAAAAGACTTAAGTAGGCTCGGTGTAAACAGTAAATACAAGATGTTGATCATTGGTACCAGTGGCCATCACCCACTTGTTACGCTTGGTCTGTTCCCGCTTTCGATTTTCAGTATCGACGTCGATCATCGCCGCTACCTTCTACACTTTTGCAGCACGAGCGACGTCGCGACCGAAAATAGCTAGAAGAATCTCATCATGGTTTTGGCGTCCATTCTGCGGCGTTCATGCGAATGAATCGCCGCACGTCAAATTATTTACGCAAACTTTAGCGGCGTAACGAGCCTTGATAATTTCGCTCAGGCGATTAAAGTGGTAAGACATTGCTATGGGGACGTAGAATCGACAATTTCAACGCGAAAAAGGGTATGCAGACTCACACAGACGCCGACAACGTGACATTCCAGTGGTTTGTTGACGCGGGACGCGGTGCTTCTTGCCCGCACTCCATTGCGCATGCGCTCGAACTGTCGTCTGCTCTTTCAAACTTGTCTGCTTTTTGTAGTCAGCTCGTTCAAACGAGCGGCCCGTAAACCAAACATTGACCCAGTAATTGCTCTAAGCACAAAGTGCAGGCCTCAAAACTCTTTTGAAGGTTGGTTGGGGTAAGTATATGTTAAGTGTAAACAGTAGATACACGAAGATGTTGATCATTGTTACCAGTGGCCATCACCGACTTCTAATGCCCGATTATACTTGCGGTTTTCAGTATCGACGTCCACCATCTCAGCTACGGTCCAAGCTTTTGCACCCCGAGCGACGTCGCGACTGAAAATAGCGAGCAGAATCTCATCGTGGGAGTCAGGCTTTAGCGCCCATTCTGCGGCGTCCACGTGAAATGAATCACCACGTCACATTATTCGCGGAAAGTTTTGCCTCGTTAATTTTGCTGAAGCCGCTCAAGTAGTCAGACATTGTTAGGAGGACGTAGAATCAACAATTCCAACGCGAAAAAGAGCACGGGGACGCCCACTGACGCCGACAACAACGGAATTCAATGGTTTGTTTATGGGCGACGGCGGGCTTCTTGCCCACCGTCCACCGCGCATGCGCGGCGCCGGTGGCGTCCGCTGGGGGCGCTCCGGTTTGTTTGTAAACATAGAGTTATTACAATAAACGCTAGAGGCTCAGCTGGCGCTAGTGTCTACGGGACTTTCGGTTGCAAATTGAAGCAGACAGCATGCAGTCTACTTTTCCAGTCTTCCTGTGTATTCCTATGGAAAAACGCGCGTGAATTTTGTCTCTTCGCCGGAAAATAACATGAATAACTTTTGTTATTTCGGTTGTACCGGATAGTATGTACCTTTATTAATATGGTGATTGTAATTTGTAATTGCTTGAGTTAAGCATTTTTTCTTTACCACTGAACGATGTTAAACTTCGCTATATTTCAGGCCCAAACCTCTGTTCCATGGCAGGTATGTAGAAACGAGCGACGATTCTAAGCAAAACAACGATCGAAAGGAATGTAAAGTGTGTTCAAAGTTCGCAAGCATTCTGTTGGTGCTTATATATTGTTAATATGCCCGCCCTGTCACTATATGAAAATGACCCCGTCGTGCATCTTTACGAGTGATTAAAGAAACGTTCGAAACGTAAAGAACAAAGTACGTGGGCTGCTAAAGGTGTGTTTTCTTATTATTTCCTATGTCGGGCAGTTTTTATCGGGCACCTGTTCTCTGGCTTCACCCTATTTGCAAAGATTTGGAGCGTGCGGGTAATGATTTGAACCCAGAACAAGCATCTTCGCACATATTCATGAGCAGAAAGAATAAAGCAGTACTTATTTATTGTAAATCGGACTGTATTACGTGACTTTCAATTTATTTTGATCGTCTGCAAGCACGAGGAGTTACTTATCCAGAGTTACTGCGTAGTTCTTGCCGTCTTTTTTGGTTTTCCACATGTCCTTCGTTCGTTTGGCACGTATATCCCCCATGCTGGAAAGCGTCGACGCCGTGTTCGCGCTAACAGTGTCCGACAGTGCACATAAATGCACGTACGAAGTGGTTTTAACACCGTTTTTCATGCCACGAATTTCAAATAAAAATGCTGTAACTGACCAATTATTTCGTCTGCGTGACTGAGAAATGTTCCAATGTGCCTAGTACGAGCAAATTATTCGTGATATTTCCTCTTACAATCGAGCGCAGAGAGAAAATGCACTCGCTTTTTCCCATAGGAATGCATTACCGGAAGTCAATTTCTGACTGCTTGCTGTCTGCTTCAAAATGCAACAGCACACTAGCGCCAGCTGAGCCTCTAGCGTTTATTGTAATAACTCTATGTTTGTAAACATGAGTTGGTGTACAGACCTTTGCAAAAAGAGCGCTCTGGCCGCCGCCAGTTTGCGAATCGAGCGACCCCTATCAGCTATAAATTTCTGGCGCCCGCCTGAGCTGTGGAAACCCGGTCAGCGTGACTCCCCACCTGCATTTTGCATTCGGAGTTCGCAGGCTTATCTTGGAAGTTTTTACTTTATTTGCCTGTTTAGGGTGCTTACCCTTTGTATGTTATCTTCCACTGTGAGAACCAGGGAATACCAGGGCTCGTAGCCTGCTCGGCCTTCGCAGGAAACGAACGAAGACAGCGAACGTCAAGCAGCCCGCGACGCACGCAGTTCGACGTTCTTGGAGGATTATTTCCGTTGAGATAATCTCCAAAAAACCTTCCCGGCTGTGTTCCGGGTCTTCGCGAAATATAGCTGATAGGGTCGGGTCCGGGGTGAGGGGACGGAATAGACACGTTCGTTCATTTGCTTGAAGCTGTGCAAAGAAGGAGCTCTCTTCTACGTGTTCCCCAAAAGACGCCGGATTCCGTCCGATTGTCGTGAAGTGACTATCGTCGACACTGTATATTAGATATGGTGTGTTATTTGAGACCTTTCTCAAATCCTGTTCGGATAACGCGGCACCGTGGGGTACGTACAATATATTTTTTTCGATTGATGCGACTCATTGAATTTCATGTTGTGAGCGGGGAATATCCATGCAGTTCGGATATCCTGTGTGGTGAAATATTTTCCACGGCTAAGACCTTTATAGATTGACACGGCTGAGTGTACGGTGCCGTAAAACGATGAACATAAAATTAAACAAACATTCCAGTTGCATTTGTTCTGTCGCGCACGGACTCTACAAAACAGCTTTCATTTCTTTGGTTTTGTTCCAAAAATAGAGAACTGCTTTCTTAAAGACGTCTATATATTCTATTCGCCACAGTACACAAAATAAAAAAAAACGCGGCAATTCAGCCGCCACCAGCGTCCGAAATTGCGCCTACGCAGGCTGCCACAGCCCCCTGACGAGAAACTCCACAGCCCAGCGCAGTCGGGCAACACTGACATACACTCTCAAAACCAAGGGCGCGCGCTGTAAATCGCTTCGTTCGAGACTGCCGCTGGAAAGGTCTATACAAGGCGAGGTTTCAAAATAATTTATCCTATTGATGCCCTCGAACCTCTGCAACTTCAGACAACCTATACTCAAATGCGTCGTAAGGTGTCACACTGCCATAGCTCCTGTGAAATCTTACGATATTAAACTAAATCTATAGATCCACTGGATCGCATACCAATGTATTTCGTGAAACCTTCCACGCGCTTTCTGTGTGTATTTCTTTTTTGCGCCAATACTTTGCCAGAGAAGGCGGTGTACTTCGGAAAAGAGCATGTGCATGAGTGTATGACATCTGAAAAAGAATTGATGTGCACGAGCTTCAACGCCACTAAAACTCTGCCCAAATTTTCACAGTGGTTCCCATACTCTTTCTAATAGAGCCCTCAGCTGATGGGATAAGATATATTCCTCTTTCTTTTTCGTCTTTAGAATGACAAGAATATAGTTTCGATATAGGAAATTAAAAGTAATATCGCTACTCAAGTTTTGAAAGCATCCAACTCGTGTTCGAGTAAAATAACCAATTACTTTCTACGCATGTAATTAGTCGAGAGAATCCATTACCTTTCATGCTCAGTAACTTGCAGTTTTAATAAATTACATTTTTTTAAGTAGGAGGCATAATTCTGATTTTGTAAATACCTAGTCAATATAAGAAAACGCTCCTTGAAATTCTTTGCTCGTGTTTTACTGCAGCCAATGGCGCGCTACCTCACACATAGATGTCTAAATCTGGGAATCTACTGCTCAGGTGTTTTTTTGTTGTTGTTTTTTGTTTTACAAGAAATGTGGCCCAATTGATGAATCATAACACGAAGAAAAAAAAATCAGTGCCAAGAGACAACGCACAAGCAAGCGGTTGGACAGACAGGACTTAGCTTACAGCGTCACTCGCGAACTTGCCAATGCATTCCGATAGGTACAGAGTATGTCGCACTCTTGAAAGGCGCGATAATTCTAATCCGACTTCGCTATCTAATGATAACAGAGATTTCAGAGGCATATTCGTTATCGAGACGCAAAGAGGGCAAGTGGGTCAGTGTACCCTCGACTGCCCTATGTAACAGTGAACCACAGATTTCCAAACTTTTAGGTTTTGGGACACTAAAGGTAATAATACGTATTGCTTTTCAGTTGTCTCTTCTTTTTTGGTCAGGTAATTACTGTACGATCTCATGTCTCAAAATGTCTGTCTTCACGAATATTATTTTCTATATGAATTTTTAAGTGGCACAGGCTATTGTCTATTGTCTACGTTGTTTACTGCTTGAATTCTCATTGGATTATCGTGTATGATGTTTATCGTTTGTGTTTTAATCGGATTGTTTATTCCTAGTGAAAACACGTACGTGATTGGGTCTAAGAAACACATGAGAATATAGGAGATAATATAAGAACTTATATATGCCTGATATGCGCCCTATATAATTTATATAAGTTCGGATATGCGTATTAAACATTTCACAAATATTTGTCTTTACCTCCTCAGTAGAGATGTTTATTGTTCATTTTTGATATTGGATCATTGTCTATGTTGTCTGTTGTTTCCGTTATTCATTCGATAATTGTCTATGTTGTCTTTTCTTTGTTTCTTATGTGCCGGAAAGAAAGCTTTTGCGTGGAGAGGCTCAAGAAAGTTGTAGCCTTGAATGATGCGCTACGCCTCCCAAAGAATTTGTGAAAAGTATGACACCGCATGAAAAATTTTCAGGTCGCGTGAACCTTCGACTTGATGCCGAAGCGAGGAAGCACATGTTTTGAGGTTAGTAGTACCTTGGATCGCCCAAGGTTTGACAGCGATAAATCATTATATTTGAAAGGAATGCATTTGACATTCATTCAACAAGTGCTCACGCATTTTTAATGCACTGCGGACACAATTTTAGTCGAGATTTTACTATGCGTTTTTGGACTTATATATGGTATTAATGTGAATGAGATGATGTTATCAGAATGTAACTGGTATAGTCTGATAAAATATGATAAAAATTCAGGGTCAGCTTCTGTTTAGGGTTAATATTGCTCAGATTTAGAGCTTTTCATTAGACTACTAAACCACCATAAATAAATTTAGATACGTCGTTCGGTAAGGTATATACACCTGTCCCTTGCTTGAAGGGTACCGCTCGTAATTTCCGAATGAGCAGTTTAAAATCGAGTCTCAATTCATTCCCCTATTACAAAAACACCCAGTCATTGAACCACGTGCAGAAAAGAGCATACAGTAGGTCACAAATTAAATAGAAATAAAATACGCCGAACATTTTTACTCGTGCCGATTCTGCTTGAATTTCGGTGTTTCTTCAATCTGGTATTTACTGCATATTAAAAGAAAATATGCCAGCCTGATTTCATCAGATAACTTATTTTTACGCCACCTTTGCGCCGCTAATTCAGCAGAAACGGGCGCGCTGCTCTCCTTGATTTCATGACGTCACCAATCAATGCACCCAGTAAACAAAAAACAAAACAGAAAAAAAAACAAGAAACGTTTCGGCGCAATTAAGGGCACCAACGCAAAGCTGTCCGATATCTGGCATTCGCTCATTGCGCCCCAAGTGTTGCCCACTTAGCGTCCAAGATGTCAACACATCCGTCTTCATGAGTGAGGGCCGCCCATCTGACAGCTCTAAAGGCACACCACTTTAAGATCGACCTTGAATTGGCCCACCCAGCGATGAACGTTGATCATCATTTCCACTCAGAACGATGACTGCTGAGATTACGCACGCACAATATTTAAACACAGTTTATTAAGCTTTCTTTCGACACACACGTACAAAGATAGCGAGAAAGAGAAAAAGACAAAGCAGATCGGTGTGCAACACAAAGTACTACCGTGCTTCTACCGTGCTTAACCGTGCTTCTACCGTGCTTTTTAAGCACGGTAGAAGCTCGGAGTCATCGCCTCCGGCATCCGGTGCCAAAACACGCCGCGACCACGTGATTTCTCATTTCGCTTTTGAGTTGAGGATTAAAGCTAAGGACGAAGAAGTTCAAAAACAATATCCCGGTTCCTTTACGTTTCTGCTGCCAAATTAGTGGTCCAAAACACAGTACTATACGGGCGTGTATAATATTGCTGTACTTTCTTCTACTCCGAAAAAAAACCAATATAGGTTAGTATTCGACACGGACTCCGCACACGCCGTCACGGGCCCATTGAGGGTGGGACGAAGCAGGAACATGTGTGCGCGTGCGTGTGATCGCGTTTCCGTGCATGTATGTGTGCGTGCGTGTCTATGCGGTTGTTCTGAAGGTACCGCTAATAACAAACATATTTGAAGCTGCCACACGACTGCGGAACTCAAACGCTCGGGTCGCTTTTCATAGAGCTATAATCAAATTATTATACTGCGATTAAAAGAGGCAACGGACGCTCCAGGGCTACTCCTTGCACCAAAGAGTGGGAGGGGGTGCGATAGTAACAGCTGAGCGGAAAGACTTGAGTTGTCGCCCTGGCTCCTCTACAGAAAACCCGCCGCGCCATCAAATCCCAGGCTACCGGAATTCGCCAGGCGCTTCCTACTTTCCTGAAAGAGCAAAACACCGGAGCCGAAATATGTGCCGACCCAACCCTCTCCCCTTCTCCGCTTACCGACTTCCTAGTCTCGAACGCTCCACGCAGGTATAAGAGCCTTTTCGCCATCTAACCGCCGTAAGAGACGCCGACAAACCGACCCGAAACCCTGCCTCACCAGTGATACAAATCTCGACTCAAAATATCAGGTCGGCGCGTTTGCCAACGCGGAACACAAAGAACGGATGCGTTAGAGAAAATGGCCAAAAAAAAAAAATGGCAGCAACAACAAACAAAGCGTAAAAGCGTTTTTGAATGGCATGAGGTTAGGTGGAGGTGTTGCAAGGTTAAATTTTGGATAAAATATTTGACAGTGAGTTTTGTTTAGACAACGACCTATGTTTTGCCACCTCCACAGCGCTCAGCGAAACTGGATCACTAAAAGGACATGTGAAACAATATGCTCCCAAAAATAAGAATAAAAAATAAAACAACTTTAAATAGCACTTATTTTTTTATATACACGAGTTGACAAATGAAATTCACTGCCCTCTGACCGTGCGCATGTTCCGAGTAAGGACTGTTGTGAAGTGCAAGGAGCGAAAATGGTTAAGAAACATCATAATCTTACGATCATAATCTAAACATCATAGTCAGGGTTTTGAATATGCTGTTTTGAGCCATTTGTTAGATACTCGATGTAACTCTCTCCTGCTTGGAGTGTAAACAAAAAAAAATTATCTCCAGTATTTTCTAAATAAAAAGAAAATAAAAAAAATGAATACCTGGTACAGGAAGTCATGATGATGTCCGCTGATCACCGCTACCGTCGGAAGAGTATCCCTCAGGAAAACGAACGCCATGAATCGTCAATGCGCGTGGACGGATGCCGATGCAGCCGCCAGATCTTGAAGGCGACACAACGAATCCTTTTTTGAGGGGGGGCGGAGAGCTCACGTTGCGCGAGAAGTACGGAGACCCAAGTCCGCATCGAGTCGAGTTCACCGGCGGTCTGTAGGTCTGTCGGTCGGGGCCAAGCGGCGCTGTGCGGAAGCCGACGGACCAAAGAGCCACTTATTAACGCGCTGGTCGGAGCGAGGAGCAGAAAAATAAGCTCTCAATGCCTTCCAACCGACGTTCGGCTGCTTGCATCTTTCTCCGACTGCGTTCCTCTTGCTGTAGTTGTTTTTGTTCGCTTTTTTTCGCTGTCGAGTAAGTAAAAGTCGTGATCGCCTTGGAGGCGTGCGCGCGAGCGCGCGTGCTCCTGGAGGAGGTGACGTCGCAACGTTAACCCTTTTTTTCTTATTTTTTCCGCCGTTCCGAGTCATACCAAGACCGATTGTAGGGTGGAGGAAACGCAATGAACCGCTTGACCTCGCATCTGCGCTCCAATTCGCCTCAAGATGGACCGCAGCTGACGCTACGAACTATCCCAGCCAACCAGGAGGCTGCGAATGCAATACGTCACCGGTTCCCTGGGCGTCTTTGCGCCCCCTCAGCAGGGCACGTGACACTAACGCGGAAGAGGATTGGCTCGGACGGGTTGTACGGTCCGCTGCGGTCCATCGTAATGTGAATTGGAGTAGAACAAAGAGCGATAGGGATGCGGCGAACCTCCCGAGATCGATGTCGAGCGGGTTCGAAATTTCAAACTTTTAGCTGGAGGTTCGTTAAACGTTTGAGGGAAGTTTGACTGCTACGCGCATGCGCGTGCATGAAACGACGAACTGGCGCTGCCTGGCGGAGAAGGGGCGCTGCAGTTTAACGAAATGACTGAATTCACACAAAAAAAAAAAAGCTTACACGAACTGTGCAAACATGAATAATTATTTTCTGAAACTAAAGCGTGGTATCTTATACGTGCTTTTTATTTCTGAAATTTTCAAATATTGTTTTTAAGAAGTAGCGCAACACTGTTTAGAAGTAAACTTCGCCGAATTTTGTGAAAAGTTTGAAGGCTGTGTCGAACCAATCAAGCCTCGAAGTTCGACGTCGAACCGTAAGTTGCGACTGAAGTTCTTAACATCCCTAAGAAATAACGCAAACAAATATTAATAAACTAAAAATAAAAGAAAATATAAGAAGAACATATATGAGGCGAAGTGATTGACTTGGATTTTCCGCTGAGCTCGGCGTGCATTCGAATGTGTGAAACTAAACTGTTTCAGTTTAGTTTCACAACTTTCAAAACTAAAGAATAGACGACGGCAAAGCATTTTGTTATTTGTCGGTGCCGGCTTTGCTTTGTCAGTGTTCCGTTTATGCTGTCACGCATCTGAAGCCGGAGGCCACTCTGCATGAAAAGGACGGAAACACTTGTACAGGCTTTCTTGGGAAGATTAGCGCTCGGAGGCCGCGGCCGCTAAATCAGCCTGTTTGGGGGACCCGGACGGAATAGCTTATAAGACTTAGCGCGTCATTCTCGGGGGGGGGGGGGGGGGGGGGGGTCAGCGTCGGAGCGCTTCGTTTTGGATGCAGACAACGTGCCGGTAGAGTTGCGGGCTGGGGGAAATCCATGCATGTTCGTTCGTAACCGGCACGTGGAAACTAAAACACATCGTCTCCGGCGCTCTTTGGCCAACCAGTTTTAGGTTGAAGTCGGGTTATCTTCGAGCAGAGACGACAATCGTGATGTCAAGCTTACAACCAACGTCGCGTTCTTGATTATGCATATCTTAGTCAACGCAGCATACCGACCCTTTAAAAGGCATATCAAATAATGATTAAAAATAGGCTCCTGGAGAGGATGCACGTATGTAATAGAAATAAACTTCAAAAATAAAATAATAAATTCGGTGGAATATTGAGGTTTGTGAGACTCGTTTCAGCGATGCCAGGAACATATATATACATCTATACTGAGACTATTCCCCATTCCAAATGTGTCTCGCTACGCACATATTGTAGAAAGACAAAACTTATTTTTGTTTTGGTTCAGCGTTTGTTTCTTTAAACGTGTTTAATGAATAAATATAAATATAGCCTATATTTAGTATACGGGTTGAAATTGGGTGAGGGGATGTGCAGGGACGTCGGAACACCAAGCGTTGTCTGTAGTTCGCTGTTCGAACGCTCTTTACTCGCTTTTCAACGCGTTAGAACACGAATGCCAAACACCGAATGCCGGCGTTCGTAGGCTGAGTAGGGACAAAGGCAGCCGAGTTTGCATCTAACCACCAATCATTTCCACCCAGAGCTCGGTGTCAGAAGTCCCCCGAGCGCTCTCCTCTCTCCTTCAATTTCTACCCGCACTGTCCCTTGTCTCCGAGCACATAAGAGAAAATGTACGAGGGCTACAAACTCGCGGCAGGTTTTTGATTCCTTTGTTTTAAACTTTGAGGGCGGAAATAAAACGTCGAACCAAACTTTTCCACGCCAGCGGCGGAACTATAAAGAAAAAAGTGGAGCAACCGACCTATGCGCCAAGCGGTTTCGCAGGAACTAATTTCGCAAACATCTTTAACTCCACAAACAAACATGTCCGACTCGTTCAGGTCGTCGATTCCGCAAAAAGCACAAACACACATACAAAAAAAAAAACGCGTATCTCGCCGGAGACAAATTTCCTCATCAATCACCGAAGAGAGGAAAGGGCATATTATCGATAGACAAAATAAATACGATATATATAAAAAAACGTTTCCGCAGGTATACATGAAGGTGACAGATAGTCATCTCAATTATTCAACCCTCGCGAAGAAAACGGTGATGAGCCACAAGATCGTTTTTTTTGTTTTGTTTTCCTGCGTGTGTGTGTGCCTGGCGCCAAATCAAGGTCACATGTCTTCGCTAGTTTGCCTTATTTACGTCGCAGTCAAAGAGTCACGATCGGCGAAGGGGCAATAAAAACCTCCAACCGGTAATGCTACCCCGTACCAGCTAGACCCCAACACAAACGTTTGTGGGATGGTGAAATTGAACCCTGATCCGACGCTGATGCAGCGCCATTTCTGCGTCCCGTGATTACGTATTCAGTTATCCAGAATCGTTAAAGATATCAATCAATAACATTGGACTGTGCCATTGTGTCACAATAACTATTCCATGCAATCACTCAAATAACACTTCCTACTACATTGAACACCCTAATAAAAAAAACATTGATATTATTTATATTGCAATTCAGGAATTATGTACTAAACTAATGTGGGACGAAAACGAATGAGTCGATTAATGAGACCTGATTGATTTTTGTATTTTACATTGTTATCTGACTTTTCTCAGTGTTGACTTTACGCTGTTGCTTTGACTTCTGTACATGCCACTACAAGGAAGCAAGGTTCTCCGTCAAGCTGTTCTTACAGCTCTTTTCCCGTGTTTCCTCCATTATGTATCAAAATGGAAAATAAGTTCCTTAATAATAATAATAACAATGCAAGGGCCGCCACCTTGAGAGGTGAAGGTTTAATATATTACCGGGTACAATAGTTACCCACCCCCCCCCCCCCACCGCCCCAACGCCGCCACCGCCGCCGCCACCACACACACACACACACACACACACACACACACACACCCCACACCCACACACACACACCCACACCCCACCCACACCCACACCCACCCCCCACCCACACACCCACACCCACACCCACACCCACACACACACACACACCACACCTCTTTATTTTTGTTTTGTTTTGTTTAGGGGTCTTCATCTCATGAAGTTCTAGACTTTGTTAAGTGCACCTTTGCATTATTGTATTATAAACATTAAGTCCGCGACCGCAGCCTACGCCACGCCCCACTGGAGCCAATCAAGTACGCAAAAAGTGCATCATCATGGCGCTCGTTGTGTTTACGCGCTTACAACAACGAGGGTAGAGGGGCTTAGAGCAATAAACTGGTATCCCCGCTCACCAGGCAAAAGTGACCCCCACTTGGCTGCCGCAATGTTGTACAATTTTGACCACTAGGCACGTGACCGTACCACATCCTGAGGTTTTACGCAAAACTGAACCGAGATTTGTATTGCGATCGCTGTAAAAACAAACAATAAAAAAAAACGATAAACTATTTTTTTCAACACTGTTAGCTTCAGAGATCGGTGTCTAGCTCCAATAAAAACCTAAAAAACAGCACCGCGGCTGACGGTATCTAGCTGAGCCATTCCGAAGCTACCCGAGTTTTTGTCGTAAAGGCACATTTTGGACTTGAAACGAACGAAACACAACTTATCTCGTCGGTACTGTTATTAAAGATCAAAAGACAATTATTTGTGCGCGGTACTTCGTTGAAATCTAGACTTAAAACTATAAGCTCAGTCTAGCGGTCAATAAATATCCAACATGGCGGCGGGCAACATGGCGGCGGCCGGGTGGGGATAACTTTCAGCTGCCAGTTTAGCGCTCTATAAGCCCCTTTTATCTCGTTGGTTTGCAATCACCGGCGACACCGATCGAGCGCAGAAAAAAGTGCAGGACCAAGGGCCATACACTGTGCGTGATTGCTTTAGCCGTGCATAGGCAGAATGCACAAAAACGATTGGCTGCATTAGATGGTAGCTTCGGCTGTGGTCGAACTTAAAGTGAACGGGAGTATAGACCAATCAACTCACTGACTGACGTCACGCAGTGACGGCGGCGCTGCTGTCGGTACTGCGCATGCGCAGACGGTTCACTCCTCCCAATTCGGTTTGTGCGCAACGCGCAGTGCCCACACCGGTGTGGGCAAAG